>OY754910.1:1250000-2500000 GCA_963576535.1 Plemyria rubiginata
GAATAGAAGAAGAAAGCCTGTTATGCCTACCCCACCTCGTGTTAGATAAGGGCAGGAGAATAATGATGATTTAATATGTTATGTCAGAGAAAACTGTACAAAACAGTAGCTATAGGAACTACGAAAGGGAAGAAAGTAGGCTTATGGTTTTTCCTTTAGAAGAAGAGCTCGCAGGTAGATAATGGTGTCGATTCTGTTGTTGCATTATCTTAACCTAATCTGACAGTTCTAAAATTATAGCCGTCCTTGTTGTTGCGGTCTTTTAGAACGGGATGGCAATATTTTTAGTGCTGTCAAATTAGGTTAAGTTAGGAAAATAGTAACACATTAATCGTTGAACTAAACTATGAGAATACTAGTGGCGCACCGCGGTTTCACCCGCGCAGATTTAAATCCCTGTATTCCCACGGGATAAAAAGTAGCTTATGTGTTATTCCAGATCTACCTCTCTGCCAAGTTTCATCCAGATCCGTTCAGCCGTTGCGGCGTGAAAGAGTAACAAACATCCATCCATACATACAAACTTTCGCGTTTATAATATTAGTAGGATAAAGAAAGTCACCGGTGTCATTAGCTGCGGCGTGGCGAGTGGGCTGGACAGGCTCGACGTAAAGCTGATGCCGCTCCCCAGATCGAAGTCACAGATCTTCACCGGGCAGAGCCGGTCGCGGTGTACGCATAGAATGTTCTCCGGCTTGAGATCGCGGTGAGCGACGCCCTTTCCGTGCAAGAAGTGTAAAGCGTTCGCTATCTCACGTACGATCTCCGCCGCTTGCGGTTCCGAGAAGTATTGATGCTCCTGTATGCGCGACAGGAGTTGACCGCCGTTGATCTGGAACAATTGAAAACCGAATTTAGAACACAAATTGCACCATTGAAAATTTGAAACCAAAAAGCGTCAATCGCTTCTTTCCATACCCTTGTTTCTCAGACCCGATTAATTGGCAAATCAGAGGGCCTATCACGAGTTCCGGTGCCGACCGCGATCGATCGTAGATCACACCGATAGACACCGCATTTCAAGGAAATTCAATATTATATATTATTCTTATACTGCTAATAAATTCTTATGATTTTTATCATTATTCTTATTATAAATATTATATATTATTCACATTCTTTGAGAAGCTTCCCTTAAGCTTCTCAAAGAATACGCTAGATGCCGTTGTTTAATTTCCTTGAAATTCGGTGTAGATCGTTGCGATCTACGATCGATCGCGGTCGGCACTAAACTCATGATAGCCCCCCAGAAGTGGGATAAAACAATGGCAATATTTATTTGCAAGGAGCTTGGGCGACGCTCCGTAAAAATATAAAATTCTAGGCAGTTATCTCGCTCAATTACGATTATTTACATGTATTGCCGACTTTCATATTAGTGCTGGATAATAAACCAATAAAGATTGTTATCAAAAACATTTACGCAAACATTAAATAACCTACAATGTGAAAATAAATATTGTCGTTGTGAGGGACATCATAAAAAATATAGGCGACTTCGCCACCCGCAATAATAAAAAGTTCAGCTAAGTAGGTAGGTATATACATTTAGAACTTAATATTCTGTTTCCTAATAGTGACAAAATAGCAGATGGCTAGTTGTCCAAATGAAATATAATGAGTGCGAGACAAAAACAGCGTATTTACGAGTAGATGAGTCTTGCTACCTACTTAATTTAAAACAATGAACCTGTCTCGTACATAAAATAAGTTCAAAATTTGATTATTCTACGTATCTATCGAATTGTTTTTCGGAATATTATCACAAAACCTTGACGAAGAGTACCTAGGTATGGTGTGTTTACGAATACAGAAAATACCAAAGTCGTGAGCGAACCGGTTTGTTAAATCATCGACCGTAGCCGTGGATCGAATCTTCTAGTGAATAGTATTGTTTTGAATATTTCTATGGTATTATCAGCAATCTTGAGAACAGTTTGACTTTGCATTTAATCACCATTAAACTGGTTTCTTTTTTCTATTCCCTAACACATTAGAAATTCGATTTTGAAATCTATAACTAAACTTATTATGACAAAAGTATTTAAGGCTATTATAACATTTCAAAATAATTTTCAAGGCATAGTCATAAACGTTGCATTTAGGCCACTTGCTCATACGACCCTACAGACGTGTCAGTTAGGTACCTAATACGATGCATGAAGAGTAACAGGCTCCTTGTGAAGGGCTCCTTCTGGGAAGTACTACCACAATGCCTTACTCTACCGCCAAGTTTGATGTATTTCCATATTTTGCTTCGAAGTATTGTTGGTGAAATGACTGGTACGTGGGGTTTTATAAAAACGTAACCAATAACCAAAAGATAAAGTAACAAACAAACTGCAATAGAAATTGACCTTTTCGAAGACGAGATAGAACTTGTCCGTGTCCTCGAAGAACTCGATGAGCTGGATTATGTTCGGGTGTCCCTGGCAGTAGTGGAAGGTCTCCACCTCGCGGAACACCCGGGCGCGGGCGTGCCCCGGTACCTTGTCGATTATCTTCACTGCGTACTCCTGCCCCGTGTAAATGTTCACGCAAGTCTGAACCGACGCGTACGCGCCTTCGCCCAGCACCTCGCCTGTCAACTTGTACAAGTCTGGAACAACGTCATTCATCCATATAGTACTAGTTGCGCCCCGCGGTTTCACCCGCGCAGATTTAAATCCCACGGGATAAAATATTAATCTCTCTGTCAAGTTTCAGCCGGATCCGTTCAGCTGTTCCGGCGTGAAAGAGTAACCAGCCATCCATACTTACAAACTTTCGCGATTATAATAAGTAGGATTGTAACGAGGATCATATTAAAGAGCGGTAGATACCAAGCAGAGTTTGTTGCCTGTTCTTCTAGGCGCGTGAAACTAGCACCTAGAGTCACCTAGTTTTAAGACGTTTCAAGGTTCCTTGTGATTTAATTGAAAAAACATATTTAGACTTTGACTTGGACATGTAGTGGGTGTTACCTTGAAAGCACGAGGTGACCACGGAGCTGCCGGAGCGCTTCTTCCTCCTGCGCTTCCTGCGCGCCTCCTCCTTGCGGCGCAGCAGGTCCTCGCTGTCAGGGATGGGCACGGGCGCTGACTCCGCGTGGGGACTCTCGTCCGACTCGCGCTCGCTCCCTGACTGGCTGCTGCAGCGCCCGACTCCTGCACAAAAAACAGGTAAGTACCATTTAAGACAAAGATACACCGACCATCTTTGTCATAATCAGAGCATATAATCACTACGTTTGTCATAGTCGTTGACACATTAGAAGGGCTGTATAAAGTAATCGTGTCACTGTTACTTTCATCGAAATAAAAAGAGATAGCAACAGACTTGGCTAATATTTAAGCTAGTGGGGCGCTCTGGGACCAATACGGCCCTAGGATAGAGCCCTAGAGATTTAGGAAATCAATCTTTTCTAAATACCTAGGTAGGTACTGGAGTAGGTTTAAAAGTAATATAACAAAGAGTCGTAAGACGTAGAATACAGAAGCGTGATGAAGGCTAACCTTTTGATTCATCGATATCGTGACTAGACTAATGTAAAAGCTTGTTTGATTGATGAACTGTAATGTCAATGGGTATGGGTAGGTAATGGAGGATATAGCAACTAAGTATCAAAATATTCAGGATTTTCTGATAATACGTAACCTCATTGACTTGAGGTGTATGCGCGTCATGCAAAACGAACGCCGGAAGGGGGGGGAGTGGTGTGATGGCGCGATTATTTTGTATGTATCCCTTCCACTGTTTTCCAGCGTTCTTTTTGGTTGACGCGCATTATTTCTTATCCCAAACCTAATAAGATTCCTCAGAACTAAACGTACCTAGGTCGCAACTGTTAGCTATGCGATAGGTAGGTATTTGTCGGAAATAAGAATTTTAGACAAAAAGATTCGTTTTGATTATTCAGGAAGCAACGTGCAAGTCTTTGTTTTTCACGACACATAATTATTGAAACGCTTACATTTGTTTTTGTGCACGTAATGACGTAGGCAGATGGAATAATAAACATCTCCTACCAACCGAACTCTCTCTCCGTTTTCGGTGCCAAAGCGCCAGGCTATTGTTCCAAGTTTTCACCGAATTTTGACGATTCTAAATGTCAAAATGAGCGATCGATAAGAACGGTACTTGCACTGCATGCATGCATATGTTCTATCAGTAAGAGCATGACGCTTGTCATCGATAATGTTATTCTGAGGATCGCGCCGCGCATACTGGCTGAGTTGGCAAACAAAGCCGGTTCAACGACCGGCGTCAGTGCCACACACGCGGCCGCACCCAGGTGCAGAGTTTCGTTGCGTGAGCGCACTGCGCCCACATTACGCGATCGCTCCCTGCCACGCCGCCGCCGCGCCGTCAAAACTACTCGACAACATCCGAACAAGTTCCACAACTACCTAAAAGAATTGAATTGAAATCCGCGCCCTAAGATAAGGGCGCAGGATAATTCTCTACACAGCTTAACATGCAGGTACCTTTACCTTCCTTTGCCTGAGCGGCTTAGTTTGACTAATTGGAGCATTATCATAATCTTATCTTTTGTTTGATACTGCCAACAAGAATTCTCATCTTTATCATTATCTCTTATCTTTTTTTTTAAGTGTATTCCTGGCTGCCTCGGTGCACGTATGACTCCAAGCTCCTTAGATGCCAAAAACTTCAAGCCGTGCACGAGGTAGGTACCTACCTACCTACTACGAGTAGCGGATGGCACCTGGGGGACGCCTTCCGCAGTACCAAGAAGTTGGACCCAGAAAGAATCAACTCCACATCCACTGTATTCAGTATGTAAAGAATAAAGTGATCTCACGCTGTTAACAAAAAAACCAATGGTTGTTTGACGTTTCCATTACCATAAGTGAGCAGCGAAGAATCTTCCTTCGGTTTACTTAGCTATAACACAGCAACTCGTCGAGTGCATAAAGGTACGAGTAGGTACGTGTGTTTAGCATTAATTATCGTTTTATTCGTTGTTATCGTTATGATTGAAGCGAAACTCGTTAATTCAGGGATGCACAGACTTATTAAGACTAGGGGCCACTCGGGCAAATTATGAACTGATGGCGGGCCGCCAGAAGTATAGGTAAATAAAGACAATAAAGAATTGATAATAATGTATTAAAATTGAAAAAGAATTTATTAATTTGAAGCGTGGCACTGCATAGTGCTTACAATCTTTTTACGGCCCGCGGGCCGTGGTCTGTGCATCCCTGCGTTAATTGTTATGAATGACCTCACAGTGGGACGAACATTCGATGGTAACAGACAAAACGCTGGGTAAATGCGCAATAAACGCACGAGTGTAACAATCGGCATAGGTATAGAGACACGCCCACGCACACAATCATACGTTTCAACATTAGAACTTCCTGTTTATGCTGCTCCAAATTATACTCGAAATCGAGCTAGTTACACTCAATAACGTGCATATTTAATAAACAATATCAAATTCATGATCGCTGAAGGGAAACAAATAACGGTAACCACTATACCTAACAAACTGATACAGAAAACCAATATTCATGTTTCCCGAAAAACTTCCTACGCTGTTTCTCGCTATCCAAAATAAAAAAGACCAGTTATGCTCATGCCACGATGCCGCTACAAGAATGCAGACAACTTTGGGCGTATCCATAACAGACGTAAGCAATATGGCAAAACAAGATAGTGCTTGTACCAAAACAGATCGCAAAATAAATTGGCAAGATGCTTCGTCCAGTCCAGAATTGGTCGCTTTGATTTAACCAAAGCGACCAATTCTGGATTAGCTGCTGATGCTATACCATCGATATCAAAGCAAAGCAATGGACACTGGGAATGCTGAATCAAGTGTCTCATGTCTGTAGCGCGTGACATGACCACCCTTGTGGCTTCACGTCACCCACCACAATCGGCTCGCACGTAACGTGGCGAGTAATGCAAACTATTATAGTCCCCTGTACGTAAGAATCCGTACAAAAACCAATACATACCCAATCACCATACAATCATAAGGCCGGTGCGAGATATGTATGAACGAGACAGTGAAGAGTTTTTCGCGTGCCTCACTAAGCGTGCGATCTGGCACCGGGGTAATAATAACAATGTCAGTTGGAAGTTATAAAAAACTAGTATAGGTAGGGACCTAGATTACAATATCGAATATAACTCATTCGGTCCAAAAAAATCTTTTATACTATTCACTCTCTAAAAAGCTTATTTCATTCGTTGAACCTGAACTAAAAACCGAGAGTAAAAAGTACACTAGTAAGTGTCTTGCGTCCCTCAGGATTCTTGCACTTGAATCACTCCCTACGGTCGTTAGAATCCTTCACATGCTCGTGATTCATGTATGGTCGTCGCTTTAAATCCGTCTTTCTTCACTAATCGCAATACAATTTCTGTTTATGCGAGTTTTTGGTTTAACATTATTCGTCAAATTGCCCAATCATACCAACCATACCTACTCATTACCTACCTCTGCATTATAAATAATTCGTAATTATTTTTTTTTCATAAGTTCATTTTGCTGATATGTATTATAAAGTAAACCTTTGGCGCCCTAAACCTGGCAGTTTCGACTTTCTAATCTGGTTGGAATTAGCGCTTGGACACGAATACGCTCTCTAGTTCACTGATCGTAAGCCCATTATACTTTTGTTTTAATCCCCTCAGCTGTTAGTTAGAGCAATCACTTTCTAATTGCATCGCAACTGCGCCGAACCTTCCATCCATGACAATGCATATAATTACCTATTGCTCTCCTCAATAGATTTTCAGGGCATAAATAGTTACGGGAAAAAACTGGATAGAGAGAGCCAGAGACCGGGCTCAGGGGATCGCCATGGGAGACACCTGTGTCCAGCAGTGGACTGCAATTGGTTGATGAGGACGATGATGAAATATGATAATTATCACTCAACAAAATTGGTCGGTGCAATGACACAATATCTGTGTAGTAAAGTAATCAATAAACCAATCAACTGCAATTCGCTACCAGGGTTTGTGCATCCTAACAATAATAATAGAAGCAGTCGTTTTCAAATTGGTCCCGTCAACATAATCCAAATTATAATCCAAGATCAAAGTCGAGAACAGCTTTCAGTTGAACTACAAATTGCCAAGTCTAAATGGCAATGTCGTATCTTACCGACTGCGACTGGAAACTTTCACTGTTTAGCTGTGGTTCCTAATGAAGCTAACGCATACATAGGTACCTATTTAGTTATGAAGTAAAATTAAGCTGTGATCATGATCACGCAACTCTGTTCCGAATGCAAAGAAAAGAAATAAGTAGATACGGTGCCTATCGATCGGAGCCGAAATGAAGAAATGTCTAAACGAAATAACTGCGTAGAGATACCTAGGTTCTTAGAACAAGCGATAAGGTTCAGAGTTTACCATCTTTATTTTATTTATAGACGAGCAGCTTACGCTGATGTCTACGTCACAGTGTTGAAATTATTGATACCTAATTGAATTTGAATTGTTCAAATTATTAAATATTGAAACTGAATCGTTGAAATTAGGTTTAGGGGGAAATAAAACTTGAGAACTCCGAATGAGAACGTAAACCTACGTTAAAATAAAATCTTCAAATCCTAGGTCTTAGTTACTTTCGCGAACAAACTCAGCCGGCTGGGGCCGGCCGGCGCGGTGCGGCGCGGGCGTTGCTATTACGCATGACGCAGTAAGTTTGGTAGGGGCCAACACTTGGCTATTATGTAGGTATAGTACCTACCTATTTGGAGACATATCGATTCGGCGGAGTAACGCGCAGTTCGCGTCTCGGTAGGCTAGTTGCGAGGAAGAGGGTAACAGAGCGAGGACCCATAATAGGTACATAGGTATTACCTAAGAAGAAATAATAGTTGGTAGGTATTACGCAGAACCGCTTGCATTCACGGCCAAGGTTACGCCTGTCGATAGGCACAGATGACCGATTGGTGATGCGGATTGCAGAGTCTGTTCAACGATAGCCGTAAACAACCATTTGTATTCAAAAACAATCGGAAGTTAATCCGTAGATAATAAATAGGTATAATGAATGGAAATTGAAGATGATGCAACATACTACCAATATTAATAATGTATTCGATACTTTAGAAACATTTCGAATATTATCGAGTCCAGTAGGTACCTAGGTAGGTATAGATTTAAAACAACATATTATTATTATGACTTAAGTAGAAGATACCTACCTAATAGGTAAGTAGACAATAACCAGTTCAAAGGCAGTTAAAAAACACACGACAGAAAAAATAAAAGAGATTTAAAACCTTGATAAACAGAGTTCAGTGCGCAGTTTTGTTTAGTAGGTGACCTTGGCCGTGAACGTTGAGGCGTCACGCGCCGCCGACCATGTTGTAATGGAACCATGGAGACTAATGAAATTGCATTCGATTATCAACGCGTTCCTTTCCAATTACATTTATACTACACCTGCTTGAAAAGTACCTTGATACTTTATCAAATTTACGGTAGAAAGTACGTCATTGCATATCGAACAAATATGCGGGGAGAAAACGCATCTGAGCGGGAGAGAAAAGTGTATGAAAATCCATTTCTTACGTGGTTTTTCTTTTTTAATTTTGGGTAAGACTATGCACCGGTAACCTAAATATCAAAAGCCAAAAAGTTTTTACAGTGAGTTTTTATCTCCAAGTTCGCAAAATGACACTGGCCACTAGCTGTGTGTTGGATGGTGTCGGGCTGGCAGTGCGACCCTACGGCGGCAGGATAAACAATTTGAAAAAAGAACATTTGAAAATTGCAGACGCCATTGGCGCCATTTTCAATTTGTGTGTTGTTTGAGGATTCAGTTTTAGTTTTTTATTTTCCTCGTAGGTGTAGTATAAAGCACTATGTAGGTATCACTCGAGAGAAAGTGCGATTCCCGATCTCGGGTGTTTTAAAGCCCTCGCCTACGGCTCGGGCTTCAAACGACACCCTCGACGGTAATCGGTCACTTTCTCCTCTCGGTGAACAATGTACTATTTTTAAATAGGTAGTTTAGTTAGGTAGATGGTCGCATATTCACAATGGAAGCCATGACTTTACTGCCGTTAATAATCAAGAATGCGATTAATTCTCTCTATTCCTACCTACCTACTTTATTTAGACAAAAAAAATACGCACAAGTCTGCGGCGTACCTATAAATGAAATTTTTCAATGCCAATGATTTATCAGTTCTGCATACTACCTACCTACAGTTGAATTGAGATTATAGAAATTATCGAAGCACCTAGGTAGGTACATAGGTAAGTAAGTAGGTCGGTAGTCTGTTCCACGAGTTTGTATCAATGAAAACAATGAGATGGAAGTTCCTACCTAGGTACATTCCTTGCAGACCTATCTACAGCTAAATACCTACCTAGGTACCGCTCATCGCTCGTACACCCAGAAGTGTCGAACACCAATTCAAAAAACTACCTAGGACCCACCTAGGTAGGTCTAGTTAGGTAGGTACCTACTTAGGTACCTACCGTTTGATATTTCGAACTGCAACGCCCGCTAGCAACTTTTGATTCATTCAAACTAGGCACTTGGTCTTGGCATAGACATAGGTAGACCATGAGCCTGCTGAAAACAATAAATGGAACGGCAGAGGGAACAACTCTCAGCCGCGTCGCTCTTAGAGCATTGCTCTAAGGCGTCACTGGTCGTAAACTTACCTAGGTACCTACCTTTTTTTTTTTTTTTTTATACAACTAGCTGATGGAACAAGCAGATGGCCCACCTGATGTTAAGTGGTAACCATCACCTATAAACAAAACATTGCCCCGTAGGTCACGCACAAAAGGAACGTGCCGCACGATGCACTACCCTGCGTCCATCAACTTGAGGCATACAGATTTTAAGCCTCATGTGCCTGTAATTACACCGGCGACCACACTCTTCAAACCGAAACACAGCGTTGCTGCTTGGCGGCAGAAAAAGGCGTGGTGGTAGTACTTCCCCGGACGAGCCCTTCACAAAGAGCTCTACTACTCTTTAACTACCTACCTACTAAATTGCGATACATACAATACATATACCTACCTACTACCTACCTACCCATTGAGTGTGGTCAGTGTTACTTGGCTTTTATTATCTATTGTACCTAGGTAGGTACTTACGAACGGATATGTTTATAAACAAATTCTCGATTGATCGATTAGGTATTTTAAGTATTTTGTCTACAAGGCCAACCATTGGACCTTTGTTTACTCTAAAATGTTCAATCTTTGAAAATAGGTAAATCGGGCGGTAGCGTATCCAAAAATCGAAATTGATTATCAGTGAAATCCAAGTCTATAGATAGGTAGGTAAGCGTATTTTTCATTCTGAACAAAGTATGGCTCTGCTACCTACCCATGGGCAGTTAGCCGAATTCAAATTATGAATATGTAGTGACTAAAAATTTCAGAACAGTTGTAAATAAAACGCAGATGATTTCTAGCCTCTGTAACTTGACATGATAATAGCAGTTAGCTCCATTCAGAAGCCTACTGGGTAGCAAAAATACCTAAATAATCTCAACTACGCAGTACTCCGCAGTAGCACTAACAGTTGACAACTCAAACATCCAGGCCGATCAGCCTTACATTGTATCAATAAAAACGGTAAAAACAAAGTAATGGATGTAGCTAAGATGTAGGTGCAATGATTGTAGGTAGCTATAGGTAGGTAGGTAATCGCATAGCGAGTCGATTATAGCTACATGATTGTGAATTTAGGTAACGAAAATTGACTTACCACTATCTACACTCTCTTCTGAAACCTTCTTCACCATTCTGAATGCTTGATGCGTTGATGCAGCGATTATGAAAATTTTGTGAGTAGGTGTACGTACTACTCTAGAAAAGCCGCTTTCAAACTTGTGGCGGCCGCCTTCTCGACGAGAAATCGAAACGTCGTTCAATGATCAGGATAAATATTAGATAAAATAATAAGCACCGTCGAGAAGGATTTTCGGAAAGTGCGCCAGAAAGTTATAAACAAACACTGTTAGAAGGCGGAATGAAAAAAAAACTGCTGATGTCTTTAGCGATCCATCCTATACACGCCCGCCCGTTCGATGTTCTGAAATCCAACTGAAGAGAGGCGCTCGCTGATCGGAATCGGAGCCAAGCCGCAACACGTCACGTACACCACCGCCCCGCCCGACCCCCTCGCCGCGCCCCGCACCTCGCCTCTGCACCGCGCGCTGGCCCCGCAGCTTGTGCGTCGTTGTGGCCTCCCTCCCTCTCTGCGCATGCGTATTCACTTGCACAGCTGCTGATGTGTTTATATTTTTTATCGTAATTTTAAGGTAACGTACCCAAAGTGTAAAACGGGAACACCATTACTAGATTTACCTGCTAGGGCTCCGCTCACCGCTGCGCTGTCCGTCCGTCTGTATGTCTACTCTGTCCTCTGTCCCCAGGCTGTACCTACCTAGGTAGGTATTCCATGAACCGTGAAAGTTAGACAGTTGAAATTTTCACAGATGATTTAGGTAGGTAGGTATTTCTGTGGGGCTCCCATTGAACAAACGAGATTTTTTTTCGTTTTTATAATAGGCAATGGCACCTACAGCTACAAGTTTCTGGTTATATTATAGCCTATAGGTAGGTACAATACCTACTTAGGTAGGTAGGTACATATAACATACAATTTTATTATTACGCAAGGCCTTCCTTTGTGATCCTTGCCTTGCCCTCGGGATAACCTTCATAGGGTAGGTAGGCATTTTGTTGACAAACAAGCTGCGGGAACAGTTCAGCAAAACGCACGTGGTTCGTCCGAACCGGTCCTACCGGGGCGCCCGGCGCGGGGCGCGGCGGCGCGGCGCGGCGGCGAGCCGCCATATTTGTTGTCACGCCATCGTTCTATCCTGCTTCAACATAGAACGCCGCTGCTCTACTCTTAGTACGCCATCTCTTTCTTTCATTAGATCTCTCCTTTGCTTTGGGGCCTAAGTGACGTGGCCGACAAATCCGACAATAACAAAAACATAACCCCGAGAGTAGTAAGTATTAGGTAGGTAGGTATATTATATAGGTACAAAGTCAAAATATGTTTATTCAATAAAATCACAAGGACCATCTTGAACGTGCCAGTTCCACGTAGTAGATCCACGTAGTAGATCCACGTAGTAGTACCAGTAGTTGATGATAATAGGTAACACTTGCTTCCAGCTTCAGCGTACCTATCTACCAAGGTAGGTACTAGATTCTTTCTGCGTAGATTAGTACCTAGATCACCTCGTATCCGTATCCATCATCTAGTATGGGTACCTACTAGATGATGGAGTGCTATCGCATGAGAGCTAAATTTTTATCTCATAAAAACATGTCAGATGATCATAATTTTAATATTTACCTTAAATCACGTAGGTACCTACCTACCTACCTACGTGCGCCTGAATCGCATCATGCGACGCACAGTGGGTGAAAATTCGTAGTTGCCTTTCATAGGATTTTTGAAAAAAAATCTTCCTTAATTGCGGGATTTAAGTAAACAGATTTGTTACAAAACTCAAAACATTACATAATTTTGTCGTTACGCGACTTTTTTGCGGTTAAACACCATGTAATACGAGTTTGTGTGTTTCAAATGTATGAAAACGAAATTTGTTTTCATCATAACTTTTTTTTGTATTCGAATGTAAAGCTGATACTTTTAGGTATTATAGTAGAACTTGTAACAAAGCTATAAAGCTTTCGATCTTAATCTGGAACGGACCGCTTCAAAAGATATGATTTTTACAAAAATGCCAGTTTTAGTGGTATTCATGTATGGGGTAATGTTCTACTAAGTTCGAGTTTGATCAAAAATTATGGTCATTATTATTATTTGATAGGTATCTAATCGCTTTTTAATGACTTTTGACCTTTTATCTAACCGATAAATAACAAAACTATTCAAATACAATTATGCACAAGTGATATTTTGAATTACGACTAACAACTACACTTAAACCTATAACTGTATTCAAAACCTACTTATTATTGTTCCACTAGGTATGACAAAATATTTGGTTTAATAATTTAGGGTGATCAAGGTCATATTATATCGAAAAAAAAACTATTTAAAAAAGTAATATTTTATTTACAACTGCTATATACAATGAAGCGGACTTATTATTAATCTTATAACTCTAATATATATACAATAAATAAAACAAAAGCACCAATAAGCGACATGCAATTCACAACTTTACCAACTATAACAGAAATACTAACTACCTATGTAAATAACTTACAACAGAAACAACTAAATATAACAACGATTTAATAAACAAATGATTTGATGCTTTACAAAGAAAAGACAAGGAGTGGTCGGAGTCACACAAGTTTCCTACTATCTACAAATTCTATATTTTCTTTAATCTACCCTAGAAGTTAATATCAATAACAATTTAGCTTCATCTGAAATAGGTAAACGAAGTTTGTTTATTTTAGGCCTAAAACTAGAGATATAGGGATCAGATGATATCATTAAATGATGGATAATATCCTCATTTGTTGCAATTCTACTAATTTTACGTGACTGAAACACTTTGGAATGCTTAAAATCTTTGTTTCGAGCCTCAGATGCCTCTTCAGAGATAGTATAAAGTTATTGTGTTCAATTATGTCCGCTCCATGTATGAGTAATTTATGCACGCTTGAATGCATATAGTACCATGCATAGAGCTCAACATATCTTTGAGCTGTTGAAGCACAATATTGTCGGAACTTTTCCACATCAACCAACTCTCCGCAAGATATTACCTGAAGAATTACGCCTAAGCTTTTAATTAACTCTATATCTACACCCGTGATTCGCGCAGTAATATCCGGATTTGCGAAAAATCTTCTAGCAGTATTTCCATCATTGGTAGTGCCTGCACCTTGTTTCACAACATCCACAAGTAGCCCCATTTCCTCCCGAAATTTGTCTTGGATATCCTTTTTCCTATCGGCCAATTGTTTTTTCTTGTCGTCTCCTTTTGCTTGCCATTTCTTGAAGTCAAGACGGTAAGCTATATGCAAAATACATTCCATGCATCTAATACGTGCATGTAGAGTAGAAAGGCCAAACTTAAAGATATCGACAGATTGGTGTCTCTGTGATACCATTGTGATGTCATTCATTTCTGTGGGTTTAGCTTTGCAGATATCACATGTCGATGTTGATGTATCAGAAAGATGAGATGTTATCTTGCCATCGATCATAGTCATGTGAAGTTTGTGTTTAATGCTGGCATTATCAACAACACTCGGCTGTAGAACAGTAATTTCGCTTTCTATTGACGCCAATTCTTCTTTTATATTTAAATCATTTTCCTTGGCAAATTTAAAATATATTGGCCGACAATAAAATGTTGAGGATGCTTTAGGATTTTCCCAAACAACGTCATCAGTGTTTTCTTTCAGTAGTCTTAATGGTACAAATGAACACATGAAAATACTTGAATCATCGCCTTCTATTTTTTGTTTGTAGTTGCTATGTCCAGAGGCGCCATCAAATCCTCACTTACTGACCAGAGTGTAATTACTGCCAGATTCAGTTTCCACCGTTTTACAAAGTCTGTTGACAGTTTTATCTAAAATATATTGCAGTTTGAGTTTAACTTCGGTGTCAGTTATAACCATGTCTTCTTTTTTTACATAGCACTCTATTTTCTCGGTCTTTAGAGCATCATAAGATGGAAAAATATCACTTCCCATATATCTTGTTGTTTGCTTTAAAGTGATGTACCTATTGCCATTTTGATAACTTCAGTGATGTTGTCAAGCCCAGTGCCTTATCTGCAGAGCAGGTTCGGTTGTTCGACTTAATGCAAGATCGAAAGATTGATGCATTCTCAGGGTGTTTGTGTAAATGCTTTAATAATTCAGCTAAGTCATTTTTTTTTCTATTTCAGCTTTCTTGGTTAAAGCGAAGTAAAGAGTGTCAAAGTCATAATTGGCGAGAACATCTTCAGTTCTCCTTCTTTTTTGTAATGGATGTAAGTCAACAAATTCTTTTCGTGGAGTAAATGTAGAGGTTGATGTCGACACAGATACACTTTCAGGCACAGTAAATTCCATAAATTTTTTTGGTGTTGTTACTATACATTCACTTACCGAGACTTCTTCATGTCTATCTCGAGGACATGAGAGTTGTTCACTTCGAAATTGTTGAATGTTGAGTTGCTGCTAAGAGTTGAAGCTAACACTTTTTCAAACAAAACGTGTGCACTGAATGAATTTTGCCTCATAAGTGCAAAAATGTCAAGATTTGACACTAGTCCTTCCATACTGAGCAAATTAGAATTAAGGTAAAGAGAACGTTTCGGTACTAATTGGTAGCCAAAAGTGAAATGAAATTTAGGAACTCTCAGTATTTATAGTCTAAAACATAATTTTAGTTTTAAAACTAAAATCTAATAATGCGTTATCAGGAATCATTAATTAGTATTCCATAACAAGAACCCATGGTACCTGTAAAAGCCATCTAGGTACCTAAAAATAGTACCTTCACTCAATAAACAAAGAGCCTAATCATTCAAATTACCTGTTTTGTCAAGCACTGACCCTAATCACCCGAACGAGTAAATCAAAAATAATTTACCACACAATGCGTATTGAAGACAGGGACAGTAATGGTGGTCTCTAGGTAAGGCTCTACATAAATAAAGGGGAATCAATAACAAGATAGTACGTAAGTGATCAAAAAAGTAAAAACTATGATCGTAATTCAAAATATCACTTTTGCATAATTATATTTGAATAGTTTTGTTATTTATCGGTTAGATAAAAGGTCAAAAGTCATTAAAAAGCGATTAGATACCTATCAAATAATAATAATGACCATAATTTTTGATCAAACTCGAACTTAGTAGAACATTACCCCATACATGAATACCACTAAAACTGGCATTTTTGTAAAAATCATATCTTTTGAAGCGGTCCGTTCCAGATTAAGATCGAAAACTTTATAGCTTTGTTACAAGTTCTACTATAATACCTAAAAGTATCAGCTTTACATTCGAATACAAAAAAAAGTTATGATGAAAACAAATTTCGTTTTCATACATTTGAAACACACAAACTCGTATTACATGGTGTTTAACCGCAAAAAAGTCGCGTAACGACAAAATTATGTAATGTTTTGAGTTTTGTAACAAATCTGTTTACTTAAATCCCGCAATTAAGGAAGATTTTTTTTCAAAAATCCTATGAAAGGCAACTACGAATTTTCACCCACTGTGCGACGCGAGCGCATACCTATGAAGCTAATTATGAAGTAATTATGTACCTATCTACCTAGGTGGTAGGTAGTCAGAGGCAAGTCCAAACATTGTGTTTGCTTGTACTATTGCTTTGGCTAACTAAGTAGGTAGGTACCTACTAGTTCCGTTGAATAGACTGACTGTCTGAATCACCATTTTATGAAAACTAAGTAAGATATTTGTAGAAAAAGAATTAGGTACCTACAGTACCTACGTTATCTGATTGATTCACCAAACGTCGACGACTGCAGCAGTACGACTTGACGGCGAAGCCGAAGGTACCGTAAATATATACAGGGTGAATTTTTCAGGAAAACTTTTAGGAGACGGTCCTAAAATTTTTAAGATGTTCTTCTGAACTTAATATTTTTTATACAACTGGCTGATGGCATTCACAGCTTTTGTTAAAAATGTACAGTCAGCAGGAAAATGGTAATTTTACACAAAAACTTTTTTTGACGCCGATCGATCCTGTTTCTTATCAAAGTCCCTATTGGACCGACAAAGGTTTGATTGAGTACTAGAAATGTCAGAAATTGCAAAAAACTTTTTCCACACATTTTGTACGTAAAAACGATTAATCAACTGAATATATTTTTGGTTACCAATCCTATTAGTTACTGTAATCAATACACTCTTTGAAGGCAGCTGAAGTTTAAGCATACCGTACCGTAGTTTCTGACTACAGTACGCCACAAGATGGGCCTATCAGCAGTATTGCTATAATATTTGCGATTGCACAAATATCGCGCAGAAAACGCGCGATCGATTGCTGGACTGGACTGGAATACGCAACCAATACAAAATTTTGTTATTATCTTGCAATTGATACAAATAACTGAGCGATATTTTATCATACCGTACGTAGGTACCATCTATCATGAAGTATAAAATCATCTTCGTCGTCTGTGATACGCTTGAATACCTACTACGCATATGCGTGTCAAGTAGTCTCTCGAAACAAGCTCGAGCTCGAATTTGGTGATAAACAAGAGGGGACCGTTCCCTTGCCTTAGGTCTTGCATGTAGGCGTGGGCACATCTTACGTGGCATACTGGTTATGGGTTTGTTTGTGAACACGTTATTTCGGCGCCAGTGGGCTCTGGTAGTACTTACTGGTAGGTATATCTATATTTACCTCTTTTTGCTACATGGCATTTAGACGGAGGAGGTTCTCAAATCGACGTGTATATTTTTTTTGCATGACCGCGCTTAACTTTTTACAGATTGAAACGATTTTAATAATTATTTTTTAATTGGAAAGGGATACCTCCAAAACGATCCCATATCAATTTTGAAAAAAAAAATCTAACCCAAAGGGTAGGAAAACGAATGTAAGTAGGTACCTATGTCTAAGTAATTTTGAGTCAGTGACAAACAAGCCAACCTTAAAATAACTACTATACTACTACTTACTTACTTCAACTGCGAAGGAACTAGAAGTAACAACCTAACACACACACTTCCCAAGGGTACGTTCATAGGCTAGCTGTAAATCTATTCGTAAATTTATTAGTTGATCCCCTCAAAGGCTTCCCGAACGAAAATGAACTTGATATCGGGGTCTTAAAGTTCAATTTCGTTTTGGCATAGTACCAACTACCAATATTCGGGAACCCAAGGCCTTTAGATTCAAGCAAGGCGCCGCGCCGCCGCGCCCGGGCATTCCCATGGATAAATTTTTTGGTCCTTTGTGTTTGATTTTGGGTGTGTAATTTTATTTACCATAGCTATAGGAGGATCACGCACTGCATTCATTTTGCACCTGACGCATCTACAAAGGACTGACGCGTCTTTTTGGTTCGATTAGGTACAGATTGTAGGTGGGTAAAGTAATCCGCTAAATGCGGGTCTATTCGAACTTCGAACAGGTACCTACCTATCTACCGTAGTATTTTATTTATATCAGACTGACATTCTCTGAGACCGTAGCTTACCAAAATTCGTAGAATTGTGCTTGGTTTTCTCAGAATCGTTTACAAACAAACAACGATAGGTAGTGGGTAAGCACCTTACCTACCTCTACTCAATAGGTAGGTACTTACCGCAGTAAAACAGGGTGGATAGAATTCAAGAGGTGAATGGAAATGAAACCAAAAAGGCATGTACATATTAACAAACATTTTCAAATAAAAACACCAAATTCTACATTAATGATTGCCAGAATAAAACTTTTTTGGTTTCATTTCCATTCACCTCTTGAATTCTATCCACCCCTTTTTAGAATTGGGACTTCCCGGTGCGGTGGTCCTAGTTCAGAACAATTTAAAGGCTCGATTATACGGTGCGAGTTTACGAGCTGCTAGTCGGCGAATTTAAAAGCTAGTGAGTGAGCGAGTTAGAGCCTGTCCAGAAGGCACGTTTTCGACTAATAAATTAATTTTTAACGCACGATTTCGTAAGATGGTACTCTTTACCTATGTATTGACCCACCATAGATCAGTAAACGAAGTCACATTATATTTGTAAAAATGCAATTTAATTAAACAGTTTGCATTTATCTCTATGCTCAGAGAAAATATAAAAATTTTCAAATTATAGCTTCTAAAATAAAATGTTTAAAAACGCCGCTCTGGCGCAATTTTACGCTTCAAACTATCAGTTATTTCTTCGATGTTACGAAGTCTAAAACTTAGAATACGTGTACCACACGAAAGAACAGACTTTTATTTATAAATAAAAAAAATCTAGCTTATACAGTGTTTTATATGTAGGTATACGAGATTTTATCTCTCAATCAAGCGCTCGCTCGTCTTCGTTCGATTTGGCGACGGCCGCGCCGGCGCGGCGGCGCGCGGCCTCTCAAAATTTTCAACTTGAAATCCAATATTTTCATAACTTTTATCAAAGTTACGAAGCTGATTGTTTCATGCATAAAATTACAACACATGAAGATAGGAAGGTACAAGGTACAGTTGCAAAACAAGTCAAATTATTTTTGGTTAAAACTTCTCAAAAATTCAGAAAAAAAAGTCATAACTCGAAAACTACCTATGCAAAATCGCAGAAGATGCATGAGGGTGATTCGGATACCCCACCCACGATACTAGGGACCCAAATTTTATTTTTGGATTTCACTGTTCCGGCCACCCTGTATAGGTAGGTAGGTATGTCAAGAAAGCCGGATCATGACTGATGTAAAACATAGGTAAGTAGGTAGGTCGTCCTAAATGACACTGTTCCATCAACTAGGTAGGTACCTACTAAACAGAGTATTATGTTCCTTGCTACTAAACCAATAGGTATCATCAAGATAACCTACCTTTCTTTTCTAGCCCTAATTTATCACCTTTGAAAACCATCTTATCTTAGTCAGATTAGGTAGGTATCTGACTATTGTTTATATGCGGTCACTCAATCCAAGGTTATCTACCTATATATATTATATGAATATATTTGCAATTCTGATATCTATATAGGCTTTTTGCGCTGTTCAGTTCTCATACCTAGTAGGTAGGTATGTTTTATACATGTGAGGCTCCCTATGGTGAAGCAGTGTCGATCACCTTACTGCCATCTACTAAAACATTGGCATTTTCACTTCTATTATAAAGAAGTTAGAGTTTAAATTAAAAGTAATAATATGAGTGAGTAGGTATCTTCTTTATTGACTTGAATGCTTGAGACTTTTAAAATGTCGCTATAGTCTGAATTTTAAAAGGTAATAGGTACCTACAATATTCACGGGTGTTGTAGGCACTCAAAAAGCATAACATTCATTTTATAAGTAGGTATAGGTACCTTACTCATCAAGTGCGTGCGCTTCCTTGTGTAGGTAGATTGGTAGGTATCTACCTAGTGCACCTACCTCAATGCTTATGCAAATAATAATAAAATTGTCAATAGGCACCTGGGTAGGTTGGTACCACTCTATGGTTGGTACTTACTTTAAAAGCTAATTGGGTTGCTTTTAAAGTAAGTACCAACCATAGAGTGGTTGGTTTGTTACATTGTGTTACCACAATATGAAGCTTCGACCCCATCAATACCTATGTTTATACCATTCACCCTGTAAAAAGCTTGTTTTATTCTCTGAAACCCGTGATTAAAAAGCTTGTTTACTCCAGGGATCGGATAACCCATATAAAAGGTTAACCGTTTGAAACGGTTACCGAATGAAACGGTAACCCATTGAAACGGTAACCGTTTGGTTTGGGTATTAACCGAAATAAAAACCCATACCGAATGAAACGGTTAACAGAAATGAAAGGGTTGTTTTAATCGGTATTTTTGATTGACTGAAATAGCAAGAGAAAGAGAGCGATGCATTCCATGTGTACGTGAGTTGTATTTGGCATATTATTTGCTTGCGTTCGATGGTTTGCGAACTTGATTCCGCCAGAAAGTGTAAATAAACTTCTAGAAGATTACCTAATAATGGTGAATGGTTTTCACTTTTGTAATTACATTTAAATACATACAACAGATGAAACTTTTAGAGAAGATACTACCTATTACTATTATTTTGAGAGTAGGTACTATTTGTTAAAAACATTTAGTTCGTTATACGTACCTACTGCCTCGACTCGACCGCTTGCCAGCGGGTAATTGTAAACTTCGTAGGTAATGATGGCGATGTTCGCGCGCGACAAACGCGTTTGTCCCAGGGTCGAACTCAGGATTAACAAAGTTTATTATCACAACAATAATATTAGGTATAACTCATCTTCCAAACGACTGAACGGATGTTTTTTTTTTTTTTTTTTTATACAACTAGCTGATGTAACAAGTAGATGGTCCACCTGATGTTAAGTGGTAACCATCACCTATAAACAAAACATTGCCCCGTAGGTCACGCACAATAGGAACGTGCCCTACGATGCACTGCCCTGCGTCCATCAACTTGAGGCATACAGATGTTAAGCCTCATGTGCCTGTAATTACACCGGTGACCACACTCTTCAAACCGAAACACAGCGTTGCTGCTTGGCGGCAGAAAAAGCCGTGGTGGTGAAGCGAGAAAACTAAAGTATCCTACCCATCATTACCTACCTACTAACTACTATCTACATAGTTCAACCAAGAATCATATTATTTATTAACTAGTTGCGCCCCGTGGTTTCACCTGCGTAGATTTAAATCCCTGTATTCCCACGGGATAAAAAGTAGCCTATGTTTGATTCCAGACTATAATAGGGTATGTAGACTTGTTTACCGTCCACGTCCCTTTCCCGTCCATTCGCGGCACTACTAGTAAATAAACCCAAAAAATAGCATAATTCACATGCACACATTGATTATGAGTATTTTTGCGCTTTCTTGGATGTCCAAGTAGACACACAAACAAGTTTCAAGTTACTAGTTCAAGCGCAACTATTATAAACAATATAATCATTTTGTGGTCAGCTGTGATACGATGTGGAATGGGCTAAAACCAACAAAAAAAATAGTGAAGTGTAGGCGCTTTCACGCTAAGTTATTCACTTATTTTTATGACTTTTGGAGTATTGGTGATTTGTATGCCTTCATAATAGATCAAAGAACATGTTTATAATGTTTTTAGCTAAAAATTTATATTATAAGTTATTTAAATTACGTGGACGAGAACTGTACCATGCTTTTAAAAGAAAATCCCTTTTTCGTCCAGGTGGTCGGCAAACTGGCAAATCATGTCAATAAAGTGATTGCTTGTATTTTTTTATGTATGAAAGCTAACTGCTGCTTTTTAAGAATATTTAGCCTTATTACTCCTCCTAAATTGATTAGCCAGTTTTCGTCCGGGCTAATATGATTAGATCAAGAAATACAGATACTCATAAAATGCTGGTGGTCGAGAACAGGATGGGGTAAATACGACTTCCAGATTTCGACCATGATTTTAATATGCAATTAATGGAATAAAAGTCTATAAACTTTAATTTTCAGCAATAGAATAATATGTATTTATGCCTATTTTATTATTTTCTTGAGGTTTTGCTTAATTCACATATAAATTTCCTCTAAAATTCTTCGTATTACTGTGGACGAAAACTGATACAGCCGACCAGTTTTCGACCATTTAAGAAATTATTGATTATTCCTCTCCAAGCCGGAGGTCTTCGATGAGTTACAGGCGGTTGTACGCCTCGCAGGTATCATGTCCAGAATCCAGTGACAAGGATGCTAGAGTCACACTGACCCGGCAATACACAGAATGTATATGTAGCATAATGTATTATCCAGAGATAGCCTTGACAATAGTTTTGAAACAGGAAGAAAATTATGGAAAATCCCCAGGAGAAGACGAATCACTTCGGATCTCTTCCTAATTCTAATTCGTGGTAGGGGAATTTAATCTGCACGGACGTTCCGCAATGGTGCGTATTGTGCATTATCTCTCTGCTAACCTCACCCCAGCCAGTCCAACTCCTTAAAATAGCGGAGAAGGACCTTGGGTTAGTTCCGAACCTTAGTGTTCACAACTCTTAAATAAATAAATAAATAAAAATAAATAATGCTGGACAATCCACACAGCACTATCTAGCCCCAAAGTAAGCTATTCAAAGCTTGTGTTATGGGTACTAGATAACTGATATATTTAATACATTATATACTTACATAGATAGATAATTTTTATTATACATAGAAAACACCCAGACCATCGGAACAAATTTCTGCAGATCGTACACAAATTTGTTCCACGACGGGAATCGAACCCGCAACCTCTTGCGTCGCAGGCAGGCTCTCGCCCGCTGCGCCACAGAGGCGGGTAGTTTCTTGTTCTGTAAGAATTCCAACGTGTTTTCAACTCCTTTCTTTAACCATGAGAGAAATCCAAAGGTGTGGAGCAGGAGTGTCGTGGTGTTATTTTTCACCATATTGGCACCACATTTGATATCATATGCCACGTTCACACAATCTGACAGATTAGACGTAAAAATCTGAAGAGTATAATCAGGCCGTGTGCGTTTGAGACCATGAAAATGCCTTCAACTTTGTTGAAACCTTAGCTGTTTTGCAGTCCTTGCAACGATGTCAGGTTGACTGGCAAATCTGGCGATACATCGAATTGCTGAGATGTTTATATAATGATGCCACCATGTCTGTTCAGGTCCAGAACCACAAAACCTATCCAGTTGCGCCCCGGTTGAAAATTGACAGAATTGGCATTAAGATTAAAGGCGAATACATCTTGCACTTGGGATTTGCTGATGACATCGTCATATTGGCAGAATCATTGCAGGACTTACAACCGATGCTGAACAGCCTAGCTGCTGCCTCACGACGCGCGATGGGTCAATCTGGGTATGGACTTGGATAAAGCTATGATAGGGACTAGGAATATGTCTGCCTCGGGTAGACCCTGCGGGTGAGAGATATCAAGACCGAAAAACTTAGCTGGGTTCAGTTCGTTCTTCTTTGTTTGGGAAATTTCTTCAGGTCTTCGGCCCATCCCTTTATGTTTGAAGACGAAAGTTTAAACCAGTCGTCTCACCCGTTATAACTATGACCTATGCTGCCAAAACGTGGCACTAACAGTAGGGTAGGTCCACAAACTAAAATTCGCTCAGCGAGCTATGAAGAGAGCTATGCTCGGAGTTTCTCTGAAGGATAGAATCCGAAACGAGGTAATACGACAGAACTAAAGTAGACGACATAGCTCAAAGGATTACCATGCTGAAATGGCAGTGGGCCGGCCATGTATGCCGTAGAATCGACAATCGTTACAGCAAACGAATACTTGAGTGGAGACCACGTGTAGGTAAGCGTAGTGTAGGACGTTTTCCAGTGAGGTGGGGTGACGATCTGCTAAATGTAGCTGGATGAGAAGAGATGAAGACCAGGATAGAAATCGGGTCGGAAGAGAAGAAGAGAAGAGGTTGGTGATGATTATGATGATGATGATGATAATATGCTACGAATAAATATTATAAATAATCAATTATACAAACATTTAACAAACAAAAACAAGAAACATTTCTTCTGAAGTTGGCAAAAATGATTTTCGATACATAAATAGTACCTATGTTTTGAACTTTGAATGCAGAAAATTTTATTATTACTATGAATTTTGAAATATATGACATTTTAATTAAATTAGTTTCATTTCCATCAATTTTACTCCTTTATTTGATATATTTTCCCATCAAAAATGAATGGACGAAAACTGGGTAGCAGGTGGTCGAAAACTGGAATTTCTGGACGAAAACTGGGTAAAACAGGGTTTTGAGATTAAAATATTTTTATAAAATTCCCAGATTACTTCACAATTAAATACTTTACACTAGTGGCTCTGGGAGCTGTAGACCTCGCGAGCATACTAAAAGTGAGCTATTTGAGGAATGTAATGTGCAAGTGCATTTTCCGTTTTGTGATTTTTTTGATTTTTTTTGCATCATCTTGTGTAGAATGAGGTCCTTTGTGTTTCTCTCAAATTTGTTTGAAAACCATCGATTGTTTGATGAGCTATCCTGTTCATCATGCAGATCTTCGCCAAACTTTTATGAGACCAACTTATAGTTACTACCTTTCAAATAAAAAAAGAATAGTCGAAATCGGATCTCATTTGGTGGAGATATCCAGTATATCAAATATCCCCCTTTTTGCCCTTTTTTTGGGGGAAGTACCCCTCTAATCAAAAATCCCCGACGACAAAAAAAATAAAATAAGTCATATAACCTGTGTACCAAGTTTCGTCCAGATCGGTTGAAAAATGCGACCTGTAGAGGAGAACAGACAGACAGACATCCGGACAAACGCATTTTTGGCCAATGTGGAAAATGAGACGCTTCGCTCGCTTCGCTCGCTCGGTCAACTATAAGTTGGTCTCATAAAAGTTTGGCGAAGATCTGATAAGGATCTTCAGCATGATGAACAGGATAGCTCATCAAACAATCGATGGTTTTCAATCAATTTTGAGAGAAACACAAAGGACCTCATTCTACACAAGATGATGCGAAAAAAATCAAAAAAATCACAAAATGGAAAATGCACTTGCACATTACATTCCTCAAATAGCTCACTTTTAGTATGCTCGCGAGGTCTAACAGCTCCCAGAGCCACTTGTATTATATTACTGGATATAATATTATAAGTATGTATTTACAAAAAAAAAGTATATATTAAGTAGTATATCAGCTATCTGGTTCCCATATCACAAGCTTAGGCTTAGGTTGGGGCTAGATAGTGCTGTGTGGAAAGTCCACCAATTTTATTTATTTAAATTTAATATTAGTAGGATAGGAAGTAGGTAGTAGAATAGGTTGGTATATACCTACTTACCACACTGTTTTCCACAAAGTTTACATGAACTAACACCAGTCCTTTGGATGTAATCAAAATGCCGATGAACGGCATTTGATTGCATTTTTTATTTATTTTTATCAACTGGTTAACAACTATTATTCACTCCACTCCGCACATGCGACAACTAAACTAGAGTGCATGCATCCGAGACCCACTTCGGCGAGAGAACGTACCTACCTATCTGCCAAAAAGCGGGTAGATTAAAAAATTACATAATGTACCTACCATGTATTTGTCATTAATGCTAGGTTCGCATTGTTTTACCTACTTACCTTACCTACCTAGCAGGTAGGTAGATAAATCATCATAAGGTAGGTGGCAGGTACCTACCTTATGATGATTTACCTACTACTACCTACCTACTACCTACGTACCAAGCAATCAAGATATTCATTCAATATAACCCAACATGATAAATAAAGTTTCAGATCAAGCAAGTAGGTAGGTAGGTACCGAACGCGCGACGCGTGCGAACGAAAGACGTAACGATTTTGTTTTTGTTGCATTCACTTTTATTTCCCGAAGTACACGTACGCACACACACACACCACATTCGGCCTGACTCGGCAGCGGTCGGCGCTCTCGCTAAATTTTAAGCCAATTTGAACTTTGAGTAAAAACCCTTATTTTATTCGGTTGTTATACAGAAACGTATCGGTTACCTATTGAATCGGTTACCGAAACGATACGGTTAGGGTAACCCTTTTCATTTCGGTTGTTAACCCATACCGGAATATCCCTGGTTTACTCACTAGTGAGCAAAAAATAGTTTTCCAGTAGGTAGGTAATCTATGTCCAGCAGTGTACTACTTCACAGCACCTAGATTCAGAGCTAATAGATAAGTACATAAATCACGCAAATAGGTATTGTCCTGTCACGGGAGTCGGATCCACACCTCTTACTTACCTAGGTACCTACCTACCTACTCATTTAGTTTCAACAAACAAAAGTCGTTCGTACTTCACAGACTGTGTGCATGCAGCGTAAGTAACAGAGTTTAATAATCATTGCAATAAAGTCAAATTTATTGCCTTGTAAACAATGTTAAATTCAGGCACTAACAATACTAACAGTGGAATTCTGGTTGGCCTCTGTTTAAATTCCTGCAGACCTGTTTCGGTAGAACATTCCGAGTTGAGAAATCTTAGCTGTTAGTATTAGTAGGGATTTTGGTTAATTCGTCCGAGGTAGGCCACGGTTAACTGACATAGGACATATTATTATGAACTAGTTGCGCCCCGCGGTTTCACCCGCGTACATTTAAATCCCGGTATTCCCACGGGACAAAAAGTAGCCTATGTGTTATTCCAGACTATAATGTATCTCTGCCAAGTTTCGTTCAGATCCGTTCAGCCGTTTCGGCGTGAAAGAGTAACAAACATCCAGCCATCCATCCATCCATACTTACAAACTTTCACGTTTATAATATTAGTAAGATAGGATTAATTAATAATTTATACTATTCTGATGTACCCATAGACTTTCTTTCCTTCATCCGTGGATGTACCCATCACATCACTGCCTCCAAGTCACGCACGATATAGGTACCCCGTTTACAGTTTACCTCAAATGCCAGACATGGGCACCATGACATGGGCAGCATGGCACAGACAGCAGTCCGCGAAAGGCAACGCGTGCGGTAACGCGAGAGAGAGCCATACGGACATGAGCTGAGTGTAAACGCTGTATAATACAGCGTGCTCTGCGATGCACTCCCCTGCGTCTATTAATTTGAGGCATACCTAGACAGATGTTCAACCTCACGTACTTGTAATTTCATAGGCAACCACTCAAAGCCTCCTTTCTCCTTTGACGACCTCTGTGGCGCAGCGGGCGAGAGCTTGCCTGCGACGCAAGAGGTTGCGGGTTCGATTCCCGCCGTGGAACAAATTTGTGTACGATCTGCAGAAATTTGTTCCGATGGTCTGGATGTTTTCTATGTATAATAAAAAAAATATATATCTATGTAAGTAGGTATGTAATGTATTAAATAATATCAGTTATGTAGTACCCATAACACAAGCTTTGAATAGCTTACTTTGGGGCTAGATAGTGCGGTGTGGATTGTCCAGCATTATTTATTTATTTTTAAGCTTTAAGTTTGGTGCCTGTTCCTCTGGCGTCGCGTGGTCGTCGCATGGAAGTGCACTAGATTCCTATAGTTCCAATGTAATTCTTGTGATTTTATTGAATACTAGCGACCCGCCCGCGCGCTCCTGCTTCGCAAGGGTGCACATATCATGCATGTATTGTACATATAAACCTTCCTCTTGAATCACACTATCTATTTAAAAAAACCGCATCGAAATTCGTTGCGTATTTTTAAAGATTTAAGCATACATAGGGACATAAAGTCATAGGGACAGAGAAAGCGACTTTGTTTTATACTATGTAGTGATAGTGATATAGCTTTTGAAACTGACTTTGACTTCAAACCGAAACAGAGCAACGCTGCTTGGCGACAGAAAAAGCTTGTGATAGTACTTCCCCGGACGAGCCACACACAAAGATCTCTACTAAAGATAAGCAATAAGGTTCTTATTCATATTCAATCGCAATGGTGACATGACAACGACACCCAATGGAGACCGAATGCCATTCAGAGCAATATTTCACATGACTTCTTCTACACGTGTAGTTCCAAGGTCAGAGCTCAAGTAATCCATATGTCCGAGGGTAGAGAGAGATATCTAGTTGAGAGTTTGAAACCCCGCGATTTTTTCTTGTGAACTCAAAAAATGAATTTGTTATCGGCACCATTGCTCAAGATCCTTTTGATATTTTCAAAGGATCTAAAAGTAGGAAATTTTAAAGGGTCTGTCGAAATAGGTATGCTTTAAAAACCTCTGCGAAGTGGACAATGTATGCCTAGCATTCTATAATTACCTTACTTACCTACTGTAAGTAAACAGTCAAAATTTGGTGACCTTATAGGAAGTGGAATGATTGAAGTGGAAGTTGAAAGATGACTCTTCTCAGCTTCTTGAACTAAAGTTACAAAGAAAATAGAAAGGTTTTCTGTACGGCAGTGTTTTCCAATCTTTTCGAATACGAGACCCCATGCGGGTTCAAAAATTCTGGCGACCCCTTGGGCCATAGAGACAAAAAGTTATATTCTTTTTACTGAAATTGTATTTTACCTACTGGGGTAGGACCTTGCCTTTTTCCTTTTGCCGGCGACCCCCCGAGGAAGGCTTCGTGTGTAGGTCGAGACGTGTCTGGGGAAGTCGCGCGCGACCCACAGATTGAAGAACACTGATCTACGGCAAAGATTGTTTTATTAATTATTCCTTCAAATATCCAAATATGTATTTAGAATTGCAACAGTTTAACTAATAAAAATATAGTTAGATGTTTATGAAAGTATTTTCTACTAGTTCACTCTACCTACTACTTCACGAATTTAAAAGAAAGGGTGCTTTGGAGCCGCACTCGCACATGTAGATTACTTAAAAAGCCCGTATTCCTTCTTTTTTTATACTATTTTATGTGCTCCTAGTTGGTAGGTACTTTATGTAGCTTAGTCTTATTAATTATTAAATCATTTATTATCTGAAATGAATGTAATTAAAATTAAACATTTGTGAATTGAGGCTGGAACATCCTCGTATTTTTTATGGTACCTAGGTACCTACCAGTGCAAGCAAATATAGAAGCGCAAGTGAACGTGGTTTACACTATTTAAAAAATACAAAATGTCTACGAGACTACAATAGTTACCTATTTGTTATACAAGAGTGCAAAGTTGCTTTTTAACCGCGTGTTCAATTTTGATGACGGAACAAGCGAAGGATTTTTATAGAACACTAGTCTATAGGTACCTACCTACTTTATGATCCCTTAAAAGGTAATCTAGGAGAACTCTTGAATCTACAGAAAAAATCGCAAAATAGAATATCGTAACTAAGTTCTTACCGCCACTACCATAATATTTTTTAAACCGAACACTACTTACAGACTTGTCCAGATAAGTAGATAAGTATCATACACGTATTCGGTATGATGTCACCTTGTCTACACAACTTAAACCTTTGCTAGTGTGTGTTGCTGTGGTGCTGATGGAATATTCCGTAACTCTTAAATTTTGAATACAATATCCATAGGAAACTCCTTTGCTTCTTCGCTACGCAGTATTGTATGACAAAATAGCAAATAACATCTCATATGAATGTAATTATATAAGAATAATGTTGAATAATTTCAAAGCGAACGACTACCTAGGTAGGTATGATGTGTTGCTTCGTTTTGTAAAGGAAAGAAAACAGGTTAGTCACTCACGCCGCAAAAAACATAGATACCTACAACAATCCAGTCGATCGATTCATTAATTTTATTCGGTCAAGGATAAATGCGTAGGTTTGTAGGAATTATTTAATTTGAACAACTGTCTAATCTAAAATATTAACCTATATAGGAAGGTTCTCCATAGTTTAATTAAACTAGTGGCTCTGGGAGCTGTAGACCTCGCGATCAAACTAAAAGTGAGCTATTTGAGGAATGTAATGTGCAAGTGCATTTTCCGTTTTGTGATTTTTTGATCTTTTTGATTTTTTTGCATCATCTTGTGTAGAATGAGGTCCTTTGTGTTTCTCTCAAATTTGATTGAAAACCATCGATTGTTTGATGAGCTATCCTGTTCATCATGCTGAAGATCCTTATCAGATCTTCGCCAAACTTTTATGAGACCAACTTATAGTTACTACCTTTCAAATAAAAAAAGAATAATCGAAATCGGATCTCATTTGGTGGAGATATCCAGTATATCAAATAGCCCCCTTTTTGCCCTTTTTTTGGGGGAAGTACCCCTCCAATCAAAAATCCCCGACGACAAAAAATTCTAATAAGTCATATAACCTGTGTACCAAGTTTCGTCCAGATCGGTTGAAAAATGCGACCTGTAGAGGAGAACAGACAGACAGACATCCGGACAAACGCATTTTTGGCCAATGTGGAAACTGAGACGCTTCGCTCGCTTCGCTCGCTCGGACAATTACCTGTGCTAAGAAGAACGTGCTCGATTTTTAAGCATGATGATAGTGATAAAAGTAGTTATTTTATTTAATAAAAAAACCTGTAGGTAATTAAATGAAGGTAATTATAAAAGGCTTTTTGTAACAAAATAATTGTTTTACGTCTACCAAAGGAAACGCGTTGAACTCTTCTGAATGCCGAACTAGAGCAGAAATAGAGCTCTGTTTTTCTCGCTAAAATGATGAAATAAATAAATAATATTACGAATCAAAACAATTACTTACTTGATATTCGTAAGTAGGTACAATACATATAAATGGTGTAGGTAAATTGATTGGGTTGGGTTGGGACGGATAGAAACCGACTGATAACCTGTAGCTCTACGATATTGCTAATGTGGACCAAACTTACATGTACGAGATTGTATATCGTAATACCTATTTACTTTAGGAAAATAAAACAATGATAAACAGCAAAAACTCTTCCATGTTGATTGTTTTTGAATCATTCGGCTATGTTAGGTATTAGTGATAACAAATTCTAATAATAAAAAGAATAAACTAGAAACATCTGTTTCATAATAAAACAAAACTATGGCTATGAAAATGCTTTAAAGGCTATTATGGCAATGCCAACTACTCGCTCAGTCCGTATTCTGCGACAGGGGCACGGCACGACTCACTTGAATATAACTAGGTACCTATTATGTGTATTATGTAGGTTTGTTGTTTAATTACGTAACCGTGTAGGTATAATTGACACGAAGGATTTAAATACCTACACAAACACTACAGTGACTAGGTAGGTATTTAAGTAAATTTATTGATTGAGCGAGCGAAGCGAACGAAAATCTTACAAACAACTTGGGCGATTTGGTATTGTAGTATGTGTGTATGTTTGTCCGACGATAACTTGAGAACCGTTTATCGGATCTGCATGAAATTTGGTAAGTCGATAGCTTGTACTTGAGAAATTTACTGGTAAGTATATGAGTAAAATCGGATAAGGGGTTACTAAAATATGGGGGTTTTTAAGGGGGGGGGGGAATTATTGAGAAACACTTTATTGTTACCAACACTATACATACATACACCATACAGAAAATAATAAGTAGAATGGGTGGCCTGTCTCTCATATGCATTTTCTAATATATTGGACATAGGTTTTATTTTGACCAAAATGAAAACGAAACGCAGTAGGAAACCTCAAACAACTCACACATTTTAATAGTTTAAAGATACATTTTTATTTTTAAATAAAATAATTATTGCTGGACGTTCAACACAGCACTATCTATCTGTGGGGATCGAACCCACGGCCTATGGCGCAGAAGGCAGAGCTACTACCAACTGAGCTGTGAAGGCCTTTCAACCCTTTACTTTCCACCTTTTTTAAATGAAAGAATATTTTTGCCTCCGTGGTTTTTGCCTAACGAATAAGCTGCTTCCGTTTTTTAAGAGACTTCCTTAGGAGAAGAAGAAAAAATACCTATAATCATAAATATTGTTGTAGGGTAGGTACATACAATCTCAGAATCCTTGGTGGTACCAGGCGGTAATTATACCCAACCCTACAGCATTATTGCCTCTCACGTATTACGCTTCCACTCCACGACTTGACAAATGGTTCGGATCTCTTCGATCTCATGATTCTGTTTCTGCATATATGTATAGGTATTTTAGTCCTAAATGTTATTCCACGATAAAGACACTGATTTGACTCAACGTGTGGGGGGGCGCGCGCGGGGGCGATGTGGCCCGATCGTTGTTCTGTGGGTTCATCCTATTTATTCGTAGGGTTCATCCCACCAACAAGCTATAAAATTTAAATTTGACTTGCCCATTTGCTAGTGAATTATACTAATTATACAGTCATGGCTTCAATCATTATAACTTTCATCGAAGAGACATGGCATAGGTATTTAGGTAGTATAATATGTGGTTTGTAACAAAAGACGAACCTAGTTTTTACTCTTCTAAAAAAAATTGTATCTGTTGAATATAATAGTATGTAATTACATTGTCAAATTACGAATCGATTACGACGAATGCCGATTACGAATTTCAAGTCGATAGAGAGGCAAAAAAGCCTTCCCTGAAAGTTCACGCAAAAAAAAAAATAATAATGCTGGGCAATCCACACAGCACTAAGTAGGTATCTAGCCCCAAAGTAAGCTATTCAAAGCTTGTGTTATGGGTACTAGCTAACTGATACTGATACATTAATATAATTGCATAGATAGATATTTTTTATTATACATAGAAAACACCCAGACCACCACCCAGACATAGGAATCTAGTGCCAGTTCCATGTGACCACGCGACGCTAGAGGAACAGGCACCAAACTTAAAGCTTTAAAATAAATAAATAAATAATGCTGGACAATCCACACAGCACTATCTAGCCCCAAAGTAAGCTACTCAAAGCTTGTGTTATGGGTACTACATAACTGATATTATTTAATACATTACATACTTATTACTTACATAGATATATATATATATATATATATATATATATATATATATATATTTTATTATACATAGACAACATCCAGACCATCGGAACAAATTTCTGCAGATCGTACACAAATTTGTTCCAAGGCGGGAATCGAACCCGCCTTGTTGTTGGTTGGATCGATCGCTTCCCTTGGAATTGTACCTAAAACAATGTACCTATGTAGACAGAGAGTAGGTAGTTCTAATCTAACCACGCTCGTATTTGCAAAAACATCTATTTCTAATCAGTATGTAGAACGCTACGGAAGTCATGTTGATAAACTTGTTGATTTGAATGTGATTTGAATATGTTCGGTACAATATATTAGTGCAACATTGTTCGCTGAACAACATTGCCAGCTGAATGCGTAACATGCTTTATGTTTGCCATCCATGACCCGCTTATCTGATTCTTGATGTTTACCTATACTCAAATCATGTTGGATGTAATGACTAAGTTAATGTCCGCCTGGCAAAGTTACATTATATTTTCCAAGGTCGGTCGGTCACCAAAATTATCCATACTGATGGACACTCACAGGGCAGTGCATCGTAGGACACGTTCATATCGTGCGTGACTTGCGAGGCAATGCTTTGTTGTTTGGTATGGTTACCACTTACCCCCATCAGCAGTGCAAGTACCGTGACATTTAGAATCGTCAAAATTCGTTAAAAAAAGTTTTATCCATTGTTGAAACCATTTTTAAACGAATCGTTGACGATTAAGAACGGAGCCTACTTGCACTGCTGTTAGGCCATCATCGGCTTGTTCCGTGAGTTAGTAAAGAAAGAAAGAAAATAAGTACATTTATTTGACATGTACAAAAAATAAATAGATAATAGAACGACAGATACTATGCATAACTACACAGTCATAAACAGACAGGTAAAACGCAAGAAGAAGCATAGGTAGTTAACATAGTACCAAAAAACAAAAGAAAACATTTTACGGATAATTTGTACGCCAAAAAGGCAAAGTAGGCAGCCTACCTTGCCAAGCAGCGCTGGTTTTCAGTAGTAGTAGTTATAGGTATAACAAACTAGTGACCCGCCCCGGCTTCGCCTTTTTCCAGCATTATTTTTGATTGACGCGCACTATTATGTATGTCTCCTCTATGAATATTTTTTGGCATAGAATTTACCAAATATGAATGGATTGTGTGTGGGTTGGTTTGATAAACAAAAATGTGAAGATGATGCCTGATAGAGGGACATCTATTAGTAATAGGTATAACTAAGTTCCTACCTACACTTCCTACATGCGTGGCTACGTCCTCCGCGCGTCCACATGAATGGCTAAATGTTGTACCTATTCTCTATCTAAAATATTTCATGAAAGCAGCTGTTAATCAACGGTTACGGCGGCCACATAGTCACCAGTTACAAAGTAACCTAAAACACTAATAAGTATCGAGTCGTATCATGCAGGTTACATAACAAGTGGGTCGGGTGAAATTTGAAAACATAGATTGTTAAATATTATGATAACAACTTATAAGTAGGTAAACAACATTTTCATATCAGACAAAAAAAATGTGATAAACGTATTATGTAGGTAAGCAGTAGGTACTTAGGTTTTAAAAGCGATCATAATGACTTTTTATTTATTTACTGAAAATACAGTTTCAGCTGTTTGAGTGTACCTCAGACAGAACCAGTTTAACCGAAAGTTATATTCTATCAATTTCATAAATAGGCAAAAAATTAAAAGTATTTTCATTACGGCAAAAACAAATTATAATTCTTCTCACCAAACATTATCTTGATTCGTGCAAAACATCGATGACATTATTTTCAAAATTGCCAATAGTAAACACCATATTTTCAGAATAGGTAGTGATAATGATAAGATACCTATGAACATTTTATCATTCACCGCAGACATTCGCAAATATGCAAACAAAGAGTTGAGATACCCTGAAAGTACAGCTGAGTTCATAGTGATCGTCAACAACACCACTCACCACAACAAAACAGCCGCGCGGGGCGTAGCACCGGCGCGCGGCGGATCTTGGCAAACATGCCTTTTGACAATTTACGATCCTAAGCATAAACAGTGACACAGATGACATAGCTCCAGCTCATATACCTACTCGACACAGATCCGTGTTGTGAACTGGGGATGCTGCAGCTATGAAATTGTCTAGAACACATCCTGTTTACTCCAAGTCCAACCCAAATTCATAATTGAAGATGAACTTCCTAAATTCCTAGTCTAACCTAGCAGCAAGCCAGTAGGTATCCCAGTATGAACATATAGCGTTTTGATAGCTAGCACTGAATAAACAAAACTTATTATTAAAATATTATAGATAAGATAAGATTGATAAGCTGTACAAGGCGTCCCACGGATATGCCACAAGGAGGGAAAGTACCTTGAATATTGTAGAAGGAATATTTTACTGAAAGAAGACATTATTTGAATTTTAAAAACAATTTAAACTGCATTCATAGATATTTAAATAATTACATGGATAAACCGGAATCGAACCTGTTACACGAGAAAAATAATCACCAGTAGCTTTATTATCACACCGATCAAAATGCTTCATCATAAGGACTATTTAATGCTAAGTAACATACTCGTCGTGTAAGAATTAATGAACATTATTTTATTTTGATGTGAAATGTTCAGAAAAAATATATTCAATGATATTCAATATGCCCTCCATGTGGCATCTCTGTGGGACGGCCTGTATATAGGTATGTGGTGGTGTGTGTGTAGGTATAGTTAATAAGTATGTTAGTATCTAGGTAAGGTAATGGTCGCAGTCAATAAACGAGTGTCAACTTAACTGCACGTATCATTTCAACCTACCTACCCCCCCCGAACCTCCCGCACGACATGGCGACCTTGCCAGGATACTAACATACTTATTAAGAGTCCGGTGACAGCGGCTCGCAATTTCGAGGTGCGATTGGCTATTATTTCATTTTATTTCATTTTGGGGAGGTTGTTTCAAATAATAACTCTAAAAAAACACGCATAAATACTGTTCGAACACAAATAATACAATAATATAAGGGAAATGTGCTTGAGTCAGAAATCATTTTGGTATTAGGTAAACGTAAGACCAAACATACTAATACCAAAATTATTTCTGATTCGGGCATGTTTCCCTAATATTATTGTATTATTTGTGTTCGAACAGTATTTATGCGTGTTTCTCTAGTTATTTTTTCAAACAACCTCCCCGAAATGAAATATGTAAAATGAAATAATAGCCAATCGCACTTCGAAACTGCGAGCCGCTGTCACCGGGCTCTTAACTACTAGCTGGTACCCGCAACTTCGTCTGCGTACTCTTAATCTCTTCATCTCTTTTTTTCGCAATAAAAGGTAGCCTATGTTCTTTCTCAGGGTCTAAAGATTGTCTGTGCCAAATTTCATCAAAATCGGTTAAGAGGTTTAAGCGGGAAAGCGTAACAGACAGACAGACAGACAGACAGACAGAGTTACTTTCGCATTTATAATATTAGTTGGGATACCTACACACACACCACCACAGGTACATACCTATATTGTATTGATTTGTATGCCTATGGTGCTATAATTTTTATATTGTACTTTAGAAAATATAAATCCATCCAGGCTATTAAATTATTTTGCCTTTAGAGTTGTTACGCACTGTCGACTTGTCGCCGGCGACTCAGTCCCTCGGCGACCAAAACATAGGCAAAGTCGCGCGAGTGACCGACGACCAAGTGATAAACACCTATTTAAACTATAGTAAGTCACAGTTGCCAGCGACCGAGTCGTCGCCGGCGACCAGTCGACAGTGCGTAACGGCTCTTATTGTAGCGTTATTGTGCAACATAAAATGTTAATAACATTTGATTGCATTTTTACCCGAGTGCCGATGGTTATGTGTTAGTTACCAAACGGCTGGATGGATTTTGATGATTCTAGTATCAAAAGATTCGTTTGCGACGTGCGACAAATAATGTTAACCTAAAAACAAATATATAACTATTATGCATATTAAATATATATAGAAATATGAAATATGTATATAATATATATATATAAAATATGTTTAATATGTGTTTTATATATATATTTAATATGCATTATAGTTATATATTTGTATATATGTATATATATATGTATATATATATATATATATATATATATATATATATATATATATATATATATATATATATATATATATATATGTATGTTTTTTAGGTTTATATTATATAATATTATAATATATATATATATATGTATATACATATATATATATATATATATATATATATATAAAAAACATACGTCATACAATTTCTCAGTCTTGAAAAGCCTTACAACTAGCGTTTACATTACAGTGTCGGTACTAATGTACCACTTGTTGCCCTTGGTTGCCTGGGTGTCTGAGATAAATTCATTAGCCAATATTCACTTGGGACTCATAGTAATAACTACATAGGTAATATTATGTACCTATATTACCTATGTAGTTACAATCTAAGTTGTATACAATCTAAGTTTTTTACCTGCGCGTAATCTTTTCTTTTCGTTGTGTCATTATTCGTTCTTTAAAAACAGTGCCAGTGTGGTGAAAAGAGGGTCCTTTTGAGCACTTGACGTGAGAAGTCAAGTGAGCGACTATCATGGAACTGCGAGCACCCAGCTTCAACTGGCAACCTTGACTCTCACAGGTCTCCAAAGATCATCGTCATGTAAATGCCGCTCCTTATCAGCTAAATTTAGGTCGCAATGTATGCCAGCCAACGCCATTTATTTATAACTAGGTACACAAAGGAATAAAAGTGAAATGATTCACTATACTGTTGTATTTCAAACTGCATTTATTAACGTATGTAGGTTGTTGGTACCTACCTTATGTAAAGGTATTTTATTAATATAAACTACTAAGTACTTATAAATCCTAGGCACCTAAGTAGGTATTTTATATTAAATACCTAAGTACCTGCTAAGGCGTTGACAAACCTAATATTCCTCTCGCTCGCACGATTCGACATGAAGATATAAAATCACAAATCCCAATTTTGAAAAATCGCAAACAACCATTTTGTGTGCAATCACATTGCACACAGTTTGGTATAATTTTCAATGCAAGTTTTTCTACTCAAAAGTTTGGTTATGTACGAAAACTAGAAAATCAAACTTTTAGGTAGGAAAACTCGCATCTATCAAAATAATTTTTTACCAAACTTTGTGCAATGTGATTGCACACAAAATGATTGTTTGGGATTTTTCAAAATTTGGATTATAGTGATTTTCTATCTTGCAAAATGTCAAATCGTGCGAGCGAGAGGTATGCAACATTTTCAACTCAATAATACGGATACAAAAATAGGCTAAGTAGGTACCTAGGTATTAACGAGTGGACGACTTTATGTAATGCATTTTGTAGAAAACACATTACTGATGTGTGCAGTGCAACAAACTAGGTCAACCTTCTGTAAGTGTGTGAGCAGCTGACGCGCGAGGTCATTGCCCGGCCGGTAAGGAGGTCAACGACCCAGGCAGGACCACACCCCCAGCCGAGTTCTGCAAAATCTGCAAATAAGATAGGGGTTGTTTTATACGTTTGGGTTACTCAATGTGGGATACCTAATTAGACTGTACAGGGTGTCCTAGAACTCAACGTCAAGCCGAAACGGGGCGACAGGATTGATTGTAAACATGATGCTTTTTGAGAAAAATCAGAAAAAAAATGTATCGCATGCAGTTTGAAAATTATGAGCCATTTAAAAACCGTACAGAGTACAAAGTACTCAGTTATTCATAAAAAAAAATACGCGACTCGAGAACCTCCTCCTTTTTTCGCCGGAAAAAAACAGACGAATAAAAAAATAAAATAAAACAAAAATACACAAATACACAGACACAGACGGATCTGCTACAAATCACGTACACACTATAGGTACGCACGGCCTTGTTAGATACGTAATTGCTGTAATATCAAAATCAGAGTGGAAAATACCTCGTTAGATTACTCACTAGTTTAAGATGTATTTTAAATTATTGAGTGATAGATAACTTGGAGCACTGCAACATACTAGGTTAAATATATCTGTGGGACCTACTTATAGAATGTTTTTTTGAGCAAACACTGCTTATTGAAACGTGCTTCGTTAGTAAAACTTGACTGCAACAGTCTATGAAATACCATATTTCAATAAGCCATTACTTTTAGCCTCTACTCTGAAATACTTACCAAGGTTTGTCCTAGTGACCCGGTTTCATTGTTTCAAGTATTCTGTGCAAATAATCATCTGAATTCTGAACTGATTCGTTTCACATGCTAAAACCACCCAATGGTTTATGGCTTAGAACAGGCTAGCAGCTGAAGTATGCTCATGATGACTATTATATAGACTACTAGCTGGTACCCGCGACTTCGTCTGCGTACTTTTAATCTCTTCATCTCTTTTTTTCGCAATAAAAGGTAGCCTATGTTCTTTCTCAGGGTCTAAAGATTGTCTGTGCCAAATTTCATCAAAATCGGTTGAGAGGTTTAAGCGGGAAAGCGTAACAGACAGACAGACAGATAGACAGACAGACAGACAGAGTTACTTTCGCATTTATAATATAATATATAATATATAATATATAATATATATAATATATAATATATATAGTTGGGATTATATTAGTTGGGATTATGTATTTGGTTTGTCTAGCTCTGGAATCATCATCATCCTGATGCCTGCCTGGACCTGTACAATACAAGTCCACAACTGGACTAAGGCCTCCGTCATACATTTCCAGGGAGAACGATTCTGAGCCCTCTCCATTCAGCTACTTCTCGCTATCCTCCGTCGGTCGTCGGTCCATCGGGTAAGAGGGTATCTCACCCTCCGTCTTTCAGTTCGTGGGCGGCATTCGAGAGCACGAACCACGATTCTAACTGCAAATAAACGAACTATATCAGTCTAGTGAGGTTTTACGATTCCAGCTCCCAATTTAATATTGACTGGTTCTGGCTTAAATAGATATCCAATAGAAACACTACTTCCAATAAAACAACCAAAAGTTCTAGATGGAGGTTTTTATTTGGTTCATATTATACAGACAAGAGTAGACTTATTTATTTTATTTATTTACTAGCGACCCGCCCGCGCGCCCCGCTTCGCACGGGTGCACATATCATGCATGTATTATACATATAAACCTTCCTCTTGAATCACTATCTATTAAATATAATGTAATAAAAAACCGCATCAAAATCCGTTGCGTAGTTTTAAAGATTTAAGCATACATAGGGACATAGGGATATGAGAAAGCGACTTTGTTTTATAATATGTAGTGATAATACTAGGTAAAACTGCTGCCAGTTCCTTGTGACCAAAGCCTAGAAGAACAAGCAAAAAGACAGATTGACGAAAAGGCGGCCACTGATTTTACACGAACACATGATCTTCAGAGTTTCAAGTAGTTCGTCGAAATCCATTACCAGAATAGATCTAACGAGACTAAAATAAAACTCAAATAGAAATGTGTTTGAATTAGCGCGCTGCCGATGATAAGCAGAATGTTTTCAACCTTCAGCGGACAACATACTCTTTTAGTATGATATACTAGATTGAATTGACACATGTATGGATATTTGTATGAAATATTGATTATCGATACCCTGGTTAGGCAAGTTTTTATTTTTCTTAAACCTATTTAGTAACTAATACGAATGCAGTAGGTTCAAGTCGCGTCACGCGAGAGGAGCGCCGGGGGGAGGGGAGGTGGGTGTGATGCCGCTAGTGTTGTGCATGCGCAATCGCGAGGGAATCCTCCACTATTTTCCGGCGTTCTTTTTTGCTTGACGTGACTTATACATTCATAATTATTAGCATAAGTGTACTTACCTACTTATTTATACTATGTACCTACTATATCCCGGTTGATTTCCAATCCAACTTTTTTGCTCTCATCGTTTAGGGTTTTTATCATAAATTGGAGATCATTAGGGTCTTCTGACAGAAGCACAATGTCATCTGCAAATCTGAGGTGTGACAAGTATTGACCGTGTATTCTTACACCCTTGTTCTCCCAGTTAAGGCATCTGAAAACTTGCTCAAGTACTGCTATAAATAATTTTGCAGAGAGTGGGTCCCCTTGCTTACCGGGATAAAACAAAGCTCATGACGAACAGGGATAAAGTACCAATGACTCTGCTGACTCAAAACATAGACTATGTCAATGAATATGTGTATCTGGGTCACCAAATTTCCTTTAAGGCCTGCACGGAACAAGAAATAGAGCGGAGAACCAAAAGCACCTGGAGCAAATACTGGGCAATGAAGGAAGTTTTCAAAAGCAAAATACCATTAAAACTGAAAACAAGAGCCATGGAAACTTGCCTGCTTCCCTGCCTAACGTACGCATGCCAGACGTGGCCTTTAACTGAACACAATCTACAACGGCTACGAGTTTGCCAAAGAGGGATTGAAAGAAGCTTCTTAGGTCTTAAACTAAGAAATAAAATCAAGAACACGGAAATAAGAAGAAAAACCAAGGCAATAGACGTCGTTCGGAAAGTCCGATCACTAAAATGGAAATGGGCGGGGCACATCCAGAGAATGCAAAGAGAGAGATGGTCAAAAACTTTAATGAACTGGAACCTAACACACAAAAAACGAAGGAAGGGAAGGCCCACTAAACGATGGGACGATGACATCGTCAAAGTAGCAGGCAATACATGGTGCAGAGTCGCCCGTGACCGACAACAATGGAAAGAGCTGGAGGAGGCTTATGCCGCAGAAAGCGGTTCGTGTACCTAGGATAGATTTAAATTTTATTAATTAACTAGTATTTTCTTTAAATAATTCACTTAGTTTCTTTATTCAATGTTAAAATTAAGTTAAAAATTGTGTACCGAAATAAAGCTTTATTATTATTATTATTATTATACCTACTATAAATATTAATTTTATGTTTTGCAACAGCTCGAGTCAGTGCCAACATCGACACAAACCTTGCTAGGTTTCACGATGTTGTATTATTAAAACTGTTATTTAAGTTTTGCTGAATAAATAAATAAAATAAATAAATAAATAAAGTAGAGTAACACCTGAAAATGCTATTCCACACCTAACCAAAATAAGTTTTAGAATTTTACTTATGTTTCTTCTGTTCTTTGCTTCTTTGTAAATTATCTGTCACTGTTGTTCTTACATGATGTATGTGTAGCTTAAGGCTCCGGTGACAGCGGCTCGCAATTTCGAAGTGCGATTGGCTATTATTTCATTTTATTTCATTTCGGGGAGGTTGTTTGAAAAAATAACTCTAAAGAAACACGCATAAATACTGTTCGAACACAAATAATACAATAATATAAGGGAAACATGCCCGAATCAGAAATCATTTTGGTATTAGTATGTTTGGTCTTACGTTTACCTAATACCAAAATGATTTCTGATTCGGGCATGTTTCCCTTATATTATTGTATTATTTGTGTTCGAACAGTATTTATGCGTGTTTCTTTAGAGTTATTTTTTCAAACAACCTCCCCGAAATGAAATAAAATGAAATAATAGCCAATCGCACCTCGAAATTGCGAGCCGCTGTCACCGGACCCTTAAATAAAATTCATATAATTTATCAAATATCAACAATATGATCTAAACATTTATCCGCGGTGCTTTGCACGATTCGACTTTCAAAGGGCATTCATTACACTTGGCACAATTCACTTTCCCCGTTCCCGTAGAAAGAATCGATTTTATAAGTTTAAGGTTTATTTTCTTGACGAATAGGTATATTTTACTACTGTTATCAATAAAACTGGGGCACTCCGACTGGTATTATTCTGTTTTTATTGGCCACGTATTCGATCAATCTCTTCATTCGGGCTAAATATAATTTGTAAATGTACTTTCTCGGATTTGGCAACACGGGGCAAAACAACATTGAATGCAATAGTTTAATACGTCAAAATAACTAAAATATGTAGAAACAACTCTTTCCAGATAAAGTAAAAAAGATATAAGTATGGCAAGATTACCTACGTGCTTGGGATCACATCTCATGTATAATGATCAGGTTAAGTACCTGGTGAGATGTGACAAATATCTAGGAAACTTACAAACATTAGATTATAAAAATACAAATACAAAATAGGTACCTTACTATCTCTATGTAGTAGGTACTCTCCTCCTAATAACCATGGCATAGATAGCTAAATTGTGGCTGCACGGAAAGGCTGATTATCTACCCAAGATAGTTTGTGCCTATAAGCAGAGGTACTAAAGTCAACCTATCGATGAGATAGGTATGAAATTCTTCTAGTCGTGTCCTAGTTTTTTCGAAACAGTGTGGTGATAGGTATTTTGAGTGCACTTAAAAGACGCTCCTTTTGAGCACTTGACAGTTTTAGAACTTTTTAGGATCCTGCATGGCGGTTTCCTCACGATGTTTTCCTTCACCGATCGACCACCAGTGCTCATATAATATCAGCATGAAAGGAATCGCCGAGAAGCTACTTGATTATCAATACAATTCCAGTGCCTAGTTATATAATAAAGAAAGATAAACAAATTAATGTTATTGTAGCCTGGGCCAAGTCTTTAACGGTGACGCACACACGGTTTGTTGACAGGAATTGTTGATAAAATGCTAGATACCTATTATAAAACTTAGATATCATTTTGTATCCCTACTTATATTAATTAATATTATTATTATTAATATTATTATTAATATTATAAATGCGAAAGTAACTCTGTCTGTCTGTCTGTTACGCTTTCCCGCTTAAACCTCTCAACCGATTTTGATGAAATCTGGCACAGACAATCTTTAGACCCTGAGAAAGGACATAGGCTACCTTTTATTGCGAAAAGTACGCAGACGAAGTCGCGGGTAACAGCTAGTTGCATATAAAACAAATATTCACAGATAATCCTTTATCTTGACGTCTGACGATTGACCTTTTGATCCGATTAAAACTACAAGCACATTTTGTTTTCATAAACACCACGAGTAACTTGACATATTTTTACTATAATTATATTAAATCGCTTCCGTTTCCTAGGCCGAAAAATATTATTTACGCAAATAAAAAATATTAAAAACGAATGTTCCATCATGATTTACGGGCGTTTTTATGAGAACAAAGGTCTAATTCACAGCTCTCTTTTCACATTAGTGAAATGGCGCTTGCGTGGGCGCAGATGCGGGATCTATTTATAAAACTTCCTAATGTTTTGCTCATGTGGAGAACATGCGGTGATTTTGTTGCTTGCAACTTTGCTGATGTTACTGCCGTTAAAATTGATATTTTCAAGCCTTGGCACAGTAAATAGATTTAATCTATCTGTGCCTGTGTATATCCAAATCCCTTCAGTCATTCGCTATTGAGAAAACAAAGAAACAAACATCAATCCAAACTTTCACATTTATAATAAATAAACAATGCTGGATAATCCACACAGCACCATCTAGCCCCAAAGTAAGTTACTCAAAGCTTGTGTTATGGGTACTAGATGACTGATATATTTAATACATTATATACTTACCTACATAGATAGATAGTTTTTATTATATACATAGAAAATACCCAGACCAACGGAACAAATTTCTGCAGATCGTACACAAATTTGTTCCGAGGCGGGAATCGAACCCGCAACCTCTAGCGTCGCAGGCGGACTCTAGCCCGCTGCGCCACAGAGGTCGTCAATAATAATATGAGTAAGATTACCATACAAATAATAAATCAGAGAAACAATCCAATAAAAGCATACCGATCTATACGAATCATATTTCTCCAACAATTGTGTGGTTGAAACGAAAGTCTACGAGCAAAAGAAACCGTAGAACGCCTGTGAACGCTATAGATAGACTAAACAATACGCACGTAATTGACAGAGCATGTCTTCTTACTTTACTGGCATGAGTGGCATGTCACTGCACTCTCGCACAGCCTTAGAACAGCGTACACTATCATGCCCAAGGACACTTCAAGACACTAGATAATTATGATCAGTGACGTCATGTGGAGGGCGGTGACTGGTCCTCCTAAAAATTCTGAAGAGATAAACCCCACTGCACTGGCGAGAATAGCTTAGTGGGGATTATGACTTATTATCCGGGGAGGAAACAGTCGACTACGTTTGTATGGAGAAAGAGGCAGTATCCTTTCCTATCCGATTAGGTCGCGGAATAGAAAGTAGGTATAGCATCGAGTTACAATTCCAGCACTAAGCTAATCTTACTTTTCACACATAAAACTGAAACAAACGCTTTTAACCTGTATTGCATTGTACTGTTACTGTACTGTATTGCTACTGTTGATAAGGAGTAGCTTCTAGAAATAATAATAGAAAAATAGCTTGCAGAAAGTTCACTCCAACTGGAACCAATTGCACCATTCTGACAGAAACACTTCTAACACTGAACCACGTTTCATCATCCCACAATGCATTACCCATCCCAAAATTTCTGACGATATGTTAATATTCTTCAATCATTTGTTTAGATTTTTTGACTGCAATTCCTGATGAAGTAGGTATTAGATTTACCTTCCAAATCATACTAATATTATAAATTGGAAAGTCTGATTTCTGTGTGCATCCTGGATTAGAAGTTTACCTTTGTTTTATGATCCCGCCATAGGCATAGAATTCCACCACGAACGTGTCTAATAGGAAAAACTATTTTTATTGATGATAGCGATTAGGTACTGCAATCGAAGAAAGACTCGGGTAGCTAGTATACAATACAAACTCAATTTGTTCCGTCTACGATCACCTGACTCAACAATATATTATGAATGTTAATGAAAACATGCGATGAAGAGTCATCGATGTACGATGACTCACTAGCCAGATGCTATTTCTTTTTGAAATAATCACTTTTTAACTGAAACACAGGAAAAGTATTGCTCTCTGAAATTCTGAGTCAGATAATTTCATGATAAGAGATGATGATGTTCTGAATATGTTGAAGAGCAAACTTTTTGGTAAGGAAGATCGTAGGTGTTCCTACCGTGTGCGTCTTACAAAGCAATGCTTTGCTAGGTGATGGTTATTACTTAAGGCGTTGACAACACCCAATATTTCTCTCGCTCGCACGATTCGACATTTTGAATGATATAAAATCACAAATTCCAATTTAAAAAAATCACAAACAACTATTTTGTGTGCAGTCACATTGCGCATAGTTTGGTAAAAATTTCATTTAGATTGATGCAAGTTTTCCTACTCAAAAGTTTGCTTGAGTACGAAAACTAGAAAAGCAAACTTTTAAGTAGGAAAACTTGTATCGATCAAAATGATTTTTTTACTTGTGCGCAATGTGATTGCATACAAAATGGTTGTTTGCGATTTTTGAAAATAGATTTAGTGATTTTATATCTTTCAACAAGTCAAAACGTGCGAGCGAGAGTCACATTAGCTCTTAAAAAAATATGGTTACCGGATCGGATGATGATAGGTAAAGTAGGAAGTTATCGTATTTAAATGTGTATAATGTTAGAATAGATATTATTGTACTAGCTTATTACTCATGTGAGTGATAGATAATAGATAGTATATGATACAAAAATACCTACTTCATGTTAATACATAGACATTGTTTAAGTCGTATAAACAATAGTTAAAGAAGCCAAGTGTTGCATCAGCCTTAGTTGTTGCTCAAACATTACATTTGTTACACATGCGCCCATAGCTCGCGAGAGGTGTTATTCGGGCCATTTTCAAAATATAAAGTTAATTTTCTCCACGCTAGTTGTATTTACCCCATAACTAGGTAGCATTTTCTTCACATTCTTACCAAAAATTGACGCATGTGAGCCCGGAACGACGGATACCAATTCTATTCGCGTCAGGCCAAAAACCATATGGCTGACGTATTCAGGAAACGTTTACAAAATTAAATGCGTCCTAAACCTAAAACATCCGCTTGGAATTTAGCGAGAAAATAAACTTGAAATGAAATGAAATTTATTTAAATCCGTAACAAACTGGTTTAAACCTTTACAATTTTGGTATTTCCTGGTTGGACAACATTGGTACCCCAACCTAGGATAACCCTGTAACCTACATAACTTCCAATCGAAGTCTCTAGAGCATTACTTTTCGTTTTATAAAAATCAGCGCATAATATGTTACTTCTTGACATTTCGCAATCTGTTTACTGATTGCGAAGATTACATAGGTACATACTTACCTATACATATGTATAACTAACACCCAACAACAATGTATGTACCTACCCGAACTAAACATGTGTAAGCAATAATAAATGTAATGAGTATTGAGTAGTATCAATAAGTTATCTTGTTCCCATAGTTCAAGCATTGCAGGCTATTATGATTTTATAATCATCAGTGTATCTATGTACTTTTCAATCCCGTTTCTTCATTTTGGCCACGTGGAACTGACCTGCCTTAATACATTAGGTAAAGTGATTTTGTGATTCAATCGAATAAATACCTTTTGACTGACTTTATTGTTAATAAATAATATTATTTTGTGTACAGAAAAGTCAAAAGGTTTTGAGAAATAGGTACCAAGAAGAATAATATTACCTATTGATGATCGGTCTTCACTTATGATATGGTAGCAATTGCAACCAGTTACGCAACATTGTTACTAAATAAGACATTTGACCACGCGGTGGATTAGCGAGTTTGGAGGGATGCCAGCTGCTTTCGCCCCGTTCATCCTCTTGCTGGCTGTAATGACGCGCGTGTCTAGTGTAGTGAGTTGCTGTAAAAGTTTTATTTCGAGGGAGTTTAAAAGTTTCTGTTTGTAATTTAGTTTTATATCTTCACAGTCCACAGTTTTACGTTCCCCACCAGCTTTTTTATTTTTCAAGCCTTTGTAAACTCATTTTTGGTGCCTTGATTTACAGATGCAGCAGAATTAGTTCATTATTTTCGAAAAAAAACTGAAACAGCTTCACGACTTTGATCCCCAGGTACGGTAGATATCCCTTCAGATCTCCCAGTACCAAGTAGGTACTAATTCAAAATTCTTTGTGGATGTCTAAGGGGGGTAGTCAGAGGTACGTCCAAACATTAGATTTGGCACATACCCACATTTTGCAGTAGTTAGTATTCAATACGTGACAGGTTGCAAGCCCATCGCCGCTGTTAGAACACTAACTGGTTTCCTCACGATGTTTTCCTTCACCGTTTAAGAGCACTGGCATTGCGCACATAAATTTTTCGATAGAAAAATCCATTGGTGCACGACCGGATTCGAACCTGCGACCTTACGATCGGAAGGCGGGGTCACTCCCACTAGACCACCGGTGCTCTCATCATTATTTTCGGATTTTCTATAATATCTGTTTATATTTGTATATAGCTACTTAATTTTGCCGTAAGTTTACCTACCTACAGTAGGTATGTTCTTCTGGGCTTTGGTCTCGAAGGCATTCGATTCACCCGTTGAATAGGTATATACCGTTTTGATTGATTATTAAACTAGTTGTCCACTTTGGTACATTTGTACTTGGTTATACCTGACTAGGTGTAAACACATTTGCCGTAACACAAGATTTATATAACAAACCGCGTGCTTTTACTAAGAAATGTAGCTGACGAACTTACAAAAATACGAATGATCAACTCCTGTTTTAAGTACAATGCTCTTAGAAATCGTTAACCGAGATAAGTGACAGCGAGCGCACTTGGCACATATAATATGTAAACGTAGTTTTCTACCTACTACAACTGCAGCGACCACCGGTTTCCCCGAAAGCGTAGGCAGAGCGTGGCTCGCCTAGTGGGAGTAACGTTGATAACATAACGGTTAATGAACCTAGTCTGAACTGTAGATTCTTTGCAAATCCTTATTTCTGCTATCATATAAACTAACTAGCGGACTGCTCCGGCTTCGCACGGGTGGACATTAACCCCGTGGAAAAAAAATATCTCAAAATCTGGATTCAAAATTCCCAACTCGCTTATGTCAAACTATCTTGAAAAGGGCACACTAGCCGAGAAAGATTTGCAACTTGTGCTAATGTTACCAAGACCAATAACGACGTCTTTTCTGCCGCAAAGTAGCGTTGCTGTGTTTCGGTTTGAAGAGTATGGTTGCCGGTGTAAGTACAGACACATGAGGCTTTGCATTTGTTTGCCTCAAGTTGATGGACGCATCGTTGGTTTGCTAATGCTAAATCATAATTTATTTTTAAAACTGCGCACTCTGCTTTTTATCTTTCCAACCAATGACCCTATTCATCAATAGTAGCCCACAATCTCGTTACTAATACCTAATACTATCACAATAATAAAGGAGTTATGTAGAGCTGGTGTAGAATTAAATAAATTGATAAAAAATACCGTCTAGTCTAGTATTTATCAATTTGTTATTCATTAGCATAGCAACTCTACTAATCAAGCCAACTGCGCAGTAGGTTCTGGGGAAGGAAAACGATTATTTGAAATACAAATAGGTAATCTAATTGAGTATACTTTATATTATTCTACTGGCAAGCTAATTGTTGTTTTTTTTAACTTTACTCCTATAGGTCAGGTAGGTACCTACTCCTAGTGTTTTATAGGTTTTATTTCATTTTATCCAATGGTAGTACGAGTATGTTTGATGATTTTCACTAAAACCACGTGTATGTCGCGTCACGTAAAAATAACGCTGGAAGGAGGGGAGGGGGTAGAGATAGGTATGCGCAAAAGCGCAAAACATCACCTCCACTGTTTTCCAGCGCTCTTTTTAAATGACGTAACCTCACCTAATGCCTCAAACCTTCCGTTAGCAGTTATAGAGTTAAGTCCGTGAGAAAACCGGCATGTCTATGTATAGAACCTAAAAAAGTTCAAAAACATATTGTGTCAAGGTACTGACACACATGCTCAAAAATAAGCATGCTTCTTTTGAGCATGCTCAAAAATCAACCGACGTACGACCAAATAAGCATGCTTATTTACTAGCACGACCTGTTCACACTTGCTTTTTATGAGCAAGGCTCGAAAAAAGCATGCTTTGGGCTTGGAAATAAGCATGTGTGTCAGTACCTTCAAGGTCCCCGAAGGCTCCCTTCGAGCCCCTTGACAGCTCTCTATGGCGCATTTCAAATCCTCTCACCACACTGTCAGAAAGAACTAGTGACACGAAAAGAAAAAAAGTAAGTAGGTATTAGTTGTTCTATTTTGTTTTATCAACAATTACTGCATAGATAAACCATCATCAGTCTGAAATAGTAGGATCTGAATAAGTCCACCTTCTCCATAGTTGCCGGGCGTTGCAGTAATGCTAAAGACATCAGACATCAGATTGGTGACGCTTGTGTCGGTTTTTAGGAGATGTTGTCTGTCGCCCTTCCGTTCGCCCCTTACATCTCATATTGTGATGAAGGGGTCCTATTTGATGCCGGAACAAAGGCGACCAGAGTTCTAAATCCAGCTTGAACACCTGCTTGTTCTAAACTAGACCGAGCTATCGAAACGTCACATTGTGGACATAGTTTTAAATATTTACTTTAGCTGTTTTATTAGGTGCTTCCATGAAAGCATAGGTACTGAATCACTGAACCAGTTCTACTCTGACAAGGCTGGCAAATGAGAGCGAGAGTATATTTAGCGTAGTTTCTTTGCTCTCCCAATTTTCTTTAGATATGTGGTTTTTATACCTACTTTCGGTGACGTTGATGACATTGGTATCTAGTCAAAATCATTATTGATCAAGAAAAATGTGTTCCTGGACTTCCTAGAGGCCAGTGCTTCGTTCTGAAGATCAACTTTAATAGTTAGGAGAGTAGCATAATTTATAGGTATATTTAGACGTGGCACGGCCGTATCCAAACCATTTGCTGCGCAGTTTGCTATTTTAGTCCAAACAGCTGACACGCAGCAACACGTATCACCACATGGTCCGGATTTTTTTCTATTCGTTTTTTCGTGAAACGAACATGAAACAAGTTTAGTTTAAATATCAGTCGTAAAAAGCGTTTTGAATCCTTGTAGAATTCCATCTTGGGAATAACACAAAACCACGTGCTAAACAGTGAAGGAAAATTTAATGAGTGCTTGTTTAGTCAGCTGGCACTGCGCCCGCGCATTGCTTTGGAGAAAGATCCGACCTTTCTTTCCCTCGAGTCATCAAGTGAATTATTAGGAAAATTTGATTTTGAGCAAGCGACAAATAGAATATGTAGCCAGATGTACCCTAGTCAACGAAACTCTCATCTCTCTGTGATCTTTGTTACTCATAAATAAGAGTAGTAGTCTCTCTGTGAAGGGGCTCGTCCGGGGAAGTACTACCACCACGCCTTTTTCTGCCGCCAAGCAGCAACGCTGTGTTTCGGTTTGAAGAGTTTGGTCGCCGGTGTAATTACAGGCACATGAGGCTTAACATCTGTATGCCTCAAGTTGATGGACGCAGAGCAGGACATCGTAAGGCACGTTCCTATCGTGCGTGACTTAAGAGGCAATGCTTTGTTATAGGCGATGGTTACCACTTAACATCAGGTGGGCTATCTGCTTGTTCCATCACCTGGTTGTATAAAAAAAAAAAGTTTCCTACTAAAAGCTTTACTTACGTACGAAAACTAGTACAGCATCTTTTTATTAGCAAATCTTATGTGGATCAAAATGATATTTCTTGGTTAATAATCAAAGTCAAAGTCAAAATATATTTATTTAATAAAATCACAAGGACCATCTTAAAACTACTAACTACTAACTTGCGTTTAATAATTTCAGTGGTTTTTATATCTTTCAAAAGACCAAAACGTTAAAATGTGCAAGCGAAAGGTACATAAGGTCTCGTCATCGTCTTATTATGTATCCGGGACATACCCTTATCAACGAAACCCTATCATGCCTGTGACCTCTGCTACTCATAATAAAAATGTTTCAGAAACTTTTCCGTCACCCCTTGACATTGAGTGCTGATGGTGCTGGCGGAGGTCAAGAGGGCAGCGTCTGGGTTCAATCTCTGCCAGATATTTAATTACATGTCGGATGTAGGTTTGTAGTACAAGACGTTTTAAATAACTCTACCCACATACACTTACGGCTACGTCTGCTAGCTCAGTTTTGGATTTGTGAGCAGATTTTCAGAGATTAAGGCTCCGGCGACAGCGGCTCGCAATTTCGAGGTGCGATTGGCTATTATTTCATTTTATTTCATTTCGGGGAGGTTGTTTGAAAGAATAACTCTAAAGTGACACGCATAAATACTGTTCGAACACAAATAATACAATAATATAAGGGAAATGTGCTTGAGTTAGAAATCATTTTGGTATTAGGTAAACGTAAGACCAAACATACTAATCGATGCTGAAGCGTGCAAAAGCTGACGTGGCTCAACACAACACGTACCTATATAGTTTGAATTACAGTTTATGTTTATGCATCTTAGCAATAATAGTAAGTGATTGGGCAATGCTGTTTGGCAACTATTGTTATAGCGTTATCGAAGACAATAACCGAAATACTCGAATGTGTAGATAATATACTATTAGACGCACATATGTGCGTTGCACGGTAAAGATCGTCCTTCTGGTAAATACTGTAATCCTATCCTCCTATCCTAGTCCTATGTTTACTTCTTGCGCTAATAATACTTTTTATTTTGCACTAGCTGGTACCCGCGACTTCGTCTGCGTACTTTTAATCTCTTCATCTCTTTTTTTCGCAATAAAAGGTAGCCTATGTTCTTTCTCAGGGTCTAAAGATTGTCTGTGCCAAATTTCATCAAAATTGGTTGAGAGGTTTAAGCAGGAAAGCGTAACAGACAGACAGACAGACAGACAGACAGATAGACAGAGTTACTTTCGCATTTATAATATTAGTTGGGATTAAAAGCCCGACTTCATTACACACTGAAATAGTATATTTCATTACAAGTGCGGAAAGGCTGTCATTGAAAAGAGTTCCGAAAAATGTCTACCCGAGCCGAGCCGCAGCCGAAGGCGAGGGTTGACAGTCAGAACATCTAATCATCTAACATCTAATCTCCTTAAGCTGGAATAAACTTAATTAAGTTTATTCCAGCTTAAGGAGATTACATCAGCGGATTAGTACTACATATTGCTTTGTTCAAGTTAATTTATATTTAACAATGGACTTCCGCAAAGTCACGCCTGAGTCCATTAACTACCTTTTGATATCGTCTATTCAGGCCTGAAATAGTTCTTAAAACTCTATGACTTACTAGAAATCTTCTTTAATTTTTCAATAAATATTTGTACGTTTTCTTACATAAAATAAAACCAACATGTTCTGGTCTTTATGTTGATTAAACTAGTGGTCGCCATTAATTTAATAACCGATTTTATTATCGAACGATTTGCATCACAAGCTGGTCTTTTTAGATTAACCAATGGTTAATAGCTGCGATTTATAACCTGATTGCCTAGCAAGTTATCTTACTCACATCTCATAGTGTAGAGCAGGAGTTAACAACATTTTAAAAACCTACGTTTAAAATCCATCCTCATACATAGGCTGAATAGGTGTAGGTACCACATAGGTATTTCAGTGTTGTTTTGTAAATTCAATTGCGATTGGAATTCCAGTGCGGTATCTAATTTGAAGTAAAGCTGAAATAGCAAGTGACTTGACAGCCGATTAGTGTTGATCGCGCTTTCAGAAACCGGGGGTTACTCTTTAAAGCCTTAAATTGGGGCCTTCGATTCTGAGATAAGCTCAAATAAGTATGCGGCCAAAAACAATAGTGTACCAGTGTACCTAATCATAACAATAGGTTTTAAAAAATTCTGACGGATGACGGAAGGAATCATCAAAGACCTGGAGTTTAAAAATGCATAATTTATAATAACTTCCGCACTCTGTTCCCCACTGGCACTGGTAAGACTGCCATTAGGTACCTACTATCTATTACTAGTCCTGACTGCCGGCGCCCGATCCAGTTTCGAACAGTTCACACCTGCACGGCCTAGGTCGCCACCACTTACCTACCATTTATCTACCATCCATAATCTGTCCCGTTGAAGTCGTGTAGCACTTATTGCAATATTGCACTTTCCGACTCTTGTTCAGGGAACATAGCAATATAGTTTTGTATTAGAATTAAATTATTGAGCTCCGTTTTACTTCTCGCGTAACATATAGGTAGTAGGTAGGTACCTACATTATTTTTTGCGTCCAACCATGAGATTAGCCTTTACAAAGTTTACTATTCTATGCCTTTCTTGCATAGAACCTAACCCGGGGGCAGATGAAGTAAGTAAATCGTAGCTAAAGCTGGGATAGCCCCTATAATTTACTAGAGTGCAGACCGGTGCATTCATCAAAAAATAATGACGTAACTTATTAAAATCATATCCTGTCAGTTACACAAGAAAAGCAGAGTAATAAGAGAGCACACTAGAGAACACAACTATGGACTTTAAAACTAGAGGCATTTATTTATTATTACGGAATACTAATGAATGCGCCTGGTTTCGTAATTAATTCCCTGCAAAAACATCGCATCGAAAAGTATGGCATCCTTTCACTAGTATGGCAGATTCTAGACAAGTGTGGAGTCTATGTAGCGTACGGAGACTTGTGTGTATAGAATCTGATCGGCCTATAAAAGGAAATGGAATGAAGACTTTATACACCACAGCATAGAAGTCTAGGTATCTATAAACTCGCACCTAAAGTCACCTAGTTTTTAGGCGTTTCAAAATGATCCATGTGATTTTATTGACTAGATATATTTTGACTTTGACTTATGCTGTAGTAGTGGTACTCCTGACTGATACTACATTTGTGTGAATGTTTACACATCTTTGATCACAAATTTCAAAGAGAGAATCACTTGGTTTATGTTTTTGTGTGAATCTGTGGTTATTTTTATGTGGTTATCGTTATTTTTATTTTGTACTAGTTGCGCCCCGCAGTTTCACCCACGCAGATTTAAATCCCGGTATTCCCACGAGATAAAAAGTAGCCATGTGCTATTCGAGACTATAATCTATATCTCTGCCAAGTTTTATCCAGATCCATTCAGCCGCTCCGGCGTGAAAGAGTAACAAATATCCATCCATCCATCCATACTTACAAACTTCCGCGTTTATGATATTAGTCGGAAGAAGATGAGTTGGACAATAACAGCAAATCTTCTTGAAGCGTGTAAAAAGGTATTGTGTATTGTCGGTCAATTAGTACAACGCAATACATTTTCACATATTTCATAGGAATTGTAAAGACATGAGTTTAATAAAATTCGCACCCAAGTTGGTGAGTTATGATGAAAATGTGACAAACTTGTTACCCATAGGTATTGCAACCCTGAAAGTTTCCCTGGTATGGAAAAAGCTAATAAACTTACGTCAGGAGCAATAAAGTCCTTAGGCTGCGAATAAGTCTTGGTCTCTCGAAGGAAACGCATAATGATCGCCTCTAGGCTTCCTTCGATGGGGAGTGGTGGGCAGGTAAACTGACAAAGTGGTCAGTGCACCTGTGCCTCCCTCCGACATTATAACCAGTCATTGTTTTCTATGGGTGTTTTCTATGTATAATAAAAAAATATCTATCTATGTAAGTATATAATGTTAAAAAATATATCAGTTATCTAGTACCCATAACACAAGCTTTGAATAGCTTACTTTGGGGCTAGATAGTGCTGTGTGGATTGTCCAGCATTATTTATTTATTTATTTATTGTTAGCTATTATGTGCCCATGTTCCGAACTCACTCGGGATACAAATTTTCTAGTTGCCTAGCCTAGCGATTCTCCCAAAAAAATAATAATGTTAATATTACAAACTTCAGAGTACAGAGAGTATTTTTTTTATATATTTTAATAGACTGTCCTTTGGTCACAATCTCACCTGATGGTAAGCGACGATGTAGCCGACGATGGAGCAGAACGGTCTAGAAGACACCTATTCACTCTTGCCTTGAAGAGGCCCAAATTATAGTGATCAGGAAAGACAGACGACGGCAATGAGTATTTTGTTTTATAAAATATTGTAACTAATATTTGTAATAACTTTAGCACATAATTTGTCATCGTTTGCATCATTTACCTACCTATATTGTGTACCTTAGGTTTATGTCCTGAATTAAAATATTTGATTTGATTTGAATCATTTCTTGTTAGTGATTCCAGGTGTACTAACATACAGTAAAATAATAAGATGGTTGGTGACCATGATTTTGATCTCAAGGTTCTGGTTCCCCTATCATGGCGAAGAATTCAAGTCCCAGCAATCAGTAAAATAACAAAAATCATCATGTTTAGTTTATTTATGTCTTTGTCACCTTCTTTTATTTAAGGTACTGACACACGTGCTCAAAAATAAGCATGCTTAGTATTTTGAGCATGCTCAAAAATCAACGGACGTACGACCAATTATGCATGCTCATTTAATAGCCACGACCTGTTCACACTTGCTTTTATTGAGCAAGGCTCGAAAAAAGCTTTTGGCTTTAAAATAAGCACGTGTGCACCTTTAGACACTACCTACTTCGATATAATAGATAGATAGATAGATAGAAAACTCTTTATTGTACACCACAACAAAATAACATAACATGGTAAGAAAGGATTTAAACCACAGCGAAGTACAATGGGCGGTCTTATCGCTATGAGCGATCTCTTCCAGACAACCTTTGGATGGACAGGATTTTAATGTCAAAAGGGCGGTGTCACAAAGGACTTCTACACATATTTTATTCCAAAACAAACAAACAAAAACTAATTATGGTGTGAATGAATAAACTACTTACTTAGGTAGGTACAATAATACATAAATATAAATACAAATGCTATATTAAATACATATACAAATATACAATATACTACATTACATAATGGTAGAAGTATAATATGTACACAAATAAATATCCTAATACTAAAAATAAAACGACATAGGTACTATAGAATTAACTTATTTATTAAAAAAGTGGCTATGCAAAAGCTGTTTGAACACGGGAAGCGACTTGGCTTTTCTAACATCGATAGGAAGAGAATTCCAAAGGAAGATAGCTTTAACAGTGAAGGAATGCTGATAGAAAGAAGAAGAGTGAACAGGAGTTTTGAGTTGTAAAGTTTCAGAGGAGCGCATAGTACGAGTGTTGGAAAGATCTAAATATTCAAAGCGTTCTTTCAAATAGGTCGGGGTGGAGGGGTTAAACAAGACACTGTACAAGAGGGAAAGGAAATGAGTATTCCTGCGAAGGCGAATTGGCAACCACTTAAGCTTATTGCGAGATTCGGATATATGGTCATATTTGCGTAAGCCAAATATGAACCTGATAGAGAAGTTTTGAAGGCGCTCAAGCTTATCTTACCTAGATATATGCGCCCCGCTGCTTCGCACGGGCGGGTCGCTAGTTGTCATATAAATCGACTACCGTGAAACCAAGCGGGAGGTAATTATGGTCTATTACCTTGAAACGCAAATGGATACCATTCGAACCACCCGCGAGTGTTTGGTATTGAAGTGTGACAACGCAGGAACCTCGTGGCATTTAGCCACCCACTGGTATTTGAAATTATAGCGAGTTGGTGCAAATTACCGTTACAATAACGTCTTCAGTGCCCTTTTCACCATTCACCCTTGCCATAATTTCAGAACAACGCCAACCGCCTCATATTAATTTATGCGTACTAGTCGTTGACTAGGTAAGATACCTAGCACGTCGGCTGTGAAATAGTTTACAGTTTTAGGAAATGTATTACCAAATTGTAAATGTTACTTATAAGAACGCCAACCTCATGTTTCTCTACCTGTCAAGGTTGGCTGGTAGAAAATGCTGTCTAGCATTATGCTCTCCTTTTGTACAAACTTTGTTTGGTGCAATAAAGAATTTAAAAAAAATTAAGTGTTTTTTATAAAGCGGCAGGTTGAACTATTCGGACAGTTTTAGTCCAACTAGGTTTTAAAATGGTTTCCAAATGCAAGAAATGCTTGATTCGTTCATACATTATTTTAATTATATTCAAAAAAAAATTATATTCAACGGTGTTGTCGTTAAACATACCTATGTATAAACAAAGTCAACAGGTATTTATTCAGTGATCCTACATCCTTCCTTGAAACGTTTTATACCTACTTAGACTATGCGAATATAGGTGCAAGCTCCATGCGATCAAGGCTAATTGGACAAAGACACGTTCGATCACCATCATCAGCGTGAAGAAGTCCATTTCAAGACATAAGCATCCCCTATTATTCTGGAAGAAACATTTTGGGCCTTTTCCATCCACCAACTGTAACCATTTTCTTCCAGGTTAACCGGAAGAAAATGCCAATTGGCATTAAGTTCGCCTAATGTACTTCATTTATGTGCAATAAAGAATTTTCTTATCTTATCTTATCTTACCAACTTTCCCCGATCCTAACAATGCCACCCGATAGTCGATCGGTCCATCGGATGTGTGGCGTCCCATGCTTCGTCTTCCAGTCCGTAGAAACGTTCGATTATCTACTCCTACATAATTAACTTGTCTTCTAGACCGAAACGAACACTACGCATGTAGCCATGCGTAATGTTAGCACTTTTCCTTTTGAAGGTGATGCCAACAAGTACGCATAACATTATGGAATAGCTCACATACAATGAATAAAGAATTTTGTTTCATGAAACCGTCATGACAGTTTTACACCACACAGAGGTAGCAATGCAGAATGGTGTGTTGTGAGGTGAGATTATACTTTTTCGGCGGCGGGTAGTCTAATTAGACACATCTACACTTTTTTCTAAATTTTAATTTATTTATATTAATTAGTTTCAGTCAACTTACATAAGTTTTTTATGGTTCACATGCACTATTGATATATTTCCTCTGCCACAAAGTGTTATCTCCTTTCAACAACCACATTATAAATTTATCCTCCTTTCGGTATCCATCGGAGGCCATTATTGAGGAAGTGAGGTTATGTAGTGATAAATTTATAATGTGGTTGTTGAAAGGAGATAACACTTTGTGGCAGAGGAAATATATCAATAGTGCATGTGAACCATAAAAAACTTATGTAAGTTGACTGAAACTAATTAATATAAATAAATTAAAATTTAGAAAAAAGTGTAGATGTGTCTAATTAGACTACCCGCCGCCGAAAAAGTATAATCTCACCTCACAACACACCATTCTGCATTGCTACCTCTGTGTGGTGTAAAACTGTCATGACGGTTTCATGAAACAAAATTCTTTATTCATTGTATGTGAGCTATTCCATAATGTTATGCGTACTTGTTGGCATCACCTTCAAAAGGAAAAGTGCTAACATTACGCATGGCTACATGCGTAGTGTTCGTTTCGGTCTAGAAGACAAGTTAATTATGTAGGAGTAGATAATCGAACGTTTCTACGGACTGGAAGACGAAGCATGGGACGCCACACATCCGATGGACCGATCGACTATCGGGTGGCATTGTTAGGATCGGGGAAAGTTGGTAAGATAAGATAAGAAAATTCTTTATTGCACATAAATGAAGTACATTAGGCGAACTTAATGCCAATTGGCATTTTCTTCCGGTTAACCTGGAAGAAAATGGTTACAGTTGGTGGATGGAAAAGGCCCAAAATGTTTCTTCCAGAATAATAGGGGATGCTTATGTCTTGAAATGGACTTCTTCACGCTGATGATGGTGATCGAACGTGTCTTTGTCCAATTAGCCTTGATCGCATGGAGCTTGCACCTATATTCGCATAGTCTAAGTAGGTATAAAACGTTTCAAGGAAGGATGTAGGATCACTGAATAAATACCTGTTGACTTTGTTTATACATAGGTATGTTTAACGACAACACCGTTGAATATAATTTTTTGTTGAATATAATTAAAATAATGTATGAACGAATCAAGCATTTCTTGCATTTGGAAACCATTTTAAAACCTAGTTGGACTAAAACTGTCCGAATAGTTCAACCTGCCGCTTTATAAAAAACACTTAATTTTTTTTAAATTCTTTATTGCACCAAACAAAGTTTGTACAAAAGGAGAGCATAATGCTAGACAGCATTTTCTACCAGCCAACCTTGACAGGTAGAGAAACATGAGGTTGGCGTTCTTATAAGTAACATTTACAATTTGGTAATACATTTCCTAAAACTGTAAACTATTTCACAGCCGACGTGCTAGGTATCTTACCTACAACCTAGTCTTACCTAGTCAACAATATCATGCATGTATTATACATAGGTATAAACCTTCCTCTTGAATCACTAGGGATAGGTTTAAGGAATTGAATATTATGACACTTACAGGAGAATATATTTTTCAAAATTTAATTTACGCTAAATTGCATATTGACGATAACAAATTAAAAAGTGACATCCACAATCACAATACACGCAATAAAAGCAATGTAGTTGTCCCAAAACGAAGACTCGCTAAAGTTGATAAAAGCTTCCTATGCAAAAGCATTACTTTTTTTTAATAAATTGAATAAGGACACTAAAAATTTGGAGTATAAGGAGTTTAGCGCCAAAATAAGGGCATTTCTGTTGTTAAAGTCTTTTTATACTGTTGACGAAGCCTTGGCTGATGATTTTAGTATGTAGTTTTTTATTTGTTTGTCTGTGTGTACCTATGTACGAACATGTACAAATATTTTGTCTACTTACCAACTATTATTATTTGACATACGTTATCTTTTGTAAAATTTGACTTTTCTGAGTGTACCAAATGTACCAAATTTGAATAAAATAAATTGAATTGAATTGAATTGACTCTATCTATTAAAAAAAACCGCATCAAAATCCGTTGCGTAGTTTTAAAGATTTAAGCATACATAGGGATATAGGGACAGAGAAAGCTACTTTGTTTTATACTATGTAGTGATGTAGTGAAGTGATGTCAAGGGTCTACTAATACTCTACCCCGTAAAATCCGTTGATTGGTGGTAAACGGACAATCAAACATTTTGCCTAAAACCCATTTATAGGCCTGAAATGACGTTCAATTAGCTTCGGATGTTAGGAGACTCGACTCTTCGCTGAAGACTCAATGTACCGCAGCATATCGGTCGAGACAGTTGTCTGGCGAAGCTATAAAATCTCTGTAGTGTCTTTCAGTAGGTAAAACAATATAGGTCAAGAGTATTATGTAGTTGTACGACATTTTACAACCTTGTCGTGGGAGCGCAGATAACTGCAGTTGTAAAAGAGTATTTTTATCGTTAAATAATTTGCACGTGGCCTAGTTAACTTTTTCTAACCAGACAGAGCATCCAAAACATAATTATTTCCCCACAAACTTACGCGTTGCGCCCCGCAGTTTCACCCGCGCAGATTTAAATCCCGTTATTCCCACGGTATAAAAGTAGCCTATGTGCTATTCTAGGCTATAATCTATCTCTCTGTTAAGTTTCATCCATATCCGTTCAGCCATTCCGGCGTGAAAGAGTAAAAAACATCCATCCATCCATACTTACAAACTTTCGCGTTTATAATAGTAGTAGGAAAGTAGGATACCAACCTAGGTACCAACTCTTTTAAGACGGCATAGTTTAACACCTGATAAAATCAATTTCTAGCGGAAGTGAGCATTCAGAAATAGGTCTGCACTTGACGTCCGACGGGCACATCAACCGGTGTTTGACCGCTCTGTGCCTGTGCGTCAGTCTTTCATCCTGAAATAGCATTCCAACACTTTTTAGGCAAATTTACATAAGAAACAGGTAGATGCTGGTTTTCAGTACTGGTTGCCAGGTAGATAGGAGAAGTTAGTGCGAGAATATCGAAGGCATTTGTTACCAAATCACTCATTTTCCTGCGCCCTTAACCTTCTTCATGTGGGGTCGGCATAACAGGATTTTCTCTCCAATTTCCTCTATCATCCGTTATCTCAAAGTCAATATTTCACACATCCATATTTTCTTTGGCCTACCTCTACTCTTTATTCCATCTACATTAATACTAACAGGTGTTGTCAAACCAACTATTACTTTACCTGAGTATTAACTAACATTAGTTATACCTACTCCAGGTTTTCAGCGTGGATGTGCTCACAGAAACTGAAACTTTGGCACCGTACACCTTTGCAGGAGATGAAATCGTACGAGAAACTTAGGACTATTTTGGTTCCGTTTGAAGCATTGTTGCGTGTGGTAAAAATTAGTAACGTGTGGAGTAGACCCATACCTCTTACTAATAATAATCTTTAGTTCCAGTAGGTACATTAATTTGTCCTGTAACTAAAACCAGTACCTACTTGTGTTAGACCACAAAATAAAAATTAGTAGGCCTTATGTATCATGTCAATACCCCATGATTACTCTAGCAGCCGCAGCCATAACTTCGGCTAGATTCCTGATCTAGTATTATTTTATTACTTTGCCAGTGCAAGGCAATAATACATACAATGATAACCAGGCACAACACTTATTACAATTTTGAAAATTCCTTTTGAATGCCCCCCTTAGTCTGCAAAAGCAAGGGTTATTAGCCTCGGATCTCTGAGTAGCCTAGATAGAACTGTGGCGCTGTATTCCAGTCAGTGTATAAGACGGATTTAATCTGTTATGATATTATGATGCATTAAAAATAACAGATCGCACATTAATTTATACAAATCGACTATTTTTATGACCAAACGGGAGTCGACGCAAATGGATTTGACGTAAATTTTCAATGAATTGGGCAACTTTCCAAACGGCCGGAAGACACCGACTCCACGTACTTAGTAGATTGTTGGTACTCATTAGATTTTTATTCGGTAGTTTTTTTACGTAGTGTTCTAAGAGTTTTATTACCCGAAAGTTTAAGTTGGAATCTTATACTCGGTTCATAGTTTTGAGATTAGATATTAAAAACTACCTTTGAGCTTAGGATTCCGTGGCTTCTCACTCCAATCCTACCCTACTTCCTACTATGATGGATGAATGGATGTATGGATGTTCGTTACTCTTTCACGCCGGAACGGCTGAACGGATCTGGATGAAACTTGGCAGAGAGTTAGATTATAGTCTGGAATAGCACATAGGCTATTTTTTATTCCGTGGGAATAGCGGGATTTAAATCTGCGCGGGTGAAACCGCGGGGTGCAACTAGTTTCTTATAAGTTAGTGTAGTCGTTAGTGACCCAATCTTTACAAACTGTATCGCGGGAGACGGCTACGTGTGTAACTGCAAAACCAAAATGGTAGTTGGAATGAAAACTTCGATGATTTTTTAAGACTGTAGGTACAGACCGCCTTATAAACTGTCACTTAGGTAGGTACACGCGTTACGATTTGTTATGAATTAAATGCCTACACCTAGCTCATTATTATTTGGCTATTTACTTTAGAGAGTCATGCATGAGCCGCACTTTCAAAGCTTCGCTATCACGCGTATCAAGGTAGGAAATCAATAAGTATCTATAACAGATAATTTTCTTATTACCTGTTTCCTCTTCCTGAGTTGCAATTACCTGAAAGCAATAACTGTCTTCCTTACACTGACTATGTATCTACTGGTTCTTTAAATTCAACATTTACCTACGGTATCTACACACATCACATCTACAATGATGGCTGGAAAAGAAGCTCCTCCCTCTCTAAGACACACTGTAGGTACTCACTGTTTTTTTTCACAACACTGGTTCAATTACCATTACTATTCGGTACTGATTGACCTATTTATTCTTAAGTCAAAAAAAGTATAGGTAACTTTTAAGTCATGGACGAATAAACCAAATGTTTGTCTAGACAAACATTTGGTTTGTCTAGGACATTTGGTTGTCATGGACGAATAAACCAAATGTTTGTCTAGACAAACATTTGGTTTATTCGTCCATGACTTCAATAAATAGGTCAATCAGTACGTAGTATCAGTATGTAGTTAACCCTCTAATAATATCATCAAACGCATTCTATAATATTATGTTGGTATCCCTTATGTTGCCCCATAGTGGGCGCCAAGCGTCACTAACGAGATCCAGCCCCACGTTGAGCGCCCAGTTATACATTTTCGGTGGTAAAAAACTATAGCGAATTCAACACGTAGTTTTTAGAGTTTAGTACTTATGCGTAGACATTTGAAGCTGCATGCCCAATGCAAACGACTCTTTTTTACGATGTACCATTACCACAGCTGGACCATAGAAATCACAGTCGTAAATTACTGGCAGGTGTATGTACATACAATCTGGACAGATATAGCTAAATTATATTTATACCTAGATCAGTTATTAGGCGGACATTAGTCTTTGCGTAGGCGTGCTATTCACCTCGTTCAAGATAGTTTAGATTGTGTTATGATGAATGAATACGAAAATTTAAATAATTGTTAGTGCTTGGAAAATGGCTGATCATAAATTGAAATTGTGTGAGATATAATCTGGAAATGCTGATTACATGCAATATCTTGACTATTTAAAGTGGTAAAACCGCGGTCTTATGGTTCGTCGGCGAAGCTCTAGTCCGTCCGGTCGTCGCTATATTATGGACTAGGCGAAATACAGTGAAAGTCTGACTAAACTGAAATGCAGGAAACTAAGCCTTATTTTATCAACGGAAAATGAGTAAAAAAAAACTGTTTTTTAATAGCTTTGCTTTCGCTACGGCGTCGAACCCAGCTAAACTTTTAAACCACCCGATATTAGAGTAGGTACTATAAAAAAATCTCATAAATGCTATGAAATAACAGGAACTCCTCGTCAAACTAAAATTGGGAAAAAACAATCCTAAAATAAAAGTTATGATTTTTCATGCAAGATCGGCCTTTTTTTCATCGATTTTTGTGATAATTTTAAAATATCTCAATAACATCACTAATGTTTCCTAATTTTTTTAACCAACGAAAACAAAAACGGAGGAGGTTATCAATTCGACGCGTATATATTTTTTTATCTATGACCGCGCATAATTGCTTTTCTGTCGTGCTTTTGGTAATGTTTTATTTTATTTTCTTGCTGTAATTATTATAAGTGTATGTATCGTGTGTGTCCAAAATAAATGTATTTTCTTTCTTTCTTTCTTTCATAACTTTTTACTGAGTAAGCAGACTGATTTTGATAATTCTTTTTTTTATTAAGTAGGTACTTTAGGTTATTTTACATTGTGTTATCTATTGGATGGTAAAAATTCGGTTTGCCGCGTGGTGGCATTAGGTAAGTAAACACTGCAAAAATCCTTACAGACAGCGCAGCGGCCGCGCGGATAAACATCGAAATAGACTTGGCTAGGCGCCGCGAGCGCGTGGTCTAATTGTCTAAAACAATGTTGGTAACTGGGTCGAATCTGTTTACTGTGTCAAAAATGCGAATTCTAAACGAGGTGACCTATCGCTGTAGTTAAAACTTTGCGGACAAAAATCCGACTCCGAAAACCATTGATCTGAAGGATCGGTAAACTGCCTTGGTTTTTGTTTACGAGGACTTGATTGAAGATGACCCGCCAGATCCAACGGTTGCAGACTAATGTATTTATGCTTAGATAAAAATCGAACACAGAGTGCCAGGGCAAGAAGTACCTACCTAGGTTATCAGCATTGTGATTAATTAACCATAAAATAAAACGCGGAATTCCTTCTTCTCTGGTTTATTTTAGACAGGAAGCGTGTCCTCGGCCTCTTCCGCGTTCGATCAAGAAAGTTTTATTGCTTTCGAAATATTTGTTTTCAAGTGGCCGAGCTTTGTGAATCTAGGTAGGTAGGTATTCTTCTGAAAAAGCTGTGTTTGGACGGCAAGCGTCATACCTAGTTGTTCATCTTGGATCAAGTTTAGCATGCATATTGAGTCAGTGTGGCAAACCATTCGAATCGAATTCCGCATTATTAAACAGTCGTCGCGGCGACGACCGAGACGCTGATATTTTCGCCGGCAACCTTCGTGTTTGCGACTTCGTTAAATTGTTTGCAATATTGATCTGCCCTTGAGGCAGCAGTGGGCCAGTGATAAGTAGTCGGTTCGGTACCCAAATAGTTGTCGTAGAATACCTACATACCTACCCACGTACGACGCACTTTCCGCGTTCTTTGCGATTAATGGATAAGCGGCGGCATTCAAATTTAGGATACACGTTGTAAAAAAATGTCTTGTCATAATAAAAAGTTATGATTTTTTTTATACAAGTATTTTTATTTTGTTGCCGTGTGGGGATCGAATCACATTTTTCGTGGTGAACTTATCAACATTGGTACATGTTTTTTCTCTGTCTGGGAGTTATAGGTAGGTGTGGGTGGCTATACCTACATATGCGAGCGAGATAGCGGCGCGCCGTATGCTGCCCCTGATGCTGGCGCCTCACATGGGCTATGTTGGCTCCAAGTTGTACTGTTGGATCCAACACTCCAATGTGTGGATCGATCTTGGACAGTTATTGGACCTAAAGTTCGGTTCAACCAAATTATAGCCAAGCTTGGTCGCAAACTTGAATCCAATGTGTGGCTCCGACATTAAGTGCGCCGCAATAAATTTATTTTTGTCTCGCACGTTTCGTATAGAACCTTTGGGTGCACTTAGAGGCGAACCAAGTCGTTCTTTTCGAATAAATGGGATGAAAAAATGTTTAAATCTTCAAAAATATCCCTTGTTTTCACATCCATCCAAGCAACAAGCAAGAAGAAATCATGCTCAAGCGTGGTCGCGACCCTGATTGAGCATCGGTCTCGTTTTTCTTTGAAAAGTGACCTAACTGCCTCGTACAAGCCTCGTAATTAAATTCCTTGATGATGATGAAAAACTATCTCCAAAAATCTCTAGAGTCGGAGCCGCCAAAACTCTTGGGCCGCCGCCCCGCGCCGCCGGCCGGCCGCCAACCAAAAGGGCGCCAACCAATCTTACGTAGTTATTGTATACTCTTTGGGCGCCAAGACGGCCGCCTGCCTGCTTCTTCTTTTTTTTCGTTTTTCCACAGATTATGTAAATGTTTTTTTTTCTAATTATTTAAGTACTTTATGGAGCGCGTTACACAAATCATATTTATTGGATTTATGAAATCATGACAAACTCAAGTATTGTTTCTGAAAACGGGCCATAAAGGTACTGACACACGTGCTTATTTCGAGCTAAAAATATGCTTTTTTCGAGCCTTGCTCAATAAAAGCACGTGTGAACAGGTCGTGCTACAGCATGCGTAGTTGGTCGTACGTGCGTCGGTTGATTTTTGAGCATGCTCAAAAGAAGCATGCTTATTTTTGAGCATGTGTGTACATGTACAGTACCTTAAGGCTTCGGTGACAGCGGCTCGCAATTTCGAGGTGCGATTGGCTATTATTTCATTTTATTTCATTTCGGGGAGGTTGTTTGAAAAAATAACTCTAAAGAAACACGCATAAATACTGTTCGAACACAAATAATACAATAATATAAGGGAAACATGCCTGAATCAGAAATCATTTTGGTATTAGTATGTTTGGTCTTACATTTACCTAATACCAAAATGATTTCTGACTCAAGCACATTTCCCTTATATTATTGTATTATTTGTGTTCGAACAGTATTTATGCGTGTTTCTTTAGAGTTATTTTTTCAAACAACCTCCCCGAAATGAAATAAAATGAAATAATAGCCAATCGCACCTCGAAATTGCGAGCCGCTGTCACCGGACTCTTAATAGTCGAATATATCAAATAACTATGTAGGTATCGACAGATCGACTCCCTTTGAACTTTGTTATAGAGCACGTAGAGGCGGGGTGGAAAATAGGAAGTAGGGGGGGGGGGGGACGAAAGAAAGAGATAAAAATAAAAACAAATGAAAAATGACGCGCGCCGCACCCCGCTCCGTGCGACGCGAGCGAGCGAGACCAAAGCAAAGAGTATACAAACAAAAGAAACCAAAAGAGTACCTATACAAAAAAAACAAACCGTAGCGTTCTAATGGTTCTAATGAATTACACTAAACAATCCTCAGCAATCCTCTAATAATTTTTATGTTCGTTTAAAATTGATTTTTACTGTGGCTTGCTATCCCAATCAATAGAATAACGAAGAATCTTTAAAACAATGCCATGTTTGATAGTGTTTTGGTTGCAATACGTCATCTGTTTAAAATTTTAGGTTATCATTGCAAACTTCGATTGCGAACGTTCTTGCCCAGTTAGTTCTTGCGACAGTATAACAAGTGTTCCATCATGAATACTGAGAAACGGACTACTCGGGGAAGGGGCAGGGGTCGCGGCCGAGGCCGTGGCCGGGGCCGCGGGCGAGGACGAGGAAAGAAAGTGCCCAAAGTGATGTCCAGTGATGAGGAAGAATGCTCGGTAGAAGAAACCCTTCCGGAGGTGGAGGAGCATATTAATGAGGAGCCAAAGGAAGAAAAAGAAGAAGTGGCTGAGCCTGCTAAACGTAAGACCATTCCTAGAATTAAACTTCCATAATAAACAGTGCAAATAAATAAAATCAAAATTGGAATGTTTTTTGTTTAAAATATCACTTTTTCAGCGTCTCATGCAAATAAAAATAGTATTTTTTTTGTGACTGTAATAATTAGTTTTATACTTTAGTTGTCTGCATGCAAGAATACAACCCACCTATCACTTACAATAGAAACAATAATACTACATGACTGCTGTGTTTGTATTGCCTTGCACAATTACCTAATCATTGTGGCTTCAAATAGTTTAGATTTACTAAAGAAGCAAGACTGTACGACCTAAAGGATTATCAAGCATAAGACAATTTGAAACCTTTGAAATGGAGTACACACTATAAAAAATGATTTCACAGTCACTTTTTTTAAGTACATAATTGGAGTCTTTATTTTCAAACAAATGCCATTTCCTAACAGCATTTTACTAACTTCTTTCACAGTGGAAGTACCTGCAGATATATCCCAACTTGAGGCTCCCGTATTCACAACCCTTACTCGAGGGCCTCCAGAGCCCATGCTAAGGCTAGACTGGAGCCACCGCGCCACTCTCATCGGGGAGAAAGTTCTTAACCCTATGATCTACTGCTGTGATACTTGTTTGAAGCCTATTCTTATATATGGACGAATGGTAAGCCAGTTCCTACAATTTTAGTATTTAACTAGCGACCCGCCCGCGTGCCCCTGCTTCGCATGGGTGCACATTGTTTTTCTACTATGTCATGCATGTATTATACATATAAACCTTCCTCTTGAATCACTCTATAAATTTAAAAAGACCACATCAAAATCCGTTGTGTAGTTTTAAAGATTTAAGCATACATAGGGATATAGGGGCAGAGAAAGCGACTTTGTTTTGTACTATGTAGTGATGATATGACTAGGATTTATCATCCCTGAAAACCCCTGGTTACTAAGGGTTGTTCCCGTTGAGTAACACTTAAGTCACTCTGACACAATGGGATGAAAACTTCATTGAGTAACCCCTGTGACTCAACGGCATTGTGTCACAATGTGACTGAAAGGTGTTACTGAACGGGAATAACCTGTTACTGTTTCCCATATTCAGAAAATGAACATCAAGAATTGCTCACTTAAAGGTATTAGATAATGGTGTCGATTCTGTTGTTGTATTATCCTAACCTAATCTGACAGCTCTAAAATTGTAGCTGTCCTTGTTGTTTCAGTCTTTTAAGAGTCCGGTGACAGCGGCTCGCAATTTCGAAGTGCGATTGGCTATTATTTCATTTTATTTCATTTTGGGGAGGTTGTTTGAAATAATAACTCTAAAGAAACACGCATAAATACTGTTCGAACACAAATAATACAATACTATAAGGGAAATGTGCTTGAGTCAGAAATCATTTTGGTATTAGGTAAACGTAAGACCAAACATACTAATACCAAAATGATTTCTGATTCGGGCATGTTTCCCTTATATTATTGTATTATTTATGTTCGAACAGTATTTATGCGTGTTTCTCTAGAGTTATTTTTTCAAACAACCTCCCCGAAATGAAATAAAATGAAATAATAGCCAATCGCACTTCGAAATTGCGAGCCACTGTCACCGGAGCCTTAAAAAGGGATGGCAATATTTTTGGTGCTGTCAAATTAGTTTAAGTTAGAAAAATTAAACAACAGAATTGGCATCATTGTCAAATAATAAAATAAAATACTAAATACGCACAACAATATATGTTTTAATCAAAGTACATTTGTTTCTGATTCAGATCCCATGCAAACATGTGTTTTGTCTATCCTGTGCAAGGTCAGATCACACTCATTGCCCACGATGCAGAGAAAAGGTAAGCAAAAAAAGAACAAAAATATTTTTCAATCTCATGGAACAGCAGTCTAGAACAGGTGATTAATTTCCAGGTGCTGAGAGTGGAGCAAACCGGTTTAGGAACTGTTTTCATGTGCACACATTCTGGTACGAGATATGGCAACACTGGATGTAGGAGGACTTATCTCTCACAGGTAAAATTTACTACTTATGCATGGTATACACAATTATCAACAGCCTGAAGAAAGCCTACGGCTGGAAAGGCTCTTGAGCTTTGCTCTCGACATGCGTCGACTTCTCGCTCTCCTCATAATGTCGTCGTAGTAATGTGTAAAAGGACGTCTCACACATTACACACATGTAATTTTTTCATAAGCAACTACCTACTATAATGCGAAAGTTTGTAAGTATGGATGGATGGATGTTTGTTACTCTTTCACGCGGGAACGGCTGAACGGATCTGGACGAAACTTGGCAGAGAGGTAGATTATAGTCTGGAATAGCGCGTAGGCTACTTTTTATTCCGTGGGAATACCGGGATTTAAATCTGCGCGGGTAAAGCCGCGGGGCACAACTATTCTTCTATAATCTCATAAGCACTTTCGCTTGGTTTCAATAATAAGGTGTTAGTAGTATGGTTTATATAAAAATCACCGACATCCCTTCTGCCGTAAATTTGACTATTCCATGGATGTGATCAATGTTCTTCATATATTTTCCAGAGGGATCTACAAGCCCATATCAACCATCGTCACGTATCCTCCGGGAACGACACCAAGCAAGAGGAAGCGCCGTCTCTGGCCAGCCTATCTGTCAAACCGATCACAGTAAGTGCCATTTTACTGCTGTATGAAATGAGTGAAATTGTGACACACACAGCATACTTAAACAATCGCTCAAATAGTCTGCATTCTCCCATCACATTGGAAATAAAGGGATGTGGTCTCCATTGTGGTCCACATTTTATGTAATATGTAGCGAACCTGCATACATTTGACAGGGTGGTCAATACCCAAATTGAGTATTTCTCAAACAAAATGTACGTAACGAAAAAGGAAAACGAAAAGGAAAAAGTACTTTTTCGTAACTTTTCTTCCTTAAGTTCCTAGAGTTATGTTACGAAAAACTACTTTTTCGTAACGTTTTCCTTTTTCGTTACGTACATTTTGTTTGAGAAATACTCAATTATGTCATCCAATCCAATCTAGAGCACCCCGCGGCCATTCGATGGCTAAAGGTACTTACTGACACGCGCTCAAAAATCAACCGACGTACCTACGATAAGCATGCTTATTTACTAGCACGACCTGTGCACACGTGCTTTTATTGAGCAAGGCTCGAAAAAGCATGCTATTTGCCCAAAAATAAGCACGTGTGTCAGTACCATAAGCTACGCCACTGCCATGATTTTAGTACTACATGTACTCATTCATCATTTATCAATCTTGATTCAAAGTATGATAATATCTTTTCCAGTTGCCGCCAACCGCGGGCGACCCGCGTGCTCATACTTTACACGGATCAGGGGGCGGGGCCGGCGTGGCAGGCGGGGGAGGGGGCGGTGCCGGCGCGGGGGGCGGGGTCGCCACGACCAGGCCGCGCACCAACCTCATCACCGTGCCGATACAGGAGACTGAACACTACTATAACTACTCGTACCCGGTATGCATGTTGGCTTGGCTTTTAGTAACTGAGGTGTGATCTGTTCATCTAAATTCTCCCAGTTTGAAGACTTATATCTGAGCTGGGAGATCTGTTGATGATGGTGATGGGTGGTTGGTGGTTGGTTGGTGGTGGTCATGGTTTTTTGCGATTGAAGAAGTGGTTACTATTACCTATAAAAAATAATTGGTTCGCATGTCACGCTCGATAGAAACGTGCCCTATGGCGTGGGACAATAGGCGTCGGGCACGGATATATGGACGACCAAAATGCTTGGAAATAAAGCACAATTTAGGACTCACGGTTTGGCTATGGTCGGACGTCCATGCATTTTGTATAAAATTTGAATGACGTCCTTGGCACGTCCGCGCCCGTCGTCTCTTGTATTTGTCCCGCGCGTATGATGCACATGCAATTTTTTCCGACACCGACGGACCAAAATAACTATCTTGTTGATTGTGTTTGTCAGCCCCCCGCGAGCGGCGCCCCAGCCGGCGCGCCGCTGCCGCACGCGCTGAATGTGCCGCCGCCGTACTACGCGCCGCCGTACCCGCCGGCGTACGCACAACCAGGTATGTTATATACTATCACTAATAAGTATTACTACGTATCCTACTACTCCCAAAATACACATGCCCGTAGCTGGCACACTTTCATGCAAGCTAAGGTATACACCTAGTTGGCACATTCTATTTTCGGTCAGGTACTGGCATGCCACGTGAGGGAGGGGCCGCGGAGGGCTACGAAACCGGCATGTGTAAACGTCGTGACAGGTACAGGCATGCCAGTACCTGACGAGTTAACTTGCAAATGTATCCACAATGCGCCCGTAAATCCTGCATGCCCATTATTCATTATCCACCAATCCCTATGGTTATAATCACAGGAATAATATGATCACGACGGAAGGGGCCGTTGAGTAGAAAGCAAGACAGCGCTACTCATGAGACCAGGCAGGCACCTTACGTTGCGTTCACATTTCTAACAATAATGTTCCCAGGTGGCGTTGTGGGCGGTCCCCCCGGTCCCCCACTGGAGGCGCCGCGCTGGCCGTACCCCGGGGGGCCCGGCGCAGGCCCCGGTGCGGGCCCCGGCGGCGTGTGGCCGCATCACTACTACAGATAACCCCGCGCCCGCCGCGCGCGCTGGGACTGAGGGCCCCGCCCGCGCCACGGTTACTACGCATAGCTTAGCTGGGCCGAAGCTTTGCATTAACTGGATGGACGCGCTTTAACACTTAAGTTATTCTACGGTGGACTTTTACAAACAGCTTAGAGTAGAATTGTTTCTTAGACACGAACACAGTTATTAGTTAAACATAGTTATTGCAATATAAAGAAACCTAAACTGAAACTGAACGATTTGAGCACAATTGGTCTTAGCTGAGCTGTGTCTTGTGGGCCAAACAGATCCGGCAATCGCATCTACAGCTATTGCTATCGATACAAAGATTATGTAGGCCCATATTCTGAGAACGCTTACGTCCAAATACTTTGTACCTACTTTTGACGCCTTAAGTAATGTAATGTTAAAGTTTTGATCTAACAAAGTTTTCTAAACACTGCCAAGTATGTCTGTACGTAATGAGGACTGTTTATGTGTGTATTCTTAATCAATACTTACAGATTTTCATTGTTATACTATTAATTGTTCTAGTAGTACAGCTATAACATAAACGGCGGCATTGCTTAGCTAATGAAATACTCATTTATTAGACGTTTTGTTTCTGAACAATGTAATCGAAATAAAAATATAGTTTCGGAGTTTAATCAAAATTGCTGTGCTTGCAGCAAAGGAATTTACAATAACTTTAGCTACTAACTAAATACACTGACGATAGGAATTGAAGAACAATATGTGAATAAAAGTAATTTCAAATATAAGCAATAAAACAGTGAAAAATGTGTGATAAACAGATAAAAGCTACTAAGGCTGCTGTGCATGTGAGACTTAAGTTTACTGCAGTGTGGATATTTGATTATACAGAAATATCATGGACATGGTCCTCCCGCGAGAACACAGAAAGAGTGTACCTACAGTGAGTTTTGTACTCAGTTGGTGGTGTATGTGTAGAGAATAACTTGTTAAGGCCCTGATCGACGAGCGAGTAAAACTTCGGTGTTATGGCTCGTCGGTAAAGCTCTAGTCCTTATGAAGACGACGGACGAACTAGAGCTTTTAGACCTTTGGGACTTTAGACTTGAACCTTGAAGAGTGTTAAAAGGGTGTGCTCTTCACGATTCCTCATACAGATTCATGAAATGTTCGGAAAATGAAGTTTGAATGTGTCACCTTTCTATATTCGCAATAAAATTATTATGATTATGTAACGAATTTTGATAGAAGATTGTGACTGTGTTAAGTTAATGTTGAAAACGGGTCACGGAAAATCTAATTCATAGATGAAACCTATACTTGTATTGCTGTAGTGAATACATTGATCAATGTATTCATTGTCGCGTTTCCTTTACTTAGCCTTTTCGTGGTTGTAATTAGCATGTACTCTTTTTTTAGGTTTGACTCTATTTATGTCGAATTTGTTTTTCACGAGCCTAAATTGGAGGTGAGTATATTTTTATCTGACGAATAGCGTTACTCCGAGTCAAACCCGACTTTATTATCCTACTAACTAATGTTATAAACGTGAAAGTTTGTAAGTATGAATGGATGTTTGTTACTCTTTCACGCCGAAACGGCTGAACGGATCTGAATGAAACTTGGCAGAGAGATAGGTACATTATAGTCTGGAATAACACATAGGTTACTTTTTATCCCGTGGGAATACCGGGATTTAAATTTGCGCGGGTGAAACCGCGGGGCGCAACCTAGTAATGTAATACGATCCTATTATATAAATCTTCCATAGCTTTTATAACTAGTATTTACTTATAAATACTTACAATTTATGTTAAGAATGCGAAATTATACATGTTCCTAGCTCATCGCAAAGAATCAATGAAACTTAGAATGCACTCATGCATCATGATCTTCAAAAAGGTTCAATTGTGCAAGCGAGATAGCGGCACGCCGTATGCTGCTCCTTAATTAGTCAACCTAACAGCAATGCTTCAGTGGACAATATACTTTATTTTATCAGATAAAAGGCTGATGATTTTTTAGAATTAACCTAGAAATTAATGTTGTTATTTAGAAATATTATTACATACTTACATAGGCTACATAATTAATTGAAAAAAATAACTAGGAACACTCCCCCACATACTGTTAATCTCATACTTCCCTCCTTAAAATTGGTGTTTTGTGAAATTAGTTATTCACATTACCTACCTTTTGTAAATATCTTTATTATGCTGCTTTATTTAAATAAGGTTTTATAAAGAATATAACCTTTTTATTTACATAATACTCTTCTATAGGGTATATTTATTCTAGCTAGGCAATAACATAATTACGTATTTTTATTAGTATATAATGTTATCTCCATACCATTTTTATATAGATAAGTAATACATAGGTTTGATTTAATAAATTCCATAAATATGTACTCATACGTTTATTATTTGCCTACTTATAATAACGCTCGAAAATAAACCGACTTCAAATACACCGCTTTAACTCAAAAACTACTCGTCAGATCTATAATTCACATGGGACCACGTGACAAGCACCAGCTTTTGATCAAAAAGAATCACCAGAATCGGTCCACCCAGTAAAAAAATAAAAAAACTGAAACTGAAACAGCTTCACGACTTTGATCCCCAGGCACGGTAGATATCCCTTCAGATCTCCCAGTACCAAGTAGGTACTAATTCAAGATTCTTTGAGGATGTCTAAGGGGGGTAGTGAGAGGTACGTCCAAACATTACATTTGGCACATACCCACATTTTGCAGTAGTTAGTATTCCATACGTGACAGGTTGCAAGCCCATCGCCGCTGTTAGAATACTAACTGGTTTCCTCACGATGTTTTCCTTCACCGTTTAAGAGCACTGGCAAAAAAATAAAAAATTCAGTCAAATTAAGAACCTTTTTTGAAGTTGGTTAAAAAATACTTAACACCTAATAATTGGTGGTCTTGTCTTGTGTGAGCCCGCCTTTTCATAGTACCTACCGAGCTAGCCCGAGGTCCGTCCGTACCTAAGTGGTATCCTTGCGTTTGTTGCCAATAACCCTATTAGTAAGGCAGAGCGCCTTCTGCGTTCGCCATACCCGGTAACGCTGTCGGCAATCGTTATACGATTATACCAGCATTTTAGTCCATTCGAAAAAAAAGTCCTATGTTCAAATCGGGGCGCACCAGGGCGGGCATTCGGCATGAGTTGTATCTACTCCGAAGTAAAGGGCCTAAGTACTGCTTGATAAAATATTGAATTATATTAAATAATATTGATATTAATAGCTTAACTAAAAAAAGAAAACATCTATTTTGATTGTGATTATGATTATAATATGTATGAAAAATATCAATTCGAAATACCTTATGATTGAGGAGCTACATTAACTTGATGAAATTTGATGACCCTATGTTTGGTAATTTTTTTCGAGGTTTTATAATTTAATCGTGTTTTGGGTTCGGTCATATTGTTGCATATATCGTAATGTGTATACTAAAATTTCAATGCCATACAGTTAACAGAATGAAGATAGCGTGTGCTATTTTGAAAAAATGCTGCCCCTTAACCGAGACATCTCTAATGTTCATGTTGAACGCTCGGTCGCGGTAGACGTAGCGAGCTAGCGCGCGCGTTTCGTACGTGAACACTAAGACAAGAGCTCATGTGACTCTCGCTCGCACGTTTTGACTTGTTGAAAGATATAAAATCCCTAAACCCATTTTCGAAAATTCGCAAACAACTATTTTGTGTGCAATCACATTGCGCAAAGTTTAGTAAAAAAAAACATTTTGATCGATACAAGTTTTCCTACTTAAAAGTTTGCTTTTCTAGTTTTCGTACTCAAGCAAACTTTTGAGTAGGAAAACTTGCATCAATCAAAATGAAATTTTTACACATAGCTCAAATGCAATTTCGTGAATATTTGAATTCAATAAATAAAAGTAAAACATGTATGTAATGTTATTGTATGTTATTTATTTTAAATAATTTAAAACTATTCAATATTTATTTACAATGCCACCTTTGACACAATCATAACAAATGCATTTAAATTTTGGAAAAATATTTTCATATATCTTTGAACACACCTTTACTTTCATTAAATTATAATACAGTAATAAAAAAATAATACATACATACCTACTACACTTTATTTGTGCCATTTTAGAAATGCTAACAGCCGTACCCAGAGACTAGCCCTTGGCTTCTCAGACCTCGATCAAAGCTAATCGGCTGTCATTTCAGCTTTTTCTTCAAATTAAATAGAGATAGCAAGTGACTTGAGAGCCTATTAGTGTTGATTGAGCTTTCAGAAACCGGGGGTTAGCACATGATTTTTATTTTCTTACTTAATCCATTTTTCATGAAATATAGGCAAATAAGTCACTAAACATGATTCTTGCAATTCACTCGGATAGTTCTACTAGGAACGTGAATTGGCGGAAAAACATAACTAATAGCCATATTCACAAACACAATACTCATTTGTATGAGGTCTCACAAGTTTTTAATTTTCCACGCAGATGTACTTATCTCTCAGTTGTACTTCGAAATAACTGCTCAAACAGAACAACTTTAAAACAATCGTAACTCTAAGAACTTTGTCACTTAATCAGTCAAAAAAATGCAAACGCGACAAGAAGGCGGCACATAGAGGCGAAGGGCGAAGACATCTCATGAGAGCCAGGACCAATTGGATAAAATATTTTTTTTTGTATTACATTGATGAGTAAGGAATTCGTTTATTAGAGGCAGTTTGAAAGACGCCAGTGACTGAGAAAATGAGGAGCAATAGGTTAGTGTGATATGTTATGTGAAGGGAAGAATGTCACGTAACGAAGAGTTAGGTATGAATGTGGATGAGCAATGATGAATGTGGCTAGAGGAGATGGATGGATTGTGTGAAGGATAACATTCGCAAGAAAGGAGTGACAACTGAGATGAAAGGTGACAGAGGGAAGAGGAGAGAAAAGACCTGTTGTGCCGACCCCCCACATGAAGTGGGATAAGGGCAGGAAGATGATGATGTTTACATTACATTATTATTAGGTATGCTTACATAATCTCTAAAAAAACAAGTTAGAGATTTTTCGTATTGATTGACCACGTGAAACATATAACATTATATTTTGAGTTTAAGACTGATCAAGACGTAAACGGAATATTTAATACTAAGTACAAGGCTTGTGCTAGTTTCACCTAAATATCGATAGATCACCAAAGCTAGTGAAAAAGCACATAGACGATAAACGTCATTTTATTTCTAGCCTACCCGACTTTGTTGTATTTTTTTTTGTATTTGCATACTAACTTCAACCCCCGATGCACTCTTCTTATCTTAGGCACTATTATTATTGAATACGGCCGCAGCAATCAATTAAATTAATGAAAATTACGGATCATGCTGTTCATAAAATATTAAAACCATACTGTTGTAGTTCACGATCGGAATTGAAAAAAAAAAGTACCATTTTGGTTAGCTAGCATAAATAAAACATAATTATTTATTTATAGACATTGCCACATAAGTTTCTGATTGGCCAACTCAAGTTCCTACTTCCTTCCGTATTGTTAAAGTATTGTTTTGGATTTGTTGTGATAAGTGGCGTTAATCTTCAATGTTATGTACACTAGTATAGAAAATACATGTGATTACTTTGTAGCAGGAAAGCCCTGCTTCTTATAACTAAAGTTCAATCCACACAGTCGAGTCTTTTAGGTCTCAATAACTAACCCTTTATCACCAAATTATAAATCAATCTCTCAAAATTCACACGAATTCTGTGAACACTGACTTTGAATATTCTATTCACAGATCCAATAACTTAGGGACCCAGAAACTGTCAAGTAGGTACTTCGATTGTAGATAGCCTAACTTATAAAAACCTTTTATGATACTTTCTATTTCTTTTAAATGTTTTAAAATGGCTTGTTTTTTTGTCTCATTGTCTTACTGGACATATTTTGAGCCTCAGAAAGTTATGATGCCCACAAATAGAAAATTCAAAATGGCAGCCAAGCAATTCATAAATTGACAGTCTATCTTAATCATGATTGCTTGGTCGTAGGAGGGGCCTCTGTTAGATCCACTAATGTAACCTCTGGAGGCGAGACCGGCTGGCTCGGTCCTGGCTCGGCGAACTGAGGTGTGACCTGGGATTGCATCTTACGAACAGAGTCCATGTTCACTTTGGTAGATTGGTTCTTCTGTCTTGTTTGCTCGGATGTCTTGGATAGGCGCTCACTCAGCGCTTTCAGCGCGATTTGGCTGTGGAGTGATTATTATTATTGTATAATGTGAATCATTTTGTCATGTATGTGAAAGTACATTTTAAATGTAGTTTAGTAAAATTTGCTTAACCCCAGTGATAGATGGGATGTGGATACTTTAACATTAAAAAGCTCCTCCAGGTTGCTCCATATGTCCCTGTTATTTGCAGTGGTGATATTATTATCATGTGAATTATATAAGAATCTTAACTTAACTTAAATAGTTATAATAATATAATAATCGTTTATTTTCCAAGAACAGTAAAAGCTGGTGCTTAACAAATTTACACAATAAACCTATTAGCTAGGTAGGTAGGATAGGAGAACAGCACCCCAAGGTTAGCTTTGTTCCCCGCACTAGGTCTTTGAAAAGCCTGTGGAGCGGGGTCACAAGGACTCACCAATCCCCCAGTTGGACCCCTCTGTGCAGTTCTAGATAGAAGGTACTGTATATGAATAGGTACTAGTAGGTATTACTTCATGGATTTAATCATGAACTTCTACCCCAAGCACTGTTGTCGGTACCTGTAGGTAGAGTCTAGATACAAAATTAAATCAAATTTTTATTCAGTAACTTATTCTATGTTTACATTTTATACATACACATTTTGTAGAAAAGACCTTAATCTTTTGTCACAAATCAGCCAGATGTCACAGATCAGTTTAAGATATGAGGTGAACAAACCGTCTCCTCTCCATGTCCTGCGGCTCGACGCCCGGCATGGAGATGGTGAGACCATGCGCGCCGCTGGCGAGATGCACGCGACGCGCGCGCGCGCCTACCAGCCCCACGCGCACCAAGCAGCGGTGCGGGGGACCCACCACTGCTCGCACCACCGGCTGCACCACCGTGGGAAAAAAACTGGAAACAAGAGAAGGTTTAATAGTTCCATACAATGACACAAAGATGATGACAAGAATAAGTTATTATCCAAGTGGGATTGGAACCATTACTTTCTATGCAGTCATCTGCACCATTCTGATCTTGCACGGGATCTATTCATCCACACAATGTTTGATTATTATTATTAGTTGATTATTATCACAACCAATGTTTCACTATTATTTTGAATGAGAAATCCTACTCTTTAAAAGTACAGGTAAAAAACAACCTACCTACTTGGTTAGATTCTGGTTAGTTGGTATCTTTTTCTAACTTACTTATCAAAGCTAAAGTTATCGGCCATGTCCCCACGAGTTCCACTGCTGTGTCTCTGCCAGAACCTGAGGTAGATCCATGAGAGGATGGTGCCGCTGCCCCACATGCAAGGGTAGGTGCCTTCGAGGGCTCCAACTGCCCATAGGATGATTGCTGCTATGAGGATGAGTAGAGGCAAGGAACGATTTGTTAGCTTTCCTGAAAGAAACATTAGAAAGTGTACTTCTTGTGACTTACTAGTCATAACAACAATTCTAGAACAAGTCTTTACCTAACGGTGTCTTTATTATCAGATGATCTGGCAATATCTGCTTCACAGCCACACACACAGCAGCCAGATACCCGGCCAAGCCGTGCACGTGAATATCGAACAGGTACGAAGACTGTCCAGTACACGCAAAGATCACCAAGTAGTAAAAAGTCGTTAAAAAAGCAACACCAATGTTTGTCAAGAAGAAAAACTTCATCATCTCCATTTGACCCCATAGCGGTTCTATTAGCTTCCCGCACAGTCCAACAGTCACTATGTCGATTATCACCTCCCACAAATGTATCTCGAGAAACCAGAACGTGAATGTGGACCACAGTTGAAAGGAAGGTGGCAACAAATACCCTGGGGTAACGCTGAGAACTTTCACCACATCGTCAGAATAAGATAATATGTATCCTATTACAACCACTACACATATGAACTTAACCGAGGGTGATGTATTTCCCAATAAAGCTGAGAATTGTTGTCGTAAATACGGTAAATTTCGACTAAACACACGAAACGCAGCCATTTTTCTGACAGGCAATCAATCAAGCCAGAAAGAAAGAATCAAAAAATCAAACAAATCAATCAATCACTCAGTCAACAATGTCAACATCAGACAAATTAGACCAAGGAATTTATATAACCGATCATTTCCGAAAGGATTTTGTTTTGACTTGACATTGTCAATTTGTCAAAGTTATCCAGCTGTTCTTCTAGTCTAGTTGTTTTTTTTGTTTGTTTGTTTGTATGAATTATTTGTTTGAAGTTTTTCATTGTTTGTACCACTAAGCATTGATTTTAATTGCGTTTATTTTCATTATTCTTTTCACTCCCGCATAGTTCCTTCGTGCCTCTTTAAACTGAGGAAGTGACACTACTTACCTACTTGATACACGTAAATGTTTTTATCTAGGCTCATCAGCAGTGCTTTACTGGTAGGGTTTGGGCAGTCAATTTAGTAAAAATCATTGCTATATTACGCTAATGAAATTAATTTTTAGTTGCGCGTTGCCAACGTCTTGGCTGGCGGCGCCAGCAGCGGTGCAATGGCAACTGGCGGCGGTAAGCAGTGCAGCAGCGGCAGGATACGGTATCTGACACAGATTGAGGCTGTGGGGCTAGACCAGGACTTGTTCAATGAATACAAATTCAGTGTGGACCAATTAATGGAGCTAGCTGGGCTTAGTGTTGCTGCAGCAGTTGCAAAGTCTTTTCCACCATCAACGTAAATAAACTGACAAAGGCAACCAAGCCTTCCATGTTTAATAAGCTCTGTATATTTGACTATACCAAACTTATAATATGTTTTGGCATTTCAGACACCAGTCAGCTTTAATAGTTTGTGGGCCAGGCAACAATGGTGGTGATGGCCTGGTGGCAGCTCGCCACATGGCATTGTTTGGCTATACTGTGGCTGTATACTACCCGAAACGCACTCCAAAACCATTATATGAGAACCTGCTTGAACAGTGTAAGAGATTTGGAGTCAATATTGTGGAACAATTACCAACACTGAATGACTTGCGCAATAATTACCAGGTGTTAGTAGATGCACTATTTGGATTTAGCTTCAAGCCACCAGTGAGAGATGAGTTGAAACCAGCATTAAATGCCCTTGTAGATTCAAGACTACCAGTTTGCAGGTATTTTTTTTTTTTAGATTTTTGAGCTTGTTTCAAGTTATTTCTGTTCATTTTTGTTTATCCAGTACTTTGTAAGTTCAATAACATTTTATTTTTTAGTGTGGACATCCCAAGCGGATGGAATGTAGAGAAAGGCCCAGATTCAGGAAAAGCATTGAGGCCAGCTATGCTTATATCCCTCTCAGCACCCAAACTGTGTGCAAGGCCTGAAATATTGAATGATACAAAGCATTTCCTAGGAGGAAGATTCTTGCCACCAGAAATAGTTGCTAAATACAATTTGACATTACCACAGTATCCAGGTCAAGAACAAGTAGTCCAACTTTCATGCTAATGAACAAACATTAGCATGAATGTTAAAGTTGTCTAAAATACAGTTTTCAGGAAATTGTATTAGAGATGAAAAATAAAAGTTCAGTTTTGTTTTAAAAATCATTATTTCTTACCATTGAATTAAAAACCGATGAGGTTAGGTACTTAAAAACAAGAAAAATTATGTTAGCAGTAAACATCATCAAATAAATCTATCACAACAGCTTTTGTGATAGATTTATTTGATAAAGAGGTAGAGGTACCATTTAACATCAGGTGGGCCATCTACTTTTAAGTGTCTTTTGTTATATTCATCTACATTCATATCGTAACACAAGCAAACAGGGCAAAAGATGATGATTCTACTTTTAATATTTAGTATCAAAGCTAAGAATTATTGTAAATAGGTAAATGCTTTTTCTTGTTAAAATTTGCTACCACTAAGTTCCTTACATCTTCAAAATTTTCGCTAGTAGATAAGGTGAACAGTTATATTTAACACGCGAGAGCAAAACAATTTGTTGCTCATGCTTTTGAATTTCTCACTACACCCAGGATTCTAACAAAATCACTAGTTACTCTCGTGATCCTTCGCTTGTTCGGGATTCTACCTCGGCACTCACAAGTCACAACAAATGTAATGTACTATTTCCTCATTATTTTACACCGGTAGGTATGTACATATGTACTTATGTTTATAAGGGTTAATTAAGTTGTGGAATTGTGGAATACTGGAATGTATAGGTACGTGGTGTATTTTTGCAAAGAGAATGTAAAACTACGAGAAGAGGCGGGACTTAGTAAAGAGCCAATGAGAGCCAATGGGATCCTTTTACATGGCACTTCAATACCAACACAACGAATATGTACGTCAAACAACAACAGTTTTACCAACCTATCAGCCTAAATAGTGCTGCGCGATGGCCCTCGCTTTCATATCGATATCGATAAAATATGCGAGATCGAAAATGAGGTTATTTTCGTATTCAAAATTTTGATCGAGTCCACGTCTAAGTCCAACCTAGGTTTTTAAGTCCTAGGTTGAACTTAAATATGGATCTGATATGAAACAAAAATCTTTTTTCATTATTACATTTAATTTTTAGCCGACAAACCTGTACATAAAACAAAAAATAAAATAAACATTGTACATAATATTCCTTTTTTTCATATAATACGATGTTTAGTTTAGCAGGATGGACACTCAGCAGCAGCAGTAGGCTTGACATATTCTGTAACATAGTATTAATTTATTAATTTCCAGTAGCTCTTTAAAGAAAGCAAAAGATCCACTATACACATTATAACTACAAGAATGGCTCACCCACTTTCGTGGCACAAAATTTTACCTATAGCATATGTATAAAAGACTAGGCAATTCACGTCATATTCTAGAAAAGGTTATAAATTAAAATAACAGTATCAAAAAATATACCTACGCTTTTTGGGACTCCCAGTTGTCATCTTTAGCATATTATGTAGTTTTCACTCAGGTATATTCTGTAACAAAATTTCTTTTTTTTTATTTTCTTTTTAACTAAGTATAATAGATAGAGACACAAGAATTTTATTCTGAGTTGTGTTTGAATTTTATCTTTCTACAAAACACATAAAACGAGGTCAAAGTCAAAGTCAAAATATGTTTATTCAATAAAATCACAAGGACCATCTTGAACCGTCTTAAAACTAGGTGACTCTAGTGCCAGTTCCACGCGACCAACACCGAGAAGAACAGGCAACAAACTCGGCTTGGTATCTATCGCTCTTTTATATGATCCTCGTTACAATGTAATAAAATACCTACACTATTGAAGCTATATAATACAAAGTAATCTAACAGAAAAGGAAAAGTAAACAGATTCATAAAAGAACACACGCTTCAAACCAATAATACTAATACATAAGTAAGAAGTGTAGTAAGTCAAACAACAATGAAAAAAAAAAATCTTTTTTTAAATAACATAATAGTAAAGACATTGCAGATATTATGTTAGCCGTCGATGGGCAGAGCGACCGGGACATCAGGCCACGCACTTTTATCATTAATATAACTATCTATAGTATAGTAAGCTTTCCTTATCAGATAATTCTTAATGTACACTTTAAATTTTTTTATAGGAAGCCCAGTGACATTTTCTGGAAGTTTATTATAGAAGCGTATACCGTTCCCCATGAACGAGCCATTTACCTTTTGTAATCGAAATTTCGGAATGCATAATTTATTTTTATTTCTAGTGTTAACGTTATGTGCGTCACTCTTTTTCTTAAAGCTACCTATGTGTTTATGAGTGTACAATAAATTTTCAAAAATATACTGTGAAGTTACTGTGAGAATATTAATTTCCTTAAAACGCTCCCTCAATGAGTCACGTTGTTTCATTTTATAAATGGCACGTATCGCCCGTTTTTGAAGTACAAATATACTTTGTATATCAGCAGCTCTACCCCATAGCAAGATACCATAGGACATTACACTGTGGAAGTAACTAAAATATACCAGCCTAGCTGTAGCCTCATCTGTAGGATCACCTCATCTGAGGATGTCCGCATCTACGGCAAAATCTCACACTGTGTTCGACACACACTTATCGATAATTACACTTCATCACTAGTACATACACAATAAAATTACATAACTTTGATTAAAAATCAATCTAAAGAGGTTCATGTTGTTTGTTCGTAGCTTGTACTCACTAAAATATCTAATTCAATGCTTACCGAGCCTCATCCAAAGGAAACTTTGCCATAAACTTCCTTTTTTGTAGATTTCTTCGGCTCGATCGATCTCCACATATTTCACACGTAATGAATTAGTTTTTCGGGGGCATTGTCGTTAAATATTACGTTCACTGAACATGTTCAAACACTTTCACTTATAAGGGCGAAATTAATAATAAATCCGCTGGAAATCTGCAAGAACAAACAAAATATGAGTAGAAACCAAAGTAGAAACGACAAGTAAACGAGACAGGGAGCCAGTAATGTACAACCACGTATTGCACAACCTTGGAAAACACAGCCCGGAATTGATGTAAAATTTGGTTGCCTATTCCATGACTGTGTAATCCGCGGGTGTACATTCCAATGACCAAAGAGCTAAGTATCATATTCTAAAACGTTGATCGAAACATGTTAATCGAAAATTAAGCACCTAGATAGAAGATGGGCCCGACTGCTTTTATACAAGGTGGGGACCTATTGACGACATTAAAAAAAACCACGTACTCGCAGTCGTATTTTCAGATTATAGAGCTAGTTTTTACATCAAAAGCTTGATGATTTATCGAGTAATCGATACATTTCCACTTAATGATTTTTAAACAACCTGTACGTAAAATTGCAAGAGAAGAGGTCAAATTCTAGGAGTCACGAAATCATATGACTTATCAATGAAATTAAAACGCGAGGGAAAGATAATACGTGTTTATGCGTATTAGAAAGAGAATTGATACAAGTCAGAAACAAGACACAGCACCCCCCGCTAATAATAGGCGAGTGTGACAAAGACAGCTAGCGTTAGCACTGTTCTGCTCACCAAATAGACAGGGCGCGGTGCGGCGCCGGCGCGGCGGTGCGCGGGCGCGGGTGGTTCTCTCATCAAGATCTAGCTAGCTAGTTAGTCATCGTTTTGCACTGCGACCTTTGACATACTTTGCATAAACTTTGCAAAGCGCACGTTAATTTAAACTGTCTAGCTACGAAAAAGACGCTTTCTGTTTTGTGTTAGTGTGATGAGTGTACCTATTATTTTTCTTGATAACCCCATTGACTTATCCCCGAAAATAGCGCTACCTATTTCGTTTTAATTTATTATTTATTTAGTTATTTGAATTATTTAAGTAGGTAGTACCTTCTGCAAAACAGGCGCTTGTTTAGTGAGGTGTTTGTGTGGTGCAATGCCTAACCGTGCTTATTCGGCGACCGAGTACCTACGCCGACATGCTCTTCATTTACGGAGACTGCAACCAAAATGCAGCTCTAGCAATGAGGACCTATCGGAAAAGGTACGGCGAAACAAAACAATGCCCTACAAACCCCCGAACAATAATAGGAGCTCTTCAGCGCGGACACATAGAGAACTTAAAAAATTAAAGTGTACGTGTATGTAGGTACCTAGTTACCAAACTAGATAATATTTTCTTATTACCTACCTATTGCATCGCTGCCGCTGCCTTTGAGGACGCGACGGCCGCCCGTGCCAAAAAGTGAGCGGTCAGATATCAAAGAAAGCCGATCTAAAGGTAGGTACATACGCGCTGCCTGCCATGAGCGCGTGAAGTTGCCGCTTCGCAATAAGGTCGAATTTCACGTAATAAATGAACTTATTTATGAATGAACGGTGCTATGTTTAAGTAAACATAGTACCTACTTTATACAGGTGGTTTCATCGATTTGCTCTTTATTTGATATTTAGTTTGATAGAAAATTTAATTTTTTTATTATTGGACGAATTAAAATAAAACCTTTTTTATAACAATTCTAGCAGTTAGTACTATACGTCCACCAATTTAATGTCGTCAATAGGTCCCCACCCTGTATAATATTGAAGCACCTTCAGTAATTCCATGAGCAACGGTATAGCCATACCATACGGTGTGTAGGTATTAAATATTTACAAGAAGCCTGGACATACATACACATAGGCCACTTTTTATCCCGTGGGAATACCGGGATTTTAATCTGCGCGGGTGAAACCGCGGGGCGCAACTAGTTTGATGTTGATGAACTAGTTTGAAAAATACAAATGTGACGTGAAATGAGACGAACGATGGGATAGTACAGTTTTTACCACTAGTCCAGCTAAACAAAGCATAGGCTTTTGACCAATCAGAACAATGGATTTCTTTAACAATACTATTACTGAGTTGTATGACATTCATGCGCCGCTGCATCCAGTTCGTTTGAAGCGAGCTCTCGCTCCCTGGTTGTCGGATGAGATTAGACAGTGCATGGCAAGAAGAGACCACTTATATCGAAAGAACAGAAAGGAGCCAAGTGCGGAGAGCCTTTCACTCTATAAAAAAGCTCGAAATAAGTGCAACCAAATGATACGCAACGCCAAAAAACGGTACATCTTTGGAAAGATTTCTACAGGTACACAAAAATAACATGTGGAAACTGGCGTACCTTCCCTGCACACATTAGGTAGGATAGCACGACCATGGATTTCATGTTGGACGTGAAATCCTGGCAGCGTTTTCCTGCCCGTACATTCCTCGCTGTGATTTCTGGGGCTGCGTTTTACATGGTTGTACATTAACCGGACCCAACGAGACAGACGAAGAAGAGAGTGAGTTGTGAAAGAACGAGAGAACTGATTGAATGGAACGATCATTCGTTCCATTCAATCAGTGTCAATCAAGCAATTCAAGCAACAATCTTGTCAAATCAGTCAATCAGCCATTATTTGCCATGCGACCTCCATACAAAATTTTTGACGTTCCTTGTTGCGTCAGGGTGTATTTTTGGATTGTACTATGGTCACTTGAGTGAGGTCAGTGAATAGGGTAGAGTGGTCGCTCAGCGACAAAGCCCTATATAACTATAAAAAAAAAACAACAAAACCGGTGATCTACCGAAAATGTTACAGCCAGCCATTAAACTTGCAAGTTGACTTTCAGAGCGTAAAAAATACTGCATCTCTTTTGCACTAAGGCAAGAACGGCTTTTTGTCTTGGTTTTATGCTGAAGTTACTAGTGATAAAGTTTATCTGACTTATTGAATGATTGATTGATTCATAATTGATACAAACAAAATATTTCGCGCCATAACTTCCCTTCCCGCTTCCACCGACCGGACCGGCTGTCGAGTGTCGTCATTTTCTCTTTTCTTCAAAACGCGTTTTGACTGTGTTTCCTCTGTGATATTTTTCTGATTTTAGGTGTAAATACGCATCATAATCAACATTAGTAAGTACTTTGATCTTCTGTCTTGGTAAATCTTTTTAGAAAACAAATTGAAAGGCGTAAACCCGTTCTGGTCTATGTATAAACTTTCATGAACAAACGATAACTTGGCTCAGCAATTTTCCCTAAAGGCCCACATACCTATCATATTATTAAGCATCGAGAAGCAGCAAACATTCATTGAATGAATTTCATTCAACTTCGATAACATAAATTTCTAACATATTAACAGAAAATGTTTGAAGCACGTCTCCTGAAAAGTTCCATCCTGAAGAAAGTGCTAGAGGCTATCAAAGATTTGCTCACACAAGCCACTTTCGATTGTGACGACAATGGAATTCAGTTGCAGGTAAGAAAAATAGCCTTTTATTTAATAATATTGAAAAAGCTGTTCCTACTATGAAACAACTTCGTTTCTAAAAGAAATGACATGAATCACTAATCAAAACTGTTTTTACTTCTAGGCAATGGATAATTCCCATGTGTCACTTGTGTCCCTCTCATTACGAGCAGATGGCTTCGACAAGTACAGATGTGATAGAAATATTTCAATGGGCATGAATCTAGGAAGGTAATATAGAATACTTTTTATGTTCCTACCTATTTGCTTTTACTGGCAATAAATATATTTTGTTATATTTATTATTATAGCTTACCACAATTACTTAGTATATTAAGTCCATGGCACTTTTCTTATTCTCTTTATTTTACACAACTTACACATTGTTCTTGTGTTCATTTAAAATAGTTTATTTTTCATATATACTAGTGTACAGAGGTATTTATGTTAGAATGTTTGTTTCAGCATGTCCAAGATCCTGAAGTGTGCTGGTGACAAAGATACAGTGACAATGAAGGCGCAGGACAATGCTGACACAGTCACATTTGTGTTTGAAAGCCCTAACCAAGAAAAAGTATCAGACTATGAAATGAAACTTATGAATTTGGATCTTGAACATTTAGGTATGGACAACAAAGTGATGTTGCTGATTCTGGTGGCAATTAAAATTTTTATGTTTATCAGTGTATTTATGATCTAGAACCTGTCACAAGAATGTAGAGATCAAGATGTGGTAACAGTTTATGTAAGTGTACACAAGCGATTTGCATTTGGCGATTCGTCATTTTAATCATTAGTATTTCAGCTCGCCAGTTACTAATTAGTAGTATTTCAGGGTTGGCTATAGCAATCCTTGTACCTGAGTTGAGGGTTGGGGATAGGGGGGATGCAAGTGGGGGTAGATGGCAAGTCTTCCCCTTGAGTCCTTTTTTCTAGAAAATGAAAAAAAAAAAAAAAAAATTTTCAGGTAAGTTACTAGTTTGGTTAGGGGTTTTTTTTTATATGAAGAAAATTGGTAGTAATATTTCATCTCTATGACAAAAAGACTCAAGGGAAGGAATTCTCATTAGGTTAGGGTTTTTTTTTTTAAAGTGAAGAAATTTGAAGAAAATTTTTTTTCATTTCCTAGAAAAAAGAACTATAGGGAAAAACTTGCCATCTACCCCCACATGCTTTCCCCCTATCCCCAACCCTCAACTCAGGTACCAGGGTAGCTATAGTTTAACCGTATTTCAGCTCGCCAGTCACTCTCCAATCTTCCCCTCGGAACACACGCCTGCAATATCGGCGTTCGCGATAGGTACTGAGTGTATTCGTATATGTACATCCTAAAAGTGAACCTTAAACTATTCATGTGACATCGGGTCATCCTAATTTCCAGGTATTCCCGAGACAGAGTACAGTTGCACAATCCGTCTGCCGAGCGGCGAATTCGCTCGCATCTGCCGCGATCTCTCACAATTTGGAGAATCTATGGTAATTTCCTGCACAAAGGAGGGTAAGTTAAAAATATATCGACCATAGTTCTTTCCATACACTTTCTCTTTCCATAATATGCTTTCGTGGCCTATGTTAGGGCTGGTAAACAGGTATTTCCACAAGATGTGCCATAGATAATATCTTGGTGATCCACACACTTGTCATAGCCATTCAACATTCTAATAATTAAAATGAAATAAATTAAAAAACAATTTCTACGCTTAATTTAATTAAAAACGGCATGCTCACTATTGTGACTTGATAGAAACTACTCTTTTTTTCCAGGTGTAAAATTCTCAGCAACGGGAGACATCGGTTCGGCCAACATCAAACTGGCGCAGACAGCTTCTATTGACAAAGAAGATGAAGCAGTGGTCATCGAAATGGAAGAGCCTGTCACCCTCACCTTTGCTTGCCAGTACCTCAACTACTTCACTAAAGCAACATCTTTGAGTCCACAGGTAAATATTACGTAATAACTACTACATACTTCTGAGAGTGGCTACAATATTCGTCTTTAGTGTTTCTAAGCTAGAGATAAAAGGCTTGTGTGCTAAAAACGCACCCGCTTGTGTCCTAAATATTGCAAGCATATCTGTTCTAGTGAAATAGATTATTTACTTTCTCAGTACGTAAAGGCCGTCATTTGTTTTGAAGAAAGTTGTGGCGTACACCGTAGTATTTATATTCCTTGTGAAAAACTTTTGATCAAAGTAGGATATCACATACACTTTCATTTCAATTGCTCATACCAAGACCCACTGACCTCAATAAACACCTAGACCTCAAGCCATGTTGCTTAAAATACCACCGAAATTACGCGTCAGAGCTCAAAGTCACAGTAATACAAATAGGTACATTACAATAAAAAGCTGTTAGCTTCCTAAGATATCAGAAAATCCTACTGATATTATAAACGCGAAAGTTTGTAAGTATTAAACGCAACTAGTAAATCATAATTTTGTTTCTTTACAGGTCCAATTGTCAATGTCAGCTGACGTGCCATTGGTAGTTGAATACCGTATTCCGGATATCGGCCACATTCGTTACTATCTGGCTCCGAAGATCGAAGAAGAGGATAGCTAAATACACCCCCAATTCCACCCCTAATTTTGAAGTTGATCTGTAACCATTGTGTCTTAAAATGTATGTATGTGCCCTTTTTCCTATCATGTTTCATACACTGTGTGTACCTAGATGGAAGATAAGTGATAATCTTTAAAGAATAGGCAATTAAAGTATTTTCCATAAATTTTGTTTTATTCATCATTAGAAAATCCTACTTATTAAAAACGAAAGCCAGGTATGGTGTTCTAATTCAAACTGGAATGTTCAAACATTTTTCACAGTATACTTTTGAACCCATTTGTTAGGTTGGTATTTATTTAGATACCACACCACATACAAATAGAAAAATTATAACTTAAAATCATGTCTTACATGAGCTTACAATTAAGTCGAATTACAATAATATGGAATGATAAAATTGGAAATATCTATGTAACTTATTATCATACTGCCGCAAATTATAACAAAGTGATACTTAATCCACTAAGCAATAAATAATAGACAAATTAGTGTTACAGACATTCTCTTGTAGAAATCTACCGACTACCAGACCAAACACTCGCAAACCGGGAACAAAATACTTACATAATAATGTGAACAATATTCAATAGTGAGAATCAAACTCTGAACTCTGCCAGAGATAGTAAATATAAGTGAGCTAAAATAAATGAATAATAGTACCAGAGCTTTCCATTAGCTAGCACTATTTTAATGCGATTCATATTTTGATCTAATAAAAACTGGCAGCAAGAGTTTGTATTATATTAAAATTATTAACCTAAATCTTGAAATAATAATACTCCGAACATCAAACTAAATTAATGAATCCTGACGACAAAAATAATACTAGGCGACCATGCGATTGAAACTTATAGGCGGTATGGTCGACATTCCTACGACAAAAACAGTTGTCGTACTACGCCTTAAAACAAAATTATTTAAGAATAATTGAATCGATGATAATATTAATAAGACAAATCGATACAACAGGCGACTACTTACAGCAACTGCTTGACTAGAAGTCATAAACACAAATCTAAACCTAAGATACAAAACTAACCGACTTAAAATTAAAAGGAGGGTGGGGCAAGTGTCAGTGAACTTGTGACTGCTTCATTGAAAACTCACTGTCTCGCGAGGAACATTTTTGAGACAACTAGCACATTGCTTGCAGTTTGTTACAGTTCATTGAATTTTTATCATTTGAATATTTCACTACTACTTATCAATGAATTTTGTGATTTGTCGAACCTGTATTCCGTCTCTTTCTAACCTGTAAACGATGATAGGTAATAGATAATGATTATAAACTATAATTAGATTTAAACTTTCAATCATAGTTGGGTTTAATAATAAATAATTTTTGATTTATCCGTCAGATAAAAATATTTCCGTCTCAAATTTAGACTTGACGGAAACAAGAATTATTTTAACTTGGCTGAGAATAGGAGTGTGAAACAGGTCCTTAATGTAACAGAAGTTAGATTATAAAAATCGTGTGTCGTATGATCGAATAACTTTTGTCCAAGTCTTGTTTCTTGTGGAATGGAATCTGTTACGATATAAATTGATTGAGTCTCGTAGGTAAAGCCTGTTATGAAATAACTCAAAAAATATGGAAGGAAACAAACTTATTTTTAACTCTAAGCAATAGGTATAGCAATAGCAATAGTCTCAAAAATATTCCACCAGACAGCGTTAGGCGTCGCGTCACTGCTTCCACTTCTTGGCCGAGAAGAGAACAGCTCGCTGTTTCAGGAACAGCGAGTAGCTTTGCTTCCGGGGTAGTCCACTCGTGCCCGCTACGGCATTCGGGTCCGCCTGGGAAAATACATTTTCTTCGTAAATATGCCACATTTGGAGCAAATGTTGGAGCAAACGAATCAAACACGGTCAATCACATCTGTGGCAAACATCTCCAGCATATGTCATTTGTGTGTAAGCCAACTCATTTGTGTGTAAGAAACTTCTTTACTAAAAACTGAAACTGCTTCACGATATAGATAGATCTTTGCTATTTATTGTTTGTTCTTGGTTTTGTTCTACTCGTATGTATCACATTTGTAAAATTGTACTGTTTGATTTGATTTTAATTTGAAGACTACTCTTTTTTATTATTTCTGATTTTATTCGTTCTGACCTGTAATAATAGATGCAAAACGGCACCAGCCAATTACACTAATAAAAAAATGCTTGGCTTGTTACACCAAAAACTTGTATTAAAATAAGTTCTATGCGCTGTTGTCTTATCATGTAGTTCATCAGAAGCCTTATGCACTATGACCATTTGCAGCGCGAGCTCGGCTAAGACAAGGCAGGCGGTGTGATACGGTCAAGGCAAAGTATCTCCTATGCCATAAAGAATAAAGCCCAATATCAAGTTTTGACGTTTCGTGGTTTGGGGCAAGGAATCTCCTCGGAATCTCCTATTGTCATAGTGAATAAGGCTCCAGGTTTAAACTGGTTTGTAGCGTGGTGTGTAGTTACCACGTTGTAACGTATTCCTAAAAAATATTAATAAAATGCTTAAATCTGTTTACCGGAAGCTCGCGTTTCTTCTCGTTGGCGCGTCGGTTCGCGTCCACCATAGCATTCATGTACGGTGTACGACGCGGGCGCCTTTTACCTGAAACGTACCAACGAATTGTTCATTGTATTGGAGTCAGAGATTCCGTTATAGGGCTCGCAGCCGCAGCCGCCAAGCAGCGCTGCTGTGTTTCTGTTTGAAGAGTATGGTCGCCGGTGTAATTACAGGCACATGAGGCTTAACATCCGTATGCCTCAAGATGATGGACGGATTTCTTGTGGTTCTCCACATATGATCAGATAAAATTGAAGTTTAAGAAGTTAGCGGAATTTCAAGATGTCAATTTAAAAAAACACCCCCCCTTAGTGAGTACTAACCTGCCCCCCCTCCACGCCTTCATGCCTCCTGCTTGAGCTCGCCGGGCGGCGCCGGCGGCGCGTCCTCGTCCGTGTCGAGACGCGCCGGCGATATGATCTGATCGTGCAGGGTGCGCAAGTGCCGCAGTAGGTTCGACTTCACGTTAAAACCTTTGTTGCACATTCCGCAGATGAACGGACGCTCGCCTGGAAATATTGTTACATTCATAAATATTCATTAATTCTAATTATAATTCGTGGTGGGGGAATGAGATCTGCAGGGACGTTCCGCAATGGGGTGTATTGTGCATTATCCCCCCGCTAACCTCACCCCAGCCAGCCCAACTCCTTAAAACAGCGGAGAAGGACCTTGGCTTGGAATATTCATCCTATCCTACTAATACTATAAACGCGAAAGTTTGTAAGTATGGATGGATGTTTGTTACTCTTTCACGCCGGAACGGCTGAACGGATCTGGATGAAACGTGGCAGAGAGATAGATTATAGTCTGGAATAGCACATAGGCTACTTTTTATGCCGTGGGAATACTGGGATTTATATCTGTGAAACCGCGGGGCGCAACTAGTAATGTTATTATATGGTGGCTCGATTTTTTGCACGCCATTGTAGTTAGAAAGAAAGAAACATTTATCTGACACAACACACAGAGAACACAGAAATAACAATAAAGATATTCGATAACAAACAATATACAGACAGAAAAGCAGAAAAATACAAATACACAGTTTGAGGCCAATTTGTCTACTCTGTGTTGTGTGGGCCAAACAGGTCCAGTCTCATCATAATTGCATAGTTGGATTCCTGTGACAGGTTTCAAGTCAATCGCCACAGCTAGACTACTAGCTGGTTGTATAGCTCACTCACCCGTATGCGTCCGCATGTGTATGAGTAAGCTGGCGTGAGACGGAAAGCACTTGCGACATTGCGAGCACATCTTGCTCTGCTCGCCCTCTGTGAAACGATTGTGACGTTTTGGAGGCGCACTGTTGTTTGACATGGCCAGCTCTAGACAAGCGAACACCGGACGTCTTTTAATGTTACACTTACAGCCAAATGGGACAATCACAGTATCACAACGCCTTGTTTGATAAACGCTGCGAGCGTGCAACGCTTCGCTTGATGAAACTAGCAAAGCATTGCAAGTTGCAGCGCTGTTTGATAAACTCAAGCAACAATATTACGCGGTTTCGGCAAGGGAAATGAAAGTTTGCAATGTCACAATGCATTGCTAGAGTTGATAAAACTCATACAAAACGTTGCAATATTAGTACATAACTGAAGTGATTATCATGATTGTAGGGTTAGTGTGGGGTTAAGTTGGAAAAGCGGTGGATTTTTAACATTTAACAAGTAGAATGTAGTGGTGTTCGCTTGTCAGAAGAAGCCACATTCACACAACAATCATTCAGCTATGTGCCAATAATTATAATCTTATACTAGGTATAGGTTATTAAAGAATAATGCTCAGCCTAACCCCCTTTCTGAAAGCTCGATCAACACTAATCGGCTGTCAAGTCAGTTGCTATTTCAGCTATTACTTCAAATTAGATAGAGGTAGCAAGTGATTTGACAGCCGATTAGTGTTGATCGCGCTTTTAGAAACCGGGGGTAAGATTCGTTAATAATCTAATAGCTTTGTTTGTATAGCAATATGAAATGCTTATTATTAAATAGATGTAATTTCAGATGTTATTAAAATATGTGCGAGTACATTTCCTTAAGAATTAAATAAACTATTCATTTTTACAAGAAGACAGTTGATTTCGATTATCAGCTAATGTTTATCGTAATGCAAACATCTACTCAAACTTTCACCTAGGATGCGAAAAACGGTCAAAAAACGCAAAATTCAACATTTTGTAATGTTGAAATAACTAAATAAATAATTTTTTTAAGAAAATAAATTCAAAAAATCTAACTTTTAGCAAGAACACTCATTAGGATGATAATGATTTTGTAGCTGTATCTTGGTTATGATATTCTTCAAAACTTTGCGATATCATTTATTACTGTCATCTTAGATAATTAGATATCTTCAAAATTGTCCAAATGTGCGGACGAGAAGTTGTTTCGACGGTTTTCAGCGTCACATTGAATTGAAATTTGCAATGCAATAGGATAAAACAACATGAAACTCATTAGTTAAAGTTTGCAATAATATTGTTAAGCACGAACAATTATTCTGAGGTTTCTAAAGTCAAATTCAAAATATGTTTATTCAGTAAAATCACAAGGACCATCTTGAAACGTTTTAAAACTAGGTGACTCTAGTGCCAGTTCCACGCGACCAACACCGAGAAGAACAGCCAACAAACTCGGCTTGGTATCTATCGTTCTTTTGTATGATCCTCGTTACAATAACATGTTATAAAACACCTATACTATTGAAGCTATCTATACCTTTCTAAGTAGGTACGTAGAGGAAGACGGGTGAATGCCGATCAACTGAATAAAAACTGAAACAGCTTCACGACTTTGATCCCCAGGCACGGTAGATATCCCTTCAGATCTCCCAGTACCAAGTAGGTACTAATTCAAGATTCTTTGAGGATGTCTAAGGGGGGTAGTCCAAACATTACATTTGGCACATACCCAAATTTTGCAGTAGTTAGTATTCCATACGTGACAGGTTGCAAGCCCATCGCCGCTGTTAGAATACTAACTGGTTTCCTCACGATGTTTTCCTTCACCGTTTAAGAGCACTGGCATAAATTTTTCGATAGAAAAATCCATTGGTGCACGACCGGATTCGAACCTGCGACCTTACGATCGGAAGGCGGGGTCACTCCCACTAGACCACCGGTGCTCTCCACTAGACCACCGGTGCTCTCGCCGATCAATGCCGATCATGCTCAATGCCGATCACCTGAGAGTAAAATGCTGTATTTGTTTTTTCATTTGTCTTATGTTAGTTTTGAGGTTTAGAGACTCTGCCTGCTCAAGCGTTACAACCGCTGCGCTGCAGCGTGCTCGCTGTGTTTCAAGGCACCTTATTTAATAAGTTATTGGAGTGAGCGGTATTACCCGACACGATCGCCATTACCCTTGCTTCCCCTAAGTCCGTAATGTTTGTTTGCGCATTTTTTTCTTATCTACTCTGTAACCATGCGTGAGGACCGCTAATTGGCTTTTCTGCTAACCTTACTTAGAATATATGTTTTGATAAGCTGTTGGTATTCCTAAAAGAAATAAATAAATATAAACTGACCAATCTCTGTGTGCGTGCTCTGTATGTGACGCACCCATTCGCCCGGGTTCGGGAAGTGCTTCTGACAGAGGTCGCAGCGAAGCAGCGCCATCGTCTCTTCGGTGTCGTCACTCTGAAATATGTATATAAATAAATAAACATTGATGGACTTTTCACACAGCTCTATCTAGCCCCAAACTAAGCCTAAGCTTGTGTTATGTGAACCAGATAGCTGATATACTACTTATATACTTTTTTTTCGTAAATACATACTTATATTATATAACACCCAGACACAGAACAAACATCTATGTTCATCACACAAATGTTTGTTCACGGTGGGAATCGAATCCACGACCTACGGCGCAGAAGGCAGAGCTACTACCAACTGAGCTATGTAGGCTAATGTTTGATGGCTATAGTTAATGAGTAAATAAATAAATAATGCTGAACAATCCACACAGCACCATCTAGCCCCAAAGTAAGCTACTCAAAGCTTGTGTTATGGGTACTAGATGACTGATATATTTAATACATTATATACTTACATAGATAGATATTTTTTATTATGTACATAGAAAACACCCAGACCAACGGAACAAATTTCTGCAGATCGTACACAAATTTGTTCCGAGGCGGGAATCGAACCCGCAACCTCTAGCGTCGCAGGCGGACTCTCGCCCGCTGCGCCACAGAGGTCGTCAATGAGTAGTTGTGTAGTACTGACCGCGGATCTGTTCTTCCGTTTCCTGGCGTGCGGCGTGTTGACGGCGTGTCCCTCCACGTGGCGCACCCACGCGCCCGGCACCGTGAACACCTCGGCGCACAGCTCGCACGCCAGCGGGCTGTACATCTGCACACAAACAATCACTGTCATCAATTCATCACTATCTCCCTTAACAACATTTTTATGGTTGCTTCACATCGGTGTCTTATTAACCTTTAACATACCATACATAACTTATTTTATTTATTTATAGAGCAGCTTTCGCTGATATGTCTACGTCACAGTGTTGAAATTATTAAAAATTGAAATTGTATCGTTGAAATTAGTTTCGTTGGTATTATTATTAGATTTTTTTTGTTTAATGTCTTTACATAGACATTATTTTAGCGTTTACATTTACGTTAATTGATACCTATGTAAAACGAGACTATCACAGAGAGAAGCTCAAACTAATGAAATAGATTAAGTTTGGACGTGCCTCTGACTACCACCTACTTATATTTAAGTAACGTTCGCGTCGCATCACGAAATCTCAATTCGGGGCGAGCCACTTAGTAATAATATGTATCACAAGTAGCGCCCTGCGGTTTCACCAGCGTCGTTATAAATTCCGGTATTCCCACAGGATAAAAATTAGCCTATATTATGTTATTCCAGACTATAATATATATCTCTGTGCCAATTTTCAACAAGATCCGTTCAGCAGTTCTGGAGTTATAGAGTAACAAACATCCATCCCATACTCACAAACTTTCGCATTATCACTGCATAGTATAAAACAAAGTCGCTTTTTCTGTCCCTATATCCCTATGTCCCCATGTCCTTAAGTATGCTTAAATAAAATAATAAAATAAATAATTATAATAAATAAAATAAAATCTTTAAAACTACGCAACGGATTTTGATGCGGTTTTTTTTAAATAGGAGTGATTCAAGAGGAAGGTATAATACATAATACATGCATGATAATACATGCATGATATGTGTACCCGTGCGAAGCAGGGGCGCGCGGGCGGCGAGTCGCTAGTTTATAATATTAGTAGGATAAACCTTCAAGATATTGAATAAGTATCGTAAAAATCATTTATGTTTTGATTCCCATCACAAGTTTTTTCGCGGTAAGGCATGTAACCGACTATACAATAATGAGTTCCCAATGCAAAGGCTTATCTTTCGTGCTAAGGTTTAACATAACATGTGATATTGGCGAAATTACGGACCACACTGCAAAGGCAATAGAAGCAAGAAGGTCACTCACCAGGTTTTCCTCCTCAATATCCAGTTCATCAATCGGCTCTGCCTTCACACTCATCTCGGCTTGCAACATCTCTGCGATGGAGCGTTCCTCTTCCTCGATACTGCTGTTGTCCCACTCTGGCTCGTCTTTGATCTGGATCTCGGTTGTCTCCTTCTCTTTCGAGGCGGCCGCAGTGGGTTTCGAGATTATGGACTCCTTTGAAGTTTGCGGTTTTTCTGTGCAAATAAAATAACATAATTATCGATGGACACAGCACTGTTTTTTAAGACAATTTGAGAAGAAGCAGATGGGCCACCTGATGTTAAGTGGTAGGTAACAATAATTTATGAAAAAGCACGGTCGATAGATCAATATTATTTTATTTTATATGTATAACTAGCAGCGCACCGCGGTTTCACCCGCGTAGTTTTAAATTCCAGTATTCCTACGGGATAAAAGTATTCCAGACTATTACAATCTATCTCTGTGCCAAGTTTCATACAGATCCGTTCGACGTTCTGGTGTTATTTAGTTTATAAAAGAAAGTCGCTTAGTTACACCATATAAACTCAAGAACAGCTGGACCAATTTTTTAAGATTTTGTATTATTAAATTTGTTTTCGTCCGGAATAGGATAATAAGTATTAAAAACATTAGATAATTGACTACATCATAAAATAAAAGAAAAGATATTTCCCTATACAAAATGTTCACGGGTTTCGTAACTACGTACTTTCGTAATATTTATCCCGCGGGAATACCGGGATTTACGCGGGTGAAACCGCGAGGCGCAGCTAGGATAAAATAAGATTATCTAAGGGATCTCATTGTGTTTACAATTTAAATGCCTCTGAATTTTCTATAGTATAAATATTATTCTGCAATCTATGTTACCTAGTACGGACAAGGATTTTTCTAAAATAAAACTATTAGGTACTTACTTAACTTACTCTTTGTGTCTTCTTTTATTGGAACCTCTGTGGTTGTTTCTTTTGCATTTTCTACACTTGTATCAGTCTTTGGTTTTTTCCCATATTTCTTCTCCGCAGCGTGTCTTCTCAGTATTCTGGTATTGTAAAATAAAAACTGTTTAAATACTGTCTAAGCCCTACTTAAATCGGGTTCTATGTGACCAACCACCACCATATGGGCGACCACAAGAAACTTACATCTGAGCCATTCCATGCTCTGACACGTAGTATTTATAATCCTTGAACGCGAATGTCAAGCAGCTATCTGTTTCTGCTCTATCGGTCTGACAGACAGACGCCAGACGCCTTCTACCATAAGCACACTGATCTGTATTATACAAAGATCAGTGCTTGAGCGGCATTTACACTCCCACGCGCCTCTTGTCGTACCTCGTGTCTACCTCGCGCGATCGATGGTACCGGTTTACACTCGTGGCGAGTTTAATTCAGGCGAACACCGCGACTGGCACCTCCCACGAGTGTAAATGGGATATTAAAATATGTGCGACTTGAGTTAGTCACTACCGCAAATGCAAGCAGGCAAATTTTTATAACATCCTCTATGTTTGATGTTTGTCTATCTCTATGGTTGATGTTTGAGTACACCGATAAAAAGTATAGTAACTATACTTATCTGTGACTATACCTAATGTTAAAAATCGCCTTGCTTGACATAAAAGTAAAATAGCTATATACCTTGGTGGTGGTGGTCCTTCATCCGGTGAATCATCTACCACCATAGTTGATGATGAAGGCATAGTGCTAGTTGAGGTAGACACTGAAGCTACAGATGGTGTGTCCGAGTTAGATGATGCAGGGGCCACAATGATGGTATGGCTTTTAGAAGCAATAGGCATGTTGGAGCCCATGGGGGCACCAGGCCGGATTGCCGCCTGGGTTGTACCCTCAGCGGTTTTGATGAACACCAGTTTAGGAGGGCCAATGAACATGGGCCTAGAAATTGAAAAATTCAAATAAACAAAAGATGATTCACTTTTAAGCTTTTGTATAATCTTATTGGCAACAAGATGATGTATAAATAAGTGGTGTACCTTTGAACTCCCCCTGGAGTGGAGGCCACCTGGTTGATTTTTATGAGCTTGTTCTGATCATCCTTCTTCACAGCTAGCTTTGGTAGCATGTCCTCAGGCTTCTTTACTAGTGGCTGCTTGTTGACACTGGCTGGCACCGTCGGAGAATCAGTTTTGTCAGCATCACTTGTGTCATTGTTATTGTGCTGCCAGAGCCCTCGGATCTTGAGGACCTCACCAGCTTTGAGAACTGTGTCAAGCACCTCATTAGAAACTGTTGTTTCTCCTGTAAATGTTTGGTTTTTTAATGTGAGTTGGGTACACATAAATTATTGCATCACAAGACAGATAGCGCAAGCTGGTAGCCGGTTATCTTGGTCTACCTGAAATTGAACATTTGTAATAAATATGCACTTTGATTGGTTGGCCTAGTTTTGTCAGCAGAACTGAAAGTACCTAATTATACAGACTAATGTACCTGATGAAATCGGAGCGTGTAGGTAAGTACTATTGAGACTGACCTTTATACATATATTCGACGAGTATCTTCAGCGCCTTCGTAGAAATCTCCGAAGGCAGTACCACATACAGCATCCCTCCCATACGCATGACAGAGCGCTGTCCGTCGAACAGCGAGCTGAGATAAACACTGCATGAGCTCAGGATGAACTTGTGTGCCGGGATCTGCGATCCGTCCATTGTACACAGCACCACATCCGTAAATCGCTCCGACCGAAGCAGGGCCGCCACGGAGCCGTTCAGGTGAGCACTGTGCGAGTGCCATTTTAACTGGTACGTGTCCGTAGAAGTCATGTTGCGGCTCGCATTGTAGACAGACAAACCTGTGTGATTTACAATGCTCATTATAATTGAAAATAAGGATCTAGCTACATTTTTATCGCGTACATTATTTTCTAAGCGCTTGCGCAGCGTAACGCCGCCGCCACCGCTTGTCTTTTGTTTGTTTATTTCTGTTTCTCTAGGTGGCGGTTAGATTAAAACATGCATGACAGTGAATGATACTAATTATTGACATTCGACAAAAGAATAGAGGAGCGAAATCATATAAATGGAAGTACATAGTTATCGGTGAAATAGTCCGTAAATTTTCCGAAGACACTTCACAACTATACCCGTCGCCCTCTAAAAAGCTTATTTCATTCGCTGAAAATCGTGAGTAACTTACTTAACACTTTCTCTCACTAGGAGTAAAAGTATTCTCCATCTCTCTCCAACCAATGCAAAACACGACTATGACCAAACACTTTTATCCACTGTTTGGATTTGTGAATTTAGATCGCCCAATACACGACCTCCATTTCAATACTATACAACCTCCTTGCAAAAAATACTAAACAACTCTTCGAGATTTTTGATTGCTCAACATTTGTATAAAAACCGATTTGTGTTAAATAAAGGTATTATAAAATTATTAATTAAATGTTTACTTTCACCCACGTCTTTCTTTTTCTCGTATTGATGGTGTATACTTGAATCACTCACTGCGCTCGTGATTCAATCGTCACCATTTAGTATTAAGTACCTGCTAAGTACCTACACGTATGGAACCTTGAACGGCATAATATGAATTATGTTCCACTAGTTGCACCCCGCGGTTTCACCCGCGCAGATTTAAATCCCGGCATTCCCACGGGATAAAAAGTAGCCTATGCATTATTCCAGACTATAATCTATCTCTCTACCAAGTTTCATCCAGTCCAGTTCAGTCCAAGTTTCTCTTTACCAAGGTTCAGCCGTTCCGGCGTGAAAGAGAAACGAACATCCATCCATACTTACAAACATTCGCGTTTTAGTAGTAGGGGTAATTACATATACGTCCAACTAATAACTTTTATTCAATAGCAAGCATCTAACTATATAGTTCGAGATTGTACCTTATTACAAAGGGATGAAACTTTCAATTGCGCATGTGCGTAATCAATCACCGCGTATTTCACCCCTCTCGTTTTTAGTTCGGCCATTGCTACGAGACGAGAGGGACGAACGACTTTTATTTTTGTACAGCATCGCAAAAATAACGTCATATTTATTCTACATCTACACTAATATTAGAAAGAGGAAACCTTTGTATTTTTGTACGTAGGTAAGGAATATAACAAACTACTGGTCCGATTTAAAAAATTCTTTCACCCTAGAAAAGCTACATTATTCCTGAGTAACAGGCTACATTTATTACCGGAAAAGAATAGGGATCTCAACTAAAGCATTAAAAATTTAACAAAAGGAAATGTGTGCATGCGCTGCGGAAATTATTAACGAATGATGACGGATGATACAACAAAACAAATTTTCAACTATAATGAACACATCGTTATCTACAAATAAGTCAGCGATAGCATAATATTGTCTAACTATTGTAGTTAAATTACTTTAACTACTTTTCTACCATACTTCTACATATTAAATGTTGATAGAAATGACGACCAAAAACAGACAATGTTATCTATAGGTACATCTATATTAAGCCTTATCAAAATAAATCATTTTTTATGCAAGACGGTTTCAATAACTGTAGATTACTTTTAGATTTTTTTAATTGGACATTCTATTCAAAATATATTACGAAATTAAAAACTTTAGTGCGCTTTATAAAGCGTGAAAGCGAGGCGAGTCCTCACTCACATAAAGGCGGCCGAGGGCCGGGCGTTGGCTATGAAGCGTGAGAGTCTACTCTAAGCTAAGTCTAAGTTTATCCTAAAATGTTGTGTCCACCCTTGCGAAGCTGGGACAGGCTAGTTTTATTTAAATAAATTTTATCTAAACGAGCGTTTAAATTGGTGTTGTTGTGACAAAATTTGTGTTAAAAACGATAGGTAGGTACATCAAGACGTTACCTATCTAAAAACGAATGTCTAGGAATGTTCGTTGGTTCAATCATTTTGTGACACACTAGTGATGTAAATTGCGCGATAAACAAGCAGTCTGAGGATGAAGATGTGGTGCTCAATGTGCGTACGCCCATCGGCAGTAGCCTGGTTTTCAAGGTGAAAGGTACTTTCTAGTTGAGCCTAAGTTTTCAGTTATAAACTATATCAATTCATAAGCTGATTGGAAACTAATAGTAGGTAATGATCCATTTTTCAGAAATTAAACCTTGTGCTTTTTTAAAACGTTTGTCTCATGACCGTAAATAACAGTCAATTTCTAAAAAAAATTGTTCCGAAATCAACGTAAAAAGAAGGAATTTAAATATTAAGTGTTAAAAAATACCTACCTCAAAGCTCTAGTAATCGATAAATGGATCACGCCGATGCCACGCCACCATCCGCGTCGTCTTTCACCGGCTCACATTTTCAGTTTGGGTAGTAGGTTCAGTTGTATTCACATAAACTTAAAGTAAACCGATTCGCTTTGCAAACAGCTGACCTTAAACCGGTACAGTAGACTATGTAAGTAAGTATCATATAAATGAAAAGTTTTGCAATTAAATGATCACAATGCGCGCAACCACCGCTTGCGACCCTCGGATCTGGTGTGCGGCGGCTGCGGCTGTGGAAATCGATGGAGTTGCTATTGATTTAACTCGAAAAGCGGGGTTGCGTATCTCATCGATCCAAGTGGGCGAGCGTCGTTGTGCGGCGCGACGACCGCCGGCGCTCGACGCGCCTGCGTCATATCCCGAGGGGTGCGCTCGGACGCCGTCGGCAGCGGCGACTGTGTCGGCGCCCGCCCTGTACCTTGTTGTAGCCACTAGCCACCCTGTTCACGCGCAAATTACTTTTATTCCGTGAATTTCGTAGGTCTCCTGGATAACTGCATGTAATGCAACGATGCACGGTCAGTGCTTAAAAATATGTTTTATGCTGGTATAGTAAGTAAATTAGATCAGATAAAATTAGAAATAATAGAAACAAGTGAAGTAGATGCGATTACAAGAGACGTAAAAATCATATTCATGAACTTTTTGAATAGGTCTGTAATGTAGTGAATGTCACTCAACATGCAACCTAGTACCTACAAATTAAAATAACAATTAAACCGCAGAGTAAGATGATCATACATAGTTGGGGTTGGGTATGAACATTTTATTGGTTTAATTATACAGGGTTACTGGTAACTCGACGTATTCCTTGGACGTCATAGTAGGGTTAATAATATATGCAACATTGTTAGGCCACCAAATGTTCTACCAAAGTTCAGTACTAGTTTTATTATTAGCTATAGATTTTTATTTTGTTTTATGATAAATCCCAGATTAAATCATTTGTAACCAAGTTAAAATAATAATTCAAGTCATGTTGATCAAGTTGATGCCGTAGCAGATTTTTGTTATACAAAAGTTCAAAAATTCCTAAAACCTTGGCAAATATTATTATCACTAATCAAACATTTATTTTTTTGTAATTTTTGCTATAAATGGCTTAATTTGTTGCAGGACTAGCGATTCTACCTAGTAGATTGAACGCGTGCGGTAGGCGGTAGCATACTCATAGCACCACAGAATATGCAGTATCACTATCACTACATAGTATAAAACAAAGTCGCTTTCTCTGTCTCTATGTCCCTTTGTACGCTTAAATCTTTAAAACTACGCAACGGATTTGGATGCGGTTTTTTTTTAATAGATAGAGTGATTCAAGAGGAAGGTTTATATGTATAATACATGCATGATATGGGCACCCGTGCGAAGCAGGGGCGCGTGGGCGGGTCGCTAGTACTAAATAAACAGCACTCAGCGGTTTGGTGACATGCTGTAACTTATGTTAGTGCAGTAAAGTGCATTTTATATCGCGATCTAACTTCAAAAGGTGACAAAATGAACTCTTATCGAATCATCATCCCGATTTTCAGTTCCAGTTTGGGTGGTATTTTACGCTTGATGCAACTGTCCATCACGCACGTTACTCAGAAAGTACTTAGCAAACTACTTAGACCTAGCCTAGGTCGCGTGGAACTGGCACTAGAGTCACCTAGTTTTTAAGTCGTTTCAAGATGATCCTTGTGATTTTATTGAATAAACATATTTTGAATTTGAATTAGCATAAAATGAAGTTCTAGATTGATTATCGTTGTAGTATCGACCAACCTTCAACCAGAATGTACCTTTACATTCATAAAGTAGGTGGGTACACAGTACTCCTAGAAAAATACCTAAGTATTGTAACTACAATAAAAATATTACTCCTCCTTTTATGTTATTGTCAGAAATATAAAGCATCCACAAAATTCTACGTGTAGCTCAATCAATGATTTATAAATAGGTATTAGGCAAGAAGCTAGGTAGATAGGGGGATGGCGAAACTGTGGGGTTGTCGACACAAATCGATAATGACTGCGCACGCGATGCGCACACTCGCCCCCACTCTTACGCCCGCGCGCTCCCTGCCCTCGCAGGACGTCCAAGGGAAGGGTTCTCGGCTATAAACAGAAGAGCAAGATTAGTAAGTATAGATATAATGTGTGTTAATAGGCAAGGCAGGTTTGTTTAATGCAACATACATGATTGTAATGCAGGCTACATTAGGCAGGTGCTTACGTAGGTACCTACTAAGTACTAGTCAGAATAAGAAAACGATATTAGGTATATTTTTTAAACAAATATGCCGACTGCAACAAATACAGGATCCGGCTAATTAAAAATCATTTCGATAGATTACATCACTATCAACATCACTATCACTATCACTACATAGTATAAAACAAGGTCGCTTTCTCTGTCCCTATGTCCCCTTGTCCCTTTGTATGCTTAAATCTTTAAAACTACGCAACGGATTTTGATGCGGTTTTTTTAATAGATAGAGTGATTTAAGAGGAAGGTTTATATGTATAATACCTACATGCATGATAATAATGCTAGTAGCTAGTTACGCCCCGCGGTTTCACCCGCGCAGATTTAAATCCCGGTATTCCCACGGTATAAAAATTAGCCTATGTGTTAATCCAGACTATAATGTATATCTCTGCCAAGTTTCATCCAGATCCGTTCAGCCGTTCCGGCGTGAAACTGAAACTGAAACAACTTCACGACTTTGATCCCCAGGCACGGTAGATATCCCTTCAGATCTCCCAGTACCAAGTAGGTACTAATTCAAGATTCTTTGAGGATGTCTAAGGGGGGTAGTCAGAGGTACGTCCAAACATTACATTTGGCACATACCCACATTTTGCAGTAGTTAGTATTCCATACGTGACAGGTTGCAAGTCCATCGCCGCTGTTAGAATACTAACTGGTTTCCTCACGATGTTTTCCTTCACCGTTTAAGAGCACTGGCATTGCGCACATAAATTTTTCGATAGAAAAATCCATTGGTGCACGACCGGATTCGAACCTACGACCTTACGATCGGAAGGCGGGGTCACTCCCACTAGACCACCGGTGCTCTCCGGCGTGAGAGAGTAACAAACATCCATCCATCCATCCATCCATACAAACTTTCGCATTTATAGTAGTAGGATTAGTAGGATGCACTTGCTCACATTTTTAAACAAGTAAAACTACGAAATGGCTTTAAAATAAGTACCTCCTTAATATGTAGGTATTTTTTTTGAAATTAATTACATAATGATATAAGGCTTAGATTGTAAGCCTTAGATCGTTATGTACCTAATTCGAGAAAAATAGATACTACTTATGGGTTCTCATATCTATTTGCCTAATCATTATTTTAGCATACTGAGTGATTTTGTGCTCTTCTTCTTGTAGTGCCACTATGCACTAGTAGTTCTTTCGAAATTTTTAGGCTCATACTGGTTTCCTCACAATGTTTTCTGTAGGTAGGTAAATATTTTCAATATAGATAGCACTATACTCGAGCGGTTTTGTACTCTATGACGGCTAAAATCCGTGCTTATCCATGTTCCGGTCGTTTTCCGAAAATATTTACTACAACTCTAGTAAGTCTTGATTGACTTGGCTATGGTTGATGGTTGCAAGCATGTTACCTAGCCCAAGGAATTTGGGTATGGGTACCAAAGAGAATGTTAAACTAATGGGTACTAAGAACTACTAGAAAAAAAAAACTTACTCTAGTAGTTCTTTCGAAATTTTTAGGCTCATACTGGTTTCCTCACAATGTTTTCTGTAGGTAGGTAAATATTTTCAATATAGATAGCACTATACTCGAGCGGTTTTGTACTCTATGACGGCTAAAATCCGTGCTTATCCATGTTCCGGTCGTTTTCCGAAAATATTTACTACAACTCTAGTAAGTCTTGATTGACTTGGCTATGGTTGATGGTTGCAAGCATGTTACCTAGCCCAAGGAATTTGGGTATGGGTACCAAAGAGAATGTTAAACTAATGGGTACTAAGAACTACTAGAAAAAAAAAACAATCAAGAAGAAGATCTCATTTTCTCTTCAGAAATTTCAGAATTTCTATGAGGATTCGTTTTCTGTCATCTATCGAAGCAACATAGCCATAGCATTCATTTTCATTTTAATTGTTTTTCTAGTGTTATTTTGTGTAGTGTTGTGTAATTTTGGTGGTATTTTAAAATTCAACCAACATTACTTGTGGTTTTAGCACAAAGTTTAAGCATTTGAAATGAAAGTGTATTATGTGATATCGTGATTTGACCGAAAATATTTCAAATGTTTTAAAGAAACTGCCACCATTTTCTTCAAAACAATTGACTGACTCGAATTTCGACTGACGTGACTAGAAACTTATCAAAGAGCATATTATCTCTATCACTTGACACTGGCAAGATTGTCTATAGATTAGATTGTCATAAAAAAAAAAATTCTATGAGAATTTCATTTCAGTGTTTTGTATTGGTTTTGTAGTTAGTTTTAGACCATAGGAGATTTTGTGTTTGATTCTTGGATGAAGTCGTTTGCTTCCTTGGCCACCGCTGCAGTAACTTATTTCAAAGAAAGTCGGGATTTCAGTTTATTTCTTTGACTGCCTGGAGATTATGAGGCTGGAGGCTGGAGCGGCCGGCTCTGGTAGACATACACACACAGACCGATTGATCGGTATTCGCTTCAAACGCAGGAGAGATTCTCGTGAAATAGCCTGAACATGAATCCTCTACCTAAATCGACGGCATTGTCCGCCGACCTGAACAATTTCATAATTGGTGTATCAAGAAGAAATTCCCAGAATGCTCCAGATCTTACTAAAATCGGATTGAATCTCCTGAAAGTCTTTCCAGCGGCTAGGGATGCAGTTTTAGAGTACTTCGGGCTGGTATTCCATGATGCAGTCAATGTTTCCATCAACCAGAATGAGTATGAGGTAGTTACATATGGGTTTTCATACCTGCAATACTATGATTTTGTATGAAATGGGGATGCCATAAATGTTTTATAAGATCTCTCACATAGTTCCTATAAAGTTAAATGCTTTCCACATGATATTAGTATGATTTTAAGACTGTTACATGTTTACAATCAACGGGCATAGGAAATATATTTTTTGTTGTAGGAAAATAGATAAGCGGGGGGGGGTATTTCAAAATTTTGTTTTATTCTTGCAGCATGACATGATTGCAAATGGCTCCTTGGAGAGTGTCAGTATTATCGGGCCTGAGCTGTGCAGTCTAGGGGAATCATGGGCGCCATTTATTGCCCCTTGGTGTATCAATCTGATTATAGATATTGCAACGAAAAAACAAAATGTGCCAAGTAAGTATCAGTATAGAATTGAATAGAAAAAATACATAACAGTTGTACTATAGGTACCTACATCCCCATAAGTCTAACAAAATGGATTGGTAGAATATTAGTTTAAAAAGTAATAGTGATTTATTTATTTTTCTATGCAAAAAAATTAAGGCTCCGGCGACAGCGGCTTGCAATTTCGAGGTGCGATTGGCTATTATTTCATTTTATTTTATTTCGGGGAGGTTGTTTGAAAGAATAACTCTAAAGTGACACGCATAAATACGGTTCGAACACAAATAATACAATAATATAAAGGAAACATGCCCGAATCAGAAATAATTTTGGTATTAGTATGTTTGGTCTTACGTTTACCTAATACCAAAATGATTTCTGACTCAAGCACCCTTATATTATTGTATTATTTGTGTTCGAACAGTATTTATGTGTGTCACTTACAGTTATTCTTTCAAACAACTTCCCCGAAATGAAATAAAATGAAATAATAGACAATCGCACCTCGAAATTGCGAGCCGCTGTCGCCTGACCCTTGGTACTTGGTGAGCGGACTGGTTTCCGCAAGTAGGCCGCAAATGGGCCCTTTTTGCGTGTCGGGTGGTGGATGTCGCCTGACCCTTAAGAGCTGCATTAAAAAAATATGTAAAACCCTCTCTTGTTTATTTTCAATATTAATTGCAATCATGATGATAGGTTGGTAAATAACTATGAATGTTTATTTTTAATTTTCCTAATTGCAATCGTTTGTTCCCAGATGCATCACTCCAGAGTGCGGAGCCAGTACGGGTGCTACTGGACATAACCACCCAGAATCTTACGCTTCTCAAGCCAGATGAGAGGGCTAAATGCATTGATATGATGCTAGGTTTGTATTCAATACAGTAACCAACCCACTTGCTCGCACATAGAGCTGTGTTAGGCTGGTTTAAGCATCACACTAACCGCATGCTGACCATCAGCACTAAAAGCCGAAAAGTATGAACTGCATGTGCTGATAGCTATGCGCTATTCTAAAATGCTTCCCTAGAAGTTCATAGGTTTCGGCTGTCAGTGCCGACGGTCACTGTGACTCTAAAACCAGCATAAGTGTTGGTGCGTAGGTTCGTGGGCGTGCTCGTGGGCGGTGGGCTGGGTGGGACGCGCGGAGCCGGCGCTGGTGGCGCCGCGCGCGCTGGCGTTGGGAGCGGACGCGGCGCGCGCGGTGCTCGCGCATCTCGCCAACCATCCCCCGGCGCTACTGCACGTTCGAGCAGCGCTCAGGGACTTGTTTCAGGTACATATACATTCTACCTATCAACAGGTGGGTGGCCCACCTAAACCAATGATATGTTCGCCCACCGTGGGCGTTGAGACTGCACTACAGTTTATAAATTTTGAAGTCTCATCATTATTTTGTAACTTGTGCACTTGTACTGTTCTGAATAAATATTATTATATTTATTTATTCATTACTATTATCAGCGTTTATATATTCACTAGCGACCCGCCCGCGCGCCCCTGCTTCGCACGGGTGCACATATCATGCTTGTATTATACATATAAACCTTCCTCTTGAATCACTCTATCTATTAAAAAAAACCACATCCAAATCCGTTGCGTAGTTTTAAAGATTTAAGCGTACAAAGGGACATAGGGACAGAGAAAGCGACTTTGTTTTATACTATGTAGTGATAGTGATTTACCACAGATGTTACCCTAACAGCTAGCCAAAACTATAATAAAACTATAAACAAATTATAGTAAAAAACAGTAATTTCAGGGGAGTCTCGTGGGGTTTGTCTGGACATCACTAAGGCTTTCGATTGGGTCTGGCACAAAACACTTCTATCAAAGATACCAGCTTTCGGATATGGCGAGAAATTATGCAACAGGGCAGCTAGTATTTTATCGAAGTGTAGCATAATGGTTGTAGTTGTAAGGTTCTGCTCTGATTTTAGGCGTATAAATGCTAGTGTCTTACAAGGCTCTGTGTTGTCGCCTACTTTCTACAATCTGCATATCAATAATCAATCCTACTACTATTATTATTTGCAGGAGGCAATAAGAGAAGATGCCAAACCGGAAAAGAAAAGAGACGTTATTCCATACCTTCTCAACTTGGCATCCAAATCCGATATAGTACTGAAAGCTCTTACTCAGGATATTGAACAAACTTGTAAGTTTAACCGTTTTGCCTACAATAACTAACAACTTACAATCTGAAATAATATACTTAAATGACATGAGTAAATCGTAAAAACCTATCATCTGCCTTTACAAGACTTAATAACACTCAAAATGTCGTCACTCAAATGTTACGTCACAAATGTTTGTGCTATGTGGAAAATGAACCATCAACCTATAGCGCAAAAGGCGTTTAGTGCGCGTCACGCAAAAATAACGCCTCTAAATATTTTGTATGCCCAAACACGTACCCTCCACTGTTTTCCAGCGTTCTTTTTGGTTGACGCGGCCTACTCCTACCAAACCAAAGTTGTGAAATTATGAACCTATAACTTCATCTTACATTAACCGATTCGTTATTATTTAAATACCCACTTCCTTGTTAATTAGTGCCGCCGACGTATTAGGACGTCTTACGGTAATTTACAATTTTTTTTCTTATGATTTCAATTTCACCAATTGACTGCGAAGCCCCCAGGAAGCTTCTGCGCTTTTGGGAGGAGTTGGGCTGGCTACAGATATTGCCAGCACACCCTGACGCACAATGGACCACCTTTGAGTCTACGTGCGGAAAAAGGAGTCCAAGATAAGATACACAAATTGACTTTCCCTTCCAGTAACACCCGACGTGATAGGACGCCTGACGACGTTATGCGTCACGCAGCGGCACACGCCGGCGTGGGAGGGCGTGTGTCCCGCCGCGTTAGTTGCGCTGCTGTCGCGCGCGCATGTACGATGCTTTCTGCTGCTCTTGCAATACGCACAGGATATTGTGTTCTGCAGACAGCTGTTAGGTGAGAATTCATTCTTATTAGCTGCAGCGTGCGGCTTTGCTCCCCTAATTGCTATAAATTGCTAACAACAATATTTAGGACAAGATTTGATATGTCACCCACGACTCAAGATATGTCACCCACGACTCAACACGTAAACTTAAAATAATCACCTACGTTTAATGCTAACCTTAACGACTCATAATAATTCTTTGGCTTTCTCCAATAAGGTGAAAGCCAAAACACTGTTCCAGCTACTCACAGAAAACAACATAATATATTATTATTAGAATACTTTGTAACAAATGCCAATCGTTATGTTTCGTTCCGGGCGGTTCAAGATGGTCCTTGTGATTTTATTGAATAAATATATTTTGAATTTGACTTCGGACACATTCCAAACAACATGTTTATGACGTAACTAGCTGCACCCTGCGGTTTCACTCGCGTAGTTTTAAATCCCGGTTTTCCCACGGGATAAAAAGTAGCCTATGTGCTAGGAATAGCACATACACTACTTTTTATACCGTATCTGGAAAGACTATAATCTATCTCTGTGCCTAATTTCATCTAGACCCGTTCAGCCGTTCGTAGCGTTATTGATTTACAAACATCCATCAATCCATCCATCCACCCATCCATTCATCCATCCATCCACCCATCCACCCATCCATACCAGCTTTCGCGTTCATAATATTATAAGTAGGATAGTGGTTTATTCTATTGATTTGAATGACATTTCAGAGTACCTCCTACAGAAGCTGGAGTATGAAAGCTTGTTCCCTGACAGGACGATCCCGCTCATAATGAGTGCGGCGGAGGAGATCAACGTCGTCCGAGAGAAAATACTCACCGGCACACAGTTGGAGCAGTACTCCGTCGCCAGGATACTTATATTAGTTAGTGAGTATTAAAAAAGTGGTTTTTTATACCACATGCTGATGGCATAAGCCAGTGTTTTTCAATCTGTGGGTCGCGACCACCCTGTGGTCGGCAAGACTTCCTCGGAGGGCCGCCGACACATATAAAAAAACACTGTTCTATATAGATATATAAATAGACAGAAAATACTTTATTGCACACAACGGATATAACAAAAAACAAACTTAAAACTATAGAATACAATGGACGGTCTTATCGCTAAATAACGATCTCTACCAGACATCCTTTATAAACAAAGAGCTGTGGGTTTTGCTAAATAAATAAAATGTAGATTTTTTTTACATCCAAACATAACAGAGGTCAAACAGGACCTCTGATAAGTTTGTCTAAAGGGTAAAGTGTAGGAATTTACACACACACACACAACACAAAACATGTCTCATCGTTAGGCATTTCTCTATTTTAATGTTATTTTTAGTTTTTATATAAAACTAGTATGAAGAATATTTAGGAAAACCTGTAATTGGCACACAAAAATTAAGCACCGGTGGTCTAGTGGGAGTGACCTCGCCTTCCGATCGTAGGGTCGCAGGTTCGAATCCGGTCGTGCACCAATGGATTTTTCTATTGAAAAATTTATGTGCGCAATGCCAGTGCTCTTAAACGGTGAAGGAAAACATCGTGAGGAAACCAGTTAGCATTCAAACAGCGGCGATGGGCTTGCAACCTGTCACGTATGGAATACTAACTACTGCAAAATGTGGGTATGTGCCAAATGTAATGTTTGGACGTACCTCTGACTACCCCCCTTAGACATCCTCAAAGAATCTTGAATTAGTACCTACTTGGTACTGGGAGATCTGAAGGGATATCTACCGTGCCTGGGGATCAAAGTCGTGAAGCTGTTTCTTTTTTTTCTAAATTAAGTTTTTAAATTAATTTTATCATAACTGCTGTTGGTTTTCTAATAAAATAAAATAAAAATAAAGTACATACGTATTACAGGTTACAACCTGCCGTCCGAGTTTGTGAGTACAATAAGTTACCTGCTGCAATACTCGCGCGCCGACAGAAGCCTGGCGTTGTTGGTTCGCATCATATCCGGCACCGTCACCATGCACGTGCCGGCTGATACCCCCGACATGAGCATGGACACTGAGCGCTATCAGAACTTCATCAAGACAGGTATGACTTCCTCTCCTTTGCAGCGTGGCCCGAGATTCAACGATGAGCGGGCACCAGTGTGTGGAAAGGTTGGTGACTACCCAGAACGATAGGATTTGCCACACTGGATGCGGCCTGCGGTCAGAGGCCTTCTTATTCTTATTTTGGACTGCTTTTTCCGCACTTAGACTCAAAGTTGGTCCGTTGTGCGTCAGGGTGTGCTGGCTATATCTGTAGCCAGCAGCCAGCGGATGTGTCGTTGAGTTGGTCAGAGGCCTTATTGTCTAACGTGAAGCCCATTACCATGACGATATTCTGGGTTTCAAGTGTCAAACTTTCTGTACTACATATCAAGTTAATCTGTGACATTAAGATACTAAATATTCCCTCATCTGTGCCGATTACGATTACCATCAGAGAGTTATACAATTAGGCCGCAGGTCTAATTGAACGCAGCCCGCATTATGTATGAACAACAATATGCCGTTTTGCCTTAGAGCATTTATAACGGGAGTTGCCAAGCGCTACTTTTAGTACTAAAATCTTTCTGCCGGTTTTCGCGGGAGGCGAGGTAGTACGGTACAGAACACATTTACATAATCACGCATACTAATGCAGAAAAATTAAGCGTCCCTATAAACGCACACGCAAGTAAAAGCTGTACACCAACACAAAAACAATAACACAAACAAAGAATGACTGTTGTTACACTTTTGTTTAGTTACACACTAACACAAAAAAGTAGTGATGGGTTGTAAAAAGACCGACAAAATGAATGATTTCATATGAATGAAATCAGGGTGGTTCAAAATCATATACTTTTCCTTTTTTTAGCCAAGATTAACAAACGTGTACCTGTCTAGCCTAGTAGGTATTACTAAGTAAATAGAGTGCTGGCACCGACTCCAAAAATATCAGTAATTGTATAATGTCATAATAATAAAATTATAAGATTTGTTGAAAAAATGGATACCTATTTGTAAGTAGATTGAAATATAAATCCATAATGCAATTATTTTTAAATTTTTAGTGTATTTTTCATAACAAATTGTATAGCAGTTTTGGAGTCGGTTTTTTTTTTGTAAAAAATATTTTATTAAGAGTTTGTAGAGCGTAATCTCTGAAACCACTGAAACGATTTTAAAAATTATTTTACAAATAGAAAGCTACACTGTTGTTGAGTAACTTTAAGCTATATTCTATTTTCGCAAGTAGTAAGTAATCTTTCAAGTAAGTAGTCTTTCATGAATGCATTTTTAGATAAATATTTTGTTTCTTTATTGGTATAATGTGTCCAGCAGTGGACTTACATAGGCTGATGATGATGATTGGTATGACGGGGTGAAAAAAATGAAGAGCAGTAGAAGAACAGCAGCTGTTAACAAATGTAGCACGCAGATTTGTTAGGATAGGAATTAAAAAAAATATATGATATTGGGGTGTGTTATATTTATGTATATTACATAATTTTATTTGCTATTTATAGGTACATCGTTCATACGTCAAAAACGCAGTACAATAACTATGCTCACCTTTATTAATATAGTTGGCTTGGCATTTTCGTTCAATATTCTTCTATTATTTTTGGGTAATGATTGGAAACTTAGAGGGTCAAAATGATCTGAGCAAATAGCACTTGTCCTTGTAGGAACCCAATCATTGCTTCTCTGGCAAAAAGTAACCCATTGTTTTTGCAAAAGAGGGTCCTTCGGAAATCTAAAATCAGATAATTTATTTTAATATTAAGTTAAAGTGACAAGTGATAAATGTGTTATTATAAGCATTAGGAGTATCTTTGTATTATAAATCTAATATAATATTTAATTATAATCTACTTGTACTGTATTGGTTTTTCGATCCACAGTCTATTTATAAAGAACTAGCAGTTTCATCTAAATGGTGATGAAAAATAGTGGCGACGATAAAAAAGTAGCCCATGTCCCTCTCCAGCTAACATACTACAGCTATACAAAAATCACGTTTATACGATTCTGCGTTCAAAAAGTACAAAGAAAATAGCAATAAACCAACGACACAGCACAACTAAAATTTTAAGGGAGCTCCATAAAACGACGCATTGAAGGAAATGAATGAATGAGAACTGACAGAGACAGTTTTTGTAGAGTCCAATACTGAACCTCCTTTTTTTAAATCGGTTAAATATTGGTACAAAAAACACATCGCATTTTATTCTAATTTTACGTTCATTCCATCATTCATTCAATCGATTTCGCTCAACTAGTCCCCACACTACGCCTTCTACCAAGGAATATAAATTCATCGACACCTCCTACCAAGACGATGGCGTCGTATTAAAACTGTCGTAACTGGTATTCCATTAAATATAAATTAAACGTAATTACAAAAACAATTGACTAAAATATCACTTACTTGTGATAGGAAATACCGTGTTCCCTAAAGTTTGATGTCTCTGATCTCCTTTTACACCGAAATACCGCACAATTCACCATTTTTACTGAGCACTACTTCGCGACACGAAACGACAACTAATGGCCGCGCGGTGATGAGTGAAGTAGTTTTATATAACGTGCATGGCCAAGTCGCGTCTTATGGCCGGCAGAGGGGTACGCCTTGCGTTAACATCTCCAGTTATAAATGCTCTAAGCGTTTTGCCGTCAAATTTCAATTTGACTGACCGCAGACCGTAAGACCTCACCCAAATTGGCAAATCAATACGAAAAATAATTAAAAAAAAAAAAAACTCATCTTCAGAACAGGTTTTGTTCTTCTACTTGCCTCTATCATTCGTCATCTCAGTGCTCACTTCTTTCTTACTCATGTCATCTTTCACACAGTGTATCTATATTTTCTTAGGCTTACCTCTCTTTCTAAAACCATCCACATCCTCACATCACATTCCTCTTCTGGCCTAAACATTCAACGATAAGCGGGCGCCAGTGTGTATAAACGTTCTGGGTGAACCAACATATCCAATGCTGGTTCACCCAGAACGTTTATACGAAAAGTAATAAAAAAAATCACTCTTGTTTAAAAAAACCGTCATTGTAGTGTACCAGACGGACGATTGATTGATAATTGAGTCATAAAATTTGGACAAAAGTTGGACTGATTGTTTCGTGATGTACTCGTCGGAATAAAGGCCAAATAAACTAATTATAAACCTGAAATTGTATAATATAGTACCTACACTACATGTCGCATGCCTTTATTTTTGTAATACCTTTCAAATTGATACCTTAGCCGCACCTTTGAATAAAAACCGACAAGCAAGTGACTGTATTGTTATTTCAGGTGTAGAATACGCGCTAAGAGATTCAATGCTATCTGATACGGAGATCAAGAAGTGCTTCATACAAGGAACGTTAGGCACTGAAGAGAAGACATATCTGCATCATTTTTGTTTGAATATTATCAAGCTTTTGAGGTAAGTAGTAAATGCTTTTTATGCTGTAACTAGCTGAACCCGCGGCTTTGCTCGCGCCAAGGAATTCAAAGTTTCATACAAACTTTCATCCCCTATTTTATTCCTTTAGGGGTAGAATTGATCAAAATCCTTTCTTAGCGGATGCCTACGTCATAACATCTACCTGCATGCCAAATTTCAGCCCGATCCGTCCAGTGGTTTGGGCTGTGCGTTGATAGATCACTATGTCAGTCAGTCACCTTTCAGTTATGTATATTTAGATTTAGACAAGCAGATGGCCTGCCTGATTTTAAGTGGTAACCATTTCCTATACCTGTAGTTTTTGTTTGTGGTTATACCTATGGTAGGTACCTATAGTTTTTTATTTATAGAGTGGCCAAAAAGTCGTGGATCAATCGCAACTAGGGGTTATATGGGGTCATCAGCTGCAAAAAATTGCGTCAAGCCCTGCAGAGTTATAATTTATTATGTGTTTTGGGTCAAATAATCTTTTGTGAAAAAAGTTTTTACGTTATTGTATTCTTCTATTTTCTAATATATTTAAAGATGGGAGAATTCAAACCGGGTATCCCACTTGCGCACACGTCCGATAGGGCGGGCGGTCGAGGCCAATCTGCACAGGATCGGAGGCGCCCTGCATGAGTATTCCTCGCTGTTGCGAGAGAAACAAGAATGCACGATGTCGTCTATTGATGAAATGGAAACCTGTCATGCTTTAGCTGAGGTGATCTTCTTTCTTCTTTTTTCTTTTTTTATGGCTCTTGTCTATAGACAATTTTTCCAGTGTCAAGTGATACTTTTTAGTCAAGTCGGCCGTCATTTGTTTTGAATAAAATGGTTTCCTTCAAAACATTCGAGACATTTTCAGAATCAGTTATAATACCACCAAAATTACACAACTCAAAATAAAAAATAAATAAATAAAAAATGCTGGACAATCCACACAGCACTATCTAGCCCCAAAGTAAGCTACTCAAAGCTTGTATTATGGGTACTAGATATAAAATAAGAAATAAAAAAAGTATTGTGCGATTGATGTTTATTGGTTAGATAAATGATAGGTTCGAAGTCGATAGCATGTTATTAATCTTGCTTTTTCACAGGTACTAGACAGAGTGGACATGTCGGGCACCAAGGTTCCTCCGCCCAGCGTGGAAGCCATCTTGAAAGTTGTGCAAGCTACTGTCAACTACTTCTTCCGCTGCATGCATTTGAAAGGTACGTTTAGTTATTAAAATACTGATTGGAACTTTTACTTTCAATATCCATATTCCAAATTCAAATAACTTTTTTTTCTAGGAATCAAAGAGCTATTTTGAGCATGGAGGATCATTAATTACAAACCCTGACTGTATATTACCATGATACCTACCTATGTTCGCAATAAACTTTATTTTGATGTGATTTGAAGTAATTTTTATAACGATTGTTTTCTGTGTCATGGTCGACCTAAATTGCCCCTTGATGGATGGTTATTTGTTGGTTGGTTCGTGCAGACATAATGAGTAAGTACCGCGGCGTGCAGACGGCGTGCCGGCTGGTGCGCAAGGTGTGCCTGCACAGCGACGTGGCGCGCGGCGTCGCGCTGCGGGACCTGCTGGAGCGCGCCATGCTGCGCGACCAGCGTCTCTTCGGCCCCGCGCGCCGCCCGCCGCCCCGCGCGCGCGCAGACCAGCTCATACTGGACAACCAGCAGCACGTGAGTACGCGGCGTCGCGCTGCGGGACCTGCTGGAGCGCGCCATGCTGCGCGACCAGCGTCTCTTCGGCCCCGCGCGCCGCCCGCCGCCCCGCGCGCGCGCAGACCAGCTCATACTGGACAACCAGCAGCACGTGAGTACGCGGCGTCGCGCTGCGGGACCTGCTGGAGCGCGCCATGCTGCGCGACCAGCGTCTCTTCGGCCCCGCGCGCCGCCCGCCGCCCCGCGCGCGCGCAGACCAGCTCATACTGGACAACCAGCAGCACGTGAGTACGCGGCGTCGCGCTGCGGGACCTGCTGGAGCGCGCCATGCTGCGCGACCAGCGTCTCTTCGGCCCTGCGCGCCGCCCGCCGCCCCGCGCGCGCGCAGACCAGCTCATACTGGACAACCAGCAGCACGTGAGTACGCGGCGTCGCGCTGCGGGACCTGCTGGAGCGCGCCATGCTGCGCGACCAGCGTCTCTTCGGCCCCGCGCGCCGCCCGCCGCCCCGCGCGCGCGCAGACCAGCTCATACTGGACAACCAGCAGCACGTGAGTACGCGGCGTCGCGCTGCGGGACCTGCTGGAGCGCGCCATGCTGCGCGACCAGCGTCTCTTCGGCCCTGCGCGCCGCCCGCCGCCCCGCGCGCGCGCAGACCAGCTCATACTGGACAACCAGCAGCACGTGAGTACGCGGCGTCGCGCTGCGGGACCTGCTGGAGCGCGCCATGCTGCGCGACCAGCGTCTCTTCTCTACGCAGGCCTCCCATTTCTATTAGGCACTATACGCAACTGCTCAGGGTATGCACGGCATCTCTTCGGCACCAGGCACCATCTTTAACACCAGCGTGCCAATGCGGCTGAGACTTTCTTATCTGTAAGTTAAACAGGCTTTGCCGTGAGGCACAGTGTGCATCTCCCCGGTCTCATCAATCGTTGGTGGGGTCCAATTAGACCATAAGAAACAGTTTGAAATGTCTTAAAGCTACGTGAATCTAGGTGAGAGATTCATGTGACCAAACCGTAAAGACCAAGTAAAAAACTTATGGCTTGATTCCTACCGTTCACACTTCTTCGTCCTCCTCGCGATGTCCATGTTTACGAGGGTGAAATAACTATCCATATTTCCCCAGGGTCCGATAACGCAACTAACACAGAGCCACACATCTGTCTTCCACGCGGGGATCATCGGTAAAGGCGTGCGCAGAAACGATGATAGTCCAACGGAAATGGCGCCGATTCTCACCACCAATAATGAGCTGCTGATGGCCGCTCTAATGTCTTGTATGGTGAGCTGTTACAACGTCTTCCTACTAATATTATAAACGTGAAAGTTTGTACGTTTGGATGGATGTTTGTTACTCTTTTACGCCGGAACGGCTGAACGGATCTGAATGAAACTTGGTAGAGAGATACATTATAGTCTGGAATAACACATAGGCTACTTTTTATCCCGTGGGAATACCGGGATTTAAATCTGCGCGGGTGCAACCGCAGGGCACAACTAGTTACATATAAAAATGATTTGTTGTTCGTTAGTCTTGCTAAATCTCGAGAATGGCTGATCCGATTTGATTCTAATTTTGGCCTTGAATTATTTGTGCAAGTCCAGAGAAGGTTTAAAAGGCGATGTCTGCCGGGTCACTAGTGTTCTATAAAAAAATATCTACCAGAAACCAAAACCAGAACTGATATTTTAGTGGGTTAGTAATAACTTGTAATTTTTAGGATGGCAACAGCGGCATTGTGGAAGGAGCTACGTCATTGTCGCTGCTGTTGGTGGAACTAATCGCTCCCGATGTTATGTACAACGGCCTGCCGTGGCCTGACGAAGATTTCACCAAGGTATTGTATGTCCTTCAGTTCACTATTTTTTTCAGCCAGGAAATTAATTTGTATGATAAAAATAGGGTGCTAGGCAGGAAAATGAATGATTTGTAAAAAAAACCTTCGATTCGGAAGAGGTGTGGGAGAGGGCATCTACCTTGCAGGGTTTACCCGCAAAGAGCGCGTGAAAGCAATGCTATGCTATCGTAATCTTTATTTTAAACCGTTGACATTCGGTGAACATTCGGTTTTCCCAGATAGTGAAAATAGCAAAACACCAGCTTCACGATTTTGATATCCTCAGGCATGGTTGATTTCCTCTCAAATATCTCAAGAACTAACATAGGATTCTTTGACGATGTCCAAGGGGGGGTATAAATTAATACATTTTGCACTAGCTGGTATTCCATACTTCAAAGATTACGAGCCCATCGCGCTGTTAGTGTGAAATTGCAGTGGGAGCGGTGCGGGTAACGCAAACATAAGTTTTTGAATGAGGTGTGTGGCCGCCAAGTGGCGGGCGGGGCGGGTGAGCGGGAAACGCAACGGAACGGCCGCCACCCGCGCCCGCTGCCCGCCCCGCGCCACTGTACTCAATAACACAATACTGTACTCAATCACTGTGTTTCGGTTTGAAGAGTGTGGTCGCCGGTGTAATTACAGGCACATGAGGCTTAACATCTGTATGCCTCAAGTTGGTGGACGCAGGGCAGTGCATCGTAGGGCACGTTCCTATTGTGCGTGACCTACGGGGCAATGTTTTGTTTATAGGTGATGGTTACCACTTAACATCAGGTGGGCCATCTGCTTGTTCCATCAGCAAGGTGTATATAAAAAAAAAAAAAAACAGGCTACTTTTTATCCCGTGGGAATACCGGGATTTAAAACTACTAACTAAAACTAGGTGACTTATTTAAGGGGGGGGGGCGTTACTAACGCCCCCCCCCCCCCCCTTAAATAAGACCGTCACCTACCTACTCTTAAAGAAACTGCGAGTAGTCACTACTCGCACGCTTGGAATACGGCCTTGTTTCGATTTGACAGCACTGGAATTATTGCGCACATCATATTAAAAGCTAGCGATCCGCCCGCGCGTCCCTGCTTCGCACGGGTGCACATATCATGCATGTATTATACATATAAACCTTCCTCTTGAATCACTCTGTCTATTAAAAAAAACCGCATCAAAATCCGTTGCGTAGTTTTAAAGATTTAAGCATACATAGGGACATGGGCATATAGGGACAGAGAAAGCGACTTTTTTTCATACTACGTAGTGAAGATAATGCGTTACGGATTACGTCACCTCGTTTCCCAGCAAGTGAGCATAGAACGCGAGCTGTACATGCGCGGCGCGCTGGAGAACTGCTGCGTGGCGCGCGCGGCGCTGCGGCGCGCGGCGGCCGCGCGGCCCGCGCTCTGCCTCGCCTCCGCGCTGCTGCGCGCCGTGGCCGCCACGCTGCTGCACAAGCACAAAGCGACCCGAGGTACTTCTTCTTCTTCTTATCGTGTCACTAGTTTCTTTCGAAACAGTGTGGTGAAAGGTTTTTATGTGCGCCTCAAGAGGCTCCTTTCGAGCACTTGACACATGTTATAGAGCTTATTTGGTTCTACAACATGCCGGTTTCCTCACGATGTTTTCCTTCACCGTTTGAGAGTACCCGAGGTACTGTACTGTACATACATACATACATACATCCTACTAATATCTATATTACTTTATTTTTTAATCATAAAGCGATAAAGCGGACTCTATGCAATTGATATAAGACATTGACATAAAAGTAATATTGAAATAAGAATGCTTCAAGAGATGGTGGTACGGGCCCAGGTCAAGAGTACCCTAAAGGTACGCGTCCATTGGCCCGCGCCGGACGCACCGCACGCACGGCACGCAACGGATTGAACGGATTTGCCTTGCTTATAAATGCCGCCGTTCGGTGCGGGCAGCGCGGATAGTGGACGCAGCGCTATGTAAAATCATATAAAGCAAACTAAAATCCGTTGCGTGCCGTGCGTGCGGTGCGTCCGGCGCGGGCCAATGGACGCATACCTTAAACCGACGAGAATGTATGAGGTATGTTATGAGAGTGAATGAAGCGAAAGAGGTATGTCAGGATAGTAGCAAGTAGAAATCCGTGGTCTCTGCATACGCCTATGGGATACAGGTGTAGATTTTATGTATGTACTAGTTGCGACCCGCGGTTTCACCCGCGCAGATTTAAATCCCGATATTCCCATGGGATAAAAGTAGCCTAGGAGCTATTCCAGATTAATCTATTTCTCTACCAACTTTTATCCAGATCCGATCAGCCGTTGCGGCGTGAAAGAGTAGCAAACATCCATCCATCCATCCATATTTACAAACTTTCGCGTTTATGATAGTAGTAGGATTATACATTTTTATTATATATTTTTTTAATTCTCTTCTTCTTATCGTGTCACTAATTTCTTTCGAAACAGTGTGGTGAAAGGATTTTTAAGTGCGCCTCAAGAGGCTCCTTTCGAGCACTTGTCACATGTTATAGAACTTGTTAGGTTTTACAACATGCCGGTTTCCTCACGATTTTTTTAATTGATTTAATGTTATTGTTACAGATCAAGATACTAACTCGCCGGAGATGATTCGCTCGCAAGCGGCATTGACCGAGCTTCTGTCCACGATGACACTCGGTCAACTGCTGCCGCATCCGCTTAGCCATATGCTAGAACTCCAGCCACAACTCTCCTCCAGCGAGGTATGGCGAACATAGACTTCTACCTGTATTCTCTTATGTATGTCTCTTATGTATATACACAGTAGGTACCTACACAATGGCGCCCATAGTTTTCATAAACGTACTCGTACATTCGAAAGAGCGTGAGAACATCAAAATGTCATTATTGTTACAGATTGTTCAAGTGCTGCGAGATTGTCTATGGAACTATACAAGAGACCATGTGCCTGCACCGGCACTGTTCACATGCGATTCTACCGGTAAGCGATCCAGTTTGTTCTATATTTGACCATCGACTTCATCTTCCAATAAACGCAATCTATCAAGACGCATACAGAAACAACGTGCATGTGCATCTACGCACACAAATAAGACCAAACCGCCCTCGTGAGATGTAAAAACGGTAGAAACTACCTTTTTCTTCGTATTAAAGAAAACATGTTATTTTATATTCCAGGACTCTTCTGGCGTGACTCGTCAAATTGCAAGCCAGCCGCAACCTACACCGACACACTGAGAATTATTATACAGAAGAGGATATCGAAACTAGGCCACCTGTATCCCATAATGTTTTTAAATCTCGAAAAAGAAACTAGCTGAACCATGTAATGCATGTATGTACCGGTTTTTACATGTTTTGAATCGGTTTTAGGAAATTGCAGTGGTTACCAGGCCAATTATACTTATAATAGAAAATAAAGTGCCTATACATAAATAATGAATGCCTTTGGTTTTTTTAATTTGTTTTACGATAAAAAAATATGTAGGTGTATCTTATATTTTGAAAAATAACTCATCCCCTATTTTCACTTCATCTGGATTTGGGTGGAAGATAAGATTACCTACGTATCTAGAGCAATCAAAGTATTTAGTGTGGGTAAGGCTAAGGCCGCACCACCCAAGAGTATATAACGCTACGCGGTTAAACCGCTGCGGTTTTTAATCGCGTGAATTTGTGCCCCTAGAAAAATTTTAAGGCAGGTGCGGCCGCTTGTATTAGTTTTCTAGGGGCACAAATTCATGCCATTAAAAACCACAGCGGTTTAAGGCGTTGACATTACCTAATATTTCTCTCGCTCGCACGATTCGACATTTTGAAAGACATAAAATCACTAAATACAATTTTGAAAAATCGCAAACAACCATTTTGTGTGCAATCACATTGCAGTTTAGTAAAAATTTGACTGATTGATGCGAGTTTTCCTACTCAAAAGTTTGCATATGTACGAAAACTAGAAAAGCAAACTTTTAACTAGGAAAACTTGTACCGATCAAAATGTTTTTTTTTATTGACATGACAGTACTGTGACAGATGTAGGTAGTGGCTGAATGACAGTGACAGTAAGTTAATGTCGAACTTACTAACCTACAAACAAAATCCAAACAAAAACAAATCAAATAATCATCCATTTCGCGTTATAGCAATTTATTTTCTCATTGTATTTCCAAAAGCAGAGCCTTTACATTGAATTGCTGGTACTTGCTTATTTCCAATGGCATCCTCTGAAGATGTACCAAAAACGGAGGAGGACAGAAAACCAATATGTTTAATTATTTTAGGTTAGTTCTGTGTTTTGTTTTCTCCAAATGAGTTTTTGCGGGCCTCCAAAGATTCAATTCAGTATTATTTTTAATACATGTTTAGACAATTTTTTTTTAGTTTGATAGTGTTTTCTACACATAAGGAAATCACAAAGATTTTTATATTTTTGGGACTTCAGAAAAATATTTGCATTCATGATAAGTCACTCATTAAAACTTCATAATGTGCATTGAAATCATTCCATTTTACTTCCTAATCTTTCTATTTTCAGGTATGGCTGGCGCTGGAAAGACTTCTTTTACTCGTAGGTTGTCTGGTAAAGTTGTTGATGGCTCTCGACCTTATCTCATCAACCTGGATCCTGCTTGCAGAGAAGTTCCATATCCTGCCAATATTGGTGAGAAAGTCAAACTACAACAAAAAATTTGAACCTTATTCCATAACACAGTCACTTATTCCTGACCCCCCTCCTGAATTTATTTCTAGTTTCTATTTCTAAGATAGTTTTCTTTATTGATTGTTAATATAAAATTCTTTATCAGCATTCTAGGTCATCTACATAAGACATAGTGCAATAGGTATCATGTTATGTTTGTTTTCTATAAATAAAATAAGCAGAAATACTCTCACTGGGCACTGGATATATGGGCATAACAAATTACAAAACTATAGGAGAATATGCTTTTAAAGTGTTAACATGTGAGCTGTTTAAAAAGTAATACCACTCGCTATAACACTATGATCTTCATTTCAGATGTAAGGGATACTGTGAACTACAAAGAAGTGATGAAACAGTATGGCCTGGGTCCTAATGGCGGAATTGTGACAGCACTTAACCTCTTCTCTACAAAGTTTGGACAAGTTGTGGACTTGATTGAAAAAGCAGGAAAGAAACACAAGTATTGCATTATTGATACACCAGGTTTGTTTTTATTTGAGGTTTATTAGTTAGCAAACAGACAATCCTGCCTAAAAAGTTGCAGGATTGTCTGGAGTTAGAAACAAATAACTGCAAAAAGAAAGTATGTGTTAATTGAAGTGTTGTGCCTCTGTTTCTTTTCCTACATTCATAACCATTATATTCCCTCTTTAATAGTGTAAGTAACCGTTAATAACCATCCTAGTTAAATAAATGAGAGATTGGGAGATGTCTACATAACATTAGCATACAGTTGTGTACACTTTTATTTTTCAACAATGTATTGTCATCTTTTGTAAATTTTAAACTCATAACACAATTCTTTTTTGAATCCCATCAAATAATTGGTTTTCATGTCGATTCCAGGTCAAATAGAAGTGTTCACATGGTCGGCCTCGGGGACCATAGTGTCCGAGGCATTAGCAGCTTCCTGCCCAACTGTGGTGGTCTATGTAATGGATACTGTGCGCTCTGTCTCTCCGATCACCTTCATGTCCAACATGCTCTATGCATGCTCCATTCTGTACAAGACACGACTACCTTTCATTGTTGTTATGAATAAGGTACGATCATCATATGAGAAACTAGCTGACCCACTGGCAGCTTCAACAAAGAACATAAATAACATATTATTATTATTTAGAATACAAAAAAAAACATTGTGAGGAAACCAGCATATTGTTAAACCTAAAAAGTTCTAAAAACATGTGTTGACTGCTCTAAAGCAGCCTCTTTGAGGCGCACTTAAAATTTTCTCACCCCACTGTTTCGTAAGAAGTTCTTGTTTAGTTCTTACTAAGAACTAAACAAGAAGAAAATATTAAAGGCTGTGCTAACTGAGCTTCACTGTAAGACCTTTCTGAAGATGTACATAGAACACTGTCTAAAATCAATATTTATGTCTTATTCGATTGTACCTATCTGTGTTTTGTGTCGTAAAATAAATATTTTTCTATTCTATTCTACATCACAATATACCTGAAATTTGCCTGGAAGAATAATTTTGAGCCTTCATCCACTATTCATCCTACGACTTACTGCGATCTTTACTATGTCGGCAGTATATATATTTTTTAATAACTCCATTGAATACAATATCTTGGTGCACATCGCTGACATAACATTTTAAAAGAAACTATTTTCTGTAACATTTCAGATTGACGTAGTAGACAATGCGTACGCAGTCGAATGGATGCGGGATTTCGAGACTTTCCAGAATGCGTTGGACTCAGAAGGCACGGAGAGCGAGGGCGGCGCCAGCTATATCGGCAACCTGACACGCACCATGGCGCTGGCTTTGGACAACTTCTACTGTGATCTCAAGTGCTGTGGTGTCAGCGCGCACACCGGCGATGTGAGTATTATTGACGAATACAAAATAAAAATAAAATAAATAATGCTGGACAATCCACACAGCACTATCTGGCCCCAAAGTAAGCTACTAAAGCTTGTGTTATGGGTACTAGATAACTGATATATTTAATACATTATATAATTACATAGATAGATATTTTTTATTATACATAGAAAACACCCAGACCAATGAACAAATTTCTGCAGACAAGAGCTAATGTGGCTCTCGCTTTTGACTTGTTGAAAGATATAAAACCACAAAATCCATTTTCGAAAAATCACAAACAACCATTTTGTGTGGATATCACATTGCGCACATTTTAGTAAAAAAATATTATTTTACGATACAATTCAAAAGTTTGCTTATGTACGAAAATTAGAAAAGCAAACTTTTAATTAGGAAAACTTGCATCTATCAAAATGATTTTTTTATGTAAAGTAATTTATATAAATAATGTTGTTTGCGATTTTTCAAAATTGGTAATAGTCATTTGATATCTTTCAAAATTTTGAATCGTGCGAGCGAGAGGTACATTAGGTGTTGTCAACGCCAAAATTATGTTAGCAAACTTTCATTCAAAACTCAATAAACACTTATTAACAAAAAAACTCGAAACAAATTGTTAAAACTATATATATTAGTTATTCAATACTTTCAGTGAAAGTAATAAATAAAACTGTACAGTTGTTATTATAGAGAAGTTTAAAATGGAATCTGTACCAATAAGGGAGGCATATGTACAGCAGATTTTGTGCTGCTGATCATGATGATGATAGTATATTTTAAATAACAAAATCATGGTATCTGGTGTGCCCACCATTTAAAAAAAATATATATCAGAATGTTTTTTTTTTAAGTTGAATTAAGGTTAGATTTTTGTTTGCTTTTATTTATCAGTTTATAGTCGGCATGTAAATATCTAGATCGAAAGATGTAAATAAATAAAATATTAATGAAAAAAAAGTGCAAAAAGACAAATTTAATTTGCCTCCTGTGAGGATTGAACTCACGACCCCTGGTTTACAAGACCAGTGCTCTACCACTGAGCTAAAGAGGCGATGAATGGGGATGCGAAATATGCGAACAGTCCTACAAAGGCAAAGTTGTCTGTATGGTTACGGGCTACGAATAAAATATAGGTTACGGGTGTTCGTGTATCAAGGAGGAAAATGTATGTCTAAAAGTGTGTCAACATTGTTTTTGTAATTTTAGGGCATAGATGAATTCTTCAAATTAGTCGACGAAGCTGCAAAGGAGTATGAAACGTGAGTATATTGCTTTCCTTATTGGATATTTAGAAAATTTAAAAGCGTTATTAACAAGAAATAATTTTACTTTCAGAGACTATAAAGCAGACTGGTTGAAAATGCGCGAAGAAAAACTGGTGGAGGAAAAAAGGAAAGAGGAAGATCTAAAATCTGGAAAATTGCGTAAGTATCTTACACTATATCTACTATAAATTTATTTAATTATTTTAATGGTACAGGTACATTAAGTATGTGTTTAAATACAACAAACATTAAAAACATGATTTGAATTAGATTAAATAAAAAATAAATAAATTGGTGGACTTTTCACACAGCACTATCTAGCCCCAAACTAAGCTTATGCTTGTAATATGGGAACCAGATAGCTGATATACTACTTATAATACTTTTTTTTGTAAATACATACTTATAATATTATATAACACCCAGACAGAGAACAAACATTTATGTTCATTACTTAGATGTTTAGATTGTTTAGATTACTTGGATAATCTAATCTACAATCCTAATTAATAATTTCTTTACAATGTCTTCCTACGATTTGGTAAGTAAGACTTAAGCCTTTTACACACCAAGCCCGCCGGCTTATACACGGTGGGTTTGGTGTGGGTGGATGCCCAAAAACAATAAAACCCATATAAAACAAGCATGGCGGCCTCACCCGCCGGGAATAGCCGGCGGAGGGCCGCCAAACCCTCCGTTTGGTGTGTCGATTGCTTTAGCTGCCGCCTGCTTCTCCGCTCCCTTGGTTTCCATATAATATACGTAATGCTATTGAATAAAGTAGGTGAAATGTTCAATTTTCTTTCTGGCATTTGTTTGAAATAAACTAAATTTAACTTATTACAGCAGCCGAAGTAGTAAACCCCAGAAAGAGCCTAATAGACGAAGTGCCGATGGGCAGAGAAATCAGCGATATGTACCTGAAGCACCCCGCCAATGAGAGCTCCAGCGACGACGAAGGGACGGAACAGGACCGGGAAATGGGTTAGTTATGTTTTGTCATAATTCTCTCTTACTATTTTTCATTAGCTTCTCGTCTTTATGCCTCTTCTAATTCTTTTCGAATCTCTAGTTTCCTTCACCACAGCGCAGCGCAGTGATTAAAATAAATAATAAACGTTGGTGGACATTCCACACAGCACTATTTAGCCCTAAACCAAGCCAAAGGTTGTATAACATGGGAACCAGATAGCTGATATAATACATAATAGTTTTTCTGTTGTAAATACATAAGTATGCACTAGTAATACCCAGACAGAGGACAAACATCTATGTTCATCACACAAATTTTTGTTCTCGGCGGGAATCGAACCCACGGTCTACGGCGCAGAAGGCAGAGCTGCCAATTGAGCTATGAAGGCTGTAAAATACTTCTCGTTTTTTTAATTTTGTTGCGGAACGGCTGAACGGATCTGGATGAAACTTGGCAGAGAGAGACATTATAGTCTGGAATAACACATAGGCTACTTTTTATCCCGTGGGAATACCGGGATTTAAATCTGCGCGGGTGAAACCGCGGGGCGCAACTAGTGTAATGATATTTTATAGACATTGTAAATAACTTTCTATTGTTTCAGACGACCCGCCAGAAGATGTCGCTGCTTTCCAAGAGTTCCTCAAAAAACACATAAAACCTAGTGACATGGAGAACAAAACATAGTTTCATCATAAACTACTTTTGAAATAACTTAATAAGGATCTTGTAAATAGCTTTATTTTTACCAATAAAATACAAAACTCTGTTAATAATGGTTTTATTTAGTGCGTAAATAAAATTTCCCAATAAATTAAATATCCGCTAAAATTATAAATTAATAGAAAGATAATTCATACAATAATTTGCTGTAAGTACTGAACACGTGAAATAATTTTAAGTAAATAATTTTAGTTATACTAAAGTTTGCAGTATCTTTTAGAAACGTATCCAATAAATAAAATCAATAATTAAGTAGTATCTAGACTTACAGTCTTAACCATTATATTTTGATAACATCGAGATAGAATTAAGACACGATAAACAAGTCTCATTCGTAATTCCAAAGAAAAGATGGATGGATTGTGTAAGAAAGGAATGACGACTGAGATGGATGGTGACAGAGGGAAGTGCAGAGAAAAGACTTGTTGTGGCGACCCCAGATGAAGTGGGATAAGTGCAGGAAGATGATAGAATGGAAGACTATAATATCAAGATTACAGATTTTGAATTGCGTTTTGGAAGTATGCGTACATTTTCTCGACAATTGGTCGAGAACATGTACGCATACTTCATTTGAGAAACAAATGAGAGAGATAGCTTACGTCTTATTACACGTCATGTAACTATCACAAGTTGTTAGACAATTTACATTCAATGGTAACGCAATAAAATTATTTAAAACATAATTTTATTAATATTTAAACTAAGTGCAACCCGTGCAAATAAATAGGTACTTTTTTTTTTTTTTTATACATCTAGCTGATGGAACAAGCAGATGGCCCACCTGATGTTAAGTGGTAACCATCACCTATAAACAAAACATTGCCCCGTAGGTCACGCACAATAGAAACGTGCCCTACGATGCACTGCCCTGCGTCCATCAACTTGAGGCATACAGATGTTAAGCCTCATGTGCCTGTAATTACACCGGCGACCACACTCTTCAAACCGAAACACAGCGTTGCTGCTTGGCGGCAGAAAAAGGCGTGGTGGTAGTACTTCCCCGGACGAGCCCTTCACAAAGAGTTCTACTACTCTTAAGTGTATTCAATAAATATCATGAATGACGCCTGTAATGGTAGGATTTTAGTGATACTTAGAATTTTATGAAGACCTTTATTTACCATGTAACTAAAATTCTTACAAAATAAAATATTTGATTTGATTTGAATAAACAGTAAGTACACGTTGAACAGAAATAAATAAGTACAAATCCGTTTATCACAAACTTCACTAGTATAATTCGGAAATAAATAGCACAACGCGTACAAGCTCTAAACATTTCATACGTCAAATACATTATGGGAACACATTCGATCACAATAATTTTATGCACGCGTAGCTTACCTTGCCTGGTTTTTTATTATTTATTTAAAGTCATCTGAGGGCTGATCGCGAGTTCCTGTGCCGACCGCGATCGATCGTAGATCACACCGAAAGACACCGCATTTCAAGGAAATTAAATATTACATATTATTCTTATAGTCTTAAGTATTATATTATTAATATTTTTATTATCATCCTACTAATCCTACTTAATATTATAAACGCGAAAGTTTGTAAGTATGGATGGATGTTTGTTACCTACTCTTTCACGCCAGAACGGCTGAACGGATCTGGATGAAATGATAGTCTGGAATAACACATGGGCTACTTTTTATCCCGTGGGAATACCGGGATTAAACTCTGCGCGGGTGAAACCGCGGGGGAAACAACTAGTTATAAATAATTTATTTCTTTGAGAAGCTTCACTTCAGCTTCTAAAAGAATACGCTAGATGCCGTTGTTTCATTTCCTTGAAATTCGGTGTTGATCGCTGCTATCTGCGATCGATCGCGGTCGGCTCTAAACTCGCGATAACCCCTCTGAGAGAGAGATCTGGCATGTGATCAGAGTTGTGAAGACGTGTCTGTTTTTTCTGTATTTCCTTAGGAACTCTACCCTTTGCGTGAGCGAGACAGCAGACATTTGAGACGCTTTTTATACAAATAATTTGTATGCCAAGCCTACGATGTAATATCAATCACAGAAATAGTCTAATACGAGTGCTACAGCCAATATTTTACTGACATTTAAATTGTCTATCACATGTTCTAGATTCATCTATATTGTTTTGCTATATTGCGTTACTTATACAGTCTATGATTCCATTGTACGGCTCAGTTTTAGATTTGGCGCCGCGTCCGGCTCGTTCTAAGTCGGCTTCTGGCAGCTTCCACGCGGCGTGGTACGATGTGCAGCCGAATTGGTCCTTGTACGCTAGGGCTGGGTTCGGCCTGGTGTTCAATGTACTGCCTATTGATGTGTACCTGGGGATCGCAAAATAGAGTTGAAAACATTGCTAAAGTAGGTAACTATAGGTCGCGTCAACCAAAAAGAACGCTGGAAAACAGTGGAGTTTTGCGCATACAAAATACTCGAGCTATCACACCCCCTCCTTCCGGCGTTCTTTTTGTGTGACGCGCACTATACCTTTGAAGGATAAAAAAGAAACAAATATCCAAAAAGTTATCAGTGTGGGATTTGAACCCACCTCTGAAGGATACCTTAGTTAGTTTAAAGTTTTTTTATCGAAAGCTATAAAGTGTGTACTGTTTAGATATTTCTAGCCCAACCACGCCACAATCACAGAAACAAATCGAACGAAACTTAGAATAAATATAGTTCTTAACCTGGATTAAAATATAGGTTACTTTTTATACCGAAAAATAACAGGAACGGATAGAAAAAATTGTCTCAATGGATTCGAGTCTGAAAAGGAAATCTGGCATAAATATTGCGGCCGCTAGCATTTTATATTTTTAAGACCTTTGCATAATATTATTATTGCAATAATTATTTGTTAGGACTACTCTATTGTATTAGGTCTTACCTGTAATAATAGATGTAATGTTGAAATAAATAAATAAAATAAACAAATAATGAAGTGGGTGGTGGTAAAGCGACTGGTTTGGTTACCCTTGTTCATAGAGGCTGCAGTAAGGTACATGTCGCTGCAATATGTAGCTCCAGATCTGATGGTACGACCACTTCAGTAATGGAGACACGCGCACTATCTGCGGCCAGTTGGGGTCCGTTTTCTGTAAACACATTCAATATTCAATACACTATTACTCCGGTGCCATATATGTATGAACTTACGTGATCACTGAGCCGCACGCTTAGTGAGGCACGAGACAGTAAACAGTTTTTCTCGTGCCTCACTAATCGTGCGGCTCAGTGATCACGTAGGTTAATTATATATCTGGCACCGGCCTTAATATTTAATATTATAAACGCGAATGTTTGTAAGTATGGATGGATGTTTGTTACTCTATAACTCCAGAACGGCTGAAAGGATCTTGTTGAAAATTGGCACATAGATATATTATAGTCTGGAATAACACATAGGCTACTTTTTATCCCGTGGGAATACCGGGATTTAAAACTACGCCGGTGAAACCGCCAGGGGCTACTAGTACACAATAATTATATACACCTCAACAAGACAGACTAAGTGGGAAGGCTCACAAGAACCAAACCTTTTGATAATGATAAAACAAGAAGATGGTCTAATTGATGTTAAGTGGTAATCATCACCTTTAACAAATAATTCCATCGTAAGACACGCTCTAGTGCTTAATTTTTGGTCTTTTAAATTCTCTCTAAAAAATTCTGTTGCAATCTCAGACAGTATCTCACCCCGGCAGTCGTTCAGGACGTTTTGTATAATTATTGGTTTGCTATAAGTACATCCTACTAATATTATAAACGCGAATGTTTGTAAATATGGATGGATGGATGTTTGTTACTCAATAGCGCCAGAACGGCTGAACGGATCTGGATGAAATTTGGCACAGAGATAGATTATAGTCTAGCATTATACATAGGCTACTTTTTATCCCTTTTTATCGTGTGCGGTATTCACCGAGGTTTAAAATATATATATTACTAGCGATCCGCCCGCGCGCCTCTGCTTCGCACTGGTGCACATATCATGCATGTATTATACATATAAACCTTCCTCTTGAATCAAAAACCTCATCAAAATCCGTTGCGTAGTTTTAAAGATTTAAGCATACATACATGGGGACACAGGGATATAGGGACAGAGAAAGCGATTTTGTTTTATACTATGCAGTGATTTTTTTGCTGTTTAACTTTCTTTCATGTGTTACCTCTAATTTAATGTTTATATGTTATAATATATGTTACCAAAATTGTTTTGATTTGTATAGAAAAATGGCGCTAGTTGAGCCAGTTCTAGTTGACAGTAGTAAAAGAACCAGTGCGGTGATAGTCACCTGCATGAAGTCGAGGTGAGCGCTATACGGGTCCGTCCGCCTGGTGCCCATGAGACAGGCCTTCAGACTCTCGTCCTGCTCCAGTAGTCTTTGCAGCGTGCTCTTCAGTTCTCCGTCCGTCACTGTCAACTGCACCTTGTAATGCTCCTCTATGTCCTTCACGAACTCTTCGATCTCACTGAAGGGCCCTGTGATGAAGCTAATGTGACTCTCGCTCGCACGATTGGATTTGTTGAAGGATATAAAATCACAGAACCCGTTTTCGAAAAATCGCAAACAACCATTTTTTGTGCAATCACATTGCGCGCAGTTTAGTAAAAAAATAATTTTGATCGATACAAGTTTTCCTACTTAAAAGTTTACTTTTCTAGTTTTCGTACATAAGCAAACTTTTGAGTTGAAAACTTGCATCGTTCAAAATGAAATTTTCACCAAACTGTGTGCAAAGTGATTGCACACAAAATGGTTGTTTGCGATTTTTCAAAATTGGGCTTAGAGATTTTATATCTTCCAAAATGTTGAATTGTGCGAGCGAGAGGTAAACTAGGACTTGTCAACGCCTTAAGCCGAGGTTACAGTGCGAGCTGACCTAGACAATATCTAACATGAAACCCATTACAATGACGACATTTTCTCTCTCTTTCTGTACTAGGTACATATCAAGTTCATCTGTGCCATTACGATTACCAGAGAGTAAGACGAGAGTGCAGGTCAGTTACTGAGGGGCAGCTACTCGCACCGTGTGACCGCATCATACGCGTTACTGCCATGTGCCAGTGGGTCAGTGGCTCGCGTCCGAGTTACTACGACATTTTTAAAAGCTATTTATTGTAGTACCTACTTGCAACCCAACCAGACCTTAAGGGCGCCCAGCCGCCCACACGTAACTACGAATTCGTTTGAATTCGCATCGCATCGCAAATATCGAGAGAGAGCAAATATCTGCGAGCTCGCAGAGAGATATAGCAAGCGGCATCGCATCGCAGTTTTGTGTTGGCACCCTAAGAAATACAAAAGAACAAAAGAATATTACCTATGGTCCGTATATAGACGATCTTCAACAGTTTAGTGATCTCGTCCGTTCTGTACATCTCTCGCAGCACCTTTAGCGTGATGTCCAGTAGAACGGTACAGTCCTTACCGCCGTTGAACGATAGGAACACCTCCTCTATTTTGTACTGAGTGAAGCATTCTCTTACCACCTGCGATGCAGAAAGGTTATGCACCTACTTATGTAAAATTTGACATTCTTACGAGCAATGTATAACACGCCTGTAAGAAAATAAACTAGTGGCTCTGGGAGCTGTAGACCTCGCGAGCATACTAAAAGTGAGCTATTTGAGGAATGTAATGTGCAAGTGCATTTTCCGTTTTGTGATTTTTTTGATCTTTTTGATTTTTTTTGCATCATCTTGTGTAGAATGAGGTCCTTTGTGTTTCTCTCAAATTTGATTGAAAACCATCGATTGTTTGATGAGCTATCCTGTTCATCATGCTGAAGATCCTTATCAGATCTTCGCCAAACTTTTATGAGACCAACTTATAGTTACTACCTTTCAAATAAAAAAAGAATAATCGAAATCGGATCTCATTTGGTGGAGATATCCAGTATATCAAATAGCCCCCTTTTTGCCCTTTTTTTGGGGGAAGTACCTACCCCTCCAATCAAAAATCCCCGACGACAAAAAAAATCTAATAAGTCATATAACCTGTGAACCAAGTTTCGTCCAGATCGGTTGAAAAATGCGACCTGTAGAGAAGAACAGACAGACAGACAGACAGACATCCGGACAAACGCATTTTTGGCCAATGTGGAAACTGAGACGCTTCGCTCGCTCGGTCAATGAACTGAACTGTTATAATGATTAGCACTCAGTAAACTCTTTTAACCGAGTATAAGCAAATTCGATTATTATCCAGGAAGTATTCCCTTTAAAAACCTTCAAAATTAACAGGTTATTGCTGCTGGAAGTAAAATATCTTCAGTAGATAACCAGTTATCTAATCATGGTTATCACCAAGGAACACACGTATCTGGTCAAGATCTTTATCTATTCCAACCTATATATATCCAAATCGGCCCGGAAGTTACGGCGTGATTGGCTCATCAAACATGTCATCATCATCAAGCAGTCCACAGCCGGACATGGGTCTCCCTTGGTCTTGGTTAGTCTTAGTACGCAGATCTATCAAGTTGCTGCCTGCCTATGGGCAAGCATGTCATCAGTTCATCCACGAGTAGTCTGAGGGCGTCTTCCAGTACCTACCTACACTAACGTTTGCCACCAGTACCAGCAAGGTTACCACAGTATTCATTTTGAGTGAGCCAAGCAGCGTTTCTGTGTTTCGGCTCGAAGAGTGTTGTTGCCGGTGAAATTACTGCGGAATACGGCGCAGACAACACGTGTTAACTAATTATTAAGTTGATGGACCCAGGGCAGTGCATCGTAGGGCACGTTCCTATTGTGCGTGACCTACGGGGCAATGTTTTGTTTATAGGTGATGGTTACCACTTAACATCAGGTGGACCATCTGCTTGTTCCATCAGCTAGTTGTATAAAAAAAAAATATATGATAATTAGGTATTGGCTTGTATTTAAATTTAAATTCCTGTGTGGTCTTAAAAAAACAGGCACATGAGACATAGCATGTGTATGCCTCAGGTTGATAGAAGCAGAGCGGTGCATCATAGGGCACGTTCTTATCGTGCGTGATTTACGAGGCAATGCCTTGATAGGAGTTACCTGTTCAGTTTCCTCTAAGACGTCAGAGATATCTGACAGGTCCATGTCGACAACCTCGCGTTTCGGCTGCATTATATGTTGTAATTGCTGAAAGAGAAAACAAAGATAATTTACGTGTTAGAGTTAAGCCTTGATGCAGATAAAAACCTAGTTGCATTCGACAAAACTGTAGAGAATCAGTTTTAACCATAGACAGCAAGACATAGATGTACATACATATAGACATAGTTTAGTCAAGTGTCCTAAGTACTTACCCAGGCCGAAGGTTTAAAACCTAAAATAACTAGCAACTATACTACTAGCTCGAATGTCTTGTAACTGACTGAGCCGCTGACCAAGATTGACACAGTCTGAACTATCTACTGACGTGGTCTTAAATATTTTTACCTTGAAACCTAAAACACTTGGGTGTGCATAATTATACAAATTATGGCTGACTGGCCGGAATTAAAGTTTTTCGGTTGTATGTTATTTACTCAGCCTGACTAATTTTGATAAATGAGGTGTTATTTAATTCTTCTTGATCACGAAAGTTACGTAAGATATTTAATTGTTGACGAAAAGGTTTTCGATGAACCCCCTCCCATCCGACAAGTAACGATTTGTGGAAATCATTCGGGAGTTCCCTGTCCAAAAAAGCAGTAGACTTCTAATGAGTTTAAGCTATTCACCCACCGACTTTGATCCATGGCGTCGATCCATCGGATGAGAGGGGGTCCAGTTATTCCATTCTTCAGGCTGATGATGATTGATCAATTTTGGGGCTATGAAAAAATCTTATTGCTGAATTGTCACAGCCTTCTAATGCCGTTGATCAGCGCGCATCTTGCCTGCTGACCGGATATATTTTGATTAATAGGTGTGCTTCATCCGTGGTAGTAGACATGCATGACAATCATGACCAACAAATCAATGAATAATACTATCATGCTTTATAATAAGTGATGATTCATCGCCTGTTCAATAAAAAAAAATCTAATAGAAATATAAAGTTCAAATTCATCACTGATGAATTTGAACTTTTGATTCAGGCATGACTTTGTGGAAATCCATCATACAATATGAAATAGATAAATAGTAATCATTCTTGAAGATACTTCATACCAAGCTTCATACATTCGTGTAATGTGTCAAAAATTATGTTAGTTTTTGTGATAGGTACCATTTATAAGATTTTACTTTAGTGTTCTCAACAGTTCTAGTAGAATAATTGAATCTAAAATGTTATTTAGGTAATCTTAAAATGAAATAGACAAAAACAGATTGATTTAGTTTATATTTTGAAAGCAAGTACTATTTATTTTCCTTACAAACTTTTTTAACTGGAGGTTCACAGTTTTCAGCACTTATTGTGTCAAACAAAATATCTTTAGTTAAATTTAATGTCACTCGCATCATATCTTTCTTAGGAGACACCTTTCTAACATAAAAAACATCTACAATGTATGGAGTCATTTCACAGTCAAAGTGTTCACTCACTAGCTTCTTAGCAGCATTAACTGCATCTTCACTCACAAAACAATACACATAAACAACTATTTGAAATGTAAACTTATCAAAGAGCTTGGCATCCTTCAGCAAACCTCTGAAATACTTCAGGAATTCAACTGCCATTGCAGGGAGATTCATTGTAACATGAACTTTGGCTCCGTTTATTGTTTGAGTGCCATTGCAGCATCCAGTAATAAAATCTTTGAAGTTATTGCAGATGAAGTCCTTTCCATCCAGATTGTATGACTGGAAATGACCTTTCAGTTTGTTTTTGGCAGCATTGTGGTTCAACCATTTGAAAGAGTCAGGGTTTAGATCATTAGCATAGACACAGCATCCTTTTCTAGCAGCTGGTACTGAGAACGGCCCCACACCACAGAACACATCAAACAATACATCATGTGGCTTCATAAAACCCAGTATACGCTCATGCTCCATCCCCAGTCTTGAGTTCCAGTATACTTTTGAAAAGTCAAACTGAAAAATGCAGTTGTTTTCTTTAACTGTAACGAAGAAGTCTTCTGCACCAGCAATGACCTCCATGCTAAAGTTACGATAAGTGTTATCAATGATGTTACTCTTGTTCACAACTGTTCGACATGTCTTTATTTTATCCACTAGGACCTGCCCAATGAGTGGACGGTACTCAAGTAAATGATCACGTAAGTTTAGATGAATGATGTGGCCAATTTGTGAAAAACTGCTTACTATGTCTTCATTCTCTGGAAGAACAGCTTTGAATATTGTGTTAAAAGTCCAGTTGTCATAACCAAGTTCCACGTCTTTGAAGATAAGATGGTTTTCATTGATGCCTAATTTAATCATGGCCAAGCGATCACTCTCGTCAATATCCACCCATTTAGAAATCTTTTCTGGGTTGAGATGAATGTGCTTCTTGAACTCATCGACAGCTGCAGAGTCTTGTATCGGCTTAAAGTTTTCTAATTTCAGGTAGTGGGCTTTGCACAGTTGGGAAGTTTTTGACAAACTTTCCATTTTGACCTTTAGCACAGGAACTTTAAGTGTACGCATAAATTTCTCGCGCTGGAGCACTGTCATTCCGCGGACACCGACAGGACCCAGAATGCAGGGTACTGATGAAGACATTTTACTAAAAAACGCAAGAAAACGAATCAATGTCATACCAAATTTCGCAATTCGTCTATTCCAACCAGATTTCCTTCCACATTACATTTTGTATTGTAATACTAACCTATTTCAAGGTTACGTTTGTGCTGGGTCTTCTGTTACTAGTAACTAGTTTTAAGTGGACTGTTTATCCACTTGTTTTACAGTTTTTACTTAGAACTTCAGTAATTTTTTTGTGAAAACATGTAAAAAAGACAAAATAAGATTGCTTGCCCTTCCTTCATATAACAGGCCTAATTCCTGGTCGGGCGTGCATGACTTTGACACTATTTTGACAAGTGACTGACCGTGACGTTGACAGTATTGACGTCCCTGAATGCAAACGGTGCGTTCCATTATTCGCAGAAATTAGGTTGTAAGTATATAGCATACATGAACATGAATTTATATTCCTTGGTTACGTAGGTAACATAAGTGCGCTGCGTGCGTAACAACGCACACTGTGCGTTGTTTTTTAAAACACAGATTGTGCGTCGCACAATCTGTGTTTTGTATGGAGAAAGTTAAGCACCCATTTCGAGGCGCGCTGAGAACTAGCGTCCCCATACAAAACACGGACTGTGGTGCATTGGGGGCGTGGCTCATTTTGATCGATTTCTTTCGTTTTGCGAGGTGGTCACCTCGATCGATTTGTGCGATTGGCACGTTGTACAAAATTCTGAATAGACGTAGGTCACATTTTATATCACGTTACGTCGTTATTAATTAGTAGGTAACGCTATATTATGAAACGTTATTTTGGGGTAATTTTAACTGACATGGCAACACCGGCCTCGGTCATATTCAAGGAATAGTAGTATTCAAATTCTTTGGTCATATTTAGAAAACAAGCCTCACTTTCCTGCAGCCTTATTCACTATGACAATAGGAGATTCCAAGGAGATTCCTTGCCCCAAACCGTGAAACGTCAAAACTTGATATTGGGCTTTATTCTTTATAACATAGGAGATACTTTGCCCTGGCCGTTTCACGCCGCCTGCCTTGTCTTAGCCGAGCTCGCGCTGCAAATGTGTCATAGTGCATAAGCCTCCTGTTCGCAGAGCTCCGTCTTTTTTTGTACATATAGTCTCAGGCTCAGACTCCGTGTTTAAAGAATTTTTGACTAGTACCTAGGTACCTATCCACATTTTGCAGTAGGTATTTAGTTTCTTACACAATGATAATATACCTAGCTAGATCCTGCTACCTAGGTACTTAGCGAGTTTATTTTCAATCAGCAATCTTGAACGCAATCTTCACAAACCCCTAGCTGCAAGCATAACGTTTTCAATTAAAGCAACAAAGTTGTTTAAACAAAGACATGCCGCAAACCGTGGGTTCGCTTGAAAATCTCGTTTTCTTGTTACGCTTGCTTGGCGAAGTTTTTTAATTTAAATTTGAATCCCGGGTAGACAATGCGGCTGCACCTACTTATTTACCTACCTACCTATCTAGCAATGTTGGATCCTATAGCTTGTTGCTCGTAAGGCTTATAGCTAGACCTAGATAGGTACCATAAGCCTTAATATGAATGAAAGAACAGCCTTGTTTCGAAACTACTAGTGGTACAAAAAAAATAAATAAATAATTTTTCCTTCTTTCTTTACGACTACTCATGCATGACTTTCATACCTTTCTGATTAGGTATCACTAGGTACATAGTATAAAATAAAGTCGCTTTCTCTGTCCCTATATATCCCTATGTCCCCATGTCCCTATGTATGCTTAAATCTTTAAAACTACGCAACGGATTTTGATGCGGTTTTTTTAATAGATAGAGTGATTCAAGAGGAAGGTTTATATGCATAATACATGCAAAATATGTGCACCCGTGCGAAGCAGGGGCGCGGGCGGGTCGCTAGTAGCTGATAAGACAAGATTATTTTCCTAGTAGGTATTTTGTAAATTAGTCGTGCGTGGTATTTTTTTTTGCACTAGACAACATTTTATATGAAGTTATAACAAAAATTACGAAAAATAAATGTTTGATTGGTGATATTTGCCGAGGTTTTAGGCATTTTTGAACTTTTAATTATTAACAAAGATCTGCTACGGCATCAACTATGATAAACCTAAATTTCAGTACAGACGCGCCGTAAATAATTTTTAATTGGTTTCAGATGATTTAATCTGGGATTTTCATAAAAAACTAATTAATCCAACTAGAACTCAAAATTACTGAACTTCGGTAAAACATTTGGTGGCTTCATTTGTTGCATTTAAACCCTACTATGACATCCTGCAAGGAAGTCGAGTTAAGTATTTACCTACCAGTAATCCCTGTATACTTTTTTCAACCATCTATGTTCATCACTCAAATGTTTGAGATCGAACCCACGACCTATTATAGCACAGAAGGCCAAGCTACTACCAACTGAGCTGTCAAGACTGCGGTATATAGGTAATAATAAATAACGAAATAATAAATAATGGTGGACTTTCCATACAGCACTATCTAGCCCCAAACTAAGCTTATGCTTGTAATATGGGAACCAGATAGCTGATATACTACTTATAATACTTTTTTTTTTTAAATACATACTTATAATATTATACATATAACACCCAGACAGAGAACAAACATTTATGTTCATCACACAAATGCTTGTTCACGGTGGGAATCGAATCCACGACCTACGGCGCAGAAGGCAGAGCTACTACCAACTGAGCTACGTAGGCTGTCAAAATACATTTGTTTCTAAAGGTAACTAAACAATTATTTATGTACCGACTTAGGTACCTATGGATTTACCTATAAAACCACCACCGCACGAACATAACGCAGTTAATCACATCAGCTCACCGTTGACTCAACAAATTGTAACGCGAAAATTATAAAAATAAATACCCCACGCAGTCCCATGTCAAACAATCGGAATCCGTGGAATGAAATCAATTTACATTTTCCTACCGAAAAACATTTTTGACTCATTGCAGGCGAAATGAAATAAACAAACCCATATACCTACCAAATAATAGTACCTAGGTATCAACCTTCCTTGTCAGTTGACTCTTGCACTTGTCGTGGTGGATAAGACATAGAAGAACCTCTACCACCTGTCCTGGATTTCAAAAGAAGCGACTAAGCGAACACGCCAGGGGATTGGCAACAATATTATTTGACGACCTCTGTGGCGCAGCGGGCGAGAGCCTGCCTGCGACGCAAGAGGTTGCGGGTTCGATTCCCGCCGTGGAACAAATTTGTGTACGATCTGCAGAAATTTGTTCCGATGGTCTGGGTGTTTTCTATGTATAATAAAAATATCTATCTATGTAAGTATATAATGTATTAAATATATCAGTTATCTAGTACCCATAACACAAGCTTTGAATAGCTTACTTTGGGGCTAGATAGTGCTGTGTGGATTGTCCAGCATTATTATAAAAAAAAAAAAAATATCTCCTAATTAAGTACCTACTAAAGCTACTAATCTTCAGAATCATTCACATTCACAGATTCAAAGTCAAAAGATAATTTTATTCAATAAAATCACAAGGTTCAGTGTAAAACGTCTTAAAGCTAGGTGACTAGACTAGATGCCAGTTTCAAGCGACCAAAGCCTAGAAGAACGCAGGCAACAAACTCCTACCGCTCTATAGATTTCTCTTTAGCTTTCCTGTCGTGATGACTACGGCATGCCCCCTCAATTACGGGGGAGGTTATATCTAGCAGTGGACTTCGCAGGTCGATGATGATGATTACGATGATGATGATGATGACGAGCGATATGACAATTGCTGAAGATACGCGCGAAGCGTAAAGGATCGGGTCAAGATGTTATGAGCAAGTGGCCAATTCTGACGACGTTTTAAAGGTCGTGCATGCACGGACGAGTTTTAAGATCGTCTGAAGTACTCCTAACCTAATTTAGGTACCTAATAACCTACTAGTCATAAGCAAGTGCACAACAACAAATTGAATTGCCCCAGATATTCTGACTTCGGGGCCCCAAGTCCCAACCACATTTTCTAAACGATCAAGAACATAATCTCAGAAAGCATCCGCCCAAAACCTCTTCGAATAATATACCAGTAAAATCCTGCAAAATTAAATCATAAAAGAATCCCTCGCGATTTCCCTTCGTTCCCTCCTTCCCAATTCACCTCCTTTAAACACCTCACACAAACCGGGCGTGTAAATAAATCACACTGAAACAATGGAGGAGGTTGGTTGGTGCTGAGACACGGGAGAAATCATAAAAACACCATTACACACGCGTTAACGACTGCGTGGATCCACCGCGGTGGCATGTCGCGGCTTCCGTCATCTGGGGAAACAGTAGCAAAACTACATTTATTCCATTCGATATACAAAAATACGACCAATATGTCGGTAAGTAATAAGATAATGTTCTCGCAAACCCAAAAAAACTTACGCCGTCGCGGGCCGTGCCGAAGAAACTAAAGCGTTGCCGGCCGAATAAAACTTATTATCCCGGTAATTTACCTTCCTCAGTGCAGATCATTAACAACTGACTAACCAATAATGCAGTGATTCTTTGTAAACTACTGCGTGTAGTCCTATCAAAGTTAGTCTCGTCATACTAACGACATTATATTGTTGATCGTATATACTTATAGGAAAAGCGTATTTTTACTTATTTACCTATATTTTATTTGATACTCTTGAAATTATTGATATCAGCCTTCTTCAGTAATAACATTGTCAAGCTCGTAGCGGCTACGAAATTATACTGTTACGGCGTAGAGTTAGTTACAAGGTGAATCATCTAATTTTTCATTGGGATTATAAAAAGACTTGAATGAAAGGCTGTTAACCTTTCTAATGTGTAAGTGGTCGTCGATTTTAGATCACTCTTGACCGTCTTTCTCTATAACGTGTGTGTATTACTATGTCAATACCTCGTAGATGGAAAACAATAATGGTTATAAAGTTGAACCTATGCTACTGATTCCATTCGAGTAAACTGTGTTGAAATGACTCGATCCTACGGGAAGGATAACTGATGGAATTGAACATTCTGTTTTGATGGGTGACGTCTTTATCATAAAGGCGGTTCAGCACAGTGGTAATGGAGTGTTTTATTGTTTATCTATGTGATTTGGCGTGTGCTTCTCTGATGTTCGATGTTGAGCATTCGCTTTCTACTTTACGCACTGTTAAGTTTGCTGGAAGTATTTTCAAGGTTATCAAGAAAATTTATTTGGCTATCACAAATCAAGAATCTTTTATACATAAATGTTTAGACTAAAAAGCACCGGTGGTCTAGTGGTAGTGACCCCGCCTTCCGATCGTAAGGTCGCAGGTTCGAATCCAGTCGTGAGCCAGTAAATAAATAAATAAATAATGCTGGACAATTCACACAGCGCTATCTAGCCCCAAAGTAAGCTATTCAAAGCTTGTGTTATGGGTACTAGATAACTGATATATTTAATACATTATATACTTACATAGATAGATATTTTTTTATTATACATAGAAAAAACCCAGACCATCGGAACAAATTTCTGCACATCGTACACAAATTTGTTCCAAGGCGGGAATCGAACCCGCAACCTCTTGCGTCGCAGGCAGGCTCTCGCCCGCTGCGCCACAGAGGTCGTCAATGTATTTTTTTTTCGAACAATTTATGTGCGCATTGCCAGTGCTCTTAAATGGTGAAGGAAAACATCGTGAGGAAACCGCAGTTAGTATTCTAATAGCGGCGATGGGCTTGCAACCTGTCACGTATGGAATACTAACTACTGCAAAATGTGGGTATGTGCCGAATGTAATGTTTGGACGTACCTCTGACTATAATTTATATAATATATTTTCGTTTCTATTTAAGACTTGTCAAAGACAAGGTTAGAAGCATTTAGCAACGCCAAGCAGCGGTGTTGTGTTTGAAAAGTGTGGTCGCCGGTGTAATCACAGGCACATGAGGCTTTACATCTGTATGCCAAAAGTTGATGGACGCAAGGCAGTGCATGCCTTGCGTCCATCAACTGGGTAAGTTTCTATCGAGGTAATGTTTTGTTACAGGTGATGGTTACCACTTAACATCAGGTGGGCCATCTACTTATTCTTCCACCAGTTAGTTTTATGTATAAAAAAAATTACATCTCGCGAGAATCTACCAAGCTCGGCAGACGGAGCAAACTCATCGCGCCATTTTGTACACCGACAGCTTCTGCAAATATTTGCCCAGCGCGATATTGCTCGCCACATGACGCTTTTTGCACTCCACTGTAAAAAAAATATGCATCCAGTAGAAACACTTAAAATAAGTTTGAAATAAACACTCATCAAACTGAGTGATAATTATTATCATAAATATGAATTATTGCAACTATGTATTTTGAGAGTAGTAGAGCTCTTTGTGAAGGGCTCGTCCGGGGAAGTACTAGCACCACGTCTTTTTCTGCCGCCAACAGCAACGCTGTGTTTCGGTTTGAAGAGTGTGGTCGCCCGTGTAATTACAGGCACATGAGGCTTAACATCTGTATGCCTCAAGGTGATGGCAGGGCAAATACCTATCGTACTATGTCTGTAAAAATTTGAACTGATATAACTAACCAGCCACTGAATTTCTATGAAGGCTTTTGTGGTAAATTATTGGTAAGTAGGTAGACTTCTCTCATTTCAAATCGCGTTATGGCAAAGTGGAAAATTGCACGCACTGTGTCTGCACAAGTGGTCACTCTCATCATCATCATCAACATCACCATCATTAGTCAGAGCCCCCAAATGTCCATGGGCATAGGCCTTCCCTACATTTCCAGAAAGAACGATTTAAATTTATTCAGCATCCACCAATTTTCGGTTCGGTTACTCTACTGGTTGAAAGAGCGTACCTACTGTGATATGTTGATAACTGAACGTACTCCGTAACCGTACGAACTCTCAACCGACTTTTTTAAATCATGTCCTGTTTGCACTGATAACTTTCAGTTCGAATTGCGGGTATTAGTACTTTCGCAGGTTTCGCCAATCGGAAGTGTTTGGTGTGGGGAAAAAACGAATGAAAGAATAGATATTGAAATGGAAAATGTCTCGTTCCATAGGTTTCATTGAAATGAACATTTTCCTGCTTTCTTCGTCACCATGGTTCTTTATTTTTTCTTTTTTATGGCTCCTGTCTACAGACAATCTTGTCAGTGTCAAGTCACGTCAGTCCAAAGTCGAGTCAGTCAATTGTTTTAAAGAAAATGATGGCGGTTTCTTCAGAACATTTGAAACATTTTCGATTAAATCACGATATCACATAATACACTTTTATTTCTAATGCTTACACTTTGTGCTGAGATCACAAGTACGAGTAATGTTGGTTAAAATACCACCAGAACTAAATAGTGCAACTCAAAATAACACTAGATAAACAATTATAAAAAATAAAATAAATAAATAATGCTGGACAATCTACACAGCACCACCTAGCCCCAAAATAAGCTACTCAAAGCTTGTGTTATGGGTACTACATGACTAATATATTTAATACATTATATACTTACATAGATAGAATTTTTTTATCATACATAAACATCCAGGCCAACGGAACAAATTTCTGCAGATCGTACACAAATTTGTTCCGAGGCGGGAATCGAACCCGCAATCTCTTGCGTCGCAGGCGGACTCTCGCCCGCTGCGCCACTGAGGGCGAATTATGTAAAACGATAATGCTACGTTGCTTCGCAAAATGACAGAAAACGAATCCACAACGACGAGTGTTTAACGACGAATCCTCACTAGTATCCAAACTCCTTGATCTTCATCACATCTTCACCAAGGTTTACTGGCTTCGTTATAAGGGAACGTCAAAGATTCTTTTTTTTAACACTTGACACTACCTTACATGTTTTTGAGCTTTTTAGGTTCTAAGAAGGTTCTACGACATGCCAGTTTCCTCACGATTATTTCCTAAACCGTTAAATACGTTAAATAGGAACATATATACCAAAACAGTTAGTAAAAAAAGCTTTTACTAAATGTTAGTGTATCACGCACCACTTGTGTGCCGGTTCCGAAAGGGTTATTACTGCCTCGAGCATTCCCAAGTTTGACTGCAATAAGTCGCGTGCCCTATTTACAGAGCCCAAGAAAATATACAACTAAGATGGCCAGGAGCTTTATTTAGACCTGTTCAAGCAGATGGACGTGGTGAGGGGTTTCCACCGAGGTCTATTGAAGGAAGTCATTGACCTGAGAATGAGTTTCTAGCGTGACTTTACTAACCAGACGGTTGTTTTTTTACTATAACTCAAAAACTACTCTTCTATGTGCTATTCCAGACTATAATCTTTCTCTCTGCCAAGTTTCATCCAGAACCGTTCAGCCGTTCCAGCGTAAAAGAGTAACAAACATCCGTCCATCCATCCATCCATCCATCTATACTTAAAAACTTTCGCGTTTATAGTAGTAGGATATTTTAGTCCTAAAATTTTTACTCGACATATTTTGGTCGATATAAACCAACACTAGCTTCCAGTCTCGATCGGGTACGGTTCAACTTTTCCACAGTCCCAAATCAAATAACAGAACCCTTTGTGAAAAAGTGTTTGTGGATTTTTATTGCACGACTTTGAAATTCGTAATTGCATTTTCTCGCAGACGTATCTGATATTTCTCACCTTATTTATATCGAGTTACGTGATACGATGGTATGGGTTAAACTTTTGAAACTATCTTGTATAGGAACGTGATGGTTATTCATACCTACAATTTGATAAATGCGATAGTGGCGTCAATCTGTGTTAATTTTCCTAATTTGACAGCCCTAAAAATATTACTGTCTCTTTCTAAAAGACCGAAAGAACGTGGACGGCTATAATTTTAGAGCTGTCAAATTAGGATAATGCAACAACAAAATCGACACCATCGTCTGCCTTTTAGTGACGTTTTCATGGGTCAAAACAAAGGTATTTATTCCGTTGAGTCACAAGGATCATTTTAAATACTTGTTATTTGGAACAAACCCTAGTTTTTCCATAAACCTTCATTTACGAGTTCTTTCGTCGACATATTGAATCTAATACCTTTATACGAGCAAATCGAGCAATTCTTAAATATTGATTTATTTACAATCTGAATCTCGAAAAGGGCTCCATAATTTTCATGAAATTTAGTAAGTATGCAAGATAATATAATAATAATTGGTGGCGATAAATCGATCTAGCAACGTAGGACTCATTTTTAGAAACTGTCATTTTCTCAGGCAGTGAAAAACCCAGCTTATGAAAAATATGACTCTTCCTGACATCTGTTGGCGAGTAATAATAGGTACTATTATTTTTTAAGCTACTTCAGTAGATGCGATGCCCAAAGTGCGACTGGAGAGAAGGAAGGGAGGCCTTTGCCTTGCAGTGGGATACTGCGGGCTCCTTATAATAAATATTAATAATTCAGGACATGGCGTCGTTGCACTTAGTTTCCCCATCACTATCACTACATAGTATAAAACAAAGTCGCTTTCTCTGTCCCTATATCCCTATGTCCCCATGTCCCTATGTATGCTTAAATCTTTAAAACTAAGCAACGGATTTTGATGCGGTTTTTTTAATAGATAGAGTGATTCAAGAGGAAGGTTATAAACCTATAACCGTATAATACATGCATGATATGTGCTCCCGTGCGAAGCAGGGGCGCGCGGGCGGGTCGCTAGTTACAAATAGTCTAAAGGGAACATGCACTGTGTCTGGAGATCAAAGTCGTGAAGCTGTTTATGATAGAAATTAACAGAGCCCTTTTAATAAGGGTCCAGAAACGTTCTTTCCGGAAATGTGTAGACCTATGTCCAGCAGTGGACTTTTTTAAGCTGATGATGAAGGCAGATTTTACCTGGAAATGTATAGGCCTATGTTCAGCAGTGGACTTCTTAAAGCTGATGATGAAGGCAAATTTTAAGTTAGCTGAAAAAAAGGATGAACGGTTTGTACAAAAAACAAATACAAAACAGCGTGGTATTCGTGAAGGCTTTCCAGTAATACAATATAAACTAATGTAAACCAACAACTTCAGACCTCCCCCTCAGAAACGGCGGAAATTAGTTTTACTTTTAACGTCTCGCGTATAAAGGAGCTCGGAATAATGTCGTCAAAGAAAGAATAAGAATAATAACACTCATTTAGGTTCATTCGTTCATTCAGTTTACGCGGGCATTCTACCATAATTGTGTCACTTCGGTGAAACGACGCGTCATTTGACCTCTCTGAATTTTTTAAACTTATTTGGAGCTCTTGTTTTAAAAGACAGTTTTACTTGGTGAGGAATGATTGTTATTACCTGCTTATGAATGCGTTTGAAACACTTAAGATGTTCTTTGTTCATTTTTACTGATGAAACAAACTTTTCCTCTGAAAAAATAACTTTTTTTGCTTGCTTTACTAAAGTGCTGCTAAGTGCTACAAATTCTAGTCAGGCAAAATCCTTAAACTTCTTTGTCCATTCCTACAAAATGGTAGCGCCCTAATTTGCCAGTTGAAGTGACGAAAAGAAAACTCCGATCTTGTCACAGTCGCGAATAAAAACAAAAGATTTTGCGCTGATCTCCGTGAGCAGCAAAGTGAAACTGCACCGCGAAATAACCGATGGACGCGACGTGACCTTACAAAGTTTTGGTTTCGCCTCAGCTGCTGCAGCGCTGCTACACCAACTGTGCTTTGAATGTTTTCCAAATGGCAAAACGGCCTGATTGCTTATTACAGCACAGATGCGTGAAAAGTTGCGATAAAGTCGCAACTGAATACGGCATGACTCCAACCGCTTCAGAACCGTTCAACGTTTGAAACTTTTAGTTGGCTATTCCATTCCCACGGCGGGTCTTCTCTCATAAATATTAAATAGGACACGAGTTCAACTCGGTGCCGTTTTATTTTCAACATGTGCGATCCGATGCCATCATTTCCATACTTAGATGCATGATATTTGACGGGGAAAGTGTATTTTATGTTGGAACTGTAGTGTCTGCAATCGGCTCTGAATTCAGGCTTTCAGTTTGCCTCGTCTTGAATTTTAGATTAAAAGTTGCCTTTTCCAAAGTACCTTTCTACCTAACTATATAAAGCAGAAGTAATTACAAGATCTAAAAAACCACAGCGCCTTGAGGGCTGATAGTACAAGCACTCTTTGAAGAGTGCAGGCACGCTCCAAGGTACGATATATGAAAAAAGTTACCCAAAAAAATCTGTCAATGTTTGTACAGATACAGCTTTTCGCGATTAAACTGATACCTACCTATATTAAGTGATTTTTTTTCATAAAACCAAACTTAGTTTAAATACAATTTTTAGCAAAATCTGTGAATGCCGTTCAGAAAATACCTCAAAAAGTTATAGAAGGTCTCCTAGGAACGTTTCCTGGAATTTTAATGGTTACGGCCCCGTCCCAAAAATACACCCTGTCTAATGTGATCATAAAAGACATGCACAATGTACAAAAAAAGGCGAGCATACCTACGTACATGCTAAAAAGAATAGGTAGCCCTTATAATAGTTTTTGTGGCACAAAACAAAAGTTTTTTGGGCTATACGTCTTTCTAGGTGACTGTCGCATGTCGAGTCGCGATCTTTATTTTATGACAAACTAGTTGCGCCCCGCGGTTTCACCCGCGCTGATTTAAATCACGGTATTCCCACGAGATAAAAAGTAACTTATGTGCTTTTCCAGACTATAATCTATCTCTCTGCCAAGTTTCATCCAGATCCGTTAAGCCGTTCCGGCGTGAAAGAGTAACAAACATCCATCCATACTCACAAACTTTGGCGTTTATAATATTATTAGGATTCAGATGACGTCGTCAATTTTATAACTCAGACCTTGTTTCAATAACACAGTAAGTGCTTGTCCGAGACATAAGTCCTTCGGTCTGATTACCACATTAGCAATACGTTAACCAGTTCTCAAGTGCTAGCGACGACTTGGCACATCGAGAGAAATTTAAATATGTTTAACAAATAATAATATACAATGAGAGTATTATATTATTGAGTAACAAAGCTATTAGTATTGTATTCTCTTATCTGTGACAAAGTTCACAGAAAAGAAATACAGCTTTCTCAGATCAGTTGGTAGTAACTCTGCCTTCTTCGCTGTAGGCTGTGGGTTCACTTTCGTGATGAATATAGTTTATACTCTGTTTGAGTGTTATAACATATTATAAGTATTTAAAAAAGTATTATATCAGCTATTGGTTCCCATGTAAAAAGCTTTGCCTAATTTATTGTGTAGAAAGTCCACCAATATTTATATTTAACGGGTTTGTTCCGCATTCGCCTCGCAGAGTTTCGGCCCACATGTAAAATTCCGCATTTGTCCCACATTATATACCTTGTTCGTCCCGAAATTAATTTATGAATATTTTAATAATTTTATTCCGTGTTCGTCCCATTTTGAGTTCCTGTTTCGTCCCGCAGTAACGGTAGGAGTTAGTTTAATGCCTACGATCTTCTATACAGTCAGTAAGAAGATCTTACTTAATACATTTTGTTCATGGACGAACTATTATAAAATTCCTTTTACGACGAACTATTATAAAATTCATTTATTATAAAATCAGTATTTTCCAGAAAACAATCTTAAAGAAACACGCATTTAAGGCCCAGGCACCGTAGACATCCCCGCAGATCCCTCTTATGAGTATGTTTCTTTACTAAAATTCACTATCCATCATCACTATCACTATCACTACATAGTATAAAACAAAGTAGCTTTCTCTGTCCCTATATCCCTATATCCCTACGTATGTTTAAATCTTTAAAACTACGCAACGGATTTTAATGCGGTTTTTTTTGATAGAAAAGTAATTCAAGAAAAAATTGAAGGTTTGTATATGTATAATATACCTAGTAGAAAAACAATGTGCACCCGTGCGAAGCAGGGGCGCGCGGGCGGGTCGCCATACTGTATGTACTATACTATGGTATATTTTGGTCGTAAGGCGCGTTATCGTATTCGCACTCAGTGTGCCGGGCGGCCTAATCGCGACATTGCTCAAAATAGATGTCTCCGTTCCAGTGTAATAAGGAAGCGGATTATGTGCCAAGTACACGTCTGCTTCCTTGCCACCTGACACGGCAGTGAGGTACGTATACCACTCCGCCATCATCATTATTATCAATCATGACACGTCCAGTGATATCAGTCGCGAATTTAGCGTGAAAACAAAAAGAAATGCAATTGAAAATTTTACTACGCTCTCAATATGTTCTAACTACTAACATATCAGTAATTATAAAATATTTATTTTATTTTATTTTTATTTGGGAAACAACCGGGGCGTTCTTCACTATGACCAATCCGCGCGTTTCGTTCAAATCACGTTGTGACGTCACACGGTCTAAGCAAAGCAAGGAATATAGACTTGTATTCTAATTCCTTGAAGCAAAGTATCTCCTATGACATCTAAATATATATAACTCAAAGGTGACTGACTGACTGACTGACATAGTGATCTATCAACGCACAGCCCAAACCACTGGACGGATCGGGCTGAAATTTTGCATGCAGGTAGATGATATGACGTAGGCATCCGCTAAGAACGGATTTTGATCAATTCTACCTCCAAGGGGATGTAGGGGATGAAAGTTTGTATGAAACTTTGAATTCCTTGGCGCGAGCAAAGCCGCGGGTTCAGCTAGTAATAGAATAAAGCCCAAGATCACGTTTGACGTTACACGGTTTGGGGCAAGGAATCTCCTATGTCAAACAATGCCCCTGCAGACTGATGCGCGTAACTTTTGAATGCAACAAAAGTTATGCGATCAGCTTGCTGTACTCTATAAGAATATAATTAAATAACTAGATTTACGTTTTACAAAAACCAGCTAAGTTTCCACCATTAAATTATACATTAAAAGCATGAGCATGAGCAGACTGACAGAAAAAAAAAATTAAAGCATACAAATTGCAAATAAGTGCAATTTATTAGTCAGTACCTACTAATATTTTAATTTGAGTAAATGGTAATGCAGTAGGTTAACCTAAACTGACTATTTGTGCCACAAACATTCAACATCCACCTATCTAAACTTCACATTAGGTGAACTCTCGCAGCAGGAAAATCTCAAGGGCTTTTTGTACCTTCTAGGAAAGCTTCTAGGCTATTTCCTTGTACCCTGTAACTTGACACAGTGCGGGTAATGGGGCACTGCACACCTATTATGCAGGCAGTGAGCGGCTGCAAGCTTTGCATTTAAAATATCATGTAAGAATAGCATTTTGAAGTGTTGAGGCGGTTACTTTGGTACCGCGCCGCGCCGGGAGCACGGATGGTTATTCGAAGCGCCTTCTGTTCGTAATGCCACAGACAAAGTAATATAAAGGTCATGCTTATGATGTGGATGATGTTCAGTGATAACCAACCTTTTTATACAACTAGTTGATGGATCAAGCAGATGACCCACCTGATGTTAAGTGGTAATCATAACCTATAACACCAAAGCATTGCCTCGTAAGTCACGCACGATAAGAACGTGCCCTACGATGCACTACCCTGCGTCCATCAACTTGAGGCATATAGACGTTAAGCCTCATGTGCCTGTAATTACACCGGCGGCGACTTCACTCTTCAAGCAAAAAAAAAAGAAACACAGCGTTGCTGCTTGGCGGCAGAAAAAGGCGTGGTGGTAGTACATACTTTCCCGGATGAGCCCTTCAGAAAGAGCTCTACTAGTAGTGGACCTAAACTCGTGCACTATAATTATTATAAACGTGCCCTACGATGCCCTGCCTCGCGTCCATCAACTTGAGGCATGTAAAATATGATGTAGGTAATACCTGTAATTTCGTGGGCAACCACACACTTTGAACCAGTACACAGCAACGCTGCTTGGCTGCGGAAATAGGTGTGGTGGTAGTACTTCCCCGGACGAGCTCTTCACAAAGAGCTCTACTACTCTTCGTTTAGATATAGTTTTGAGCGTGGGTTTGATTTTCTATCAGAAATAGGTTTTCCAATGGAATTTCGCCTTTGACCGCTTTGCTATAAGGTCTGTTTTCATTTGATCTAACCTCCACCTGTCACTCCGAAAAACATCAAAGCATTTTAGACACCAATCGCGGATACAAAACAGAATAATATAGGCAGCTTTCTATGCGATATTTCAAAAGAAAACTCACAAATACGTAGAAATGTAATCTAAAGTAGTAAGCTTTTCCGTGTGTTCATAGTTCTGAGTAATAAGGTGCTGAGACCCGTCATAGTACCTACCTACCTCTCGCTCTCAAATTTCTACTGTTTGAAAGATATAAAATCATTGCTTATGTACATACAAAAACTTTTATTTTTTTGTAGCAAATTTTTAATTAAAAATTTATTCCTTGTTAGGACCCAAACGATTTTTTTTAACTGGGTGTTTGATATACAACTCTGCTCATTGCGATTTATCATAAATATGTGATTTTATATAATCTCAAAATGTTGATGTACAAGCGAGAGGTTTATTTCAGTAAAGAGACAATATATAACACAAGCTTTGAATAGCTTACTTTGGGGCTAGATAGTGCTGTGTGGATTGTCCAGCATTATTTATTTATTTATTTATATGTTTTACGCCTTACCGACTCTTATGTATTTATTTATGTAGGTACTACATGTATGACTTGTTATGAACTATAAGTTGTTCATGAAACGTACTTGTTTCTCTAAAAGTCTAAATCAATGTTGAGTGGGTGCTAGTATCGTAATTTAGTTTATAACACATTTGCTCGTAAAGGGTCTCTTATTTCACCAATTTCAGTATCGTGATGTATGTCATTACGCACTCGTGCGTTATGGTAATGTAAAACGTACGGTTTATCAAGATGCTCCCACTAAAACGAACGGAACCTTTTTTAAATCTTAGCAAAGAGTTTTTATGTCAGTAAAGTGGTCAACATTTTATTAATAAAACTGACTTTGGGAGATAAAAAATAAGCATTTAATTTTTTTACAAATTGTTCAGATTTTTATAACTGCTTCAACAAGTGAATAAAGATTTATTCTTTGAAGAAAGTCCGAGTTTTATTTATTTCCTCGCAAATGTGTTATAAAACGTCGTATGACATACGTGCGCTTTGAAAATTACAGCCTCTGCTTTCTTGTAGCCCTCGCCTACGACTCGGGCTGGCAATATCGCCTCGGCTGTAATTTTCAACTTACCGCACTCATATCATAATGTACTATTATCTAAATTTACCCGCATTAATTTTAACAACAGTGTTGGTATATCACATTGTAATAAGCACCACTAAACGCTGAATACAAATTAAATTACAGACTATTATGTAAATCTGATCTCACTCCTGCTCAATTACGTTAGTAAATCCGTTTAGCACATTCCAATGCTGGAGCAGAGGTATACTAGACTTACCTTCGATGCATACTTGCATACGAATATCCTTCTTATTATCAGTGCCTGTAAACCCATTTACGGCTGCATTGAATCGGGTACTTAGCCTCAATCAAGCAGAAATATGTCCTTAGAGAAATTCGTTTGTTTCCCTCGCGTAATTTAAAAAGATTATAATCAGCCATCGTCCCTGTGCTGAAGGCAAAATTAGTTCTCAGATATTTCCTGTCTCACTTGCACCAAAAGCTTACAACACCTAAAATTAAGATAAGTTTGCTTAAATACGAAAACTAGAAAAGTAAACTTTTAAGTAGGAAAACATGTATCAATCAAAATGAAATTTTTACTAAACTGTGCGCAATGTGATTGCACATAAAATGGTTGTTTGCGATTTTTCGAAAATGGGTTCAGTGATTTTATATCCTTCAACAAGTCAAAACGTGCGAGCGAGAGTCACATTAGCTCTTGTCTTCATCTTAATCCTGAACCAGTACTATTTGAATTTCAGTATCTGTGAGTTGACGTTGGCGTGTCGGCTGATTACAAGGTCAAACTTATGGTGCAAGTGGGCCTGTGGGAACAATCTCTCGTTATCTTAATCTTCTTTGGTGCAATTTGGTGAAAAATTTAATTTACTTTGTTCTAACTTTGCTGAGAGCTGCGTCTAGGGCCACGAAAGCATCGCTCCGAAGCCATCAGCCTTGAAAACAAGAGAGTGCTAAAATACTAATAGCAGTTTGCTAATTAAAATTCAAAACATTTATTTCGGAACATTAAGAACCATAGATTTTAGTAAAATACATGCAAAATTAAATACAATCATTCATTAAATAACAAAAGTCACAAAATAAAACATTCAATAATAAAATAAAATTATAAAATTAAAATTACAATTAATCAAACCTATTCACGTGAAGCTGCGATAAGCGCCACAACATAGGAAAATCAACTTTGTTTGACAACACGCTTGATGACGCTAATGAGTATCAGAAAACTTTTAAAATAGATTTCACACATTGCAATCTTTAAATAAGAGCATATTTGATGAGTAAATTTTTGTTGACCCTCTCGAATAAAACTCTAGATATTATTTTGATAAGCATCTACTGCCATTAGTGTATGATTGTTGCATAGTTACGAAGAGAGCGCCGGCAATGAAACGGTGTGCTGTTTGAATTTAGAACTCTTGCATCTATTCTATCGTACACATTGCGCTCTCGTGTCTTTAGAGTGAAATTAAGTTTATTACTGAATAAAGTGTTAGTATATCTTACCGAATGTATTATTCAGAGCTCCCTGGAAAGTGTTTCAGGCTGTAAATAAGAAATTTAAGTCTCAGTGTAAATATTGCCAGGGGATGCGGTCGGGATTAAGGGGTTGTAAATAACTTGAGGGCGACGCCGCCGCGCTGTGATCCGAGCGAGGATTATGAACTCCTGGGCGTGTTGTCCTCTGCAGCATTGGTTTGGACTTTGTACGACGTTTTATCTAACAATTGAGACCTCTTAACAAACACATTTTATATTCAGTTCGACCCGTGATCGTATACCTACTGCATACAGCAAACTGTGCTGTACAATAACAAGAGATCGTAAGCATTTGTTCTTCCAGGCTTTGGCCGCGTGGAATTGGCACCTAGAGTCACCTAGTTTTAAGACGTTACTTCCCGCGTTACTGACGTGGCGTGCAGGTGTGGTTGAAGCCTTGTTTTAAATGTCTAGTCTTGTTTTCATACTTCAGCAAACTTTTGAATATAATACAAAGTAACGAAGTAAAAAAAACAGTCTGATGATACGGAAAACTAAAAACAGAACCCAGGTTTGGGTAACTGTAGCCTATCATCGATAACAAGCGAAATTAGACGAGAGCTAACCAAAGTGAGTTTCATAAACAGGCGAAGCTATCGAAACATCGTTTGGAATTGCGTTTGGTGGTCCATTTCCGAAACACACAAAGCCAACAGTTTCTGACGCAAGCGGCGCTGTAGGTGCGGAAACTGATCGCACTGACGCGCGTCACTGCCGCGAGTGACGTCACTGCTCCTGATGGTACTGTCACAGAAACTTTTGCCTGAACCTTTTTACAATATTATTTTAAAAGAGCACTAGTCTAGTGGGAGCTAGTGCACTCACCTTCCGATCGTAAGGAAGGTTCGATTCCGCCGCACCAATGGATTTACCTTTCGAAAAAATTAAGTTCACAATACCATAAATAATAGCATTTGAGCGTTTTGGCGCCAGCTGTTAGCCCAATTGTATTTTCTAACTAAATAAATAGTGCTCTTATACGGTGAAGGAAGACATCGTGAGGAAACCAGTTAGTATTCTAACATCGTTTATGAGCTTCCAACCTTTATTTATTTATTACTATTTACATACATACATACATAAAATCACGCCTGTATCCCATAGGGGGAGGGAGAGACCACGGATTTCCACCTGCTACGATCCTTACATACCTCTTTCGCTTCATTCACTCTCATAACATTCCTCATACATTCTCGTCGGTTTAGGGTACTCTTGACCTGGCCTTTCTCGAGAACGTCTGCTATCTGATCCAGATACGTCCTCCGAGGTCTTCCCCTCCCAACAGTCCCATTCCTATTTATTCGGTATAATATATGTAAATATATAGAAAAGTTTCAGAAGGTACTAGGGGAAGCAGGGGCAATGGCAATCGTGTCGGATAATACCGCTCACTCCAATAACTTATTAAATAAGGTGCCTTGAAACACAGCGAGCACTCTGCAGCGCAGCGGTTGTGACGTTTGAGCAGGCAGAGTCTCTAAACCTCAAAACTAACACAAGACAAATGAAAAAACAAATAGAGCATTTTTCTCTCAGGTGACCGGCATTCCCCCGTCTTCCTCTATATACATAGTCTGTATAATAATATGTATTACATAGCTTCAATAGTGTAGGTATTATATTACATTGTAACGAACGAGGATCAAACAAAAGAGAGGTAGGAACGAAGCCGAGTTCGTTGCCTGTTCTTCTAGGCTTAGGTTACGTGGAAGGTATCTAGAGTCACCTAGTTTTAAGAGTTTCAAAATGATACTTGTTATTGAATAAATATATTATGCCTTTACTTTGACTTAATAATTATTAGGTTTTCTAAATTTGATCAGCTTTTACTGCCAGTACATTCAGCCACAGTTGCCAACTGACTCTTGACATTAAAAGTGTCCTAAAAAGTGCATTGGTATTGCAATTATGAGTGTAACTGTACCTCGGGTTCGGGTGTATCGTGCGACCACGTCAAAGGGACGCGGTAGTGGCCAATTAGCATCGAATCACGCTCGAGGGGCCCGCTATGACAATTTGGACATTATTTTAGCCATGTTTGTTTGGTTGTGGAATACCTCCTAGTAAGTACGCTTCTAGCGTACCCACTGTACTACCCCTCCTGTTGCTACGCGGTGTGTAGAAGGTCTACGAGAATTAAATATATAAATACATACCGATGTTAAGCCTCATGTGCCTGTAACTACACCGGCGACCACACTCTTCATATAGATTATTTCTCTCTTCATTTTCGTATAGATTGAAGGTTGATACAGCGCTGCAGCGTTTACACTTTGCGCAAATGCGCCGAGTAGCGACTTGGGCAATGCGCGAAAGGCAACCCCGCGCGGGTTGTAACGCGAGAGAGAGACATCGTTGACGTCCACGTTGCCACGACATGTCGTGATCATGAGCTCAGCTCATGAGCTGAGTATAAACGCAGCGTTAAGTTTAAGTAAGGTAACATACGAAAAATCATCATCATAGATCATCATATGACGACCTCAGTGACGCAGCGGGCGAGAGTCCGCCTGCGACGCAAGACGTGGCGGGTTCGATTCCCGCCTCGGAACAAATTTGTGTACGATCTGCAGAAATTTGTTCCGTTGGCCTGGGTGTTTATGTATAATAAAAAAATATATATCTATGTAAGTACATAATGTATTAAATGTATAAGTCATCTAGTACCCATAACACAAGCTTTGAGTAGCTTACTTTGGGGCTAGATAGTGCTGTGTGGATTGTCCAGCATTATTTATTTATTATTATTTATTTATTTATAACATACGGAAAATCATCATCATAGTATCACACATCATTAGCATCCTTTGGCCAGCATCTCCCGTTGTCCCAGTGTCGTTAGAACAGTAGAAATATCTGTGTCTTTGGTATAATATTCCTGTAGTATGTAATAGTTATTATGACTATAAAATAAATTTGATCATAACATGTCTAAGGCAAGTCTCGAGGCAATATCAGAGCGACATGTCTGATTGTGTGTACCGACATTGTCCTAATTAAGCTTAGACTAGAATCATAATTAACATTGCTGTTAATAGAGGTATGTTGTAAGGTAGTTGTTGTATGTGTCTATATGTAGGTATATATTATAAGTACGCAAAAATAGTTCAGTAATCTGAAAGTGTATTTAAACTGTGGCTTTAGTAATAATAATAAATATTGGTTGACCTTTCACACAGCGCTATCTAGCCCCAAATTAAGCTGACGCTTGTAATGGGAACTGGATAGCTGATACTTAAATACTTTTTTTTAAATACATTCTTTTAATATTGTATAACGCCTAGACCAAACAATAATCTATGTTCACATAAATGTTTGTTCTCGGTCGGCATCGAACCCACGGCCTACAGCGCAGAAGGCAGACCTACTACCAACAGAGCTGTGAAGTCTGTCAATGCATGAAATAATTGAGATATCTACATACAATTTACCACAGAGATAGCTTAATTACGACGGAGAATCGTTCTTTACTATCAGCATGTTTTGAATGATTAATAGTTTGGAAGGCAGTTGCCAGACACAGACAATGCTGTGCGCTCAGACCAAATAAAAACTAAAAGACGGACTTCTGTGCACAGCAAAGTGAAGCCGGTCAAACTACGCCTCGCACGCACACACCAAATCGGCCCGCAACACATCTTTAGAAAACTGGCTTCACTTTTCTGTGTGTGTGCGTTTAGTTGTGTATGTACACGGGGCGGGGCGTAGTTTGACCGCAACACATCTTTAGAAAACTGGCTTCACTTTGCTGTTCACAGAAGTCTGTCCTTAGTTTTTATTTGGTCTGAGGCTGTGCGTAGCCGGGGCAGAATAACTAGTTCTATGTAAATCAACTTTTTTGGTTGCTATTCTTAATATTTATTATTAACTAGCTGGTACCCGCGACTTCGTCTGCGTACTTTTAATCTCTTCATCTCTTTTTTTCGCAATAAAAGGTAGCCTATGTTCTTTCTCAGGGTCTAAAGATTGTCTGTGCCAAATTTCATCAAAATTGGTTGAGAGGTTTAAGCGGGAAAGCGTAACAGCAGACAGATAGACAGACAGAGTTACTTTCGCATTTATAATATTAGTTGGGATTAGTTGGGATTAGTGACTTAAATGCGACTTGTGTCAGATTGGGATGAGATCGGGTGCACATTGTTTTTCTACTATATCATGCATGTATTATACATATAAACCTTCCTCTTGAATCACTCTATCTATTAGAAAAAACCGCAACCAAATCCGTTGCGTAGTTTTAAAGATTTGAGCATACATAGGGACATAGGGATATAGGGACAGAGAAAGCGACTTGGTTTTATACTATGTTACGAGTATACATTATTAGTCATTGCTTACTAATAATGTATCTACTCGTAATATACCTAGCGTCGGTTCTAAGTTTTGGCACTACCGTTAAGAGTAAAATAAAAATGTGTTTTACTCTCTGATCTGTTTGGATGCCCAACAACGTAGCAGCTAGATTACAGCCCATTTATTCCATTCACTGAAGGAAACTGAAAATCAGTTCATGCTGAATAACCACAGCAAAGTGCCTTTTCATTAACATGAACCGCAAAATGCAGATAAAGTTACTAAGACGTCCCCAACTGAAGCACTTTAAACCCGCATTTTCATAGAAAAAACATCAACCTTATTTTGAAATTTAAATAACCTTATAGAATTTTAACGACTCACCATAAAACACTAGCCTTTGACTCCGAAGACTTGAGCACACCGGCCACAGCGCTACTAGACAAGTGACAGTGCGAGCGCTAGCGTATTGCGAAAGTTATCTAAATATATATGTATATAACTCAAAGCTGACTGACTGACATAGTGATCTATCAACGCAAAGCCCAAACCACTGGACGGATCGGGCTGAAATTTGGCATGCAGGTAGATGTTATGACGTAGGCATCTGCTAAGAAAGGATTTTGATCAATTATACCCCCAAGGGGATAAAATAGGAGATGAAAGTTTGTATGAAACTTTGAATTCCTTGGCGCGAGCAAAGCCGCGGGTTCAGCTAGTAATATTATATAGATACTAGTTGCGCCCTGCAGTTTTACCCGCGCAGATTTAAATCGCGGTATTCCTACGGGATAAAAAGTGGCCTATGTGCTATTCCAGACTATAATCTATCTCTCTGCCAGGTTTCATCCGGATCCGTTCAGCCGTTCCGGCGTGAAAGAGTAACAAACATCCATCCATACAAACTTTCTCGTTTATAACAGTATAGTAGTAGGAAAATATGATTTATGACGTTACAGGCATGACGAAGGCCTAAGGGTTTTTTTTTATCTTAAATTTTTCTTCGCGTTTGAGGCTCTTTTTCGTCATTTACATCAAGCGTGTCATTGCATGTTTTTTATTAAATGATGGCTTCATAAAAATAGGCTAAAGACATTTTCGTTCAAATAAGGATGTGATCTCTCACTTTGTGCTAAGACCTTGTGTAATGTTGGTTAAATATTAATAAAACTATACAACAATGCTTTGAGCATTGTTGTATAGTTTACTTACATTTTACTTTATTACACAGGGTGACAGAATCCAAAACTCCAACGAATCGAAACTGCAAGTCATCGCTTAAAAGTAAATGTCAACCCTGTTAACACTTACAACATGAATAAGACAGATTGCTTGGCATTTTTGTAAAAGATTACTCTTTTGATGGACGTATGTCTAGTCCTGCGCAATAGCGCTGGAACGCGGCAAAAACACGACATAATCCACACCGCGTCCGCCTCAATTAAATAGCCATGGTACGTATTGTATACGGGAAATTAAACCCTTACTCCACCGTCTGTGTCACCCTTAGATACCATTTTCGCGTGCATTGCCACACCGCTTACCTTTATTGCCATGTTTATGGAAGTTTGAACCTTATGTTGTGCGATAAAGGCGGTATTTGAAGTGTTCCTGGTTGCATATTCTTTCCGTCGGAAGAAAGTCCGGTGTATCGCTGGCAAGATACGACCCGCTGTTGTGCACTTAAGATAGCCCACATAGGGCTGCCACTGGGTGCTTGCATCTGCGTGCTTAGAATAACTAAAGTATTCAGTAATGAATGGTGGTTGGATGCTAAATACTTCCTTAACGTTTAAAGTGCCGTAAGGCAATTTAAGGATTTCCAAATAAAAGTTATAATAGTAATGAATATCCAAGCATAGGAAAAACGGTTCAATATTTATGCTCAAAAAACATTATGCAACAAAGATTTGATCTCTTGAAATATTTGCATGAGTCACTAAGGTCTCGATTTAAAAGTTGTCTGGGAGAGATTGCTTTAGCGCCAAGCCAACCGTTAACTAGGTTTGATAGTTTCATTCGTTTTTCTTATAAAAAAATAAAAAATGTGGGTAGTTTCAAAATTCCCAATTTGAGCAACCCTAGCAGTCGCGCCGTGTGCCGAGCCGCGCCGTGTAGGAACGAAGGCGATTGGAGTGAGTCGACTCGTTTTTCAGTCCAATGCACATTACAGTCTCACGGCTATCCTACAAACAACATTAAACTTTTTATCTCCATGCGCTATATTTAAATACAGTACAAACATTTTTATTAAATTGTGCAGGTGAAAATAGCGACTGTTTCCCTGTGGTTGAAAACTTGTGGCTTTGATATTATTCCAGATTATAATGCTGACATTGGATGTGTCCAAAATTGTTTTTTTGTTTGTAGAATGGAAATACAATTTCATTGATTGAATGATTGACTAAAATACTTTGTTGCACATAAAAATAACAGTAAGGCTGTGTCCCCAGTAGGCAATCTGTTAGCGGCCGACTGAGTTTGCGGCGTATCGATTTAGTACGCCCTTCCATATATTTGAAATGGAGTGTCCACAGTTTGCGCGAAACGCTGCAAACTGCGTGCAGTGAGCGCAAAACTAGCAAACTGTGGACACTCCATTTCAAATATATGGAAAGGCGTACTAAATCGATACGCCGCAAACTCAGTCGGCCGCTAACAGTTTGCCTACTGGGGACACAGCCTGAAAAGGCGAAGGCTATAAAGAAATTACAATTTTAAACTTAATATAAACTAGCTATTAAAAAAGTTTTCATTCGGTAGGTCTTATGAAAGTACGTTTAAAGTTAAATTTGGCAGTGTATTAAATGCTCTCAATTTGCTTCTTCATCATCATCATCTGCCTAGGGAAGTGCACATAGCCATTTCAAGAAAGAACGATTTAGAGCCTTCCCCAGCAACCTGGTTCCCATAGGTATAGCTTTGCCTAATTTATGTTAGATAGTCCTATGCAAAAAGTTTACCAATATTTATTTATTTAGCATATTAAGTTTCTATACTAGTAAACCCAGCTTTGCAAAATTTAGGTTAGACTAGCAGCGCCCCGCGGTTACACCCGCGTAGTGTTAAATCCCGGTATTCTCACGGGATAAAAGTAGCCTATGTGCTATTCCAGACTATAATCCATATCTATGCCAAATTTCATCAAGGTCCGTTCAGCCGTTCTGGAGTTATTGAGTAACAAACATCCATCCATCCATTATGTATATTAGTAGGATGACGCTGTGTGTTTATTATAGTTATTGGTATTACTATTATCAGTGAAAAGCTTCTTCAACAGATGTTAATATCTTATACAATAGACGCAAGACATGATATAAATAAATCAAAATATTAGTTTAATAAAAAAGAGAGTACAAAATAAAATAATAGAATCTGTCCCCTGTTTGACCTGTTTAGTTTTTAAAAATGTGTGTTAGATAGGTACATGTAATGCATTCAGCCACATTCTCCATATTAAGTATTTTTCGGAAAATATAAATAGAAAACAAACAATTTAAAACTAATTACAGCCCTGCATTTGGTATTCAACCCGAAAGGAGAATGGACATTTAAGTTAGAAGTTAACATACATTTGGGCACCTTATGTTTAGAATAACATTGGTCTACAAACTATGTCATTCTCGAGAGAATGAAAGAAGCATTAAAACATCCGCCGAATAAATAGTGAAAAGAGTCGCATTATGCTCGTTTGTCTTATTCTCAAACGGTAAAATTGTGGAGGCCTCGCCAAAAGTTTACGTGTTTTAATGAACGAATTCAGTTTCTTTGCTGGGAGAAGGGAAGTTCCACCGGGCTCATATAAGTTTGCGTTTCTGCTCCGGAGTTTTTGCTTCGAGTATTTTCTTTTGAGCATTGCAATTACGTTTGTATTTTTAACTGCAGCTGAGATGCATGACAGTATGACGAAAACTTAAGGTATTTTCAAGCTATGTATAAATGTTTATTATATCATGAACTTATTCTTGATTTTGTAGTGACATTAATGAAAAGCAAAAGTGTGGCGAAAAAAAAACCTCACGCATAATGGACCACCTTAGAGTCTAAATGCGGATACAGGAGTCCAACACAAGTAAGTGAGGCGAAAGAATTTTAAGTGCGGCTCCTTTCGAGCACTTAACACATTTTTAGAAAATTTTAGGTTCTACGAAATGCCGGTTTCCTCACGATGAATTCCTTGATTTTATTGAATAGAATTGGTGCACGACCGGACCCATGACCTTAGTATTGGAAGGCAGGGCCGCTAGACCACCATTGTTCGCATATTTTTTTTATTAAACTAGCGACCCGCCCGCACGCCCCTGCCTCGCACGGGTGCACATATCATGCATGTATTGTACATATAAACCTTCCTCTTGAATTACTCTATCTATTAAAAAAACCGCATCAAAATCCGTTGCGTACTTTTAAAGATTTAAGCATACATAGGGACATGGGGACATAGGGATATAGGGACAGAGAAAGCGACTTTGTTTTATACTATGTAGTGATTAAGTGTCGTGAAAAAACCTACACAGTATTTGCTTATGCCCCTAGTGACTTGTATGGCGATGGTTTCAGTAACGCCGAAAGTAATACGGCCGCAGCGTCTGCGACACGCGTAGGTATCGTTCAACGAAATAAACGATAAACAACTCATTTTATAACTAAACATTTCCAAGCACTCAACTCTATCTCAAGCCATCCAATCGTGTCGTTATGACGTAATATAGTAAGATGGTCTTCATAATTCGGGACGGGATCGAATTTTATGTAAGTGCAGGTCACAGAGTAAATTCGGGCGCGGTCTCGGCTATTGGTCGCACGCGTCGCGTCCCGAGACCGGGATTAGAGTGGACACGCCGGGATAGAGAGATTAGCTGTATTTGAACGTATAATGTTCGTTCTCGATGTAGGTAAGTAAGCGGTTTTACGTAGCAAAGCGTACTTTAGTATTGGAAACTATGTTACTATTTGGGGCTCATGTATTGGTTTTTTTTTCCGCCTAAGAACTACTCTATACAGAATGAAACAACAAATAAATAATTATGATTATTGTTTTATTATTATTATTGTTGTTTTATTGTTTTTATTTAGGATAACAAACAATTACACTCACATGTTACAATAAATAGGTACTAAGTATATAATGTAGTTCTTCAAGTGCAATCAGCACCGTTATCCGCAAATAAGGTAAGTACAAATATCGGGCGGCATGAACGTATGAATGAAGAAGAAAGAGAGAGAGGGTAGGTATGTAGGTGTACTGGTCTGCAATTGATAAGAATACAGCCAATACATCCACCCACCTGGTACCTGGTATTGTTGGTAGAATAACAGTCAAAAATACATTTTTTTTTGTACTAACGGTAACTATTTGAGACTTAAGTATAAGACATAATTGTGTTTGTGTTCCTCTAACGTGAGGGTGGTTCTAAGATAGTTTTAAGCTAATATCGAGGGCCATTCGAAACACCGCACTCAGCTCAAATACTATAAAAAAGGTATTATTGTCCAAGATTCTTCAGTATCCCTGGTTTAGAACCTCTTTCTCTAAACTTTCAAGTAAACATAGTTATCTAGATTAGGCCAGCTTATGCATAAGTCCTGCCTTGGTGACCTGTTTTACAGTTTTATAACATTTCAAGCACACCTCTTAAGTTAAACAGGTAACCTTGCATCTATCCACTTTTTAGATATGCTTATAATGTTTATTTGACCTACTTTGTTGCGAGAAATAACAATTTTAGAAAAAAAGTATTTCAATTTTCATCTTCACTTAGTTACAAGAGAATCGTCCTACCCTACCAGAAATGAGAATCAGTAGTTGAGCCTTTTTTTAAGTCCTTCCGGGAAAGTACGACCACCATGCCTTTTCCTGCCGCCAAGCAGCAACGCTGGCTGTGTTACGGTTAGAAGAATGTGTTTGACGGTAAAATTACAGGCACATGAGCCTTAAAATGCCTCAAGTGGTGACGCAGGGCAGTGAATCGTAGAGCACGTTCTTATCGTGCGTGACTTGCGAGGCATTGCTTTGTGACGGTCACCACTTAACATCAGGGAGGCCATCAGCTTGGGTCACCTGTTTTTTTTATTTGACTTGCAAGTGAAATAAAAAAACAGGTGACCATGACAACCTAATTGACACCAGCATTATAATGTAATGGTGACCTATCTCTCAACGAGACTGAGTGGTGGTTAGGCCCGCATCCTGCTCTTCAAGAGAGTAATTCGCACGTTGGGAACATACGCGCAAAGTAGGTTAGCTCAATGTCTACGATGTGATCCATCATAGGAAATTAGATTTCACGTAATGGAGCCGACCGGCAAAACATAGTTTTTTACGCTAGCAGGAAAAAACTTTGTGTATTGTTAGTTTATATTATTAATATTTGAAATATTTTCACTTCCGTTCCCAAGAAGATCCTACATGAAACTTGATCCCGAGGCACGCTAGATATCCCCTCAGATCTCGGAGTACCAAGTACTAACTCCAGATTCCTTGAGGACATCTAATCTAGTAGTCTACAGGATGTTCACTATGCGTTAGAGTAAATATAAAGTTTGAAATTATAATTATCTTCATACGATGTATGTATTTCATATTGTCCGTGGGAAGGTTTATATCTAATCGACATTTTGGATGAAGATAAAAGTGTTTAAATTCGTATCACTTTATACTTTATACTTGAATAAATAATAATTTAAGATATAAACTGAGCTCATACAGCAAATGCTGAGTGGTGGCCTTTTTTGTCATCAAACAAATAGTAAAAGTGTTTTAAAAAATTATGAGATAAAATAAACAATTTTCTATTCTATTCTATTCTATTCTAAACTGCTGGCCACTGCTGCCGTCCTGGTATGAATGAGCCTAAAAGTCTGAGATCAAGCGAAGCCTGCGGCATGTGTAGTATAGTGTAGTGTGTGCGAGTAAAATGTTAACTGTATATATTTACTGATATCCTTGGCAAGCATTCGAAAACCATGATAAGTATTTTATTCAGCATTCATCATTATACTCACCTTGAGAATGCGTCAGCGAATTGGAACTAGATAGACTTGACCGGACTGGATAGTTCCGGATAGTGCTAAGCCAAAACCTAATACTAGTATAACTTTATTTTTAAATCTTGTTTTAAGTTAGATTTAAAGTAACGTAAAGATAAATATGTTAAAAGATTCTTGAATAGCGAACATGAATAAATAGGTCAAATAATAGGACCCCCTTCACCAGAAAGATAGCCCTTTGAAGGACCCCATGTTGAAGCTTTAGTTCTTGTAGCGTCTAGTTTACCACGTAAAATCACGCCTATTTTCCATAGATATGCAGAGACCACGGATTTTGACTTGCTACGATCCTGACTCTTTCGCGCCATTCACTCTCATATCATTCTTTCTTTACATGCTCGTCGGTTTACGATACTTTTGATCTGGACTTTCTCTAGAACGTCTGCTATCTGATCTAGATACGTATCTATCGTACGTATCGTTGGGAGGAGAAGCCCTCGGCGGACGTCCGCCGAGGGCTTCTCCTCCCAACAGTTCCATTCACACTCACCTGATGCACCTTTTTCGTCAATCTTCTTTTATCCATCCTCTCTACATGCCCAGACCATCTTAGCATACTTTCTCTATCATCACTACGTGTTCTTCAGAATTATTTTTTATTTTTCTTTTCTTTTCTTCTTCTTCTTCTTATAAAAGTTTCAAGGTGCCCTTCATTATGGTCACTTATTGTGGTTTCGCTTGGGAATATATCCAAGTATCACACGTGCACCAAGTGCTTTAAATTCCAGTAATAAACCTTTGACCTCAAGTTTATTGGTTCAGGTCTTGGAAATAATCTAGCTAAGTGTATCCACAGAATACTAGAGAGATAGTTCCATCGTGCCATCATGGGTATCAGTTGTCAAATGTTTACCAAAAACGGGCCATCGAGGAGTAAACACCCATAACCTGGCATAAAAAAGGAATCTTATATACCTCTGGAGTGTGGGTGAAAAGTGACGAAAAGTGACTGATAAGTGATTTTTACCAGGATTCTAGTAATAATAAATTTTAATTTGTTTCTGTACCTTACTTTAGAAAATTCGGTCAGAGGGAAATTACTTATTAGCCATAATTTTTGTTGATCGTAAAGAACATGTTTTTATACTAAGTACTCTATGCACACACGGATACAGATCAAGATACACAAAGCTAATCAAAAATGACGCTTACTACAAAGACATAAAAGCGAGCAGTGTGTAGCCTGATGCGTATCACAGGGCACGTTCCTATTGTAAATATTGGTGGACTTTCATTATTTTGTATTCTAAGTGACATACGACGCAATGTTTGGTATAGATGATGGTTATCACTTAATATTAGCTAGTATATCTGCTTGTTCTATCAGCGAATAGAATAAAAAACTAAAAATCATAAAAATAAATTGTTTCTATATTCTAGAAACCCGTACGCTTTCAAAGGATCATACATTTCCCCTAAATATCTGGGAGTATCCACAGTATTCCTCAGTGCGATCGGGTCTCATCCCGGCTGCGACCACCAGACATTATTTATCCGCCACTGCCGGCGGCGCCCTAACGTGACATATTTTAAAGCGACCGTTTTAATAAGTCGCCTTTAACCTGCCACTTTGGATGTGCTAAGCTATTGAAGTGGCAATTCAAAGACCACATAGATAATAATATAGTCCATGATATGAATTCTGTGCAATCCACATGTAACCACCGGGAAAGTATGCGTCGGTGAATTTACAGGCGAAATATAGATTTTTATAGATAGAATTTTTTTTTTTTTAATTAGGCTTAACTTATTAAATGTGTCAAGTTAATGGAAGTAAGGCAAGTAAGGTAAAAAAAGAGCAAGCCAAGAGGACCCTAAACAGACGATCATGTATAAATAATTTTATGAAAGCGACTAAAATATATCAGAATCATAGCAAGTGAAAGCTCATCTCTGCCTACCTCTGTGCAAAACAGGCGTGATTTTCTAAAAATCTCGATTTAGGAACATGAAATAATCACAACTAATATTATAAATGCGAAAGTAACTCTGTCTGTCTGTCTGTTACGCTTTCCCGCTTAAACCTCTCAACCGATTTTGATGAAATTTGGCACAGATAATCTTTACACCCTGAGAAAGAACATAGGCAGGCTACCTTTTATTGCGAAAAAAAGAGATGAAGAGATTAAAAGTACGCAGACGAAGTCGCGGGTACCAGCTAGTTTGTAATAATTAAGAAACAGCGAAACCTTATTAATAAACAATATAAAAATATACAAGCACGTAAATTTTGAATTAACACAAGTTTGTATTTCATATTTCGCGTTGAATTCAAACCCGAAAAGCTACTTACAAATTTAAACACGAAGCGGATTTCAATTGCTTTATTTACAGGTGTTCTAGTTTTCAGACTCACAATAACCTCGGTTAAATTGAAATAGTGCTGGCACGTAAAACACGTGTCGCGGACTTTAACCAGCTTATTGTAGAGTTGTAGACCGTCGATACTCAATAAATAACGGGTTTTACAGCCGTGCTGTATCTTCTTTGCCATTTCTGTTTCTTATGAGCAACGCTTCCGAATTGGTTTCCGGCCCCGGCGGAGTTCCGTGCTGCGAGCGAATTCGAATATTCCACTTTATTCCAGCTCTTGTATATCCGTGGTCGGTCCCTCGACTTCTATATGACATGAGGATTACCCTCGCCACCTTCTATAATCTAAAGCTACTGGCATGTGCTACTAATTGATGCGTTCCGCGGGGAATAAAAACGGCCCGATTACGACTTTTGCTAAAGGTCTTTTACGCCCAACGGTTGCCAACTTTGTTTTCACTTCTTTACTTTATAGCTCGTAAAGTGCTGTTAATATAAACCGCGTTACAAAATGCACGGCAATATTTCCCAGTTTTAATCCGTATCGTGCCGAATGCGGAATCACTTTTGTTTTGGAACTTCCGCAAGTCGGAATGGTAGTTCGTAATTTAAGGTGCGCGTGCAGGTATTTCCACGTTAAATCTCGCCAGCTGAATCTATAGCGATTCTAATGATTTACCGCGCAATAAAGTTTTTAATTTCAAGTGGAAACATTCCATTATCGCAGTTTCGTTTTAATAAGTGAGGGGACGAGGTGAACTGCATGGCCAATTTCGCTGTGAAATTGAAAAAGTTAAACGACAACATCTACAATCGGTCCTGTGCCCCGATTCTCGTCCTCTCACTTCAGTATAGTGTTACCTAGTGTGTTTTACTTAGTAAATATACTTTTTCTCTTAATTTTTCTTCTAAATATTTGAGACACGTATCAGAGTTATTTTTTTATCGTACGGTTCTGCTTGTAGCCGAATGGTGATGTCTCGGTTCGGGGCTGTTGGTCGAAATGGATCGGGCGGTCGCGCAACTCGGCAGCTAGTCGGAATTGTTTCAGCTATTCTACCTACATATTGTCCTGAAACGCGCACTCGAATAGAAATTTCTGGAAGCTTCGTGTTGGCATGATTGAACATTGAAGAAAAATAGAAGTTTAAATAGCGATCCTGATATCATTATTGTCGATATTATATCACTCTACCAATCTTTAGTATACATTATTGTTTCAATTTTTATTGAGTCTTGCTCAACTGACCCCTTTGGACCCATCGGTAAAACATGTCAATAGTCTAAGCGTTGTTTATCTTAACACAGTATATTTTTATACAATATTTCCCGAAAATTCCTACTTGCCTTACAAAAATTGCCTTGAAAGGGTGTAGAAATCGATAAGTTAACGTCATTTTACTCCAGTTTTGTAACGAAATTCCAGTGGAGCACATCCTCTCGCAGTAGCAAATATTGTTTATGTAGCATCATCTATTCCCAGCACAGGAATGTTGCTATCAAGTAGACAAACTCACGCTTGCTTGCCGAATTCCTTTGAAAAACAAACCGTTCAAGAACACCCCTTATAACAATAACGCTATGGGTCGGTTTGCAATACCCGCTGTTTGCACACGGCTTATACCTTTCTTATAAACAAATAGGCGTTCTCGACTCTAGATAGATAAGGTTAAGGTGTAAAACAGTCTGGCAGTGCTGCGCTGGTTAATATTTCCCGGGTGGACACCTTGAGGGTAAGCTGGTTAGGTTACGTCCAGGGAATGTAGAGTGACTGATTTCTATCGCTCGGCTGTCCTGAATTCTGATAGCCTTTGTAGTCTATGTATTTTATGGACCATCAAAAGCCTGAATGAGATCAGTTGCTGAGTTGAAATATTTATAAAATGTAATCGTTTGGGAGTTATTTTTCAATTTGCTTGAAGACTTCTTAATTGGGCCAAGAGCTTAAAAATTTATGCGTTTTACACTTGTTGTGAAAGCAATAACTATGGACATGGCCTCATGCACGGGGTTTTGTGCTATTGAAATAAGTAACACTTCTTACTCTCAGGTAAGTACTTTACTTACCTGAGAGTAAGAAGTGAGAAGCTTTTGGTTTTAGTTGATGACAACATCACAAAATCACCAGATTAGTAAATAACTAATAACTTTATCTCCTTACAAATTTCAGTGTATTCAAATACATTATTTTATTCGTACTATACATATTTTATCGTATAAAATCTAGCGTAACATTTTTATCTGCACATTTAAAGCCAAATCTAAACATCTTTCACAGCGAAAGACGTATCCAAATCGAATAACGTATCGGGATATAAAACAAGGCACAAAGACAGTTAAAGAAGATCCCGTGTGTTCCGATAAGTCCCACGAGGCAGCCCTGTGCGTCGCGGTGTCGCGGCGGAAACGCAACAAGTTATGTGCTAGGGGCGGCACGTAAGCGAGAAACGATCCAAAAAATATCGCTCCCCTCTTCAGTGTGAATGTGCCTTAGGGTCTAGTCTCGTCCGCATATGCAGGGTCCATGAAATAAACCAATAAATAAACACGAAGCATGACGAGTGACATACATCATACATTTTATAAAAAGGAAGACCTTTTTATAAAAACGTCGTTTTTTAGGCTTTCCAATTAAGCCCAAAGATGTCTCACAAGCACTTACCAAAAATAAGCAAGATCTTTTAAAAACCAACTGCTTTTCAATAAAAGTGCCAAAAATAATAGCATTAGATGCAAAATGTACTTAACGGTGTCTTGAATAACAAACTGAATAATTAATTTATCGTCCAACCACTAAAACAATGTAAGCGCTACTTATGTCACAGCCCTAATGCGCGCTGCGTACAGGGCTGCCATTCCGTTTTATGGAGAAAACATAAAATTTATCAGACCTTGGAGATACAAATGAGAGCAAGGTTTCGGGTCTCGGTGTGAACGGGGTTTTATGAAGATGGCGCGTGTTATGACGGTATTTAGCCGGAGATTGATGAGGAGGTCTTGGTCGGAGACTGTAGGTAGGTAATGTGGGTATCTACAAAACGTGTTTTGTTTCTGAAACTTTGCTTATTTGGTGTACTCTTGATATCATTTCGTTTTTGTAGATATGTCCATGCGCTTGGCTGATTTAAAATTGGCTGAAGAGAAGTGGATTTGCCTGAAGAAAATGAAATGAGAATCCATGGGTTTCAATTTGCTGCCGCGCAACGAATATAAGAAAAAGCTACATTATGAGGTACGAAATACTGGTATTTCCTAAAAAGTATTACAATATTAATCTAAATATAAACATTTATCTAAACACTGTGAAAAATAAGGTCTGAATCGAAGTTGTCACTGGCTACGTATGGTAGGTAGATAACCTAGCCAGTATGAAATCGCTTTAGTAATAAGACCACCTATTATACTTTAATAATTTACTCTAAATGTATGATGTGTACCTACCTACAATTATGTATCATGGCGGTATCCATCTATCTATCTTAGGTGCGTACACTGTTGTAGAGTAGGTAATGCATAATTAGTAGGTAAATCTACATAAAAACAATAACTTCCTTGATTTTTGTTTACAATTTATCAGAAACAGATACACTACCTGGATCCTCAGGCACTATCATTAAACAAATGCGAATAAATTGATCACTCACTATAAATGCTTAGCGCGGAAATCTATGTAACGCAACTATCCATTTAAGATTTCTAGCCTTGAACCGGCTTTTACCGCTACATTATTTCGAATTTCGCTGATCAACAATCTATTCTACTAAATCTATTAGTCAGGGGTTCCAAAGAGCTAACATTTTTCAATTACGTCCTGTCCATTCATTACGCATCGAAATGCTACGAAACGCTACGATATGCTACAAAATGCTACGCAGTGCTACATAAATATAAATTTCAATTTGCGGTCCGCCTAAATCAATAATCAGCTTACTAGCACTCCGAATACATACCTCGGAATTATTTACTACTATGCGTTGTACAGGATGATAATGAATTTCTACAGGCACACAATGATAACAAATTAAAATTACAAAAATACCTATGAGGCTTTTAAAATCTTTTATGCCTCTTGATAGATGTTTCTATCATAGACCAAGACAATGCTGCATTATGGTTATCACTTTATTTTAATTATTTTTCTCGAATCTGTGTTCCGATCCATTGTTACCTTTCATTTGGATGTTTTTAAGAAAGGAGTGAAACGTTCTTATAGGTAAACATGTCATCACTTAACATCAAATGGGATTGCGCACAAAGGTGTTTTTGTCTTTACTTTGTCTTATAAACAGGCGAATTTGTGCCACTGGTTATTTAATATATGAGGACGCGCCACAGCTGATAAGCATACCATGCTGAGAAATAACTTGTTACGTCTATTACGTCTACCATATTCTTAGTCGGTAAGCTGTAAACCAAGCTTAAAAGTAGTACACCCTGTATGTTTGTAGGATACAATGTGGCACATACTGGGCGCCGGTCGCTCGCTAAGTGGACTACGTTTTGAGTTTGGGCGCATTTCGCATACACTATGAGGAGTTACTTAGCATCAATCCGTGAGGTCGTCGGGGAGATTATAGGGCGGTTATGCGTGAACTGACACTAGTTATTCACGACAGCTACAAACTGGGTAATTTGAGAGGCTGGCTCGCAAATTCAAACGGACATTTCAACATATTTGAAGATGTAAACTACTATATGGGTAGTTTCCTACATAATAGTGTGATTAGGATAAAAAAAATGAAACTAGTAAAACTTTGGTAGGACAACTTGTTAAGAAAAAATGATTTGGTAATTATAAATCTTCGAAAAAGTTGAAATGAACCAACCAACTGCCTACATACAGCATAAAGCATGGAAGACAAAGAGTAGTAGAGCTCTTTGTGAAGGGCTCGTCCGCACACCACCATTATTTTGCCGACAAGCAGCGTTGTCGTTTGAACAGTGTGGTTGCTGGTAAAACCATGAAATTTACCGGCAACCATACTTTAAACTTAATATGTAGTATCCTAACGTGTGTGACTTGCGAGGCATTGTATTGACAAGCGTCGGAAATAACAAAAAATAAAACCACCTATCTAACACCACTTTTGTATGACTACAACGGTGCCAACCAGTGCCAACACAAAGGAAACAAATGCTCAATGTGTCTCGCAATTTAGCCTCAAAGTCACACCTGTTTACCAATAGAACTCTCAGCTTGTTCGAGGGGACCCATCAGAACACATGATGTAAGGCGCGCTACACCGAATTACCCCCTAACTCTGCATGGAGGCAGGCTAATTTATTTCATCTGAACCCCAGGTCTGGAACCAACCATTCGATGGATCCAATACCTCGAACCTGTGTTCTTTTAGTATTGCTATATAGGCCTATATAGGCCTGCTTATAAGAGTAGTAGAGCTCTTTGTTAAGGGCTCATCCGGGGAAGTACTACCACCACGCCTTTTTCTGCTGCCAAGCAGCAACTCTGTGTTTCGGTTTGAAGAGTGTGGTCGCCGGTGTAATTACAAGCACATGAGGCTTAACATCTGTATGCCTTAAGTTGATGGACGCAGGGCAGTGCATCGTAGGGCACGTTCCTATTGTGTGTGACCTACGGGGCAATGTTTTGTTTATAGGTGATGGTTACCACTCAACATCAGGTGGGCCATCTGCTTGTTCAATCAGATAGTTGTATAAAAAAAAGGCCATTTTCCAAAGGGTTTGCTTTGCTTGTTTATTATTAGTAATGCAATCTTTTAACTAGGAAAATTTGTTTGAATTAAAATGATATATTTCTGAACTGGGTACAATATTGCTCACAACTTCACTGATTGCGATTTTTTTAATAAGTTCAGTTACTTTAAATCTATCAAAATGTAAAAATGTGCTAGCGTCAAATTGTTTGACGGCAGTCAGCTTCTTAATAACACGCGTATACAATTATCATTTCAATGGGATATTTCCTATGATTTTCCAGTTTGAGTTTGAGTGTCCTTTGCAGTAAAAGAGTGCGAAACAGCGTAGACCATTTTGTCTGCCAATAACATTTGATTTACCTACTCGCACAGGCTTCATTCAGTTCGACTTCGGCGCATGCAACTGTGCCGAAATATCGGGAAACAATCAAACTCACAAATCATAGAAAATATTCCACTATAAATGAAAATTATTAATAACCATGAGTGTTCTAAATACTGGGTATACATATTACGAGAAATAGAATGTTATATTAAGAATAAAAAACCGGCCAAGTGCAAATCGGACTCGCGCACGAAGGTTATTATAAATAGGACTAACATAGCAAATAAGTTAGCCTGTAAGCTGACTAACAAAATATGGACCAAAATTGTCTGATTTAATCAAATAAATTAAATTAAGATTATGTATTTAAAATGTTTTAGAAAGTTTGTGTTCAAAAAGTTTGTTTGTTTTATAGGTAATTTACTTTTGTTCGTTTATTATTTTTTATTTCTCTTTTTTGTGTGTATGAGTTGGGCAAATAAATGCGTTATCTATCTATCTATTATTTTTCATAGCCTGGTGACAGCAGACAGACAAACAGCGGAGTCTTAGCATAGGATTCCCGTGTCATCCTTTGGTTATGGAACCCTAAAAAATATGTAAAAATATGAATAGCAGCATAGCAGTCCAGGTGTAAGTCGGTCCAAGTTTCTGGATATACGGGAGTACGTTCCGTAAACATACTAACCTGTAAACCATTTAGCTAAGTGTTTGATGCAGCCCGCTCCCGCTCCCATTTAGATATTGAAAACTTGTCTGGACCAGCGGCCTGGCTATTGCCAACTGGATTTTCGCATTTGACTAAATTGGAAGCTTGCTTTCTGATTTGGTCGTAAATCCTGGTTATTGATACTCAGTCCGTGATTGTCTGCGGATTTTGAATGATGTTAATATTCACCGTGGGTATTTGTACATTAAAAATGTTTTAACACTTTAGGATAGCTATTTCAGTGAACACATCTAACTACTTTGTAAGTAAACTTTCAACAGACACATAGATAAAAATGAATCGCAGAAGTTTGTTTTGATCTATTTTCAATTATTTTCTGACTGAACGGGGTAGTTTGTTTCTCGTTTTAGTAATAAATATTGAACTTATTAAAGATTTATTGCCTCATTAACATTTTTTAAATACGAGTACATAGTTTAGGTCAATTACTTCTAACACTATACAAGTTGTGTTTTTCATTATTATTATAGTCTAATCTTTTTTTTTTCAGTAGGTGCTCTTTACACATAATTGCACACTACTAAGACCCATCCACTATAGTACAAAATAGCCGCACTCAAGACTCCATATCCAAATACACTCTCATAAAGTACTCTATACTCAAACGCTCATTCTCATAAAGTATACTGCATGCTCCGAGGCCCATCTTAAAGTAATTTCGATGCTCGAGCACAAAGTGTTCGTAGTCCGCACCGCTCAAACGGTCTTAAATCCAGCGGCCATACACCAATTGGTACAACCTTCGATACGCGAGACCCAAGGAAGGAATACGGAAGCTTCGCTATTTGTGAGGCCGTAAACATACTTTATGGGACCGTGCGATGGACGCTGTTACAGCAAACCTACCCGGGAAATAATAGTGTTGTGACACGTTTGCGTCTCTCGTGGAGTTTGTAGTGGCTGTTCTTATAAGGGTAGTGGTCATCGAGATTAGGCCATGCCCTAATGGTGTTGGTAGGTACACTGGCATTTTCGGGAACGTTTTTTGAGACTGGTGATCGGCTATCGGGTCGCCGCTTACCATGACGGGGCTGCTCTCTCAGATTTTGTACACACATAATTTTTTATCTCTCAACCAATATTAGCTTTATCGATGTTTTGTTTGGCCAAAAGACCGTGAAAAACGTAAACTCCTTGAAACAAAAAATGTAATCTATCTATCTAATCAGCCCACATTCACCCACTGCTGGGTAAAAGGCTCCTCCTTAGCACGCCACTATTTCCGGTCCTACGCCAACTGTGCCCATTTGGCTCCCACTGTCCTATCGATGTCATCAGACCACCTGGCCGGTGGTCTGCCTCGTGGTCACTCTCGCGTGGTAACCACCCTCTACCGTTCTAAATAATAATAATAAGACACAATAAAAAAAATATATAATATGATATTTATTTCAGGCAGCCGCATGCTAAGTAGATTACCTATTATATTTACATTGGTGTTCATAATCATAGGGACCTATAGTCATTCAACTTTGGTGAAAATAGCCCGAGTTTTTGAAGAATTAATTGTATTTATTTTCGAGTGACCTATAGTCTATAAATAAAAAATAAAATAAACATATAATGCAGAACAATCCACACAGCACCACTAGCCTCAAAGTAAGCTACTCAAAGCTTGTGTTATGGGTACTAGATGACTGATATATTTAATACATTATATACTTACATAGATAGATATTTTTTATCGTACATAAACACCCAGACCAACGGAACAAATTTCTGCAGATCGTACACAAATTTGTTCCGAGGCGGGAATCGAACCCGCAACCTCTTGCGACGCAGGCGGTTTCTCGCCCGCTGCGCCACTGAGGTCGTCAAGGGGTGTTGAACGAACAGACGGCACTTCCATCCCACGCAAGATGTCGGTTCTGGTAGTTATTTTATAGTTTGTCCCGTAACTACTGTTTCGGCACGCAGACGGTTTCTTGGTCGTTGAGTTTACTACTCATAAGGGGACTCGTTAAAATATCTTAGAGCAATTTGCCCTTTGTGTTCCATTATTGTGTTAGTAAATCTACATCCAGACAGAATACCTCATAATACTGTATTCATATTATTACTGAAAATAATTAAAGCACGATTGCTTTAATTATTTACTTTATTTTAGTGAGCACCGATATACTCACTCGCGCGTATCTAATAGATACCATTTGTTTTTGTTGGTCTATCTATAAAATGCTTTTCTATACTCTCCATTTTTCTTTTGTAACGGCATGTTCAACATGCCTTCAGCGAGATGGATTCCATGCACTTTGATACCGTCGGATCTGTCCAGATTCCGTATCTCGTCCGGATACGGATGCAGACGAGTGATCCGCACTCCGGATCACATACGATAATTACCTATCATCCGCACACGCAGCAATAATGAAACATCTCGCTCCATATCCTATTAATCCTGCGATGTTAATTTCAAAGAGGATTTAGGATCGGGTTTAGGAGACAGCTGGTTCACTTCGTACAAATTGAGAAATGTATTATGGAAATGAGAAATGTATTTAGTAAATGGTTAATACTTTTCAAAATTCGAAACATACAACAAATGGCTATAGTATGTTAAGTTTTTTTCTTTTCTAGTTGATGAAACAGTAAGACAATAATTAGGTAAATGGATTTGAAGTAGTAACTAAAGTTATGTTAAGTTATGAGAAATAAAACTATTGTAAATTCTCAAGAATCATTTATTCGTAAATTAAGTTACCGAAATGTCTAAAAAACTATTTTTTATAATAAAGCGAACTACACGGTACACAGAGATACCTTACCTTACCTGCGGAGTTAGTGCGACACCGAACCGATTTATTACTTTTGACTAAGTACAGTACCTCTCTGACTGTCTGACTTTTGTTTTTATTATTTAGTTTTTCTTAACGTTCTGAGAACTTAAGAGTCTCCGCACAAAAAGTCCTGAGGTTACGAAAAACGAAGAAACTCCAAGTCTCCAAGACACCTATGAAGCACTTATTATTTTACTTTTATTACTTAACCAGCTATTCTACCCTAAGCTGTAACTTTCAGCTAATCGACAGATCATGTGCTAAGCGCCCAATCAACTAAGTTGAAGGTTGGGAGAGGATGTGATCTGCTGAAATCTATTTTATTCCCTTGTAACGGTTTCACAGCGATAATTATACCGCTATTTACATTTTGTTATAGAACGGCAAATGTTGACAGTAAAATGTTTTGATCACGAAATTTCACGAATTTGACGACCTCTGTGGCGCAGCGGGCGAGAGCCTGCCTGCGACGCAAGAGGTTGCGGGCTCGATTCCCGCCTTGGAACAAATTTGTGTACGATCTGCAGAAATTTGTTCCGATGGTCTGGGTGTTCTCTATGTATAATAAAAAATATCTATCTATGTAAGTATATAATGTATTAAATATATCAGTTATCTAGTACCCATAACACAAGCTTTGAATAGCTTACTTTGGGGCTAGATAGTGCTGTGTGAATTGTCCAGCATTATTTATTATTTATTTATTTATACATTGGAAATAAGGAATTATATAGGTTTCTATTGTAAATCATTTTTCATAATCTAAAAATATATTATAATCTACCTATAACCGTTTCCAGCTACAGAGACTTAGCTTTTGGACTTTTTATTTGACTTAAGTTTATTTTATGTATCAAATATACATAATTTTATATTATTATAATTCTCGAATAATCTTGAATGTCTTGTTAATAATTACACGCAAATTATTAAGTTGGTGGAAGACTCAGCAGGCGCTTGGGTCGCCGGATGTAGATATCCGACGTTGGGTACCGCTCGGATATCCGATACCCGACCCCTAGATTTACGCAGATATCATAATTATATCGGATCTTGAGAACGAATCTAAATCTTCTCTGGGTGTTATATTTTATTACATGGGTACTAGTAGCGTCCCGCGGTTTCACCCGCGTAGTTTTAAATTCCGGTATTCCCACGGGATAAAAAGTAGCCTATGTGTTATTCCAGACTATAATATATCTCTGAGCCAATTTTCACTAAGAACCGTTCAGCCGTCCTGGAGTTATAGAGTAACAAACATCCATCCATCCATACTTACAAACTTTCGCGTTTATAATAGTATTAGTAGGATATATCCCAATTCCCCAAGGAAAGTTCATGTAGTAATAAATAAATAAATAATGCTGGACAATCCACACAGCACTATCTAGCCCCAAAGTAAGCTATTCAAAGCTTGTGTTATGGGTACTAGATAACTGATACACTTAATACATTATATACTTACATAGATAGATATTTTTTATTATACATAGAAAACACCCAGACCATCGGAACAAATTTCTGCAGATCGTACACAAATTTGTTCCACGGCGGGAATCGAACCCGCAACCTCTTGCGTCGCAGACAGGCTCTCGCCCGCTGCGCCACAGAGGTCGCCACAGAGGTAATAACGTAAATGTGTTACATTACATGATAGACCATAATTACATCGAGGAGGTATATTGTCTATGTATAGGTATGTTACTAGTCTAGATAGTAAACCTATCTTATTATAAGTTCGCAGGTTCGAAGCAGATAAGGTCCACATGATGTTAGGTGTAACCTTCACCTACAAAAAAACGCCAGCAAAAAAGTGACAAGTCACACACTATGGGAACGAGCGTGCCCTACGATGCATTGCACTGCGTCCAGCAAATTCAAGGTATACCTACAGATGTTGAGCCTCATGTGCCGGCAACCACACCCTTCAAACCGAAACACAGCAACGGTGCTTGACGGCAGAAATAGGTATGGTGGTAGTACTTCCCCAGACGAGCCCTTGACAGAGTAATACTTCCGAACGCTCAGAATAAATTTGAGATTGGTTTTGAGTTAATTTAGATTTCAGCCAAATTGTTAAAATTTTTAAATTACCGAAAAAAATAATTCATTTCGATTGATAAGGTCTACTAACCCTGTTACGCAATTTGGTTATATCGAGCGGTCACGGGTCAGAATTCAGGTACGCAATCCATTTAGAGCCTGATATCCCTTGTAATCCTCAAATGTGCTCTGTGTGTTTCGGTCGGTGGTGTCCACGAATGAGGCAACGCTATTTCTAAACCACTGATGGCGCGGCGCTCAAAACTATCACTACAGAGTATGAGTCGTAGTAGTAGATTAAGAAGGTCGCATCATCATTGTCTGGAAGTGATTTTTACCTGCGTTATGACCGCTGATTGTAGGGCAAAACTGTTTTCCTTTTTTTAATGTTATAATACTTATCCATACTGGTCTCGGTATAGTTCTTATTTATTACCTCCTATTTATTTTATTTATTTATTTATTGGAAAACCAACAGCTTAATATAACTAAAATAACATAGCAGATATAAAAACGAAAACAGCCAATAAAAGATTTTCACGGTTAAAACAACATTATAAAAGCATAAACATTAATGTGAGCACCGTAGTCAACACAGCACCTAAAAAAACAATAAAAGAAAGATGAAGTAGTGAACATAATGATAATTATACCTATGTACGTTTTGTTCACTATTGAAGAACTCCCTGTTCATTCGCTGCCTGGCTTGGCTGGCCATTTTAATACTTAATTTTAGTAAAAACCTGATGGTTCTCTCAGCAAAAGTTTTATAATCGTAATGGTTCTGTTATCGCTGCCACAAAAGCTAAGCACACCTAGCTCACAGTGAAAATATAATATACTATTTTCGTTTATCGTTTTAAGGAGTAGACACCCAAGACTAGACTATTTTAATCGTCGATTTGTCTACTTTTTTTGCTGGCTCGCGCCGGCAAAGTTTCAGCTTTATGGAATGCGCAGTCCAAGGCTCAAAGTTGGTGTGAAATTACTCAAATTTTACCCGCCGCCGTTTGCAGGTGCGGTGCCTGCTAATTTTATGCGGTTTTAAAATCACAATTATTTTGTGGTAGAACCTACATTATAGCTAACAAGCGAGCCAATGACTTATATTATGAGAATGCCTGCGTTTGTATTATGTGATTATCACTAGCGCAGTGTATTACAATTAAAAGGGCAGTACCTAAACAATAACTGGATATTAAACAAAGTATTTAAATTGAATAATTTCCCACAAAATCCGTATTCTATTGTTCAGTCAGGTTTTTTTATTGCTGAACTGATCTCGATATATTAAACACATTCCGCAATAAAAACTTTATTCCCGTTCGGCAACATCGAAACAAAACAATTTACATGAGAATACAAACACGGATCTATCATTTTTACGCGAGTTTAAATGGCTTTATAAATCAGTGTGATAAAACTGGCTTATCTGATCTCCCACACACGGGCGAAAGGCGAGAGCGTTACACGCAAAACGTTTCGAATGCATTACAGTTTGTTTTATGGCTCCCTAAAAAGAGGAAAACACAATATCTGATCTACTGTCCACTTCAACGGCAAGAAAATGTATTCACCTTTTCAGGCAATATTTTCGAAGCTATTTTTCCCTAAACAAGCCGAGTTTACTGGTTTTCTGTTTTATAAATGCTCGTCGATAACATGGTAACGTATGGTTGTGCTCTTAATTTGGTCTCAGCATTCGTCGGAGCGAAAGTAGTTAAGCAATAGTTTTGGCATGGGCCCGTGAGAGGAAACCATTCATATTGAGTAATGTTTCCTCGCTGCCCCTTTATTACGTACCTCCATTCTGCTGGAACACATTTGTAGCTAAAGTAGCTTCGGTTCGACGCCCCACAATACGAATTATCCTTTTCTCTCTGACTTTTTACGAAAAAGGTTTTCAATTATCACAAAGAAATCTAGGGTGTTTTATCTTAAAAAATGTATAAAAGAGAATTGAAATGAAATGCGTACATACGAGTACCTAGAGGCAACGAAAGAACGAGCACAGACGCACCTTGACCGTGTACAATACCTTGCGTACCCGCTGCGTGGATGTAATAGGAGGGAATGGTCTAATGGGATAATCGAGAGCTCATTGCAAGGTTGTGACGCCGTGATCCAGGCAGTCCCGAGTCGCGCCACACCGCCGCCGCGCGCGACGCTACGCCCGGACAATTGCCTCTAATCGCGCTCTCGAAGGCGTATCCGGTCAATCAATCTCCTAAGACAACAGGATCCTCCAGTATGCTCTCCGACGCGATACAGTGAACTGTTTACGTGTCAACACCTCCGCGTAATCGCGAGTGCGAACTGACCACAAGGATGAAAGCACCGTGTGAAGTTAGGAATCGAAGAATGAGCGGCAGGAGTTGCGCGAATATGATCGACTGAATCTCGAATCAGAACTACAAATCTGAATCTTCAATTCTCCATCATGAATGGATTGAATGCATCGGCAGACAAGCCGAGCAACGGAGGAGAAGTGCGTGCGAAAGATGAAGCGATACCAAGCAGGTGTAGTGTCAAAGACAAGCTTATGCAGATCAGGGCGAACATTACAGTGGAACCGATCATCGCATGCTACATCATGTCAAATGTGTTTTCTGGACTTGCAGTGCAGAACTTGAATTTAGAGAAAGCGTGTCGAGTGAATTTAGGTTACGATGATGAAGTTTGTACGGCGCTGAATCGAAGGCAGACGACAAATTACACTTTTGAGGAATCAGAAGTCCAGAAGCTGACGGCTTCGGTACAAGCATGGAAGAACATAGTACAGACGGCGATTCCTTGTGTGCTAGTATTGTTTGTTGGCTCTTGGAGCGACAAAACCGGAAGGAGAAAAGCGTGCATCCTCCTGCCGATAGTTGGGGAGGTGTTGTGCTGTACCAGTTTCATGTTGAACACTTATTTCTTCTATGAATTACCTCTGGAGGTCACCGTCCTCTCGGACCTGTTTCCATCTCTAACCGGCGGCTGGATCACAGTGTGCGTCGGCGTGTTCAGCTACATCGGTGACGTCACTACCAAAGAAATGAGGACATTCAGAGTAGGAGTGGCCAATTTGTGTATGTCTCTCGGGATCCCGCTCGGCATGTCTCTGAGCGGCATCCTGTTACAGCAGATCGGGTACTACGGGATATTTATGATTTCAAACTGCCTCTATCTGACCAGTTTGATATACGGGTACATTCGCCTGAAAGATCCCGTCGTGTCTCTGAGTCGTCAAATAGTGAGTATTTTGTATACATTTTGGGATAGAACTGATTAAGTGAAAGGTTATTTCAGTCATTAATTCGCGTGGCGTTCAAAGTCAGGTCAAAAGATCGGGAGGTGTCTCGATAGCGGCCGGGGCCATACATCATTTGCAGTGTAGAGCGACAGGCCGGTTAGTCCTATGTCTAAGTGATAAATTGCCTTCGCCTACCACGCAAATTTGAAGGGGGACATCGTAACGCAATCAGTGCGATTTTGCGCGCCTCGGTAGTGTCGCGCGCGATTTATGTTGATCTATCTTTGACGGCAACACTATCGCGATTGAATGGAAAAGCCGAGCTTTTTCTTATTGATCACTCCTTTTCGGACTAAAAAGCAGAGCTCCAATTTCTTCAAGGAGCAAAGTATTTTTAGCCAAAAATAATGAAGGGGTAGTAGGTAAGTAGTGTAGGGGGCGAGATTCATCTCGAGAAAATATTTATGAGTACCCCTACATTATTTTACAGGTACTTTTCTATTTGATTATTCTATGGCTATAAGATGTCCTATATTCATCAGTCATTGTAAATATAGCTCCAATTTCTTCAAGGAGCAAAGTATTTTTAGCCAAAAATAATGTAGGGGTACTCACAAAAATTTTCTCGAGATTCATCTCGAGAAAATATTTATGAGTACACCCTACATTATTTTACAGGTACTTTTCTATTTGATTATTCTATGGCTATAAGATGTCCTATATTCATCAGTCATTGTAAATATAATATTGTTCATGCGTGTGTTAGGAGTCGTGCGTTGGTGTTTTACGCATGAAAATTGAATCAGGCTGCTTCTTTGCTTGATCTAGGAATAAAATTAAATTCTATTAATTTTATTCCTAGATCAAAACCCATTCCTGCAAAACAATCTATTCTATTCTATCTACTACTATATTGGTAAAATCCAAAACACGGATTTTTTGGAATGAAACAGAGAAACATAAATAAACTACTAAGCCGTTGAATAAACATTTTCTTATTGCTTTTAGAAAATTTCAATTATTTTACATATCTTTCGGGTTCGCAGCCAGATCACGTGCTCACACTAGTTCGGAATACTTAACGCCTCTTTGACTATTGAAAAATGGTTGGGTGTGCTGAAAATAAACTATTTCTTTTGAAAGAGTTTTTCATTTAAGTTAGTTTAAATGTTAAAACATTTGTGTGATTAACACATTGTGTATTTTTTGCCTGGGTGTTATATTTTTGTTGTATATTCCAATACGATTAATCAGAAACTTTCTTTTCTAAAAATGTGTTCTCCTTATCAGTAAAGGAATACTTACATCGTTGGTAAACCAGTAAGTATTCCAACAACAATATTTTTACTCAAATCTTAGACTGTCTCACATTAAAAAATACAAATATTCAAATAGTTAAACTAAATTTCAGTAAATCGGCTTGCAAGCCCATCGCTGCTGTTACTTAATGCTTGCTCTACCCATAACGGCCACAAAGAATCTTCAGAGAGTTCAGTGTTCCAAGAGTCATCGTGAAGCCATGTGTGTTTAAACGGTTTTAAACACACATGGCTTGGCTGGTTGTAGGAGCAGCCAGTAGGATGCTGCAGCCGGGTGTGTGTGTGTGTGTGTGTGTGTGTGTGTGTGTGTGTTTTCATATCCAGTCTGTTGTAGAAGCAGCCAGTAGGATGCCTCAGCCGTTTGTGTGTGTGTTCATATCCAGTCCAGTTGCAGGAGCAGCCAGTAGGATGCTGCAGTCGTGTGTGTGTGTGTGTGTGTGTGTGTGTTTATATCGAGCCAGTTGTAGGAGCAACCAGAAGGATGCTGCAGCCGTGTGTGTTCATATCCAGTCTGTTGCAGGAGCAGCCAGTAGGATGCCGGGGTTGGGTGGGCTCGTTCTTCGATGCGCGGCACATCCGCGAGACGCTGACAGTAGCGTTCCGCACCGGCCCACGCCGCAGGCGTCTGCGGGTCTCTTTGCTCATAGTTGTCGTCTGCGTCATATTTGGACCACTACATGGTAAGACTAAGTTGCACTCAAACATTACATTTTTAGTTCAGTGCTGGTACCGGTTATGGGATACGTTGCGCTGTTAAAGAGATCTGTGACTGTTGGTCTTTCGACAGCCTTTAAGACACGACGGGAAACGAAAAACATGAACTAGAATTAGCTAGAGATATAGAAGGAAGGGGAAGGACTTCAGGGAGTAAGAAGCTCTAGTGAAATTCACGAGCTGTTTTATGTTTTGGATTTTCCTGAACCAGGTTCAGAACCAATCTCAAAGGCCTGAACTTTAAACATAATATGATTTATCTGACACCTGACTTAATCTGGTGTTGCTGTAGGCAACGGTAACAGCTATCTACCAAGTGGGCCGTACGCTTATTTGCCTATACCTAGACTACGCGTAATAGCACCGGTGGTCTAGTGGGAGTGACCCCGCCTTCCGATCGTAAGGTCGCAGGTTCAGAATAATCAGAATAATAATAATCAGAATAATCAATTTATTGGTAACAGTAATTACAAGTCAGTGTTTCAATCGATAAAAATAAAAATAAAATTTATGAGAATAAATAATAGATTGCAAATAATAAAAAACAATAATTGCACACATTCTAATGAAATTATAAATAAATAAATTTGTATAACATTTAAAAATTAAAAATAGATCAGTCGCAGGTAAAAGATTAGGTGCCTAAGAAATCCTCGACACTGTAGAATGCCTTCTCGACCAGCCAAGTTTTTAATTTAATTTTAAAGGAGGACAGACTAGGTGTGTCAATGATTTTATCAGGCAGGTGATTGTATAGCTTGGGCCCCATTATATGCGTGAGCCTGTCAGACTTGGCAAGTCTGTGGGTCACTGCAGAGAGCTTGCCAGCACCACGCGTGTTATAGGTATGATCCTCTCCACGCGTCTTGTACTCAGCCAGGTTTTGCCTTACGTGAAGTGCAGTCTGGAGTATGATGACTGAAGGCAGCGTAAGTATTCGCAGGGAGATGAAGTGCGGCCGCGCCGACGTGTCCTGCGCCGTCCCCACGATCGCCCTCACAGCACGCTTCTGCATGCGGAAGACGCGCTCCCGGTCGGCAGCGCGCCCCCATAGTTCTGCACCGTACTGGAGGAGCGAATGTACGGTCGCGAAGTAACAGGTGCGGACCACGTCGGCGGAGACCACGCGCGATAGCCGGTGGAGGGCGAAGCATGCGCTGCCTAGCCGAGCACACAGCTTGTCGATATGCGTGGCCCAGGTTAAGGTGCGATCTATTTGGAAGCCCAGGAAGAGAGTCGACGGGACTTGTTCAATAGATGTTGTACCTATCGATATGGATAAGCTTCTAACCCGCCGCCCTGAGATGCAGAAATGGATAAAATGTGTTTTTTTAAGGTTCAGTACCAGTCCGTTCCACTTAAACCACTGTGCCACCTGGTGGGCAGCTGTGTTCAGCCGCTGCTCGAGTTGGTCTAGTGAAGGTGCGTTGACAACTATGGCCACGTCATCCGCGTACATAAAACATTCCCCGGCGGTCACGTGCTCGGGTAGGTCGTTCAACAGCAGCGAGAACATAATGTTGGATACCGACGATCCCTGCGCTACACCCATAACAGTCTTCAGGGAGTTGGACCTAGTTTCTCCTCCGTCAGCGATCACCATCTGCGCTCTGTCACGCAACAGATCTGTCAAGAGCGAGTGCGCCTGACCGCTGATCCCGTAGTGCTGTAGCTTGGAGGCGAGAACGCTGTGGTCTGCAACATCGAATGCTTTCGATAGGTCGCAGCACAGGACTGCGACTTGCCGTTTCCCCTCGCAAGCTTCCATCACACTTCGGATGATCTCGCGAGTCAGCGAGGTGGTCGAGCGGCCAGCGCGGTATGCGTATTGGCGCTCTGACAGCGCTTCTGTTGCCGCTAGGTATTCCGTGAGACGGGTGCTGAGCCCGTTTTCTAGAATCTTCGCAATGGCAGGGATTATCGAAACTGGTCGGTATCCATCGATTTCCTCCCGCTTGCCCTTTCCTTTAAACAGCGGTGAAATTTTACTTACCTTAAGGGTTTTCGGGTAAGTTCCAACCTCAATGCAGCGGTTGAACAGGCTGGCCAAACAGCAAGCCAGTGGTTCAGCGGCGGAGGTCAGAAGTTCCATCGAGATGTCATATATGTCCCTAGTTGGCTTCCTGGGAATCTTTGACGTTATAATACGGAACACTTCACCTGCAGTAAACCTGGCCAATCGCAGAGAGCGGTCGGACGGAGGTCGTGCCGCTGCAAGCGCCGCCAGCACGCGCGCGAGATCAGCGCGCGGCGCGCCACACGCCGCCGCCGCGCCCACGAACCGAGCGTTCATCGCGTCGGCTGCCTCCTTCCGAGACGTGAACTTCACACCTGCGGAATTCTTAACAACCTCTGTGAAGCTCGCCAGAGTATGAGCGAGTGCGCCTCTCTCCGTGTTGACGACGCGCCATATAGCCTTGTTCGAGTTGGCGCTATAGCGGATCACGTTCTCATAGTGTTGAAATTTTTGAGCTTTTATAGAGTTTTCATATTGTAAAGTGATTTTGTTAATGAACGAATCTAGATGTTGGTCTGGGTGTTTTTCTTGAAAATTTAATGTATCAAATAAAAGGTCTTTTAAGTCTACAAGTTCTTGAGTGACCCATGATTGTTTTTTATTGTTTTTGCGTTTATAGGGAAAACAGATATTATATTTACTCTGCAGAAAATTAATTAAGGAGGTTGTTAAGTCCTCCGCAGACTGTGTGCTTTGCAACCAGTCATCCCAGTCTCTGGAAGCTATTGCATCTCGGAAGGCCAACCTAGTCACGTGCGAGTAGTCTCTGACGCGGCGAGTGCGCGGCGGCCGCTGCACGCGCGCGCAGGTCAGCGCGGCGCGCACGCCGTAGTGGTCGCTGAGTCGGGTGACGACGGGAGTCGTCTCCACCGAACCCCACGGCGAATTCGAATCCGGTCGTGCAACAATGGATTTTTCTATCGAAAAATTTATGTGCGCAATGCGAGTGCTCTTAAACGGTGAAGGAAAACATCGTGAGGAAACCAGTTAGTATTCTAACAGCGGCGATGGGCTTGCAACCTGTCACGTATGGAATACTAACTACTGCAAAATGTGGGTATGTGCCAAATGTAATGTTTGGACGTACCTCTGACTACCCCCCTTAGACATCCTCAAAGAATCTTGAATTAGTACCTACTTGGTACTGGGAGATCTAAAGGGATATCTACCGTGCCTGGGGATCAAAGTCGTGAAGCTGTTTCAGTTTTTAGACTACGCGTAGATTACAGATTTTGTGTTACGTATGTGGGTTTCTTCAACATGATATTGAGGGTATTCAAAGATAAAGGCTCCTCCACTCCGAGTAATACTCTCATATTTTACGTGTTCACTTTCTAAAGTAATATTTCAAAGTCGGCTTAAATCAGAGTTAATTATGGCAACTACACACAGAACTATAGCACTCAGACGCCGAGGTTTATCCAATTCATCACAATAATTATTCCGTACATTCAATTAGGAGTTATGGCGAAATTAGGACCTTTACTACTACTTATTAAAGTGAGATTTGGAGTTTGCAGTTCTACTTAATGAAAACAGGATTTGTGGCGTTATGGCGGGCTTACATTGAGTCCATCGTCCGTACATCGTTTCACTGGTCAAATCAATCAAGTTTTTAGCTAAATAAGAACTTACAGCGTATTGTAATAGTAGAAACGGACCTAATTTGACATGCGGGTGTTTCGCATAGGTGCGAGCAAGACCTTATGTGATGACCATTGAAAATGCATGGAAATTAGCACCCCTATAAGAAAGTTACTCCTTTGTTGCCAATCTGTACAATAATACATGCGATTGTTGTGTTGTAGTCCGTTTAATTTAAACAATAATTCAAAACGGACAGGGCGAGCTAGAACGCTCTGAGAGGGACTACCTGAGCTGTGGCGGGCATTGGCCTTTTCCCAACAATGGTATGCTGCGGGCTGATAGTAATAATGATCACTCTAACGTACCTACGTTTAGCACCCTTTGCGGATGACGGAAAGACCACTTCTATTCGAAGAGCGCTCTGAACTTGAATGGTGTTGATTAGGAGCGTTGGTCTCCTGGAGTTGTTTATATCTATGGATTACTTCATCACTTACCATCGCGTGTTTACGTAGCTTATGTTACGTTACTTACGTTTATCTATCTACTAGCTGGTACCCGCGACTTCGTCTGCGTACTTTTAGTCTCTTCATCTCTTTTTTTCGCAATAAAAGGTAGCCTATGTTCTTTCTCAGGGTCTAAAGATTGTCTGTGCCAAATTTCATCAAAATCGGTTGAGAGGTTTTAGCGGGAAAGCGTAACAGACAGACAGACAGACTTGGGATTACATAAAAAAATAAACTCTTTAGATCTCCATTCAGTTCACAGATAATCTGTAATTCAGTCAGACATTCTGCTTAGCAGTGACGTCAGCGGCTTGATTCAATGTAATGCCCTTAGTTCACAAATGCAATGACAGACTGAGAACAGCGAACTTATTATAAAGGGGGATGTTATTAAACGGGGTGAACCGCGCAACTTTGCAAGTGTTTGAACAATAAATGTAGATGTGGTTATATTCTGTGAATTCCTTAAATTAAGTTTCCAGATTTGAGTGTAACTTTCTAGTTGCATTTCTTGGTTTATGAAAGTTTGCTATGCATCACGTTAGCTTTTCGACCCTCGAGACGTTCGGTAGGGCTTCCTTTGTCTGATTTCGCTGGCAACCTTGTTTTATTAATTAAAACTTAAACTAAGCACAATGCAAAGAGTTAATTAAAGACGACGATACGGTGTGATAGATAAATCCTTTCCGATTAAGGCGATTCTTCGTCTTATTTCACGTTGCCTTCGTAAAAGTCACATATTGACCTGATATTGAGTACACCAGTGGTTTTAATGGGTTTTTCCAATTGCAGGTGAAATGAACGTTCTCTACCTCTTTATGAGGTATCGCTTCAACTGGGATGAAGTGCAGTTCAGCATGTTCTGCACTTATAGCATCATTACAAACCTTGTTGGTGAGTTTGGTTTTATAAATAGGTACCAATTGCTTTGCTGATAAATAATAAATAAATAAATATTGGTGGACTTTCCACACAGCACTATCTTGCCTAGAACTAAGCCACAGCTTGTAGTAAATCAGACAACAAAAGAACAAACATCTATGTTCATCACACAAATATTTGTTCTCGGTCTACGGCGCAGAAGGCAGAGCTACTACCAACTGAACTATGAATACCTTTGTTACAAGTCCCCGTAGCTCAAACCTGCTAGAGGCTATTGGACGTTCAATAACTTATGTTTTCAGGGCAGGTTTCATAAAGAAAGTTAATGCTAAAATCTTCTATTTTCTTTTTGCCAAGAACGCGTCGCGCGTATTCCCGTGAAAGCAAGGAACTGTAACAATAAGGAAAAAATACATTTGGGTAATTGACATACCTACACACCACAATTTTAAATTGATTCTTGTGATTAAACTGCATAAGGAACATTTTAATTTCGTTGACAAGAGACTTTATCTTATTCATTTCATAAATAAATAAAATAAGACATCTCTCAAATTGAAAATACATTTCTATCTCTAAATTACATCAAGCTTACTAGTATAATGGTAAATTACGCGGTCGTCGTAAACAATATTTCGTGCTAATGGAACGAAATAATTTCGAGCAAGCATTATCTCGTTCAACACAGAAAATAGATTTCTCATGAGTATTAAGTTGAGTTATCTGCAAATGTACAGCGCATATTTTTTTATTCATTTATAAAAGAACAAGAGCCGCCCCGGCTTCGCACAGGTGTACAGTGTTTCTCTACTATAGGTATACTCATAAAACTTCCTCTATCTATTAAATAAACCGCATTAAAATCCGTTGCGTAGTTTTAAAGATCTAAGCATACATAGGGACAGACAGCGGGATACGACACTGTTTCGTTATATCTTTGTAATAATATGTTAGGTTATAAAGCATACGCAGGCAGAATTTCTTTAATAAATTACTAGAGATGGATCTGTAGTAATTTATTAAAGAAATTCTGTTAAGTTATCGAACTCGATAACTTCTGTGAGTAATCCACCTACATCTGTGAGTAACCGTACCCGAAAAAAAAAGAAAGAGATACGAAAATCATCATCATTGTCAGCCTGTCAGGAGTCCACTACCGGACAAAGGCCTCTACAGTACATTTTAGGGAAGAAAAATTCTAAGTCCTCTCCAACCCTTCCTCCCGCGATCCACACAGTGTCGTCGATCCATCTGTATGGAGAGAGAACTGCAGCCCATTTTACGCTGGCAAGGATCACTCACGCAGACCTAACTCTATAATTATGCAAACGCCGTCATTCGACGTCAATTATCTTCATGCTAGCTCTGGATAATAATTTCGATGTCATATGTTATTTTTAGTTAAAATGATCGAGCCTGCCACAACATAATCATGATCGTACTAGGCTTATCAGTAGGATTGCTATTATTACATATTCAGGCAATTTAAATTTTGGAGTGCAATAACATTCTGTTATTTTATATGCAAGAATAACAGTGCCTACTGCTGCCCATCTGTGAGTATCTGGCTCAGCGTATCAGCATTGCCATTCAGCGTGGCAATGCAGCCAGTGTCTTGGGTACGCTTCCGACTGGCACTGATTTGGATCAGTTGAGCTATCTATAGATCGTTTGCAACGGTCTGCAGATAGCTCAACTGTTTCATATGTATTTTGTATATTTTGTACATTTTGTAAATAATTGTAACTATTACTTGTAATTTTCTTTGTAAATAAATGCACAATCATTTAATTTTATTTATTTAACTACATTAACAAACCATTACAGTAAAAAACCAATGCGCTATGAAATACAAGTAATTTTACAAAAAATCACAATTTAAAAATAAAAGAAAGTATGAAGATGACACAGTTGGGCACACTGCTTGTTCCATCAGCTGACTGAAAAAAAATTAATCTTAACACTATCAATCAGCTCACAGTAGGTACTTTATACATTCATCCATCGGTCAGAAAACAGATCACACAGGTTTTGATGCAAGAAGCACTTAATTATTTGCTCTTGGTTTGTTTGCTTATTAAAAACAACTTTGTAAGATTTTTAATGAGTAGGTATGTATAGTATGTAATGACGACCTCTGTGGCGCAGTGGGCGAGAGCCTGCCTGCGACGCAAGAGGTTGCGGGTTCGATTCCCGCCTTGGAACAAATTTGTGTACGATCTGCAGAATTTTTTTCCGATGGTCTGGGTGTTTTCTATGTATAATAAAAAATATCTATCTATGTAAGTATATAATGTATTAAATATATCAGTTATCTAGTACCCATAACACAAGCTTTGAATAGCTTACTTTGGGGCTAGATAGTGCTGTGTGGATTGTCCAGCATTATTTATTTACTATTTTTTTTAATAGTGTGTGTCCCTGTCTGGCTAATATCTATACAATTCTATAACAATACGCCAGTAGTTATAGAATTGTATTACCCTAACATAATCAGGGACATTTTCTAGAATAACTCATACTTATCTATATGTTAATATTTCTCGCATCGTTCTTATAGGTAGGTTACTTATTATGTTTACAATTTTAATTTATCTATGTATTAATTTCTTGTTTCAAAAAAAAAATCTATTTTTTTATATTATACTTTTCTATGTTGTTTCTTACTTCGAGTTTACATTTATGTATGTTCTATATTTAAAATATATATTCATCATATTTTATATATCTACTTATTTCTCTTTATTACCTTTTTTACAATTTCAGTACAATATTTTATAATAATTTCTCTTTTTGCGTCATTTGCCATAATTGTGCATATGTTTGCCTCCGTCAAGTTGCAGTCAAGCTTTTGTTCGGTCTTATATCTTCTGTGGGCGTATACTGGACATTTCAGTAGGACGTGCATTGCGGATTCGCCTACTTCCGGCTCACATATACACGATGGTTCAACAGTAACTTAGTGTGGATAGCCAGTCTCCACAGAGCCTTAAACCTTGTTTCTAATCAAGCTAACGCCCCCAAATACCTAGTTACCTCGGGCAAGTTGGGACGACGCAGCTACTCAATATCAATGGCTTAGGGGCTTACCCCCGTCCCAGTTAGGGGATACCGGGGTAAAGCTGTCTCTCAAGGAACAGCCTCTTAAATTAACCATACAGTACCCTGATGTATGTGGACAGGGCTTTAGAAGCGTGTGTTTTGTTAGTGCTTGGTCGATATTTGAGACGTGTGTAGCAGTAATGTTTTGAATTATAATAAGAGAAAAGTCTAAACATTTGGCCATGCACTGAATAGCCTGAAATAAAAGATAACTAATACCTAAAATTGTTATAACAAAAATATTGTTAGTAGTAAAGTATAGGTTAGTTGAGTGATTAGTTTTTGGGAGCCGCTTTCACCTTCTTCTTCTTTTTATAGAAACCTAAATATATTTTTTATATGACAGGTTTTCAGACCTTTTTTCATACTCTGTAACCTATAAGTACATTTTTTGTCCCTGGTCCCCAGGTACCCTGTTTTCTATCAGCATATTCAGCGACTTCATGAAGCTAGATGACACTGTGGTCGGCATTATATCTTGCACCAGTAAGATACTCGCGTCCTTCATCTTTGCATTCGCCACCACTACGACTGAAATATACATGGGTAAGACGTATGGAATTAAATTAAATATTTATTTACACAATGTTTTTTTGCGATTAACTTCAACTTCATCTTTTATTTCTGTTTTATTCGTTAACTTTCACATTATTATTTTGGTTTGAAAGGTATACCTTATTTAAAAAAATCACAACAATCTCCTTGAAACGTCTGCCAATCAATAGAGTCGGAATTAGTCCAAAACAAATAAATGAAAAACCAGTATAATAACAAAGGCGCAAAATAAGAAAAATATAAAGAATAATGATCGTAGATAAGCCATGTATCTGTGGGCTACAGCAGCAAAAGCGCTTCGACTCAGCATAATGCCTATATACGATCTGTGAGGAAACTGTGTAAGACATACAAAAATAAATCTTTTATCCTGATGGAACTCGTATGGAATCATCAACCATTGATAAAAAATACATAAGTGTAACATTCGACAGATTTTGAAGACTTTTAAAAGTGCCACTTTTTTATTCTTAATTAAAAAAAGTCACGTTTTTATTCAACTTAATCCTAAGGATCACTTTAAAAGGTCTTAGCCCCGGTTTCTGACAGGCCGATCAACACTAATCGGCTGTCACTTGCTATTTCAGCTTTTACTTCAAATTAGATAGAGATAGCAAGTGACTTGACATCCGATTAGTGTTGATCGACCTTTCAGAATCGGGGGTTAAAGAAAGGTATATTTAGGTGTGACGAAAAGGCAAAAAAGCTTTTTCATGCACCTGTAGTTCAATAAATTTGCGTCACATTTCTCAAGACATAAGTCAGTCCGTGATCGTAGTAACCTACCACTGGTACTTACTATTCATTATTCGGCGGGGTTTTATTGTGATGTATTCTTTTCAGCACCTCTTGTGGAGATCTTTAACGGCACGTCGTTTATAGCGATGCGGTCTATTGCGTCCAAATTAGTAACAAGTGAAGAATTGGGTAAGTCAAAAGCAAGCTGCTTCTTTTTTTATTGTATTTTTTTTTATTCTGATTCATAATATTTATCAGTGGTAACCATCACCTATAACAAAACATTGCCTTGTAAGTCACACATGATAGGAACTCAACCTACAATGCACTACTCTATGCGTCCATCAACTTGAGGCATACAGGAAAGCCTCATGTGCCTGTAATTTCAGAACCAAACAAAGGGTGTGTTCCTACTGACAGTCTCACTCTGCGTCTGTGAAAACACACCCTTAGAAGCATTACTAAGTATCGTGGAGTATTCATTTCCATCACTCATGGTATAAGTGGATTACGGTTTTATCGTTAATACGTGAATACGTGTTTGATTACATAACTGCATATCTCTAATGGAAATATTGTACAATCCTGACGGTACACATTGAGATGTTTTCCAAACATGTTTCATGATCACTGGTTTACAACAGTAACAATGTTTCTCCTACTAACTTTCAGTTTTGTTTAAATGTAGTGGCCCCTAGGGAAATTGTGTGATCTTTGGAATAATTGAAAGGTTCAAACTATAGTAGAGGCGATGAGCCGACAATGAGATAAACATACTAAGCTAGAAAAAAAACTGGTGCCACTGTCACCACACAGTTTCTTTGGAAACAGTGTGGTGAAAGGATGTGAAATGCGCCTCAAAAAGGCTTCTTTCAACTAGCACTGCAAACATTCGTAGCATTTTCAATTGAGACTGATTTGGATGAGTTGAACGACCTCTTGGTCGTATACATTTACATTATACTCGTAGGGACTATATTATTGAATACCTAGTAGTATTCTAACAGCGGCGATGGGCTTGCAACCTGTCACGTATGGAATACTAACTACTGCAAAATGTGGGTATGTGCCAAATGTAATGTTTGGACGTACCTCTGACTACCCCCCTTAGACATCCTCAAAGAATCTTGAGTTAGTACTTGGTACTGAGAGATCTGAGGGGATATCTACCGTGACTGGGGATCAAAGTCGTGAAGCTGTTTCAGTTTTTTTTTAGTGTTCATAATACTATGTCAACCTTTTATAATTTAGTTTATAGTGTCTGAAGTAAAAATAAAATAGGTATTTGTTAAATATTATTTTTGTAAATCTCAATGGCAAGCAATGTCTATTTCAATTTATTTTTATGTTAGTTAATGTATAAAATAACTGTCTTACTATAATAGGATTAGAATGGATGATCCCAAGGGGCTCAGTCTGAAAAAGTAACTATCCAGTATATCAAAACAATAAGATAAACATTTGATATGATCCACTACACAATAACTTCTAAGTTATATCGCCAGATCTTAAACAATAAATAGAATAGGTATATGTTTCATCAAAGAATAGCTGCTATATTAGATTTGCTCCAGCCACGAGGCTTCTTCACAATATCCTCCACAGCTTGAGAGATTTTACGAACAGAAACATCTATAGTTACTTGACCGGGTTTGAACCGGCGACCTTAAGGCAGACATGTGTGACTACCCATGTACCTACTTCCGTGCCTCGGAGCTGCCGAACTCACTCTAAATTATTTTGCAATGGTGACTTAAGGTGAAGACAAGAGCTAATGTGACTCTCGCTCGCACGTTTTCATTTGTTGAAGGATATAAAATCACTGAACCCATTATTGAAAAATCGCAATTTGATCGTAATTTGATTGCACACAAAATGGTTGTTTGCGATTTTTCAATATTTGGATTTGTGATTTTATATCTTTCAAAATGTCGAATCGTGTGAGCGAGAGGAATATTAGGTGTTGTCAACGGGGTTGTCAAGGGGCATTCATAACAATAATAATGCTGGACAATCCACACAGCACCATATTGCCCCAAAGTAAGCTACTTAAAGCTTGTGTTGTGGATAACTACATACATTATCTAGACTTACATAGATAGATATTTTTTATTATACATAGGAAACACCCAGACCAACGGAACAAACTGCAGATTCATAAACCTATTGTTACCGGTTGGTACCACTTTGCTCCTGACAATCTGGTCCTTATCCTTCCTACTAATATTATAAACGTGAAAGTTTTTAAGTATGGATGGATGGATGTTTGTTACTCTTTCACGCCGGAACGGCTGAACGGATCTGGATGAAACTTGGCAGAGATATACATAATAGTCTGGAATAACACATATAGGCTACTTTTTATCCCGTGGGAATACCGGGATTCTGCGCGGGTGAAACCGCGGGGCGCAACTAGTAAGACTATAATGCGGATGCCAGTCATAAGCACGCCACTCGAATCTTTGTCGTTTCGCAGGTAAAGTGAACTCGCTGTTCGGGCTGGCTGAAGCGATGATGCCCCTGGTGTACGGACCTCTATACTCCAGGGTATACATGGCCACGCTCAACATTCTTCCCGGCGCAGTGTTCCTCCTGGGAGCCGCCATGACTGTGCCAGCTGTGGCCATTTTTGGGTAAGATTAACATAACTATTCTACGCTAGATGACCCGCGAAATTCGTGCCTTCAATGAATTTAAGATAAGATAAGATAAGGTTTTTTATTTGAAAAAAGAACATAATATATAACAACATGGATAGTAACCTATATAGTAGTAATATAAACTTCAGACGTTTGACAATTACGAAATCCTTGAAAAAAAAAATTTCCCATACAAACTGTTTTTATGTAAGAACCTTCTCCTGATATTCTCGTGTGTGTCCAAAATAAATGTATTTTCTTTCTTTCGGTACGTAGGTAGGTCCTTTATTAGTGGAGGTTATAATTTTATTTTCTGTTAGTTTTAAGTAAGTACCTACTTGTTTTGTGGGACGAAATAAATATGTTTTCTTTCATTCTTTCTTTTTTGATATCTGATGCAAACACAGTAAAAAAAAAATTTTCGAAATTGGTCCAGCCGTTCACGCGTGATGTCGTAACCGAAGGGAAATAGGAATTCATTTATATATTTATATAGTATATTATCATCATCATCATAAACATTCACGTTAGACGTAGGTCTTTCCCACGGAATAGGATTTATATTTCTGTGGTCTTTCCCAAGGCAGACCACTGGACCCTGTTTTCAGCTCTTCTCATCCACAGTTTGCCGGCTACAGCAATATTTTTTATAAATCTATTTTTTTCTAATTGGGTAATAAAATAATTTGGGTATTTGCGTCTGTTCTTTTGATTTTGTAGGGTTAATGGATTTTGATAAAATATGAACTTGCCTTTGCCTGATTACGAATGACAAAGGGTACATGAAATGTCAAAAATAAACACAATAACGTAGGGAATTTATGGGTTGATAAAAGAACAACACACACTGCTTACGATGTGAAAGTGAAGGTTTGACAGCCTCCACAGCTCAGTTGGTAGTAGCTCTGCCTTCTGCGCTGTGGGCCATGAGTTCGATCCCCGCCGAGAACAAACATTTAGTGTGATGAACATTGATGTTCGTTTTCTGTCTGGGTGCTATTAATTATAGTAATTTTATTATCTGAGTGACCGAGCTTTGCGCGGTTGCTCAATAACGCCATCTACTGAAGTAGCTTAAAATAATAGTATTATTACTCGCCAATAGATGTCAGGAAGAGTCATATTTAATTATGTTTAAGTTGGGTTTTTCATGAGTTGGAGCATAGTTCAGTCCAGCTTTTTTGTCATCTACATAATTTAATACATAACAAAAGATGTTAAGCTTGTTTTATGGTACTTCTTGAAAACAAGCAAGGCCACCTGATGTTAACTGGTAACCATCACCTACAGCAATGCATTGCCTCGCTAGCCACGCACGAAGGAACGCACTGCTTCGCGTCCGTTAACTTGAGGCCGCACGAGTAATAATGTATAATGTAATTTCATTTCACCCTGGCTGATGAAACTGGAAAATCGTGACCTAGTTACCTATAATTTTGTATAAAGTATGGTTTGACCAAAAACATAAAAAACAAACAACCTTACAGGTCAATGACCCACTGCATGTATTTAAATGACATTATTTCTCGGACTTTGGTACAGTCAAGGCCTTATACTTGGAATCAATCGAGAAATGTCATTGAGAGATGACGTCACGTCTAAAAATAGGTACCTTTGAGAACCTGTTGGCAGAATCGCCACCAATGAATAAATTCTTTATTCAGAATTATTTCCGGATTACGGATCCGTTGGCGCAGATGGTTAGTGCACCTACGTATCAAGAGGAAGGCCGTAGATTCAAATCCCACTCGTATAATAACTTTTAGGACATTATAAAATCTTAAAAAGTGTATGTAACACTACAAAAACTAAATTTTATGATGCGACATGCAGATATCCTACTAATATTAAAAACGTACTATTAATATTCTAAACGCGAAAGTTTGTAAGTATGGATGGATGTTTGTTACTCTTTCACGCCGGAACTGCTAAACGGATCTGGATGAAACTTGGCAGAGAGATAGTCTGGAATAGCACATAGGCTACTTTTTATCCCGTGAGAATACCCGGGTTTAAATCGGCGCGGGTGAAACCGCGGGCCGCAACTAGTTATGTAATAATACATATACTGAGCTAAAATTTAGTATGTACTTTGTGTTTGTTTTTGAATATTACAAAAATAAGGCAGAAGTTTGACTGGTTGAGCAACTAAATAACTCAAACTCAAAAATATATAATAAATAATAAATAAATAAATAATGCTGGACAATCCACACAGCACTATCTAGCCCCAAAGTAAGCTATTCAAAGCTTGTGTTATGGGTACTAGATAACTGATATATTTAATACATTATATACTTACATAGATAGATATTTTTTTATTATACATAGAAAACACCCAGACCATCGGAACAAATTTCTGCAGATCGTACACAAATTTGTTCCAAGGCGGGAATCGAACCCGCAACCTCTTGCGTAGCAGGCAGGCTCTCGCCCGCTGCGCCACAGAGGTCATCAATAATGGTCTTCTATCATATATTTTTTTCTTACTTGAGTCTTTATGTGTTGTGACACACTTGATTTTTACGTCATATTTGACATCTCACTTAAGGTGAAGACAAGAGCTAATGTAACTCCCGCTCGCACGATTCGACATGCTAAAAGATATAAATTCAATATATCCATTTTTGAAAAATCGCTATCAACCATTTTGTGTGAACTCACATTGCGCACAGTTTAGAAAAAAAATCATTTTGATAGATACAAGTTTACCTACTCACAAGTTAGCTTTACTAGTTTTAGTACATAAGCAAACTTTTGAGTAGGAAAACTTGCATCTATCAGCATGAAATTTTTACCAAACTGTGTGCAATGTGGTTGCACACAAAATGGTTGTTTGCGATTTATCAAAATTGGGATTAGTGATTTAATATCACTCAAAATGTAGAATCGTGCGAGCAAGAGGAAAATTAGGTGTTGTCAACGCCTTAATGATATTTATCGAATGATTCCGCGCTCGGCCATGTTTCCTCACCGTTGCGAGACACGCATATTGCGTCCAAACAAAGTGAAAGGCGCAAATGTGCAATAAATAAACGTTAAACAAGCGGCTGGATCCATTTAGCGACCAAACTACTACCAGTAGGTCAAATAAACTATAACAAAAATTCCATAACGGAGGTAAGAAAAATAAATAAGGACCTGTTTTTATAAAGGTCAAACATTTAATCCGGTTTTATTTGTTGAAGGATCGGTATGATTTAATTAATAATAATGTTTTATGTGGACTGCAATTGGTTGATGATAGAGTTGGGCGGGTGGGTAAAAATTGGAAGGGTAAAATATATATAAATATATATAATATATATAAATATATAGTCTATACACCGTTTTTTCTACTATGTTATATAAGGTAAACAAACAAATGTCACTGTCAAAATCTTCCCCAGTCAGCTTTCCCCAGTAATAGTAGTAATAGTACCTATGAAACATATCTTTCATTTATTATCTTTGTGTGAATCCAAAGTATCAGAATAAAAATAAGCTAGAATGATACTTTTTTATCAGATAATCAGAATATTAAGATTAGATAATTAAAATCAGAATAAAACTAACAAATAAAAACATAAATGACCAAAAAAAGATGTGAATTTTTACCCGGTATTAATTCAAAATGGGTAGGTAAAAATGGGTATAAACGGGTAAAAACCCAAAGTTCGGGTTTTTACCGGGTAAGCGCCTATCTCTAGTTGATGATGATGAATGTTTTATGATCGTTGGACATGATTCTATCACGAGTGAGTTGTGAGGGAATAATATTGATATATACGATATGAACGTGCCCTACAGTGCACTACCCAGTGTACATCAACCTGAGGTACATACAGATGTAGCTCGCCTGAGATTTCATCGGCAACCGAAACTTCAAACCGAAGCGAATCGAACCGAATAATAAATAGAAATAAATAAATATTGGTGGAAATTCCACACAGCACTATCTCGCCCCCAAAATAAGCCAAAGCTTGTGATAATGGCAACCAGATAGTAGATAGTATTTTTAGATACATACATATTATCTCACACCCAGACAGAGAATAAATATGTTCTTCACATAACTATTTGTTTTGGGTGATCGAACCTACGGCCTACGGCACAGAAGGCAGAGCTACTACCAACTGAGCTGTGAAGGCTGTCGAAATGGACAAGTTGGTCGTATCGGACGTGCCCTTTTCTTCATTATAGATTACCAAATAACACAATACAGGTAATAAAAACCTTGAAATCTGAAGGTGTAGGTTTTTGCTGAATTCAATGATGCGATCGATCTCAAAGTCAAGTAGTCTCAACAGCCTGTTCCTATGAAGCGTGAAAATCACGTGTTTCTCAAAAAAAAAGTCATCGGGGAACACTCAAGCTGCTATAGTGTACGGACAAACACTTTATTATAAAAATCGTAAAAAAACAATGTTTTAGAGTACTTTTGGTACGAGGTTCAATGTAATTAGAGTTTGTCAAGATTTTTAAGTATTTTTCATAAACTTTTTACTATTATAGGCGATTATTATTATTTTTTTTACAAAGTCGTTGGAGATTAACTAAACATAGGGGACAGTTTTTTACTATGGTCATATTGGTCATGCCAAGTAAATTCTAGAAGAAAAAGCAACAAACTGACGGCGGTTCCGATTACTACCGTTATGCGATACTATAGATAAAATAAATATAAAACAAATAAAAATTGGTGGACTTTCCAAACTGCACTATCTAGCCTCAAACTGAGCCAACGCTTGTACTATGGGAACCAAATAGCTGATATAACACAGCTTTGTTTTTGTAAATACATACTTTAATTATTATGAAACACCCAGACAGAGAACAAACATCTGTGTTCATCACACGAAATTGTTCTCGGTGGGAATCGAACCCCCGACTTACGGCGCAGAAGGCAGAGTTATACTACCTACTAATTATAATATTGTTAGACGGGTATTTATCGCGTATTTACCTTTTTTATTTTTAAGGGAAAATGAAAAAGGTAAATACGCGATAAATACCCGTGTGATATTTTTAAAATAAGTATGTGTTATGATCGCGAACGTTTAAAAAATACTACTACCTACTAAGCTGTTATTTTTATATTGTAATAGCTTTACGCATCTAACTAAAGACACACAAAACTATGTGCACAGAGTCTGTACGATGCGGTGAAGGAAAACATCGTGAGGAAACCGGCATGTCGTAGAACGTTGAAGGTTCTAAAACATGGTGTCAAATGCTCGAGAAGGAGGATCTGAGGCGCACTTAAATCCTTTCAGCACACTGGCACTGTTTTGAAAGAACAGTGACACGATAAAAAGAAAAACATCATAGACGCGGATTTCTTAAAACATGCATGTTACGCGTGTGCTTGAATGCGCATCAAAGGTTTTGTTAAAAAAATCAATGCTAAGTCATCGTGTACTAACAAAAACTTCTGAAAAAACTTGTAGTGTAGTCATCTCCTCTCGTCGTTTTTGTGAATCAGTCCGGCTAGATCATGCGTCGTTGTAGTCATCTCCTCTCGTCGTTTTTGTGAATTAGTCCGACTAGGACCTAGTCACTAGGTCATGCGTCGTCAGGCACGGTAGATATCCCTCCAGTTTTGAGTACAAAGTACTAACTGAAGACTCTTTGCGGATGTATAAAAGAGTAACCCAGAGGTACACCCAAATGTTATTTTTTAACAGACTTCAAAAAGGAGGTTCTCAGTTCGACTGTTTTGTTACCTCATAACTTTTCAGCGGGTAGACCGATTTGATGATGTATAAAAGAGTAACTCAGAGGTACACGAAAAGTTTTATTTAATTTTTTAACCGACTTAAAAAAAGAAAGCTGGTGCTTGTCATGTGGGCCCATTAAATTTGATTCAGATTTGACGAGTCGTTTTTGAGTTATAGTGGTATGAGTATAATTATTTTCCAGTGTATTTGAAGTCGGTTTTTTCTTGAAAGAGATAGAGATAGATGAGAGAGATAGATGTTATTCTTCTACCTGTTAAGGTTGGCTGGTAGAAAATGCTGTCTAGCATTAAGCTCGCCTTTTGTACCCTGTTTTTAGTGCAATAAAGTATTAAACAAATAATAAATAAATAAATAGAGATAAGATGCATAGCTTACATTTTGCAGTCGATGATATTCCACGGTTGCAAGCCTATCGCCGATGCTAGAACACAAACTTTACGAAATGGATTCAAACCCACTAAACCACTGGGTGCTCTATAATAGATAACAGAGAGCACACGCCTCACCAGTGCGTCGATGTGATTACTTCATGATCAATAAAACTAAAAAAATAATTAAGAATTAAATCCATTTTACGAGTTTAATTAAACTTCACGATTGGAATTATGAATTGCCATTTGCAGCAAGATTTATTCAATTTCTACAATATGGAGCACCGATAATATATAGTGCTAAATAAAGCTGCAAAATAAAGTTGTCCGAAAAATGATTTTACTGCTCCTCTCAGCAGATTTTGCTCAACTTAAAAATAAAGTCCTACTTTAAAATACCTAAACAAATACCAATTTATTTGCTTTGTCGTTATCGGTCAAGAAGTATTTTTTAAAACACATAACATAAAATACATAATTATTACATAAGTACCAATATTATTTTATGATGACATAAACAATAAGAAGTAAGATAATCATGTCAATATAAATGTTCTATTTACACGCAATTAGATAAACCCATTTATTCAGCAAACAAAATCTATCGAAGATAGATTAAGTTGACTTTATATTGTTTGCATGCTAGTTTTTGGCCGTGATTTTATCCATCGAATTCATTTTAAGATATTTTCTCACTATATTACTATGTTATGTGTTATGTACCCTATGTCCAAGTTCCGCAAACGATGAATACAACCATTATCAAAATTGATAACAAACTGACAGACCATACTTTTGTTTTTTAAATATTGGCTTAGATGCACTGCAATACAAGAGTCAACGGTATAAACTATGCAAGTGTCTGTCGCCACGCGAAATAGCTCATTACATTTACGATTGATCATTATTATAGTTGCACCCACCTACTTACTCCATCGTAAGTTAGCTCGCTGTGTTCGTAAGATCCTTATTAGTCTCACCGGCTTCCTTGCAGATGGATGTACTTCGAGCAACGAGAGGACAACAAACAAGTCGACGAAATGGAAAACGTCGCTAAAGAAGTGTAGTGGACAATAAGCTTAACGTATCAGTGAATGTGTGTGTGGACAACTTAGCGTGCGTATGCGAGAATGTAATAAAAAATCAGCCGTATAGCGTATTTTATTTTCTAGTGAGAGCCGCGTAGCGTAAAACAATAGTGTTCATAAATAGTGCGATTGTCGAGATGATCCCGCGGTGTGTTTGAGTTATCGCCAGTTTGTTTTCTATTCCATTGAGTGTTGTGGACGCATTACTGTGTGATATGACAACATAACGAGTGTTTGCTTACAAAAAGGCGAACAATAGAGCGCGCTCCCAAGCGGCGCATCCACGTCCTAACTCAACACTCGGACGTATTTGTCTATCAGCGTTCGGATCTTGTGCTCTTTTCTAACAACAATGTGATAGTGTTGAGGCATCGCGACGGACCTCTAAACTGCCCGGAGCGCGACTACGCACACTGATAGTCGATAATCGCGAAACAAATCATACAAAATGGACAAACCAAGCAAGACGGACGCGAAGCAGGAAGGCGCCGAGGAGCTGCCGCTAAAAACTTCCACAAAAACCGATATTCAAAACATGACATTTGTGGAGAAACTCAAGTTTGCTAAAGCTAACATTACGGTTGAACCGGTCTTGGCTTTGTTTGTGATGCCGAGCGTGCTTGCGATGCTCGCGACGCAAAACTTGAATCTGGATAAAGCGTGTCGCGTGAACTTAGGGTTCGACGACGACGTGTGCACGGCCTTGCGACTGCGGAAGCGTGCTAACCACACTTTTGAAGAAGACGAAGTTCAGAAACTGATAGCTTCCGTGCAGGCGTGGAAGAGCATCGTCCACACGTCACTGCCAACTCTGCTGATGCTGTTTATCGGCGCGTGGAGCGATAAAACGGGCAAACGGAAAATATGCATGCTTATGCCGATCTTTGGGGAGTTCATGACTTGCGTCCTCAATGTTGTAAACACATACTTTTTCTATGAGGTCCCTGTGGAGTGGACGGTGTTCATGGAAGTGGTGTTCCCGGCGCTGACCGGCGGGTGGGTGACCATGTTCCTTGGCGTCTTCAGCTATCTGGGTGATATAACTTCACGGGAAACTAGGACCTTTCGAATGGGGATCCTGAATCTGTGCATGACGGTTGGCTTCCCTATAGGGATGGGGTTGAGCGGGGTGCTACTGAAAGTATTAGGTTTTTACGGGGTGTTCTTTGTATCCGGTGGGTTACAGTTTATCAACTTCTGCTACGTACTGTTTTTTCTCGATGATCACACTTGGCTGGAGAACAAAGAAAAAGTTGGTGACACTTTCATTTTTACAACTTTGATTAAATATATTTCTTGACTGATTGTTTTAATATTATTTTAAATTTCAGGAAAAGAAAACTGGATTTTTCGGTTTTATTACGGAGTTCTTTGATTTCCACAGCCTGAAGGAAACATTGGGGATTGCCTTTAAAAAGGGACCTAATATCAGACGACTCAGGATATGCCTGATATTGACAGTGGTGTGCCTGATTTTTGGGCCGATGTTTGGTAAGTTTTCTCTATTACATTTTTTTTTTCTCTCGCATTAAACATAGGATGATGCATCAGATTCTTATTTTTATAAACAATTTTTTTTATAATTAGCTGTACTTTTCTACAACAAAATGTGTATAGGTAACATGAGTGTCGTGATGAAGAAAACTCTCTCATTTAAGAACGAGTGATTTTAAACCCTGTTTTTCCACAAAACTTTCGGAAATTGACATCATCAGTTTTACGAGAGAAACTCAATTGCTTTGGATTATTCTGATACTATGTCAACAGTAAGTGGAATTCTATTGGTTTTAAAATAGCATGTCTACCTAAAACGAATATTAAAAACAAATACTTGCGGTTAAAAGGTGTTAAAAATCAAATTTTCCTCTACGTACAGCTAGGTACAAGCTAGACACATTAAAGTTATGAGCCATAACTACACTACTAGGTACTACAAAAAATATATGGAACAATAGTGTAATAGAGAATAGTTGGAATGAAACGGCACAGTATTTAGTGCGAATGTAATGGCAACATAATCGCACCCTCTCGCACGATTAGCAGCGTTGTTGCGTTAAACTTATATGTATAAATAACAGCCCTTACAGCTAAGTTGTTAGTAGCTCTGCCTTCTGTGCTGCAGACCGTGGGTTCGATCTCCACCGAGAACGAACATTTGTGTGATGAACATAGATGTTTGTTCTCTGTCTGGGTGTTATACCTATGTATTTACAAAAAACTCTACAAACAATGACAGAGCTTAAGCAATGTTTACAAGCAACACTGTAAGAGAGGAGGCTATACGGAAATACAGTCTTATGAGATCAAATAATGTGCGCCTCAAGTCGATGGACAGTGAATCTTAGGACACGTTTCCAGTGATACCGCTTAACATCAGGTGGGCTATCCGCTTGTTCCTTCAAAAGTAGTCTAAAAAGCCCAAAGAGTTGATGCGTCCCCTTTTTGGTATGAGATGAGAAAATAACAAGACCATACAAATTTAGGTGGATTAAGTGTATTTTATTTGATTATCTAAAATAACACTATATTTTCATAAAAAACATAAATACCGACCAAATCGTTTGCCATTGCTTGCTAAACATTATGAATTTACATAATGCCATGTTGTTTCTATTTCGTAAACTTTTTCTAGTAAATATTTCGATGATTTAAAAACTATTACAATGGTAGGTAAATCATTTGTTTAAATAAAAAGGCGCGTAAAGTCGCGAATGAATATTCTATTTGAGTGTACCCTATGAATAAGCCCCGTGTGGGTTTCAGAATAGTGTATTGTGTGTTAAAGTTACATTGTTGTGGTTAAATCAAGGTCAAAATATCTCTAAGGATTTATAAACTAATTAAAAAAACGAGCCAATACAAACACCAATGGTATAAAGGGTGTAACGCTGCCTTCTGAACAGTGTTTTATGCCTTTAGGTCTCCGTTAGTGTGCCATCTACCACGGTCCTAGGCCAGTCTTTAACCCATTACCGACCTGTGATTTTTGTTAAGTCGTCCTATCTTATAAAGATCAAATTCAAATAAAACCTCTATACTTAAAATAATAAAACATAAAATCTCTTTACATAAATAATAAAACCCAGAGAAGACTTGGAATATCAAAACGGATTCATCTCCCATCGGAATTGTTACTTTTATGCTGTGAAGTACGTTCCAGTGGACACATTGTGATTATGACAAACAATGCGACAAACATTCCACGATTCATTGTGTGACAAATCGCAACACACTACACCGGAACACGACTATAAATCATACCGACGGACAGACAAACATCACTGATTTACAGCGTGATGACGCGCGCGCGCTATTGGTCGGTTTTGATGAATGAAAAGTGACATTTGATTTTGTAGGATGTGGTTGGTTGATGTAGACCGTAGCTGTAGCGCACAACCGTGCTTTCGAGGGATTGATGATCTTCTTCTTCTTTAAAGTCGAAGTCAAAACGCATTTATTCAGTTGAATCACATGGATCACTTTGGAACGTCTAAAAACTAGGTGATCTAAATGCCAGTTCCACGCGACAAAGCCTTGAAGTTTTTGTCTTGTTAATAGTTCTTTCGTTGTTTCGAAACAACTAGTGTGATGAAAAGATTTTAAGTAGGTACGCCTCGAAGAGAATCCTAAAGCTAAATTGGACCAAAGCTATAATTAAAATGATGTATGTACATCTCTTCCATTATAACAATATAAATATTTTATGCAATGTGTTTATATTTGCAGGTGAACTGAGTATTATGTACATATTCGCGCGGTACCGCTTCAACTGGGATGAAGTGAAGTACAGTATCTACTCTACCTACAGCCTTATCACACACTCTATAGGTGAGTAACTCTAGACTAGCAACTTTCCCTCGTAACGTTATATACAATTTTCCTCATCAATGTTTGTCAATATTGGTCAAAGAGAGGTTTACTATTAAAGTAGGTATTACTAGTTGCGTCCCGCGGTTTCACCCGCGCAGATTTAAATCCCGGTATTCCCACGGGATAAAAAGTAGCCGATGTGTATTCCACACTATAATCAAACTTTCTGCCAAGTTTCATCCAGATCCGTTCAGCCGTTCCGGCGTAAAAGTAACAAACATCCATCCATACTCACAAACTTTCGCACAACTCACAAATATTCTTTTATCAAAAATAAATGAATTGGTGGAATTTCCACAAAAGACTATTATGTTTAGTCCTAGTGAACACACAGAGAGCGGTCAGAGTTCTGCGTTCTAGTGACCGTTGACCGCTCAAGAGTTCCAACGCACACAAGCGGCGTTCAAATTCTCGCGTTCTAGTTTCGTTTGGGTCTTTGGACGTGCAAAACATGTCACTAGAAAGTTCATCATCCGATGAAGAACTATTGTTATTGTGGAGCTTAGCAGCTTCTAAAAAGAAAAGGAAGTATTGGGTGCACCCAATTAACACAACGCGAGAAGAACAAGGCGAATTTAGTAATATTTTTCAGGATTTACTTAAAGATGAACAAAGATTCTATGTTTATTTTCGAATGTCGATTAATAGTTTTAATGAATTGTATAACATCATAAAACCTGCTGTCGAAAAACAAAATACTAACTGGAGAAAATGTGTTGCAACTTCAGACATCGCGGCGTTCAGGCGTTCCTTGTCTCGGCGGGAAAAGAACTCTTAGAACGCGACGTTCCGCTTTGACCGCCGCGGTCAGACTGCCCGCTGTGTGCGTTGTAGTTATAGACTCGGTACATTGTAATGAACGGCGAACGCGGAACTCAGAACTCCTGACCGCCCTCTGTGTGCGCGGGCTCTAATATATTTAGCCCAAAACTAAGCAAATGTTAGTATGGGATTATGCATACCATAATTAACCATTATCTAATGAAAGTTAGGAAAACATCGTGAGGAAACCAGGTAGTATTCTAACAGCGGCGATGGGCTTGCAACCTGTCACGTATGGAATACTAACTACTGCAAAATGTGGGTATGTGTCAAATGTAATGTTTGGACCTACCTCTGAGGGGGGTAGCCTTAGACATCATCAAAGAATCTTGAATTAGTACCTACTTGGTACTGGGAGATCTGAAGGGATATCTACCGTGCCTGGGGATCAAAGTCGTGAAGCTGTTTCAGTTTCAGTTTTTTCAGTTAGGAAAATGTTCGGGTTAAAGAGTTTATTCTCATAAGAACAGATACAGTTCACTGAGAATGTCATCTAGGTATTATAGAACATAAAGACTCATAAAGTACCTAGATTTAGGGTAGTGGCGAAGAAGGTATGCGTAGCAAAAATATTCATAAATGTTTTAGTACTTCTTAAAATGTAAACACTGATTACATTATTTTTCCAAAGAGAAGTATAACATAACTTAAACAATGAGTACGACAGGCAGCTTTATCGCCAGACTATTTATCTACTAAACTACCTTGAATCGAAGAGATATAAAAATCGGACAAACGCTTCAATCAAATATACTGGACTAGTGTGTAAAATTGTTTAACTGTTACGCTTTCCCGCTTAAACCTCTCAACCGATTTTGATGAAATTTGGTACAGACAATCTTTAGACCCTGAGAAAGGACCATAGGCTACCTTTTATTGCGAAAAAAGGGATGAAGAGGTTGAAATAGAGGTTGAAAGTTTGTATGGGATTTCTTAATTTTAAAAGATTAAACCATAAAACTTTAATCAAATTAAAAGTACGCAGACGAAGTCGCAGGTACCAGCTAGTTATTTATATAATTGACAGAAAGTTTTTTTACATAAATCAATGAAGTGTCTGACTAATAGGTGATAATATCTGATAAGATACTGATAGGTGCAATGACCTGCATTACATACTGCAGACTTCTATCGGCCTATAATAGTTTGGTCGGCTGGAATGCTAGTACTAGTGCATATAGTAGCCTATTAGGGCGTCGTCGTGGTATGCGCCATAGCATACATATTCATTCTGATTAATTAAGGCGGATACTGCCGATAATGTTTTTCTCGTTTGCACATGTTGTCATTTTAAAATCTAAACTAATATTATAAAGAGGAAAGGTTTGATTGTTTGTTTGTTTGTTTGCATTGAATAGGCTCCGAAACTACTTGACCGATTTAAAAAATTCTTTCACCATTGGGAAGCTACACTATCCCCGGTGAACGTAGGCTATATTACATTTTCAAAAAATTTGGGATCCTTACTAAAATTCAAATAATGTTACCCAAGGTGTAAAAAAATTCGTAAAATATTCTTTACATCGCGTGCAGTGCGAAAACTATTGATGATAGAATAAAATAATGTTCTACAACTTTGCAGAACACATCATTATTTACAAAAAGTGTCGCGACAGTATATGTCTAACTCTTATAGTTATGCCACAATAAGTGTTTTTTTATTTTAAAATTTTAATTGAAATGCCGCCGCTATAAGAGGCTCTTTATTTGTATCTTGGTATTAATCCTTATCAAAATAAATTACTTCATATTCAAAACTGCTTTAATACCTTTATAAAACTTTTTAAATTATTCAATTCGGACATTCCATTCGAAAGATATCACAAGTTTAAAAATGTAAGTATTAGAAAAAGGTCGCGTGGTAGCCACTCCGGAGCCCCCAAAGGGCCATCGCGCAGCGGGTCGCAAGAGCCTACCGCTCGGTGGGCTTTGCAGCGGCCTGCGCTCTGGCGGGCACCCCTCCTTGGGAACTCGAGGCGTGGGTGCTCGCCAGAGTATACGAGTGGACGGCGAGGCGTAGGGCGCTCGGAGAGCGCCCCGCCTCGGAGGAGCGGGAAGCTGTCCAGCGGGAGGCGAAGGATGCCATCGTCCAGCACTGGAAGGTGGACCTCGCCTCCGCCGCGTTTGGCCACCCAACCTTGGAGGCACTCGGGCCAGTCCTGCAGGACTGGCTCGACCGGCCTCACGGCTTTTCATCATTCCGTCTGGTGCAGGTGCTATCCGGGCATGGATGCTTTGGGTCGTACCTGCACCGGATCGGAAAGGAGGGTGCCCCGTCCTGCCACCATTGTGGCGCGGTGGAAGACACGGCACAGCACACCCTCGAGGTGTGCCCGTCGTGGGCCGAACCGCGCCGCGACTTGGTGGCGGTAGTTGGGCCAGACCTGTCGCTCCCCAGCGTGGTGAACTCCACGCTTAGGGACGCGACAGGCTGGGCAGCGGTCGCCTCCTTCTGTGAGGACGTAATGTCCCAGAAGGAGGCAGCAGATCGCGCGCGGGAGGCTGACCCTCAGGCGCCACTCTGCAGGCGGAGGAGGGGTAGGAGAAGACGTCTTCCCCCCCCTCAAGGTGATGAATAGCGGAAGATAGGCGTGGAGGCGCCATCTCTCGCATTGCACTATTCGCCACCTCCGTCGAGCGGGAATGATCGAGCACTCGCGGTCGTTCCCGGGCCTCTCCCTCCAGGAGGGGCGTGTAGGCCCCGCTGTCAAGGCGGGCGGTCGTCGGCGGGGAACTGGACGAAAAGGCTCTGCCAGTTTCCCAGTTCCCCTCCATGGTGACGACGCGGGAGTGCCACTGGGTCGTTTAGTGGGTATACCGGCCCTGACAGGCCGGGGAGTCCCACATATCCCCCCCATCCTCCAATGGGGGGGAATGCGTAACGCATTATTCCCAGCGAAAAAAAAAAAAAGGGGCCGTACGGGTGGGGAGTCAATGTCAAGAAATGAAGTCGGCTCCCCTACGCAACGGTAAAAAGTTAAGTAATAAAAATAAAAGTTCATTAAAATAATAATGTTCAAATTTTCTTTATACTTTTCTTTTTTAGTAACCTAACGCAAATAGAAGGGTTTATGTGTGTGTATTATAATTTTGAAATTATTGTTAAATACCCGTGCGAAGCCGGGGCGGGCCGCTAGTATGTATATAAATCACTGAACTTATATAAATTCGCTGCGGACAAATTAGCTAGAGTTTTTGGATTTCTATTAGGTATGTAAAGGTTCTCGAATGACGACCACGAACAGAAAAACGAAGCGTGGGACGCCCAGTAGTAGCTTCAAATCCGGTGTTGCATCACAAATCAAAGCATTTCCACGAAAGTCACTCAGTCGAAGTCATCACTTAACATCAGGTGAGATTGCGGTCAAACGTTTTACCTATAGATTGTAAAAAAAAAGTCACACACCATAGGAACGTGCCCTACGATGCACTACTCTGCGTCCATCACCTTGAGGAATACAGATGTTAAGCCTCAAGTGCCTGTAATTACACCGGCGACCACACTCTTCAAACCGAAACACAGCGTTGCTGCTTGGCGGCAGAAAAAGTTGTAGTGGTAGTACTTCCCCAGACGAGCCACACACAAAGAGATCTACTACACTTTCTGTTTATAAAATAATAATCTCCGTTGCTTATCGCGACTTTATTCATAATTCAAAGTGACCACTAGTTAGCGGTCCCCCGATAGTTATTAATTAGTTGAACTGGTGATATAGTAGCCATTACGTGTTAAGTTAGAACCGTAGTTTCAAGTTAATATCCTACGTAAATTAGAAACGTTAAAAGCTTGTGCCGATGTTTGTATAGTGCGCGTCACGCAAAAAGAACGCCGAAAAGAGGGGGTGTGATGGCTCTACTGTTGTCCATCGTTCTTTTTGGTTGACAAGACCAATACAACAGTTGGTTTCACATATTATTCAGTAGCTCTGCCTGTTTTTTTTTCATATATAACCGCCGCTTAATTATTATTCACTTATTACAGGTACCTTGTTCGCAATCAGCGTTTTCAGCAGAAAGCTAAAAGTGGATGACGCTGTTCTCGGAATCATATCGACGTCGAGCAAGATCCTTGGAGCTTTGGTCCTGGCGTTTGCGAGAAACGATTATGAAGCTTACATGTGTGAGTTCACCATCATCTTTAGAAATTAAATTCAGCCTTTAGAAGTCACTGCTTGGGATCTCCTGCTTCCTGCATTGCTCACAATGGCGGTGGTCCATCGTTTAAATGCCTATTTACACCAAGCGAGCTAATGCTCATTTTATCCCTGCTCCGCCAAAGATAGAGATCATTCCTTCGTTGTTCTATGATTGCTCGCAAAGATTCTATGGAATATTCAAAGAATGCTCGCTCGCTTGGTGTAAACGGCACAAGAGCGCGCGAACAGTAAAGCGTTCTTACGTGTTCGAACGTGCTCGCTCCCCGGAGCAATCCCTTCAGTGTTCTTGTGTTCTAGAAAATTCTAGTTCTTGGTTCTCATTCTTGTTCGTTGTTCTTTTGGTGTAAACGCAAAACAACCTTTCGTTTCTTTTCCGTTTACTCCAAAAGATCAAGAAATAATGCTCTTGTTCTAGCTCTATGTTCGTTTGGTGTAAACACACCTTATAAGGGAGATACAAGATTTATCTTCCATATCTTACGACACCCACAGGAAGCTGTGTTCGACACAAAATATTATAGAATAGGTTTCCCTATTGGTGTCCATGGGGCAACCCATGGCAACCGTGTTCATAATTTCACGACTAATATATACATACGATGTTTAATGTTAAGTAATATTGCTCCGAAATTAGGTGTTTCTGTAAAAGTTTTGTCAGTTTGCCAAGTTATTGCAAAGTGGTGTCGAATTAAAACTTTGTTTTATGTTATTGAGTAACATGAAAAGTGGGAAAGTTCTCGCTTTGCTCTACATTTTGAGCCAGCGCCGAACGCTCGAAAGGTATGAAAGCTGTATGAAGCCAAAAAATGTGCAATAAATATTGCTTTTTTTTGTCGGACATAATATTTTCATAATTTAGTATTACATTTCGACATATCCCATTTATGCAGTAAACGGTGTTCCATACGTGACAGGTTGCAAGGCCATCACCGCTGTCAGAATACTAACTGGTTTCGTCACGAGGTTTTCTACTCTCAAACTGAGATGAAAATAAATTACCAAGGCAGATAATTGAAGATACCAAAGCTATTTGAAGTGTAAACAATAAATGAGTATTTTGTACCATGTTGTAAATACAATGTTGGTATTCTTGCCATCCTTTAAAAATAGAAGGTTTTGCATAAAACAACTTTTGTAGTTATTGATGATAAAAGACCTTTTAAATTTCAGCTCCCCTTCTTGAGATCTTAAATGGAACGTCGGCGATAGCACTCAGATCCATCGCATCGAAATTGGTTTCATATCAAGAACTTGGTGAGTTATGAAATTGCAATAGATAAATAAAATATTAATACTTTTATCAGGAGAAATGAATAATAATATATAAAATAATAAATAAATAAAAATCGTTTATTTCAGACCACTAAGTCCATAGAAACACGAATTACATAATGAAAAACAAGTTTGAAAATGAAAATTAAGGAAAATTCAATTAATTTAAAAGACATCCCGTTGTGAAACACTGAGGACGATCAATGTGAGAAATATATTCCTCCATTGATCGTCCTCAGCACAAGACATTTCCATATTGACGGTTGACGACCTCTGTGGCGCAGCGGGCGAGAGCCTGCCTGCGACGCAAGAGGTTGCGGGTTCGATTCCCGCCGTGGAACAAATTTGTGTACGATCTGCAGAAATTTGTTCCGATGGTCTGGGTGTTTTCTATGTATAATAAAAAAATATCTATCTATGTAAGTATATAATGTATTAAATATATCAGTTATCTAGTACCCATAACACAAGCTTTGAATAGCTTACTTTGGGGCTAGATAGTGCTGTGTGGATTGTCCAGCATTATTTATTTATTATTTATTATTAAATAATAAATAAATAAAAATCGTTTATTTCAGGCCACTAAGTCCATAGAAACACGAATTACATAATGAAAAACAAGTTTGAAAATGAAAATTAAGGAAAATTCAATTAATTTAAAAGACATCCCGTTGTGAAACACTGAGGATGATCAATGTGAGAAATATATTCCTCCATTGATCATCCTCAGCACAAGACATGTCCATATAGGAGAACTCCAGCTATCAGCAACAGTCCTCAGGATGGTATTGGGGCTGCCGCGCACTCTTCTGATTAGTGACGCAGTTTTCTTGCGCATCATAATGCTTCATGATAAAGTAGTAGCTGGGGTCATTGCACACTGGTATAGACTGTAGAGACAATGGCATTTATTTATTTTAATCAGGATGTGTTTGAAACGTCATAAATCTAGGTTCCACTTCCATGCGACCGAGCATTGAAAAACAGCCAACTAGTGATAACTCGGAGTTCATTTTAAAAATATCTAGGGACGTTCATTTGAGAGCAACGGCTTCCCCCAACCCTCTCAATTTTTTTGTTGGACTTTTCTAGTAGTGCTTCAAATCTTCTATCCTGCATTTTCCAGGCAAGGTGTACTCGTTATTCGGAGTGGCAGAGACCCTGATGCCGCTAATGTTCGTGCCTTTGTACTCAAAGGTGTACATAGCTTCCCTACGAGTGCTGCCTGGAGCCATCTTCCTGGTCAGCGTGTTGGCAACCATACCTGCACTTGGCATATTCGGGTAAGCTTAGAGCTAAGACTGGGTTTGTCGATACAAGTAAGAAGTGGAAAATAAGGGAAGACTTAGCCTAGCATCAATTCCTTGAGCTTATAGCACACAGACTAGTAGGGATCCTATAGCAATAGGTGATGTTGAGCTGAATTATCAAAAAAGGCTGATATCTGTCAAACAACTGCTCCTACCCGAAGGTTTGATTAAGTATGAAAACTTGTTATTGAAAATTTTAGGAAGGTTGGTAAATTAATTTGGGTCAAAATTATACTGTCTTCAGTATCAGTTAAACTGTAGACAGTAATTTATATTCGCCAATGTTAAAATTTATGAGGGATAAGTTGTTCACGTGACCTACTCCAGAAAAAAAATAACATCAGCTTATGGATGGTACATAATCCTACATTATGGCTCCTATGAGAAAGGTGTTTCTGTGGTCTCATTGAATAAATATAACAAAAAAGTTAAGTCCATACTTACTTAGATCGATTAGAGTCTATGGACTTCTCTAGCGAAATCTATACTAACTAAACCATCCCCCATCTCCCTAACCCCGTTAAAAATATGAATGTGTCAGTCACAATATTAATAAGATATGTCTTCTTCCAGATGGTTCTACCACCAGCACAAGAAAGACAATAAGGAGAAGAGGTTGACTCTACCTCCAAGTGTCGAGAACCCTCCTGCGCCTCCAAATCTTCCTAACCCATAATCTAAAATACTATATAAATTTATTTATTGTTTTATTGTGCGTTTTATTTGTTTTAGAAGAAAGTTTGCATAATTACGAAAAATTTCAAGCAATTTACTTAGTAGAAAAACTTATTTGGATCAACAACTACAACCTAGTTGATTGCTATTTTAAGATGAAGAAGAAGTAAGATTTAAAAGTTCTCATAGTAATGATATTGAAAATGTTTAAAAATGCAAGCTGTAGATAATTTGACGAGTGTCGATTCTTTAAAACAATGCAAAAAAAAATGATTATATTATTCCCATTCATACAGAAATCATATAGTTGTATGGGTCCAGTCAAGCATCGTTTTATTGTTTTTATTGTTTTTATTTAGGATAACAAACAATTACACTCACATGTTACAATAATGTGTACTATGTATATAATGTAGTTCTTCAAGTGCAATCAGTACCGTTATCCGCAAATAAGGTAAGTACAAATATCGGGCGGCATGAACGTATGAATGAAGAAGAAAGAGAGAGAGAGAGGGTAGGTATGTAGGTGTACTGGTCTGCAATTGATAAGAATACAGCCAATACATCCACCCACCTATCCACCTAAAATTATACAAATTTGAACTTGACTTACTTATAATCTAAACAAGACATAATAATGTCTTGTATGTTTTTTCTGAACGAACCGGGTGAGGTTGCAAAGAATTCAGTGTTTGTGAAATGCATGTTATATTGATTCATGATTCTATGCAAAGGTGCACGCTTACCAGCGTTCGTTTTACAAGGAGTGGGAGCGAACAAGTAACGTTTGCGAGTCTCTCGTAGGTAACAGCGATGTGGAATGTGTATACATATTTGATTGACTAGTTTGCTACAGTCGAATTTGTCATGACATATATTATATAACAGCATTTGATCCAGAAGCAATCCTCTCATCTTAAGTGTTTGTAAAGAAAATTTATCTAAAAGTGTGGTGTATGGGAACTTAGAACGACAAATGCGATAGGTTATGGACCGCAAGAATTTACGTTGGACTGTTTCAAGTTGACAATTATATTTATCGTAGTGCGGGGCATCAAAATTTTCAATAACACAAATAGTAAAAAAATAATGAATTATACATTTTTATGGTGATTATGTTTGGCAATAATAATGATTGAGTAGTCCAATAAATTATTCATGAAATTTTTAATATAAATATTTATTTGATGAGTAATGCCACAGATTTTTTTAGGTTATTTAAATAAAGAAAGGGCACACACACGAAAGGCACACTAGCACTGTCAAAATAAAATCATCATAAAATATTTCACAAACTTTGCTTAACAGTTTATGATACAAGATTTTCGCAGAAATAAGTGTTACATAAGTAGGTACTTTATATCTGGGTGACCGAGATTTACTCGGTTGCATAACAACAATAAACACGGATTAAAAAACATTCTAAAAATAAATCCTAGATCAATTTATCGCCCCGAAACTAATACATACTAAATTCCATGAAAATCGTTGGAGCCGTTTCCATGATCCAGATTATACATAAATAAATATACAAGAGTTGCTCGTTTTAAAGTAAAATATTATAGGAAGCACTGCACTTATATCTTTCAACATATCTTTCAAAAAGTTGCATTGTGTAAGCAAGAGGTATGTACACCTTGTATCGATGCTGGTTTCCAGCTGACGAGTCATAATTTCTGAATTATGTGAACTACAGAGGTAACTGTAATGTTTCACTGTGACATATTAATTGAGAATTATTACGGCACCGCTCCGTAATATATAGAGACACAGGTATTTGGGAAACGGACATTGCCGCGTCTGATTTAAAGCATGGGTTTCTGAAACATGTAAGAACGCTTTATTACGTCGCAGTAATAATACATACGAGAAAAAATTGGCTTCAGCTCCACAGTGTATACCAAATGAAACATTTTTTATAAGAACTACATGGTTAGTTTCATTCGATAGTTATCAGATTAGCTGTATATCCAGTCGCTCGAGGACGTTGATAAATACCTACGTGATTCCGTTATAGGCTTACATTTTAGTAAATGAGCTTCGGTTTTCATTAAAAGCAATAAGTTAGCAACAAGTTACAATGAAATAGCGAGTAGTGATCCTATGATAAACATTTTCAAACATAAAAAAGACAAGACTTATTAGTGTTTTTTTTATAATACTTGCTGCACTTTTGCTTCGCAAGTCACGTACGATAAAAACGTGCGCTACATGCACTGACCTTCGTCTTTTAACTTGGGGCATACAGTAAGCCTCATGTGCCTGTAATTTCAGCGGCAACCACACCCTTCAAACCGAAACAAAGCAACACTCACATGTGTCTGTATGTGACTGTTGTTTGCGTATGTGACAGCCAAGACTATAAAAAGCACTAAAAATGCTTGTTATTTCGCAAACGTAAAATCTCAATAATCCCGCCGTCGAGAGAAGGTCGCGTTGCGTACGAAATCAGAAGTCATGTCCCATACATTACATTCATTTTAACTTTCTCTGTAACCCATTTAACTTCAAGTTAATTATCACCAAGATCGAGTCAAAACTCATCAGAATAGCGGTTGGATCACATAACTGAGCACGCATCATGAAAGCGAGACAGCGTACAATTACAAAAAAAAACTGAAACGGCTTCACGACTTTGATCGTGACCTACTATGAGTCACAAAAACGTAGATGAAATACAAAATCGGTGTCCCTCAGCTCTGTGCTTCAAATATTAGTGTTTCATGCACTACTGTTACGATGGTCTTCCGTGACGCTGCCTGCAGTATAAATAACTACTAGCAACTGCGGAGCACAACAATATACTTCTCCATACAAATCAAAACAATAACAATACACATCGAGTTGAGATCCTCTTCCGTTATTTTTCGTCGGTTAAAAACGAACGTGGGAAGTCGGTGGATGGAAAGGGCTACAGTTATTCTTGGAAACGTATTGGGGAGGCCAATTTCCAGCATTGAACTTCTTTAGGCTGATTATGATAATGATGATTAAGCAAGAGATCGTGAACATTAAATTAGGTTACACAGCAAAAAGCAGTTCTTTATATTCACACTAGTTGCGCCCCGCGGTTTCACCCGCGCAGATTTAAATCCTGGTGAATACCGGGATAACACATAAGCTACAATTTTATCCTTACTATTAAATCCCGGTATTCCCACGGGATAAAAAGTAGCTTATGTGTTATTCCAGACTATAATCCGTCTTTCTGTTAAGTTTCATCCAGATCCGTTCAGTAGTTCCGGCGTGAAAGAGTAACAAACATCCATCCATCCATCCATACTTACAAACTTTCGCGTTTATAATATTAGTAGGATATTGCTTGATGCTAACGCATGCACTTAGATGTGTAGAGACGCTAATTCACTCGCGAAACTTGACAAAGTTCGCGCGCCGGAGTGAAAATAATGATAACGTCATGGAAAATAAGTTAATTAAATAATTAATCTCACATTTATATGTAAATAATAAATCAGCAATTGAAATACCGCGTACCATCTTCAAATATGCTATAAGATGCAGGATAAAGAGCGGGCGTCCGGGAATTCCCGGGCTTGGTTGACGTTCTTTCAGATATTAATAGTACTCAACATTCTGACAACAATATATCTTGCTCCTGATAGAAAATATTTTCAAATTATAAATAAAAATACAGAAAGCGCTTCACGACTTTGATCTCCATGCACGGTAGATGTACACTCAGATCTATTGGTACTAAGTACGACATGGCATCTCATTTTCAAATTATAAGAAAACTACCGACCCGCCCGCGCGCCCCTGCTTCGCAAGGCTTTCTTTTTTTTTTTGGTACGGATTTTGATGCAGTTTTTTTTATAGATAGAGATCTATAAAAAAAACCGCATCAAAATCCGTTGCGTAGTTTTAAAGATTTAAGCATACATAGGGACATGGGGACATAGGGATATAAATAAATAAATAATAAATAATGCTGGACAATTGCACACACCATCTAGCCCCAAAGTAAGCTACTCAAAGCTTGTGTCATGGGTACTAGATGACTGATATATTTAATACATTATATAATTACATATAGAAATTTTTATTATACATAAACACAGAGGGAAGAGAAAGGGCAGAAAGAGAAAGTGGCTTAACCGAAAAGTAACTTAATAATGATTTTCCTAGTGGTACTATAAAATATGTGAGCGCGTAAATGACTTTATTCATTTACATGTTCACCTGAAAACGTAACAAAAATCCAGGAAACATTTTTCGAAACCCGCTAAAGGTACGCTGTAAAAAGTTGTGGAATTCTCACGCGATTAACGCTTTCCTGAATGTGGAAACTTGGAGTTGGTATTTACTGAGCAATCACCTGAAGTTAGGACGATTCGAATTTGCCTTTCCAACTTTTATTTATTTTACTGATAAAACTAGGTAAGTACATACCTTACTTGCCTGTAAGTATTTATTTACGGCGTGATTAGCATTTGCTCTCACTCGGTCACTTTTGGAACCGGGGTGTCTTTGCCGACTTTTTTTATACAACCAGCTGATGGAACAAGCTGACGGCCTACCTTTAGTAGTTAAGTGGTAACCATCACTTACAACAAAGCATTGCCACGTAAGTCACGCACGATCAGAACGTACCCTACGATGCACTGCGTCCTTCAACTTGAGGCATACAGGTGTTACGCCTCATGTGCCTGTAATTACACCGGCGACCACATTCTTCAACTGAAACAAAGCGTTGCTGCTTGGCGGCAGAAAAAGGCGTGGTGGTAGTACTTACCCGGCCGAGTCCGACTTTGGACAACTTCTGTTTACGTTACTCGGATTTCACTTCACTTCACAATAAATAGTTCTGCTATTCAGCATGGCCACAGCTTAAAGTGGTAACCATTATAACAAAACGCGACTTATACCGTGAGTTACGCTCGATAGAAACGTGCCCTACGATGCAAATTCTGTTTATTTGCGCCAGTTGTTTTGACTCGTTCATTCACTCATTGAATCGACAAATTCTGAATTTTAAAATAATAAAGCTGATTCCAATGGTAATTACGCTTTCCGAGGTTGAAGAAGAAGGCGTTTCTTCAGCAGCCTGGTAATATAAAGTTAAGTGGCTGATATTATCTTATAGTGGAAGCCATGCCTACATCTAAACCGAGAACAAAAACTCATGACAAACGACGCCGTTGTAAGTGAGAAGCGATGTTTTGTGCGCGCTGATTACCCTAAATCTAAATAATGGGGTAACGTGCAAATTATGAATTCCTTGTTTTACCCTCTTGCTTAGTACGAGTGTTGCGAGAAGTATGAACTGTCTGTTTAACTAGTGGAACACCTGACTTCGTATACATGTAGCTTATAAACCTAGCACATCAGTGCTCTAGCTAGGTACGAGTATCCTATCCTAATACTATTCTAAACGCGAAAGTTTGTAAGTATGGATGGATGGATAGTTGGATGGATGGATGGATGTTTGTTACTCTTTCACGCCGGAACGGCTGAACAGATCTGGATGAAACTTGGCAGGGAGATATATGTATTATAGTCTGGAATAGCACACAGGCTACTTTTTATCCCGTGGGAATACCGGGATTTAAATCCGCGTGGGTGACCGCGGGGCGCAACAGTTATTAAATTATTCCCAATAGCCACCGTCTAGTGGGAATTATCCCGACTTCTGATTGTAAGTTCGTTAGTTCAAATCTGGTCGTGCACTAATGGATTTTTCTCCTTGAATGTATACAACAATGCTAGTGCTTACAAACGGTGAAGAAAATCACCGTTATTAAACCAGTTAGTCGCAACATACTACGTAAACCAACAACTGTAAATTGTACTTGATGGAGTTATGATCCCCAAAGATATCCTCAAAGAATTTTGAGTCCGAGTTGAGAATCATGGCTCTAAGTTATCATCAGGATATGTACCTTACAAAAAGAGCCACAAATGCTGAAGAAATTAGATTCGATAACAATTTGCTTACAAATCCGTCTCTAAGTCTTAGTCACTGCTATGTTTTATAGCCTAAGTTCTATTGAATAATCAATGACGACCTCTGTGGCGCAGCGGGCGAGAGCCTGCCTGCAACGCAAGAGGTTGCGGGTTCGATTCCCTCCTTGGAACAAATTTGTGTATGATCTGCAGAAATTTGTTCCGATGGTCTGGGTGTTTTCTATGTATAATAAAAAAATATCTATCTATGTAAGTATATAATGTATTAAATATATCAGTTATCTAATACCCATAACACAAGCTTATTGAATAGCTTACTTTGGGGCTAGATAGTGCTGTGTGGATTGTCCAGCATTATTTATTTATTTATTTATTTATAATGTCATAGTCATCAGCAAATCCTTCAGAGCAAGAAAACCGCTGAATCTCTCATACCTAATCTAAATCAAAATTGGCTGTTCCATTCGCATACAAAGAGAACTTTACAAGACTCATCATGTGCTGGTCACAGACCAAACGTTCAAAAATCGTAGCGAGCAGTCATTCATATTCTTCCTGTCTTAATATTCCTTTCTCTTTCACTCGTGCTTTCGCACTCACAGTCTGCCAGGTAAAAAAAACTACTCAAAAACTAACGAGTCTAGCAGTGCAGCAGCAAGTGATCCTATAGTTATTTCATTGATAAAAACAGATTTCTGCTTTAAGGCGGGGATATCCAAGAACCTCCAACCTCCAAGACGCCTCGGGGGTACTGGCTGCTCGGCGCCGACCAAAATTTTTTTCACACAGCGCTAGTAAATATTATTCTCTATCTTTTGATATAACTTTGACTTTGAGTTTCTATCTTTACACAGCGGTCGAGTACATGTTCAATTTTAAAGTATCCGTTTTTTTCATGTATTTTTTTACATTTTAGTAGGTTTCAAAAACCGTCCCGTGCCGCCTTAATAGATTTTTTCAAGCCAAGCGGAGAATGACCAAAGCCAAAGTCATCATCAATAATGACTTTGACTTTGAGCATTCCTTCAGTCTGTCCCAACATTAAGGTATCTATCACTATGAGCGACACTGCATAAAGACGAGCGGCATTCATCCGACGTCGTTAATTATTTTCAAAACAGTATTTACTTTGCGGAGAGAGAGAATGTACAACGTCGAAAAGGGTTCCAGATTGAATTAAATTGTATTCTTTATAGATTTTTATGTAGATTAAAGATACCTCCTTACTATGTTTCACAGTTTTGTTTATGGTTTGTTTTTCTTGAAGTTATGCTGTAGCTACCCGTGTCAAATTAATAATCTTCTATTTCATTCTAAAAATGATAATAAATAAATGTTCATGCAAAATTGAATTAATTTGCAAAGTCATGTCTGGTAATTAACCACATAGGTACGTACGTACTCACCAAATAGGAAATTTCCACTAATTTAGATGTTCACTAATGTTAATTTTATGCTCTGTGCTAATATATACAAAAAATAACCACAAACCATGGCCTTCAAAAGTACTTCTCGGAATGTTTATAAATGTTTGTTTTTCTTGTATTTGTAATACGCCTTAAGGCGAATACAAGACCTAATGTGACCCTCGCTCGCACGTTTTGACTTGTTGAAAGATATAAAATCACTAAACCTATTTTCGAAAAATCACAAACAACCATTTTGTGTGCAATCACATTGCACATATTTTAGTAAAAGATTCATTTTGATCGATACAAGTTTTCCTATTCAAAAGTTTGCATAAGTACGAAACGAACTATAGAAAAGCAAACTTTTAGGTAGAAACTTACATCTATCAAAAAGATTTTTTTACCAAACTGCGTGAATGTGATTTCATACAATATGGTTGTTTGCGATTTTTCAAATAAATTTCCACCGAAACTTTTGGGAGAATTATCCAAATGATGTAAAGTAAGTTATGGCGTGAAAACAAAAAAAATGCTAGTGTAGATATTGTAAAAACCAACTAAGAGGAACGCGGGAACGGTACTGTGGTAGCAGACCTTGGTGGTGAAAAAAAAAGTGGTGCACGCTGACTATATAGACGACCTCTGTGGCGCAGCGGGCGAGAGCCTGCCTGCGACGCAAGAGGTTGCGAGTTCGATTCCCGCCGTGGAACCAATGTGTGTACGATCTGCAGAAATTTGTTCCGATAGTCTGGGTGTTTTCTATGTATAATAAAAAATATCTATCTATGTAAGTATATAATGTATTAAATATATCAGTTATCTAGTACCCATAACACAAGCTCTGAATAGCTTACTTTGGGGCTAGATAGTGCTGTGTGGGTTGTCCAGCATTTTTTTTTTTTTTTTTTTTTTTTTTTTTTTTACTATAATATCATCAGCATCATTTTCCTGCCTTTATCTAACTTTCTCTGCACTTTCCTGTATTATCCAATATCTCAGTCGTCACTCCTTACCCATGTCATTCTTCATACAATCCATCCATATTTTTTTTCCTTTCTCTATTCTTATATCTATCCGCGTTTATCCCTAACACTCGTTTCGTTACATGGCATTCTTCCCTTCGCATAACATGTCCATACCACGCTCCTCGTTTTCTCTGTCATTGGCGCCACTTTTAAACTTCCTCTGATAAACTCATTCCTTATCTATAACTTATTTATTACTATAAGTGTATGTATCGTGTGTGTCCAAAATAAATGTATTTTCTTTCTTTCTTTCTTTCTTTCTTATCTTATCTTATCAGTCTCACCGTCATTCTGTACCTACTACTACTGCTGAAGGTACAGATTTTCTCTTTTCTGGACTACCCAAAATCTGAAGATAGATGTATGCAATAGCTGAATAATTGAATATTTTATATAGTTAGAAAAATGATTTATAGAATTAGGTAATTACTAAGTGCAAAGTAATTTCTAGACTTTAGCTGATCGAGCTCGGTACTTTATTTAATTTTAGCCGAGTCATCTTTTCTTGAAAACTGGTTGGATCGGTCGAAATCTAAGTAGTTAGTGAACCTTTGGTTAAAATTATCGTGATAATTTTCAGTAACTAGATATTAAATAAAATAAATTTAATTCGCGAAGTTGTAAGAAAAAATATGGGTTGGATTTCTATTAGGTACATTTACAATTTAAAACTTGGTCAACATCAGAAAGCTATCTATGAACGATAACGAATGACGAAGAAAGTCAAACAGGGTAATAGTTTCGAAACGGACCCCTAAATTCGAAAACCTCATTAAGATACGCACGAAACGGCTCATAAAGGGTTTTGAAATAATACAGAAGGTAATTTTCGCTTATTCATAATCGTAATTAAAAGCGGCGATAATGATGAAGCTCGCGAAATTAATATAAAGTATGCGAAATAACAGACGACTAACTTGACGTCGCACTTAAATATCATATTCATCGATCAATTTTAAACCTACTTAACCTTGATTTTTTTTGCTGTATTTTTCTGTCTATGTTATTTATAAATTTTATTTAAGTCGAAGGCAAGAGCTAATGTGACTGTCGCTCGCACGTTTTGACTTGTTGAAAGATATAAAATCACTAAACCCATTTTCGAAAAATCGCAAACAATTATTTGGTGTGCAATCACATTGCGCACAGTTTAGTAAAAAAATAATTTTGATCGATACAAGTTTTCCTACTTAAAAGTTTGCTTTTCTAGTTTTCGTACTCAAGCAAACTTTTGAGTAGGAAAACTTGCATCAATCAAAATGAAATATTTACCAAACTATGCACAATGTGATTGCACACAAAATGGTTGTTTGCGATTTTTCAAAATTGGAATTTGTGATTTTACATCTTTTAAAATGTCGAATCGTGCGAGCGAGAGAAATATTAGGTGTTGTCAACGCCTTAATGTAGCTTCTTGATTTTAAAGTGTAATATTTGATTATATTGTATTGGGAAGAATTAGAAGCCGTAACAAAGGTTCTATCTAGCAGGCTGCTAATGCCTATAGTAAAGTTATAATAGTAAGTGTAGCTAGGTTTCTATTATATATTCTAGTAACCTAAAAAGTTACTAGAATATAAATCTTATGTGTTTTATTTACTAGCTGTGCTCCGCAGTTTTACCCGCGTAGTTTTAAATTCCGGTATTCCCAATATGCTATTCCAAATTACAATCTATTTTTGTGCCGAATTTCAACCAGATCCGGTCAGCCGTTCTCGAGTTATTGACTAACAAACTTTCATACATACATACATCCAAACTTTCAAATTTATGATATTAGTGTGAAGTGTGATAACATACCTACGTACCTAGTTGAGTTCCCTTTAATAAACAATTTTTTTACTTTTTAATAACTATACAGCGTGTAACGGAAGGGGGGTATCAACCCTGAAGGAGGTGAATATGCTCATGAAACTCAACAACTTTCCCCAAAGAACATAGGTCGAAATATGAAAAAAAAAATTTGGCCCTCCCTAACAAAACTGACTAGCAGCTGATTGATTTACTATGGGAGGGCCAAATTTTTTTTTCATATTTCGACCTATGTTCTTTGGGGAAAGTTGTTGAGTTTCATGAGCACATTCACCTCCTTCAGGGTTGATACCCCCTTCCGTTACACGCTATATACATATACTTGATCAGGGTTTAATGATGTTACTATTAAGGTATCTGACTCTAGGGTTCGGTCAAGGTGAACTGGTTCTATAGAATCTGGAATCTAGAATATAGCTTCAATAGTGTAGGTATTTTATTACATTGTAACGAAGATCATACAAAAGAGCGATAGATACCAAGCCGAGTTTGTTGCCTGTTCTTCTCGGTGTTGGTCGCGTGGAACTGGCACTAGAGTCACCTAGTTTTAAGACGGTTCAAGATGGTCCTTGTGATTTTATTGAATAAACATATTTTGACTTTGACTTTGACTTTATATTCACCTCGTTATAAGACATGTCAAAGTGATCCTTAGAATAAGGACCGTTTTGATTGTGTGTTTTTTTCGAGAGACCATACCGGTGTTTATTTCATATATTTCTCGGAGATGTATTTTTTGTATGTGTGAGTCGGACAAACGGGATAACGGCCCACCTGCTGCTGCATTGTAAATGATCACCGTCGCTTATTGACACCAACGATACTTTTTTATACAACTAGATTATGCAACAAGCAGATGAACCACCTGATGTTAAGTGGTAACCATCACCGATATAAAAAAACAAAGGGCATAACAGCTTCACGACTTTGATCCCAAGTTCATATCTCCTAAAATATTTTGTGGTGTTTTTTTATTTTAACCTGTTTAAATCCTCGATAATATGTACACTTTTATTCATAATTTTTTTAACATACAGTATTCTTTAAAAGATGATCAGGTATTACAGCATATCGCCACACCTTGTGTTTTAATAAAATGTAATTATTTTTTTCTAAGCTGGTTGTTTTTCAGCGTGGATATCTTGTACGTCCAGATTCGCAGCATCTTTTTTGTGCTCTATAAAAAGCCATCTGAAACAAAAGCATAGCATAAATAGCCTGATCCTGTTAGACTTTATCCTCAAAAATAGACAGAAACGAAACTCAATAATTAAACATCTTCAATATTCATCTTAGCAATTACTTACCTGTTAGTGAAAAATCACAATGTTTGGGGCCTCTGTCTACTACTTACCGTAACATTCAGAGCGTTCGGTTCGCGTCACGAAATATCAGTTCGGGGCGAGCCACTAGTCACTACATAGTATAAAACAAAGTCGTTTTCTCTGTCCCTATGTCCCTATGTATGCTTAAATATTTAAAACTACGCAATGGATTTTGATGCGGTTTTTTTCAATAGATAGAGGAAGGTTTATATGTACGAGTATAATACGACCTCTGTGGCGCAGCGGGCGAGAGCCTGCCTGCGACGCAAGAGGTTGCGGGTTCGATTCCCGCCTTGGAACAAATTTGTGTACGATCTGCAGAAATTTGTTCCGATGGTCTGGGTGTTTTCTATGTATAATAAAAAATATCTATCTATGTAAGTATATAATGTATTAAATATCAGTTATCTAGTACCCATAACACAAACTTTGAATAGCTTACTTTGGGGCTAGATAGTGCTGTGTGGATTGTCCAGCATTATTTATTTATTTAATACATGCATGATATGTGCACCCGTACGAAGCAGGGGCGCGCGGGCGGGTTTCTAGTATAACATATTTTCCTTAGCCTGTGCTTTCCACCTGCTAGGCAAAGGCGTCCCCCAAGCCTGCCCTAATTCTTTTTATCCTCCTTCTATACAATAAATATAAATGATTATTGGTTACCCAAACACCACAATAGCTGGCAAGGTCAGTACAGCGCCCAGCAGGAACACAGCACCGGGCAGTATGTTGAGGGTTGCCATGTATACTCTGGAGTACAAAGGCCCATACACCAGAGGCATCGTCGCCTCAGCCAACCCAAACAGAGAGTTCACTTTACCTGAATAACAAAATACCATCATCATCAACATCCCAAAGAAGTCCACTGCTGCACATAGGCCTCCCTGGAAACGTATTGACGTTTCCAGGAAGAACGACTCTGAGACTTTTCCATCCACCGACTTCAGAAATGAGGAAATCCATAGGAGAACTAAGGTAGCCGACATAGCTCTCAGAATCAGCAAGTTGAAGTGGCAATGGGCAGGTCATGAAGCTCGAAGAACTGATAGCCGTTGAGGAATAAAGGCTCTCAAATGACACCCACGAACAGGAAAACTAAGCGTGGGACGCATTGATGATGATTGTAAGCGGAAAGACCATAGCGATAATATCCCGCTCGCACCAGGCTCCTAGCGAGGCAAGTAGCACCTCCCACCACGGTATTCTGGTGCTACCGGCCAATCAGTGAACTCGAACGCGCGGTGAGAGGTGCTACTCGCCTCGCTACAAGCTTGGTGCGAACAAGGTATAAGCGTGGTCTAATATGATCACCGCGTCACCAGCTAGCAGACAATTTGAGTTGGAAGCGAGCGCGCCACACCACTCTTTTTCTTGGACGATCGGGGTTTACGGTAATGCTAGGAAGTCTAGCAACTTAACCTGTTTGATTTATTTTTAAAGCTCGTGCAATAATTGTTGAAATAATCTAAATTACAGGCATATGAGGCTTAACATATGTATGCCTCAAGTTGATAGACGCAAGGCAGTGCATCGTAAGGCACGTTCCTATCATGCGTGACGTACGAGGCAATGCTTTGTTATAGGTGATGGTTACCACTTAACATCAGGTGGGCCATCTGTTTGTTCCATCAGCTTGTTCCAGCAGGTTGTATAAAAAATAAATGTGCTATTTTTATAAAAAATCTACTGATATCTAAAAACATTGAATATTGTAAATGTATGCAATGTATTTGTAGGGCAAGTAGGGCATGGAAGGAAACTCACCGAATTCATCTCCGCTCACAAGCTTGGTAGCTATGGACCGCATTGCTATAAAGGACGTGCCATTGAGGATTTCCAGTAAAGGAGCTGCAAACAAAAAAATGTGTCGATGAATCTGATCCCTAGGCACGGTAGTCAATCCTTCCATCTCTTGGAACTCTATAGAAGAACTAGCAACAACCGCAGAAACGAATGTGAACGAAAACCAGGGGACGAAAGAAACTAAAGAAATCTCACTGTATGTTATACAATAAAAATAAGTCTTAATAAAAGCTCCTTTTCCTTGCAAGCTGAGCTATAGCGGTCGTTTTCTGACGGCTATCACATTTCAGGTCTTAAGCCCAGCGAAGCTCGTAAATACTAACTCCTAACTTCGCGGCGCTTCAGCACACTGATCTAGCTTACAATTCATGAATTAGTTCTTGGAATCGAGCTGGGTGTACGATTGGAGCAAAGACTAGCTACAGCTAGTCTACTCATACACTCACATGTACTCATACTACAGTCTAGTATACTACAGTATTCAAATTCCTTGCTTTGAGTCCATGGATATATCAATGCTAGGAGACAGCGCAAGTGGGCGCGTCACAATGACGGATTTCCAAAAGTTTTATTATATTTTGGAAATACATCAGGTTTAAGCAATTAACACCTGTATACTCAAACGCAACTCAGATTTGAGCACGTCTCAAGTCGTGGTTTTTTGACAGTCAAAAACTCGTCACATGAGACGTGCTTAAATCTGAGTTGCGTTTGAGTATTCGGCCGTAAGTCATGTATAACATCTGCATCCGTGGGCAGGTTGTCCGTGGCATTACTGCATGAAGATGACGGAAGTCCAGCGTTGATTGCTAGCTCTAACAATTAGAATGTTTTTTATAGATAAAACAAAGTGCCTCATTGTCTTTGCAGTAAAGCTTAAAATGGTTTATCTGCTATATGGATATCACACAGGTATTTATTAAATATTTTCTTATTAATTATCCCGACATTTGAACTGTTTCAATACGCGGTCAGACTGGAGCATTAAACTCAAGATTTACAGTCGTCGAAAAGTGGTGGCAGTTTCGACAACTCTCTCTCTTACTATTTCCGTGTCCATAATTTCTGTGAAACGACACAAAAAACTAATAGGTACTATAATACCTAGTACTATATAGAAGTACTATAATAATAATAACTATCTACACTGTGATGAAACATCGCGACAGGGATCCTCGACGAAAGTCTGAATCCACCTTCATGATTGCCAATATGACGTCATGATCGCGAAAATTTTAATCCTTTACAGAATTGATCTATGTCTATGTCTGATATTGATATTTGTAACCGTATGAGGTACACATCCGCTGTGACTTCCGTATAGCATTGAGAATGTAGGGTTAAGCTCGCCTTTGTACATGACTATTATGTATTTTTTGTGTAAATCAGTTTGTGTACAATAAAGAATAAAGAATAAAGAAAGAATGTGAGTCTCATGTATCTCTAAGCGAACCGGCACCTTCCCAAACCAGAATATATCAATACGAACATCTTGTTCGCAACAGTTATAGCACGATAGCTACTTCCTAATTCATGAGTTTAACTAGTTAGATTAGATTGAAAATTTTTATTGCTATTAAATAAAGTACATGGGCTAACTTAATGCTAATTAACATTTTCTTACAGTTAACCGTTGTGATATGTGGAGTGGGGGAGTGGGTCGTAGAGAAAATCATAAAAACCTTTGGATCAAAATTATGTATTGCTAAACCTTTGTTAAGTTATGCTCTGAAAATTGCTTGTTTGTTCGCTTGCTTATCTTTAAAAATGTTGAAATGTGATAGCAAACAGTTATTCGACGGTTGTCAAGTGGTTAAGCCTCTTAAGCCTCACATAAGGCGCTGCGCAAACGTAGACACTTGGTTTTCAGTTGCCGACACCAAACTTTTTGTTCGTCAGTGTGTGTTAAATGAAAGCAACTGGAAACAGAAAATGTATGCGCAGGGAGTGGATGATTTCATACTGGTTCTATAGAAATCAAATATTCATCGGTAGCTTGTATCTGACACAAGATACAAGTGTCCTAGTTTGTGCTCTCCCTAAAGTGCTTGTTATTGGAGCAGTAGATAAGTTCTCACCGATATAAATCTCCAAGTTATTTCTGGCGAATGCGTACGCAAACGAAGCCACTATTTTGCTTGTGCACGATATTATACCCAGCATGGTATCGTCGAACTTCAGGTAGTTAGTGAACAGACTTATCGAAAAGAATGTACCTGAGAAAAAAGGAAATATTAGTCGATTCTTAGGAGCAATAGGTTAGCGTGGTACGGGCATGATATGACAACGGATGAATGTCATGTAACGAAAAGAGTGTTAGGGATGAATGTGGATGGATGAAGGAGAGACAGGCCAAAGAAAATATGGCTGGATTGTGTGAAAGATGGCATGATGGGAAAGAGAGGAGTGACTACTCAGATGGCGGATGATAGAGGAAAATGATGAAAGATTATATAACATGTATCAGAAAAAGTATGGTCCATCTATCATGATAGATGTACCATATTTTATTATATATTTTTTCATGCAGCATCGGACTCGGAACAAACATGATAATGTAAGAAAAATAAGGAAATAACGAAAAAAACATATATTTGTATCGGACGGATGACAATTCATGGGATACACAAACAATGTAAACAGGTGTAAAAACATACGGAAAACAGAAATAAAACACATCAAAAAAATACAAAATAAAAAATTTCAGTCAAATAACTTATTTCTTGTGTTTTAGTATTTTTGTCTGATAGGCACTACGCTTTACGCACTGTTTCATAAAGATTTTCTTGACATAGAAAATTATTTACCTTAAAAGCAAGTTGTAATTATCGTATTATTACGAAGAAACTAAGTTTTAGTGGTCTATAAACCTATTCTGCTAAACAATTTAATACACAATGTAAATATTTATTGACTGGCTTCAACTTGTGCAAAGTTTGAACATCAACTTGTTCTGAATTCGAGTAGGGGCGCTGAAGTCCTATACTTAGCCTCGGAGAGTTCACGGAGCCTGGGTTCATTTTCGTACGTCAAATATGTATTATAAGTTTTTTATGGAACAAGCATACAGCTTAAAATCTAAAGGTGTTAACACACCAATCGGTCGATCAACGGCATCAATCGACGTCGATTGAAATTGATGGATTGGCGTGGTAACACCCCAAGGTATCTAATTGGATAGCAAAGTATTGAATTGAATTTGATCTAGCTCTGCATAGTAAATGTTTATGAGCCTGAATTTTTTTTTTATAAATAGGTGATCGATAATTATAAGAGAAGTAAAAAAAAATACCGCAAATCCACTTATTTTAATAAAAAGTGTATTTATATTTTATTTACTGACATCACAAAGGCCATTTATTAGACCCTTCATGATAAGATGTAAAAGTCTACAAAACGGGTTAGTTTTTTTTTACTTTTCGCGAGGTTTTATATTATTTGAATATCTCTACACTAAAATTACTGTACCTAAATAACCATTAGTTATCAACCCTTGTTATCATTTTTATTTCGACGACCTCTGTGGCGCAGCGGGCGAGAGCCTGCCTGCGACGCAAGAGGTTGCGGGTTCGATTCCCGCCTTGGAACAAATTTGTGTACGATCTGCAGAAATTTGTTCCGATGGTCTGGGTGTTTTCTATGTATATAAAAAAATATCTATCTATGTAAGTATATAATGTATTAAATATATCAGTTATCTAGTACCCATAACACAAGCTTTAAGTAGCTTACTTTGGGGCTAGATAGTGTTGTGTGGATTGTCCAGCATTATTTATTATTATTATTTATTTGTAAATAAATGTGTATTTGTATGACGTACGGTCTCTTACGTCTTCTCCTGGACTCCACCTACATAATAAATACACGGTGCGCACCCCATTCAATTGAACATGAACTTACCTAGTAGATTAGTAACTATTGCGTACGTGGACCACATACTATACTGTACTTCGTCCCAGTTGAATCGGTACCGAGTAAACAGGTACATTATTGTGAATTCACCTGAAAAATGACAAACACTATAAAATTAATAAAAAGACACATGCAAGTAAGAATAAGACTTATGGAGAAAGTGGTAGATTTTTATCATAAACTTTCTTTCGGTTTTCGATTAGGTATTGATTATGATTATTTCAGACACACGGTTGAGCAAGACTGTGGCAACGTTATAGGGGCTGATAGCCGTCAAATAATAATTCTGATAAATGATTGTGATTTTTCATAAAAGATAAATGATTTTATATCTTTCAAAATGTGTAAATGTGCGAGCGAGAAGTGGTTTGATGAGACATTACTCATAATAATATGATCTTTAGAGCACTGATTTACTTAAGAGCACCGATCATTTTCGCTGTAGAGCACCAATCAAAATATCTACAACAAACAAGATCGGTGCTCCTATATCATCAAAAGAATGGGAACGTTAAACACCTGCGGTGTTGTAAATTCTAGTGTTGGTATATTCTTTAAATTCTAGTCAATACTGATTTCCTACACAATATTGTCGAGTCTCAAACATGTCAGAACGGGTGTCAGCCCCTTAATCAATAAGCAATTAACATGTCATTGACTCCGTTAAAGTACTTAGCAAAGGTAACTACTTATTTTTACATCGAGGTAACTGTATTTCTGATACTTAACAGCTGTTTTAATTACATCTCGAGTGTTTAGTAAGCTGATTATTTACAAACAAATGGGACTGATTAAGATTGAGTAAACAGTGAATGTATAAGATAGAGCCTTGCCTGTATTTGCGTGATTGTAAAGATATTTAAAAAATATATAGATGGTGAATTCAAATTACATACCATGCATAGGCCCAAACACAACGCATACTACGATGAGAAGCAGGCATACCCGGAACCTCTTATTGCCGGTTCCTTTCTTGAAGACCACCTTGAAGGTTTCCGCCACCAGTTTTACATCGAAAAACTCTCGCAGGAAGCCCGTGCAGCAATTACTGTTTTTCTGAAAAGTCAATAAATCCTAAATGTGCCTAATGTATGGTACATAAGCTTATTTTATCTACCCTCAATTAGATCATGGTTTTTTTAAGTCTATCAAGCGATTGTAATAAGTGGGGTGACTGATCAACTTTTTTTTGTCGTCCCAAAACGACTAGGCTATCCTCTGAAAAGTATGGGTCAGATATATTGTTTTCTCTCTCTGTTTCCTATCCATTTGCTTTCTCTATACTGGTGATAATGATGATTTGTCCACTATGCGATAAAGGGTGTACAAGGATGAACTGGTCAGCCTCATATCTATGTTTCAAGTGGACGTAGGGAACAAACTGCTGAAACAGCTTCATGAATTAGATCACAAGGCACGGTAGATATCCCCTCAGATCTCTCAGTACCAAGTAACTCCAGATTCTGTGAGGACCTCTAACAAACATTCAGTTCGTATTCCATACGAGACAGGTTGGACGCAGGGCAGTCCAGTTAAGGGCCCGGCGACAGCGGCTCGCAGTTTCGAGGTGCGATTGGCTATTATTTCATTTTATTTCATTTCGGGTAGGTTGTTTGAGAGAATAACTATCCAGTGACACGCATAAATACTGTCCGAACGGAAATAACACAATAATATACCAAGAAACGGGAAACATGCCCGAATCAGAAATAATTTTGGTATTAGTATGTTTGGCCTTACGTTTAACTAATACCAAAATGATTTCTGACTCAAGCACATTTCCATTATATTATTGTATTATTTGTATTCGAACAGTATTTATGCGTGTCACTGGATAGTTATTCTTTCAAACAACCTCCCCGAAATGAAATAATAGCAAATCGCAACTCGAAACTGCGAGCCGCTGTCGCCGGGCCCTTAAAGGCACGTGTGCTATGATTGACAAATGCAATCAGATTTTGATTGCAGCAAAAGTTACGCGATCGCCCGAGAGAATATCTACCGTGCCTGGCGATAAAAGTCGGGTAAAATTAATTTAATATTGGGAGATAACACAAAATAAAGTTTTATTTAATTTTATACTGCTATTAAATTGTGGATATAAATGAAATATATGTGTAGCTTGTCTCTACATAGTATGAGAGGTTTTTAATGCGACAATATATTTTAATGACTGAAACCTTGACTTTATGTACCATTTACTTTGTAATATTATAGTTTATTTGTTTATTACTTTCAAATTGTTTGCCATTTAAATCATTTACAAATATCGGTCTTCTCGATGTCACGCGGTTTGATTTGCAAATAATAATGCCTTGTTTGTTTTGCTGTCGTATTTCTAGTTCTGAAATACTATTCCGTAAACAACATTCACCCAAGTGGATCCGTAGTGAGGTTTTCATTTGGCATTCTAATACATTCGCCCATCACCAACACCTAGGCAGTGTTTTGGCGAGTGAAAACCAACGTACGTGGTCGAAGTGAGCGTGGATTCACTAGGTTCAAATTTCCTCGTGACTTTGTTGTTTAGAGAATCAAATCAACACCCAGCTATAAATATGATACGAGTCAACGCCAGCCTTCACAGCTTCAGTTGGTAGTAACTCTGCCTTCGGCGCCGTGGGTTCGATTCCCACCGAGAACAAACATTTGTGTGATGAACATCGATGTTTGTTATGTGTCTGGGTATTTAAAAAAAGTATTATAGCTATCAGGTTCTCATAAGCCGAAGCTTATACAGAATTGGCTTAGTTTGGGGCTAGATAGTGCTGTCCAATGAAATGAAATGAAATGAAATTATTTATTGCAAGCAGTACAGTTTTACATCGTTCTAATACAAATAGTATTAGAAAGAGCGCTAGGCACGTAAAGCTAGCACACGTAAAGCTAGCACACGTAAAGGTGCTCGTCAAACATTTGGTGTAAAAAATATAAGATATGTCTTAAACTAATAATGTTGGTAACAAAATGTATACAGTATTATGGCTTATCAGTTTTATTTATTTTTATTGTAATGTCCACCAATATTTGTTATTACTAATGCGCGGTATCTGCGGCAAGTATGAGAACACGACTGCGAAGCATGTCGTGACGCGCAGTACGTAACACAAAATTTGATGCCATCATCGCAATCGTTTTGTGGTAAACATTTGCTGGGAATTCCTAAAAAAATATCGACTAAGTGTGGAGGAAGACGGGGAAATGCCATTCACCTGAGAGAAAAATGCTGAATTTATTTTTTCATTTGTCCTATATAATATCATGACACAATTTTGAGGTGGTTTAGGATTAGAGTTTAGAGAGTCTGCTCAAGCGTCAATGTATATCACACAAATGCTTCTCCTTGATGGGATCAAACCCACCTCAGCTTCTTCGGCTCAGTTGGTAGAAGTACTCTTCCACCAACTGAGCTATGATCATAGTAAGATAATTGTTATTCATATTAATAGTGGATTACTATATAAATTAATAAAATTAAATACTCACCCTGTTCTTAAATTTCTTTGGCATCGGATCCTCCAAATAATAATATCCATAGATCAAACTAAACGCATACAACAAGGTAGACACGGAGAATACACCGTAGTAACCGATCATTCGCAGTAAGACTCCACTCAGAGCACTCCCTATAGGGTAGCCAAGGGACATGAACATATTCACCATGCCTACTCTGTAAGTCCTGTTCTCAGTCGTGGTTATATCACCTATATAACTGAACACACCCACGAAGTTCGTGAACCATCCGCCAGTGATCGCCGGGAATATGGATTCAGTAAAAGCTGCCACTTCAACTGGCCACTCGTCGAAGAAATAAGTGTTTACAATAAAGCCTATAGAGGAACAGAGCTCTCCAACGATTGGCATGAGAATGCAAGCTTTTCGTCGTCCTGTTTTGTCGCTCCACGCGCCCACAAAGAGAATAAGCAGTACTGGTATTGCAGTCTGAACTATGTTCTTCCAGACTTGAACGCTAGCTATCAATCGTTGAACCTCATCCTCGTATTTCGTGTAGTTTTCCGTATGTCGCAGATTGAGAGCATCACAAATAACTGAGCTTATATTTAAGTTTACTCTGCACGCTTTTTCCAGATTCAAGTTCTGTACGGCAAGCGAAGCCAGGATACTCGGCATGACGTAGCACGCCATTATAGGTTCAACTGTTGTGTTGTCTTTTATTAGTTTCAACCTTTCTCTGCATGTGAGTTTCTGTTTAATCTTCGCGTCATCTTCATTCTGTTTAGGACTGTGTGAATCTTGTAACTTTTTCAGTAGTGACTCTTTTGTTTCATCTTCGTGGCTCGATTCGTTTGTTTTTTCAGTTTCAAGGTTTTCTTTTATAGGATCCATTGTGTTTAGTATGATTTAAGACAATGAAGCTTTTACATTTTGCTACATCAACTGAACGTGTAACGAGCAGCCAGTTGAATGACAATGATATCTATAACTTTCATCAGACAGTATTTGTATACTTAATAATTGTTAGCGAGCTACTCACAATGAACTTGATCCATGTTAATATTGACAAAGCTATCTTTATTGAATTTTTGATAAGAGCACGTAATAGAAACCGTTGCTTCTACACTCTTACAAGCGTCGTAATAAATTACGTAGTTGTAAGCATAACATTGAAATGTTTCCTAGACTTTGAACTATTTCTATATTGTCGCCCATTATTTATTTTTTGAGATACTATTAAGATGATCAAGGAATTGATTGAAAAATATAGTAAAAGAGTATAAGTGACAGAAGGAGCACTTGCCACTTGAGACGGTTACCACCAGTTGGAACTTTGAGGGACGGTGTTACTAGCTCCCGACAACAAATCCTTACATATTACTTTACATACTTTTGCTGGTGAGATTGTAGACACTTCTCTACTGTGCTACTGTGCTTAGTGACTTAGTGTTATGTCACTATGCACTAACATTAAAAAACAAAGCCAAAACTTGTTTGTGATGGATGCAGGGCAGTGCAGTTTCAAGAGTAGTAGAGCTCTTTGTGAAGGGCTCGTCCGGGGAAGTACTACCACCACGCCTTTTTCTGCCGCCAAGCAGCAACGCTGTGTTTCGGTTTGAAGAGTGTGGTCGCTGGTGTAATTACAGGCACATGAGGCTTAACATCTGTATGCCTCAAGTTGATGGACGCAGGGCAGTGCATCGTAGGGCACGTTCCTATTGTGCGTGACCTACGGGGCAATGTTTTGTTTATAGGTGATGGTTACCACTTAACATCAGGTGGGCCATCTGCTTGTTCCATCAGCCAGTTGTATAAAAAAAAAAAAGAAAAAGTGCATTGTAGGGTACGTTATTATCTTGTATGACTTGCGAGGCAATGCTTTGGTGACGACGGTTATCATACTATCACTAAAATTAGGATTTTACTACAACTACTAACAGCAAGAATCTTAAGTAAAAAAATAGCTTATTTAAAACAAGTATATTGCAAACTTTTCAAGAAACGACCAAAACTTAACATACGGAACAAAACAATCATACAACTTCTTAATTAATTACTATCGCGTTCGCTACATTGAAAAATACGCATAATAACCGACTTCCAATAAAAAAGGGCTTTAAAAGTAGGTACGTAGTTTGTTTGTTGGTGGTACTGGTGGTGTTTTTTTATGGTCAATTGGTTACCCTGACCATCTTGAAAAAGAAAGGTTGTAGTTAATTTTTTAATTTTACAAGTCGTTGTTTTATTTAATATAATTTATCTAATAATATTACCTATCCCTAAACCCATCTCCATGTACACAATTATATTCGCCGATGAATATTCAATTAACTAAAATTTAGCTAGTTTACAATCAGGTTAGGACATTTCAGTTCCATTTTCTCCTTTAGACGTCCTTAAACTTTTCCTGTGCCTGATTAGAAGCCACCTGAAAACAAAAAACAAAAACTCATTGTTAAAACAAAAAAAAAACCGCTTCTTTAATACCAAGAACTACGCTATGAGCAAACTTTTTGGAGTATGTACCTCTAAAGTGGAAGTTAGAATATTAAAGCATAGTTGAGGGCTCGTCTGTGAAAGAACTGCCATCATGATTTTTTCTGCCGCCAAACAGCATTGTTGTATTTCGAAAGAGAAAGAGTGTAGTTGTCGGTGAAAAGAAGGTAAAGGAAAAAAAAGAAGGTAAAGGCACATGAGGCTTAACATCTGTATGTCTCAAGATGATGGAGGCCTCGAAAGGAGCCTATCAGAACTAGATAGCTGACATAATAATTACATACTTTTTCGTATAATTATGTAACAAAGACGACAAACATCTATGTTCATCGCACAAACACTTGTTGTGAAGACTAATAGTTTGGCAGCAAACGCTGGTCTTCCGACAGGGCTGTTTATTAATGTAATTTTGGACACAGGATGGACTGTAGTTTGTACTCACGTAAACACGAAAATAGCTGGTATCGTCATGCTGGCTCCCATGAGGAACACGGCTCCAGGCAGTACCTCCATGGTAGAAGTGTACACTTTCGTGTACAACGGCACGTATATCAGTGGCATCAGGTTCTCCACCAGGCCCACTATTGAGTTCACTTTCCCTGAAAAGGAAATAATATGAAACTGTAGTTTGATATTAGTATATTATTATGATATACTAGCGGTTTCACTCGCGCAGATTTATGTCCCGGTATTCCTACGGGATAAAAAGTAGCCTATGTGTTATTCCGGACTATAATCCATCTCTCTGCCAAGTTTTATCCAGATCCGTTCAGTCGTTACGGCGTAAAAGAGTAACAAACATCCATCCCTCCATCCATACTTACAAACTTTCGCGTTTATAATATTCAAATCAAAGTCAAATCAAATAAACATAAATACAGAAACAGATAGATAGATGATATCCGCAGGAGTTAAAAACTGTGTCGCGAATATCTTCTATATTGTAGGATCTATCTATGTCCTGGATCTATATATGTATCTGACGACCTCAGTGGCGCAGCGGGCGAGAGTCCGCCTGCGACGCAAGAGGTTGCGGGTTCGATTCCCGCCTTCGATTCACGAGTAGTAGTTGAGCGGGTATACCCGCTAAACTGCTGCTGTTCGTCTACTTGTCGTGTCGTGAGTTTCTTTAAAAACAGGTGTAAACACAGTAAAACAGGTAAAAACAGACCCAACCTAATCGCGATTTAATCACGTTGCACGTGATTAAATCGCGACTCTATGCCATAGAGACTTTATGCCATAGAGGATAAGGCCCCAGTAGTGAAATGATCTTGAGTGCGCCTCAGAGGTTCCTTTCGAGCACTTAACACATATTTTAAAAGTTCTGGATATCTACGACATACAGGTATTTTCACGATGTTTTCCTTCATTGTTTGAATTTTTACAACAAAACTCAGGCATCCGGTTATGAACCTACGACCTTAGGATAGAAAGGCCGCTTCCACTAGAACACCAGTACTATAATATTCGCTCAAATATAGAGAGTAGTAGAGAGATGCAGGGAGCTATAAGACTTCATTTATTCGTAATAAGTTCACTCCAGAACTGATCAACTGCTTAACATCTGTATGCATCTAGTTGATGGAAGCAGGCAGGGCATCGCAGGGCATATTCCTATAGTTTGGTATCGAAAATGCAAAAAAAAAAAATCTCGCGATTTCCCATTGAAATCTCCTATTATCCGATAGGTGACGGACATGTACGAATTTATGCCGGAACCACCATATCACATTTTTATGAGGAAGATAGTATTGTTGTCCTCATGATTCACACATATTATAAACAGTAGCATAAAGTGAAAAATGGGCGGCGTTATCAATCAGTAGCGATATTTTCCAGTCAGTTTCAGGCAGGATATTTGAACTTACCTAATTCATCAGGCGCAACTGATTTTGAGAATATTGATCTCATAGCCAGTAATGATGTTCCGTTCAAGATGTCCACCAATGGAGCTAAAACAGAAAATAATTAATAATTATGTAAGAAATTTTTAATAAAAAAAATTGTGATCAAAATATATGGTTTAAAATCTTATTTTTTTGCCATTATTGGTTAAAAAGCCAGTAGGTTTTTTTATTTATTGGTCACTGGGTTTTTACATGGTATAAGCGTTTTTTTATAAACTAGGGCCAAACTGAGAAGAAGTTTACGCATCTCCGTGCCGAAAGGTCGCAGTTCGAATCATGCATCTGCAGGAATCTTTTTATAATGTTTAATGTAAAACAATAAAAACAGTTTACGATTTTATCATGTGTGCCAAACCAAACAAACCAACAATGGAACACTATAAAACCTCTGTGACCTTTATTGTATATAAGGTTACAATAATGAATAATTAACATATTAACGACTAGTTGCGCCCCGCGGCTTCACCCGCGCAGATTTAAATCCCGGTATTCCGGGATAAAAGTAGCCTATGTGCTATTCCAGACTATAATCTAACTTTCTGCCAAGTTTCATCCAGATCCGTTCAGCCGTTTCGGCGTGAAAGAGTAACAAACATCCATCCATCCATACTTACAAACTTTCACGTTTATAATATTTTATTTTTATCATTGGTAGGATAGTAGGAAGTAGGATTAGGAGTAGGATATTTACCGATATAGAAGATCTTCGGACTTGACGCGAAGCAGTATACGAATGAAGATGAGATTTTGCTGAGAGTGGAGATGATGCCCAGCACTGAGTCATGCCATTGTAGTTTCTTACTGAACACCAGGATCGAGAATATGGTGCCTGAAAAAAGGATTAAAATAATCTATTTTATATTTAGGTTACTCATCAGCCTGTACCCGTCTATCTGTAAAGCTATAGGGCCTTGTTGTATAACTTGAAGCACATTACCATGACGATATTCTGGGTTTCATGTGTCAAACTTTCTATACTGCATATCAAGTACATTTGTGTCATTACGATAATAAATATTCCCTCATCTGTGCCGATTACGATTAATACCAGAGAGAGAGACAATTAGCTTGCTGGGTCCGATTTAGACTGCAAGGATTGAATAGAATAGAATAGAACATTCTTTATTTTGTCTCATAAATATTTAAAAACACTTTTACAATTTGTTTGACGAAACAAATTGTAAAAGTGTTTTTAAATATTTATTAAAAAAAAAGGCCACCACTCAGCATTTGCAGTATGAGCTCAAGCCCATACAGCGCTGGTTTTCAGGGGCGCCATAATGAATGAATACAGATAATGGTGTCGATTCTTAAAACGCTAGTTATTTATTGCCGTCCTTGGTTTTTTAGAAAGAAACTGCATCATTTTTAGTGCTTTAGATAAATCAACACTCGACAGATTGTCAAACACTATCTAATATCTAATCTATCATATACATGTAAGTCTGCAAATAAATATACTTTGACTTTGAAAAATACGTTTGGTGGGAAAACGATAGCGGTTTTTATAGATTTTTGAAAAGATGTGATTACCTTGTAGAAATGTCATGGATTACTACATGGGTTTCAAATAAATGTAAATAAATAAATCATCATCATCATCATCCGCAGCCCGACTTCACTCACTGCTGGGTATAGGCCTCCCGTAGTTTGTGCCATTTATCAAGATAAATAATAATTTATTTATAAGTAATTAAGACCAATAAATAAATTATTATCTATCTTTTTATTCGTACACTATAACATAGATAAGATATGGAATAAAATATATCTACATTTCCTCCATACATACACATTCTTCTGTCGCCCCTGCTATCTCGTATCATGGATTAGACAAATTCAATGACAACATGACTAAAAATTGATCATCACCAATTGATCGCAATCAATGACTGCGCAATTTTGTTAGCATTTTCTCATTGTTAATGCCTCGTACCAGGGCAGTGGCACGAACTATCTAATTCGATTTCCGATGCAATGCTTTGTTAGGTGATGGATGATGATGATGGTGATGGCCAATATACTTGTTTCATCAACAAGAAACATAAAAATTGCATCTTTTTAAAAAGCAAATCGTTAAAACCAATGGCAAACTGTACTGTATGTATGTTTTAAGAGTAGTAGAGCTCTTTGTGAAGGGCTCGTCCGGGGAAGTACTACCACCACGCCTTTTTCTGCCGCCAAGCAGCAACGCTGTGTTTCGGTTTGAAGAGTGTGGTCGCCGGTGTAATTACAGGCACATGAGGCTTAACATCTGTATGCCTCAAGTTGATGGACGCAGGGCAGTGCATCGTAGGGCACGTTCCTATTGTGCGTGACCTACGGGGCAATGTTTTGTTTATAGGTGATGGTTACCACTTAACATCAGGTGGGCCATCTGCTTGTTCCATCAGCTAGTTGTATAAAAAAAAAATGTCTGATTCGTATACAAGCCAACTCTCACACAACCAGCAACCACCACACACTCATAAAAGCCAGTCTATTCAAGATGATTTAAACAGCAATAGAATCACTTCACTCATCTATGACGCTGTAGTGTGAGGGACATTATTTTAAATGTAAAACGCTAGCTCAATAAGTAAGTATATCTTCTACATACATCTTTGTACATCTCGTCAACAAATATGCAAAGCGAGCTATCAATCGGCACACGAAAAGAAACTGATTTAATTACCGATGGTGTGTGTGACGAAGTTATAAGTTTGGAAAATGCTGAACTGCACTTCATCCCAGTTGAATCTGTACCGCGTTGACATGTAGAGAATTGCAACCTCACCTGAAAGAAGTTTATATTGTCAATACTTATATTGTCAATTGAAGTCCCCAGCTGAACATTGGTAACACAAAGCATCCTTAGATTTCTAGAAAATTTAACATCTAAATCTGAACTTTCAACTTAGTAGCATTTTATTTACAGTTTTAAAGAGATATAGAAAAGTGCAAGGAACTGGTTGAGGTTTAATACTGCTAAGTACGGTCCTTGCGAAATATAATTGGAAAAATATATATAAATAAATAATAAATAATGCTGGACAATCCACACAGCACTATCTAGCCCCAAAGTAAGCTATTCAAAGCTTGTGTTATGGGTACTAGATAACTGATATATTTAATACATTATATACTTACATAGATAGATATTTTTTTATTATACATAGAGAACACCCAGACCATCGGAACAAATTTCTGCAGATCGTACACAAATTTGTTCCAAGGCGGGAATCGAACCCGCAACCTCTTGCGTCGCAGGCAGGCTCTCGCCCGCTGCGCCACAGAGGTCGTCTGAGTAAAATCGGATATATAATCGGATATATATATATATGGTTATTATAATCAAAATAAATTATAACTATGTCAATGGTGCTCTTAAATGCACGTTATGTGCTTTAAGAGTCTTCATCTTTAAAGCCTAAATACGTTATTCAAGTGATCTAGCACATGATAGACAAATGCATAAATATGCAGTAACAATGTCGCCGCAGTCAAAACCGACGACGATATCAGAGTTGCTGGTTGTCTTATTAAGTTCTAAAGGTGTTTAAAGTATTTTGTAAAGTTCAAATAAAATAAATAAATATCACAAGAATAATCCCACAAATTTATATAAAGACAAAACTGCAAAATCAAAAAAATATAACTAGTAGTTCGCCCCGAACTGAGATTTCGTGACGCGACGAACGCTCCGAAAATATAAGTAAGTAGTAGTCAGAGGCAAGTCCAAACTTTGTGTTTGGACTCTCTGGCTGCCATCTACTAACTAAGTATGGTAACCAAGTTTCAAATGAATTGGCCCATTTATTGAAGAGTTCCGTTGAACAGACCTTGGCTCCATCCTCCGAACAGGTCGCTATCACCATTTAATGAGAAGCAAGTACCTAATTAATTTATTTTCAGAAAAAAATATTTGAAAAAGCAAAGGAACTGACGGACCAGTAGAAAAACCTTCATGCCAACGAAACTCTTAGAAATGAGAACTCTTGGGTCGTTGGTTTCCTTAATTTAACTTTTTTGTTGTATCTCAAAAACTGGGCTACCTAGAAAAGAGATAAAAATGGTTTTGGAATGTCCAAACCAAGCCCTTTCATATAACATATAATTTTATTTTTTTGTGTAACTTTTTAAATTTTTGCCCCCTTAAAAACCCCCATATTTTAGTAACCCCTTATCCGATTTTACTCATATACTTACCAGTTTCTCAAGTACAAGCTATCGACTTACCAAATTTCATGCAGATCGGGTAAACGTTCTCAAGTTATCGTCGGACAAACATACACACATATTAAATAAATAAATAAATAATGCTGGACAATCCACACAGCACTATCTAGCCCCAAAGTAAGCTATTCAAAGCTTGTGTTATGGGTACTAGATAACTGATATATTTAATACATTATATACTTACATAGATAGATATTTTTATCATACATAGAAAACACCCAGACCATCGGATATTATATACATACACACATAAAATGCCAAATCGCCCAAGTTGTTTGTAAGATTTTCGTTCGCTTCGCTCACTCAATCAATAAACTGAAAATGTTATGCACATTTCATCAACCTAAGCTTGTAATTAGCTTTGTTTGATTATAAACCATTGTGTCGCTAATTCTGCAATTAAACTATCAGACTCTTAGCAAATAAAATAGTTATTTCAGATTCTGTTATCACGATTACTTCTCTAGTTTATTTACGAGATCTATTAGTTATCTAATTAAACTTTAATTATATATGACGAACAGATGGAATTTCTCGCCAGGGATTAACAAACAGTTTTGTTGATCATCAGCTGAGCGTTTATATGGAAATCTTGGTTTACTATTTACTTTACGCATTTTATTCAAGTCTTCGATTCAGTTTTTTCATTCTAGTCTTTCAGTAACGACCTTTGGCATTAATCTGTCCTTATGGTTAATTAAATTACAAAATCTAGTAGTTTCTTACCGTACATGGGTCCGAATAAAATGCAGACCGTTCCTAGAAGAATACACAGTCGTAGGCGTCTGTTATCAGCTGTTTTCTTAAAGACCACTCCTAGAGTGTTTTTGATGTGAGCAGGATCGAAAAAGGTCTTCAAGAAGTAACACAACCCTTGGCCGTCATGCTGAAAACGTGACATATGTTTAAAATCAAATGAAACTAATGTCAAGAAGCCATTTTTACTAGATTATTATTTTTTAAGTTGGACTGTCTTATCATCGCCAAATACACAAAGAATTAATAAGTGGGACACATTGGACCCTCTGTTTTACTGCTTTTTCATTTTATCTTTCCATTTTTCCTGTGGTTGTTCTTATTTGCCAGAGTCGTTTGTTCTGTTTTGTTTATTTATTAGTCCAAGGGTTGTACGTGGTACATTGCCTGCCTATTTCCATACCACCTCTCCCTTGTTCCATCAGCTAGTTGTATAAAAAAAAAATAAAGATATTTATTATTTTCGCAGGTACCAACCTTTTTCTGTTCCTTGGACCTAGGTGGTTCTTTTAAAAAGAATACATTGTAAGATATATTTAGCAAGTGCAAGCTAGCTGATAACCCATAACATCCGTAATATCCAAAATTCTTCAGTACTACCCCACTGAGACCCATTCCTATCGGGAACCCTACAGTTAAACTGAAATTTAGCAAGCCCATCCTAAAAGTCCTTGTTGTGTCCGTAGTTATAGCACTTATGTACGAGAACGCTGATAGGAAGAAAACACACCACCCTCCCGAAAAACCTTCTAAAAATGCTTCACCGAATACGAGCACTTCTAAAGGAAGCTGTCTAAAGAAATAAACGTTTATCATACTGTTGAGGCACACAAGAAATTGACCAGAAAGTGCGATGACTAAAAATATTTTTCTATGTCCAGTTTTGTCGGACCATGATCCCGTATAGAGCGCTAGAAGACAAGGCACAGTGGCTGTTATGTACGTTCTCGCAGCCATAGCCGAAGCTAGCAACTTCTGTGCTTCTCTTTCGTTGGAGTTCTGACTGTCAACATCTTGAGCTTTTAGTGAGTCGCACACTTCGTCTGTGAAGTTTAAATTGACGCGACACGCTTTCTCCAAGTTCAAATTCTGAGATGTCATCATGGTTATTATGGCCGACATGACAAATAGCAACATTGTGGGCTCAACAGTAATGTTTCTGAAGACATAACTGCAGGATTCGCCAAAGCTCTTTTTAACTTCTGGTTTAGGCTCTTCCTCTCTAAGAAGATCTTTTTCCGTGAACTCCTTTTCGGTTATCTCGGGATCCATTATATCATTTATATCTGTTGCTCAACAATTGTATTTTATCCACTCTGTACTCACAACACTGAAGTTAAACAACGACTATCTAGAACTAATCATTATCTTGGAAACAAAATTTGTATAATTTGAAGTCGTAAAACAATAATCAGGCATATGTAACTGATATTCATATCATTTCCTAAATCTTGAGGTGATTGGTAGGTTTGAAATGTTTGCTGTCGATAAAAACAAATCTATAAACTTAGTTACAAAGAACATTATTAAATACAAAACATGTAAATAAGGCGACTCAATAATACATCCTAATCTATTTGCTATGTTATCTTTAACGTTTTATCTTCTGCAAAATATACTTTACAGACACTACTAATGCCCTTTCCTTTCCAAGTTTATGGACAGTAAAAATATCAGTTCGAAAGACTTAACGTAAGTTACATTAAGAGGTATTTCTCGTAAAGCACAGATTTTTAGAGCTCCGATCTGGTTCCATTCATCATAGACGGCCGATGAATATTTGTACGGGTGTTTTATGGTGAATATTAAAGATGCCTTCTCTTAAAGCACCTGCAGTATAGTAACGTCAAGTGTTGGGGTATTTTTGATATTTCACTCAATAACGATTTCCTTCTGTCGATTCAAAAACATATCAATTACGACATAAAAGGTAAAAATTATAAACGCTTACTGATTATGACTTTTTATGGTTGCTGTATATCTCTATAATAATGTCAAAGGATACCTACAGCACATAATATCTGTAAGGATTTAGTATACCTTGACTGACTTTTATTTTGTATTTTGTCCTACTTTTTTTATTTTGTCTGCACTTTATTTCCTCCTCCTCGTGCCGTTATCCTCACTGCTGAGGGGGATTCCTTTGATGAATCACAATTGTCTTTCACAATTTTTACCCAGCTGGATCTGTTGCTCTTTGTATGGCTTATTGAACCTTCGGGAGTAGTGTGGATTTTGTCGGACCGACGTATCGGGCTTCGGCACGTGGTCTTGGCTTAACTATTTTTAATAATATATCAGGAAGTTTGCGTTCTATTTTATAGGGATTATTAGGTGCTTATTGACAAAAAAGATGTGTGCCGTGAAATTAAACGTACCTAGATGATTTAGATTATGTACTAGATCGTGAAAGTTTACATTTTCCTATCAATTACATGACAATACTGAGAATGCAGATTGGATCGTGCTATGAAGTCGTTAATTCTAGGTCCTAAAAGAACCGTTTCGTGATAACTGATAACAGATACGTACTATAGGTGACACGCTAATAAATTTTTAGGTTTATTTTATCCATACAAATGCATAGTTTTTTCAACTTTTACATTGTATGCATAATGTTGCATAATTTATCTGTACCTTTCCAATACAATACTGTTTTTTCGTGCTGTACCTGTGTGTGTGTCCAAAATAAATGCATTTTGTTCCATTTTTCTTTCTAATACGCCGCTGTATTTGAATATCTATGAAAGTGATATTTTTTGCAAAATAATACCATCTAGTCAAAATTAAATGTTATCAGAAACTGGGTGTGTTTTGTACTAGATTTAGGTCGAGGATGTTTTAGTGCGCGGGTGATATTATAGTTTAAGATTAGCTCAATTATGTGTGATAAAACTGATAAAACATGGCTTTATTAAAACACCAGATATACCAGTTAAAAATGTTAGAAAAGGTTATGAATAAGACTTATACAGTTCAGTTGTGTACCTACTTGTTGTAACAGATTGAAAATTTGAGAAGACGCAATGTTAAGCAGCTTCGTGATAAGCAGTCCAAACATCTTAGAGAAAGTCATCAAAACCCGACGTTTTTGTACCACTACATGTTATAACTACCAGTACCTATATTGAACTATAGGTATGGTCAACAATACTGTACTTAACAATATTTGTCACTAAATACACTCCATTGCCTTTTTTTTTATATCGACTTGCACATTTTATATACTTTAAGTCATAAACGTTTCACTGCTGCAAAATAATAATAATAACATTGCAGTGCCCAATACCCATCGAACTATGAGAGGCGTAGACAAAAAAAATGTAACCGTTTTGCTTTGATTTCTGGGGCTGCATAAAGCTTCAAGATGAATTAAAAATTCTGTCAATTCTTACTGAGTTGAGGATTTCCCATTTTTTTGAACTTAGTACTTTGTGTGACCTACATTGTGACATTGTGGTGACCGTGGTGCAAAACAAGAAGGTTTCTCATAGTCAACACACATAATTTGACAGGCATATTATAGACCACAGTTTTGGTGATGAAATGGGGACTTGTACCTATTCCCTGGTCCGGGCTCTGTGACACCCACGCAAGGTTGTTATTCTATACCGAGACATAGAAGCATACATTGCACTCGGCTTATTTTCCCGGGCAGTGTGGTCGCCCAGCGACAAAGCCCTTTAAAAAAAAGAAAAAAAAATACCTTTGAACTTATATTATGAAATAAACTAATATTCTAGTAAAAAAATTCAAATTAAGACAAAAAAACACAAAAAAAATTATGTCTACCTAAATGAATTACATAATTTATCATGATAAAATATGTCAAGAGTTATAAATTAATAAAAAAAAATTACATGATTATTCCACGAACTTCCTCGTTTTAATCCGAATGCGATTAAATATCGATAATTTGTTATTGTTTCTGCTAATTTTGAGGTGCTGATAAACAAACTTGATAGGAAAAGCAGAGGATCAAATAAGGTTGAACGGAAACTTTGGTCTTTTACAATAATTCGTCTTTAAACCTAGCACATACACCGAGGTCATGCCCCTTGTAGCATTAATTTATTTTGTAAGAACGATCGAACAAAGGAAAACCAAGCCGTTAGATTGTTGCTTGTTCTTCTGGCGGTCGCATGGTACTAGCACCTAGATTTACCTAGCTTAATTTAACTGATTGCCTTCTCAACCTCAACTTTGTTCCATACTTTACTTCGTACTCCAAGGCGGTACCTATTTAGTATAAAAAATATCTTACCAGCCGTTGCTCCTTCGTTCTCGCCGGGTCATTCAGCACAAATAGGATGTACAGCAAATTCAGGACATGCAAGGACATCGCGGTTCCATATATAGCGTAGTAGCCGAAATTTTTCAGAATAATTCCAGAAAGCGCCAGCCCTATTGGCATTCCGACGTACGTACAGAAACTGACCAATCCCAAACGATGGGTTCTGTTTGCTTCAGTCGTGATATCCGCGATGTAACTGAACACTGCCAGAAACATAACACTCCAGCCGCCAGAAAAAGAACCAAAGAAAGCATCCAGGAAGATTAGATACTGAACACTCAGTTGATTGAAGAAGACCACGTTTAGAATATTGCTCACATTCTGCAAAATCTCACCTATGACAGGCAAAATCATAAGTACGGTCCTCCTACCGGTCTTATCCATCCATCCGCCGACAAACGCTAGCAGGAACCCGGGTAGCAAGGACGTGATAACACTCTTCCAATTGATGAAGTAAGCAACGTATTGTTGAACTTGTCTCTCGTATTCGTTAGTCGAGTTAGAGTCTTGGTTTTTTAAGGAATCGCATATAGCGACACTGAAATTTAAATTTACTCTGCAAGTCTTTTCTAGCGCGAGATTCTGCGTGGCCACTGCAGCGAGTATGCTGGCTGATAGCATTAGAAATGCTACTGGTTCCACTGTGATGGTACTCGTTATACTGGTCAGCTTATTTTTGAATGTTTTCTGCTGTACTGACATGGGTCTGGCTCGTAAAGGCTCTTCTAAGTTTTCATCTGCATTAGTCATATTTTCGTGTGCCATGTTTCTGTCTGGTAGCATGACTTCCAAGCTTCGGTCCGGTTCAGTCATGTTTATATTATTTAAAGTATTTATCACAGAAATCACTCTTTTTTGGTGAATTGTTTTCAGTTAACTTGATGAATTCCTCAAATGCCGCTTCATTTATTATATTTAGGGTCGCCTATATTTATTTATCGCATTGATAAGAATACTATCATTGATAACTCATGACCGAATAGTAGATAGTAATAATTGCAACATTCACTAGTTAAAAGTGACAGTTTTGGGAATGACTCATAATCGGACGTTTATTCATAATGTCCTGGCTGCAGACACGATCTTGAATAAAATGGGGTCTGGTTGTACTCGAACTATGGCATTAAAGACACATACACTTCTACAGATATATGTATATGGTGTGGTTGGGTAGCATTTGATTGATGTCGTGATCAATAGAATATTTTTTAATAACTTTTATATTAGACCTCGAGATATCTCAAGGGTTCATTCTTAGTTGAGACTAAGCAAATTATAGTCTTACATAATAACAGCAATCCGCACCAGTGATGTGTTTTTAAAATAAAACCGTAGAACATATGAGGAGCATACCTATGTGACATATCTAAGGACTTATTATTATAAACTATGTGACTTATTGTATTTGTTTTGTATTTGTTTGTATATGTGACTTATTGTATTATTATATTTGTGACTTATTATTATAAACCCCGTGGTTTCATCCGCTAAATTTCAATACAGGTATTCCCACGGGATAAAAAGTAGCCTACGTGCTATTCCAGACTTTAATCTATCTCTCTGCCAAGTTTCATCCAGATCCGTTCAGCTGTTCTGACTTGAAAGAGTAACAAACATCCATCCATCTATCCATACTTACAAACTTTCGCAATTATAACAAGTGAAGTTAAGTAGTAGGATAACAAAGTCACTTAAACTCGACTAATTTAAAAGAAACTTAGAATAAAAAACTATTTGTGATCTGAAAAAGCATTACGTCTATTTGTCTTTTAATCCTAGAGTTTTTATCCTAGTGAGCTAAGCCGCAGGTAAGAGCTAAATTAATTTATAATCCGAACAGGAAAACGATAACACTATCGAAAAGAAGATTTGACACTATCAGCAATTTTTGCGATTCCATAGTAGTTTCAATTTTCGCAATAGATTACTTTTATATTGTCTCTCTGAATGGTGACTAACGTGCAAGATGATTCATTTAAAACGAATCCATTATGGTATTCTTAAATTTAACACATACTAATAGGTTCAATGTATACATGACGTAATGTACTAATAACGCCAAATATTATAAAGAATTAATTTAAAAAAAATTGTTTGCTAGTATTTTATCAGCTGATTCCATGGTACAAGTTTTGCTTTGTTTGGGGCTGAAAGGGTCGGTATCCAAAATGTCACACAATAATAATGTTACCTCAAAATTCTGTGGATAAGTTATAATAGTTTGAGGGCAGCAAAGGTACGATTAAAACTTTCAATAATTATATTTTTTAACAGAAATAATACTTAATTTATTGATTGCCTTGCTTTAAAAATAATCTTTCTACAAATATTATCTGCTCTCCCAGTACAATTGTAAATGAAATATATCGTAACCACAATTTTAAAAAATTTCTTCGCACAACATAAAATAAATCATTCAAATAAACCTCTTATTATGGTTTTTGGTTTCTAATTGTGTTCCTTATAATGTTTAAGCGGAAACAGCTAAAAGGAAATCATGGAAGACTTTGATTCATTAGGAAAACCAATCTTTAACACTATTTTTCAGTCATTATTGATAAATTCTTTACTGATGTTATTATACTAATAATACAGTAATAGATCTGGGTGAAAACGTCCACTAGTGGACATAGGCCTCCTCCCTATATTTCTAGGAAAAACAATTGTGATCCTTTGGAACCCACCGACGTTCGTGGGTTCGTGGTGACCATTCAAGAACCTTTACATTTATCTACAGCTGTTTTACATAAGTGTGAGCTGCAGAGAAATAGCACAACTGTTTCCAAAACTTTGCACAGATCAATTTAGCAGTAGTAACAACAAGTGCTTGGTCTGAATAGCCACCCTCTGGGCTTACTAGGTTACATTCCATACTTAATTAACACGGACTGTCTGATATTAGTAGTACTGTTGTTGTAATACTTATTCGAAAACTGAATTAATAGCTTTTTTATCATTCTTTAGTTAATTTTTACAATCTCGTTTTTGTTTCAACACTATCATTCTTTTCTTTAGTATCAACGTTGTTGATAGCTTTCAATTCGTTCTTAGCTTCTTTCCTTTCTTCTGCTTCTAGAGCTTTCTTCCGTGTACTTCTTGGTTCTTTTCTATGCTGGATGTAAAAGGAACTGTGGGCAAAAACAACAGAATTAAGTGTTTTCAATAAATCAGCATACGAACGATGGTCTTCCGTGACACCAGCACGTCAACGCAACAATTGCGATTTCAAATCGAAATGTCAGAACCATGAATACATTAGTAGATATTTGCAATGTAAACAGCTCGATGCCTAATTAATTAAAAAAAAAAAAAAAAAAAAAAAAAAAAAAAAATACAACTTATTAATTGGGTATCGACTGTCGAAATCGTCCAAATGGCATTAGTTAAGTTTGCAACGACCTAGTTATATTCATTTTGTGGTCGAGTATTATTTGGGTTTGTCGTCGCAAGTTCAAAAATATAACAATCCCATCACAGAGCATTGAAGCGTTAGTCACGAACTATTGAAACGTGCCCTTCGATGCACTGCCCTCCATCCAACAACTCGAGGCATTCGATGTTAAGCTTCATGTGCCTGCAATTTTCACCTGCAACCACATTCTTCAAACCGAAACAACAATGCTCTGCGGCAGGCGGCAAAAATAGGCATGCTTGGTACCAGTACTTCCTCGAACAAGCGATACACAAACAGCTTCTCTACTGTTACGTTCGTTAACGCGCTACGCTGCTTGGCGGTAGAACTAGGCATTTTACCGTAGAACTCATGATTGATATACCAAAATATTTGTCCTTATCGTAACGTAACCTTAACGTATCCGTCAACGGCGAACCCTGCTAGGTTCGTTCGTGCCACCATATATGCGATACAAGTATAATATAATATAATATTCACTTACCTCGCTCTTAGTTTTATTTCTCGGCTTGTGTTCTATTTTATATTGCTATTTAAGTTCGATTTTATTTTAATTTTTGTATTTTTCTCTACTCTAATTTACTCTTTGTTTATGTATCTATACGTCTTATTTGTTTCTGTTCATACACTTCTTGGTAATTATGTGGGTTGGATGTCCGTGACATCACTGCGCGGCCCTGACGGAAGACCAGCGTTAGTTGCTAGCCAACTGACTTAATGCTGAGTCAGGGACCGTTTTGCTTTTTCTTAACTTCATAGGTATCTTAGTAGTATTATTTTTTTTTCTTTGTATTATGTTTGTTATTTATAAGTGCCTAGTTAAGTTTTTGCAAATAAATATGTTTTCTTTCTTTCTTTCTTTCTTTCTTTCATACCCCTGGCCATATCCCTGGGGGTAGGGTGGGATGAAACCATGACCATGATGATGTGACCTAAGAACTTCCACGTATACTATGAAAGTAAGTTATAGTCGCTCACATAAGTATGACGGAAGCGGGGAGACTGAGCGCAGCGCTGGTCAGGAACACGGCTCCGGGCAGCACGTATAGCGTCTTCATGTACATCCAGGAGTACAGCGGGTGGAACACCAGCGACGCCAGCGTCTCCGTCAGAGAGAACATAGAGTTTACTTTCGCTGGAAAAAACAAGCCATTTTGATGGAGTGAGTAAGTTTTTGTCGATGGATGGATCTGAAGGTGAACCTAAAATGGTGAACCAACATTACAACAAAGTGTAAGCGTCCTGACTAGAAACTTGAAAAAGATTTGATTTATTCGTCCATGTTTAAAGAGCCTCTGAAGAGATCCTGATTTGAAGAAAGATGCTTTGAAAGTTTTGAAGAAAACCGCCACAGTAAATGACGGCCGACTTTACGTTGGATTGACTTGAATGTAGAGTATTTAAATATATAACTTGACACTGCGGCAAGATTGTCTGTCGAATGATGGACAGGTGCCATAAACGGAGCAAAGAAAAAGAACCTAAATTAAAGGAAAATGCATTTATTCTCTAAAAAAAATCGTCTTACTCTTAAAAAAATCGTCTAACTACTAGAAACAACAACGGCTACGTTATAGGATTCCAGATCGCAAACAAAAAGATGGAATTTTTTACTCGTTTTAGTGTTTACTATACTTAAGGCTCCGGTGACAGAGGCTCGCAATTTCGAGGTGCGATTGGCTATTATTTCATTTTATTTCATTTCGGGGAGGTTGTTTGAAAGAATAACTCTAGAGAAACACGCATAAATACTGTTCGAACACAAATAATACAATAATATAAGGGAAACATGCCCGAATCAGAAATCATTTTGGTATTAGTATGTTTGGTCTTACGTTTACCTAATACCAAAATGATTTCTGACTCAAGCACATTTCCCTTATATTATTGTATTATTTGTGTTCGAACTGTATTTATGCGTGTTTCTTTAGAGTTATTCTTTCAAACAACCTCCCCGAAATGAAATAAAATGAAATAATAGCAAATCGCACCTCGAAATTGCGAGCCGCTGTCACCGGACCCTTAAGGAAATCACAAAGATTTAATAATGTCCCCAAAGTTATTCTCGAGAATAACTTTTGGACCATTAAAAAAAGAGTAGGATGTCTTTCCACCCTAAGGACCAGCGACGTTGTAAAGATCGTGGGTAGTCGTAGGAACTGATGATCATGCCATGTCCAGCCGCGGCCTTATTCAAACTGATCAAGATGACTCCAAATCTTTTCGTTTGTGATTTCCCGTGTATTTTTTTATACAACTAGATGATGGAACAAACAGATGGCCCATTTAATCAAATCAAAAATCAAAATCAAAAAGTATTTATTTGGAACACTTAACGGAAATACAGTAACAGATGGAAAAACGATGATATCCGCAGGAGTTAAAAACTGTGTCGCGAATATCAACGCCCTCCTCCGCAATACCTATTTGGTACAAGGTTCCATGCGTGGAAGGTATAGAAGTTAAACTAAATGCTAAGAATTTATATAACAACAAAATTGTTTCTTATTAAAATAATTAGTATATGTATACCTACGTACCTGTGTAATAGAGCAGGAAATGGGGAATGATGTAGGGTAGGAATTGTGTATGAATTTATTGTGGTGATGTTGTGTGTTTTACAGGTGTATACGTTGTGCAAATTTCGCAAAGGTCCCTGTCTCTTAAGAGTCAGGTTATTGCGATGTATGCATAGGTGTATAGAGTGATAGTGCGTGTGTGTGTGTGTGTGTGTGTGTGTGTGTGTATGGATGTAGGAGTGTAGGGGCCAGAGGGTGTGCATGTTTGAGTGTAGAAGAGTGAAATTCATTCTACAGATGTAAGACAACTTTCGGCCTCATCATAAGAGAGGGATAAAAGCCATTCCAGACATTTTAATTTACATTTGTAATATGGAAGTGGAAATATATTTAGTAGCAAGTTAGTTTTATTATATAAGGAAGGACTACAGAAATGGAAGTGCCTACTAGCAATGGCTGTGCGGCGGTGCGCTATCTCACAAACCTTCCATGTTCTTCGAGTGGATGCAGAATTATTTTGATTAAAATGTAGTTGGGAATGTTTGCGCAGAATAGTGTGTAAGATGAACAACTTACGCACGGAGGCAACTTGACATAAAGAGTAGAGGTCTAAGGTAGGGAAGAGGATAGGCTTTTTGGCCATGACCTTTAATACGGCTCTCTGGGCTCTCTCAAGTCGTATCATTTTTGTTTTGACAGCACACCCCCATGATGGGATGCAGTAAGAGAGAATCGATTGAACTAGTGCAAAATAAACTGTTTTTAGGCTATTGAAGTCCAGGACGGATCTTAAAGTTTTAAACACATAGATGAGTCTTCGGACTCGAGCAATGGCCGATTCCAAATGGTGTTCCCAGGACATTTTGTTGTCAACAACAACCCCGATTTTATTTGATGTTAAGTGGTAACCAAGCAAAGCATTTCCTCGTAAGTCACGCACGATAGGAACGTGCCCTACGAGGCACTGCCCTGCGTCCATCAACTTGAGGCATACAGACATTAGGCCTCATGTGCCTGTAGTTACACCGGCGACCACATTCTTCAAACCGAAACACACACGTTGCTGCTTGGCGGCAGAACAAGGCGTGGTGGTAGTACTTCCCCGGACGAGCCCGAGACGAGTTTACTTTCTTTCTTCTTTTACTTTCACAAAGAGCTCTACTACTCTTAAGCAGATTATTATTATTATTGTTTATTTATTAAGTAACACAATATAATTCCGGTTTATTGAGATATTGCACCAATAAACTTTTGAAGGTTTGTCTAGGTTCTCACATTCGTTGATATCCAGGTAGATTTAAAAAAAACTTCTGTTGATCACTTACCAGTTTCCTGTTTGTCCACAATTTTGGATATGATGGAGCGCAGTGATGTGAACGTAGTCGCGTTCAGTATATCAACCAGCGGAACTGTAACGATCATAACATAGCACGCATTAAAATACGCATGATTACCCGCTAAACAAATGCTGAAGTCAGTCTCGTTCGCACTGAGCGAGTTACTGGTGACAACTTCTTTTTTTTGTCGTGTCACTGGTTTTTGGTAAACAGTGTGGTGAAAGGATTTTAAGTGCGCGCAAGAGGCTCCATTCGAGCACTTGACACATGTTATAGAACTTGTTAGGTGACAACATGCCGGTTTCCCCACGACGTTTTCCTTCATCGTTTGAGAGTACTGGCGTTGTGCACATATATTTTTTGATCAGAAAAACTCATTCATGCATGACCGGTTTTGAACCCACGACCTTAGGATCGCAAGGCGGGGCTGCTACCACTAGATCGCCAGTGCTCTTCTCTAAGTGGCAACGATCACCTGCGTTAACTTTTTAGAATCAGAGCGATTTACTGGTTTTGGTAACTGAAAATGCTAGGAATCCTATTAAATGAGCCGGTAATAATGCAAATATATAGGATCCTCTATGTATTTTGATTCAAGAAAAAAACGACTAACATTTTAAATATCACTTAGCTACTTATATCTACTCGTATTATCTGTGGCTTACCTAAGAGGTTTTAAAAACAGCTAGCAAGTATAACAAACAACTTAAAAAAAGGACCTTGACTTAGCAAAGTATACCTATGTAGCATTTTGCGCTGTTATTTAAATTAGAATATTTCATTTTAAATCCTTATCAACAATTATATTCAATTTTAATTTAAAAGCATTACTGGTCTTACGATAGTGGCTTTACCTTCTGTCAGTCGTAGGAGGTATATAATCAAAGGTCGTAGGTTCGAAACCGGTCGTGCACCAAATAGGTTTTCTGTTCAAAAATCTGTGTGTACAGTGCCAGTACTCTGAAACGGTAAATGCAAAACTCGGGAGGAAACCGACATCGTATAACGGTAACCTACAAAGTTCTAAAACATTGTGTCCAAGTGCTAGGATGGAGCCTCTTTGAGAGGCACTAAAATCCTTTCACCACCCTGTTTCGAAAGAACTAATCGCACAACAAGATAAAATGATTTTGTACGCCTGTAATGGTAGGATTTTAGTAATACTTTGAATTTTGTGAAGACCTTTTTTTTACCGTTATACCACTATACTACTTTTTTTTTATATTTACTATGTACATAAAGTTCTGACAAAATATAACATTTGATTTTATCTACTCTCATGTCATAAAATTCAAATTATAAACGTCTAAACGAATTCACATTGATATACTTTATAAACGCAATACCGTAACCAAATAAAAAAAATTAATTATGATACAGCTTCTCATACAAAGATAGTTGTATAAAATAACTTTTTTACCATAACGATACAGTTCTTTTTCTTTTTGGAAAAGGCAAGGGTCTTGAAACCGTACAGCCAAAGAGTTTGATAGTCTGTGGCGACGGCGCGGCGCGGCGGCGGCGGCGCAGCGCGCGCATGCGCTGTTGTACGGTTGGTTTGGCGCCAATTGATACGTTTTGTTTCAGTCAACTGGATTTCTTACTAACTTTGATATTTTATTTATTAGGTTCAACACTAATGTATAAGAGTAGATAAAGTAGTGTATGAAACTGCACATAACTAGGTATTAAAACTCTCGTGGGATACTATTAAAAACCGTGTGCATGTCTCCAGCTTCCTCATATTGAAAATGTAATTTCTATAAATGCCAATATTTAAAGCATAATTAGTACACTCATAGATTTGAATCATAATTTAGCTGCCAAATAAACAACGATGCTAAAAGCTTATAATAGTGTGTAAGCTGGAGTAACATGTCTCCAGCTGCCTCAGTCAGTGTGGGCAAACGGCTAATGATAGAGATATATAGTAAACGCAAGGATTTAGTACCTATTTAGTACACCTGGTACCAAAAATTTCAGGTCTGTAGCTAGGAAACTCTTCGAGTTATAAGACTTCATCAACGTGTAAGCTGGAGTAACGATACGTGAAAAAGCATATGCTCGTTCTCTGGAATGGCTGGAGCTAGCAGGTTGCTTTAAGTCTCCAGATTTAGTACCAAACGAATTAGCGAGGTACCAAATATTTGAAGTGTTTGTGTTCAAAACTCTATGAGTTACAAGCTTTTCCAGCTTTTTTTGTTTGTCCAGCTTGCACATGTTGGATCTCAGCAACCACAATAGGTACAGACTCGGTTGATGTCTCTGAACCGAGCTATGAATTAGTGCACTCGGTACCAAAAATTTGGAATCTCTAGGACAAGCAGTTCTGTTGTAATCAGCAAAATAACATTTTACCGCCAAAAATTCAAAGCATTTCGACGCGACCATAAAAATGATGCGTTGCCGCTCTGAAGGTGATACTACGCGCCTGTCGCTGGTTGCGTCTATTTTATTTTTTGTTTTTGTCACATCCGCATGAACATCCGCATTATTGGTGCGATGCGGATATCCAAATCGATGCGGAAGAAACATACATAGATACAAGAGGTGCGTTTTTACTGGTAGGTAGCCCCTTTTTTTACCTTTTTGGCAGTGTTAAAATAACGGAGTTGTATCTGTATCTACATAGGTACCTACTCACACTTCAAATATTTGGTACCTCGCTAATTCGTTTGGTACTAAATCTGGAGACTTAAAGCAACCTGCTAGCTCCAGCCATTCCAGAGAACGAGCATATGCTTTTTCACGTATCGTTACTCCAGCTTACACGTTGATGAAGTCTTATAACTCGAAGAGTTTCCTAGCTACAGACCTGAAATTTTTGGTACCAAGTGTACTAAATCCTTGCGTTTACTATATATCTCTATCATTAGCCGTTTGCCCACACTGACTGAGGCAGCTGGAGACATGTTACTCCAGCTTACACACTATTATAAGCTTATAGCATCGTTGTTTATTTGGCAGCTAAATTATGATTCAAATCTATGAGTGTACTAATTATGCTTTAAATATTGGCATTTATAGAAATTACATTTTCAATATGAGGAAGCTGGAGACATGCACACTTAAAAACCTCGCCTACGGCTCGGTTTTTAAACACCCCCTCGAGTTTTAATACCCCTCATTATGCAACAGTTTCATAAACTACTATGATTTAAAGAAGAAAATTCAATTTTAGCAACTCGAACGCGTATACAACGAGCCGTAAGCATCATAATATTCATTACAATATTGTAATTTGTTGGCCATTATGGAGGGATAATGAGGAGTATTTAACGTTTTAAAACTGATTAGCATTCATAGCGGCGCCTTTGTTTTTTATTTGTTGATTTTGGTTTATAAAAGGGTTGTTTGATGGTAAATAATAAGTACTTTAGGCAGTCTGGTAGCTCTAAATCTTCAACCTGGTTGTTTTTACTTTACAATTGACCAAAGCATTTTCAAGGAATTCAAACATGCGGTTAATGTTTGAATTTATTTAATATCAAATCAAAAAGCTATAAAATATTATTTCCTATTTATTAATTATGGCTCATTTAGATTTTAAATTGCAATTTTTGAATCATATAAAATATTGTCAAATGTAAATTGAATTATATAAAGTACTTTTTCAACACTATTGCTCATAAAGTGGCTCTACGGTCACCGCAATTAGGCACAGAATGACACCCATTATTCAAACTGTGACTTTTTCATTGCTATAACCCACTTGTGAGTTATAGATTTTTTTTTTAATTTTATTGGTTGAGTTGTTTTGTCCCTAAAAAAGTTTTTATTCAAAAAAAAGATCGTGTTCAATAGAACACATAAATTAATGTTCCTATTGCTTGCTCATTTCATTAAACTTCTTATATTATAGATAATTTTAACTCGTACTTGTATAATAAGTAAAACATTCACTCAAATATAAGTTTTGTTTTCTCTGTAATAAAAGAAAAATTAAATTCCCCATTTTTTACGTGGCAGAATAGGGGCAATACTTTACACTATGCGCGGAAAATAAAAAAAAACCTCATCCCTTTAGTTTGTGGCCGATCGCAATGCGCGCGCTTATGAAAACTGATTAATTATTCCTGCCGAAGCGAAACATTTTTCACAACTCGTTTTCACTGTTGAAATTATAGTTATTTATTAATTAAAATGTCTACAAGTACAAGTTACGAAGAAAATGATCTTTCATTTCACACACAAACACGGGAACATGACATAACAAGATAATAAACAAGAAGGAAAAAATAATGGATAAGTATTGGCTTGTAGTAGTACTGTTTTCCATTACCACTACTATACTACTATGTACTTGTTACTATACTTGTTGTTGTTATTACCTTGTTACTATTAAGTTAGTAAAATAAAGTATTATTATTTTAAGGTATTTTTTTACAAACAAATATTTAAAATAGATTCTTCCATTAATATTTCCTATTAATTAAATAATATAATGACAACTAAGTTTTTTTAATAAATATCAGTAAATACACGTAAGTTTTTTGAAATAAATATTCAGTGGAATACTCACTAAATTAATGACTAATAAATAATCACGAATACTCACTAAAGTACATCTCCATGTCAGTTTTGACGAACGCTGTCCAGGTTGAAGAGACTATCTTGCTGACGACAGAGATGAAGCACAGCAATGAGTCATCGACCTGCAGCCGTCTGCTGAGAATCGTGATGGAGAACATTGCACCTGGAGATCAGAACGTACATCTTCATAGTCGATGTAGGTCAATTGCAAAGGGCATTTATTCAATAGTATTTTTAAACTTTCGTTATGATGCATATTGTATGATACATAATGACAGCCTTTACAGCTCAGTTGGTAGTAGTAGGACAAACTGAAGTCGTTGTCTGTCTGAATACAACAATAAAAGAAAAAAATATACTTTTAACAATTGATCAGTTATTTTGTTCTGAATATTATAATAAAATCATACATACGTTTGTTCAATTATTTTTCAGAGAATCAAATCAACATCACAAAAGTACCTTTTCTACCGAACACTTTTTATTTGCCTTTTTTGAACTAGCTATGTACTTGCTAGATTTTTAAAATTTTTTATTTGCTTACATTGAATGTTGTAAAATATTTTTGTATTTCTTTAATTTCCGAGTTTTAGAATTAAGACTCTTTTGCAGTTCTGTCACTATATTTATTGTAAAGATGAACTCACCCAAAGAATGTAATACAATGGAGTAGCTAATATACACCCCGAATTTAACCATGTCCCAGTTAAGTTGGTTCCTCACAAACAGGTAGAAGACACTGTGTTCAGCTGAAAAATATCATTCAATAAGAAGAAAGAAGAAGCAGAACAAATATAAAGTAAACGTATATTATAAAAGTGTAACGTTATTGTTTACTTTTTTTTATAAAACTGATTGAAGAAGCAGATGGCCCACCTGATGCTAAGTGGTGGTAGGTGATGAGGATATCCTATATCAAAGCATTGCCTTGTAAGTCACGCACGATAGGAACGTGCCATACGATACACTGCCTTGCGTCCATCATCAACTTGAGGCATACAGATGTGACGCCTCATGGCCTGTAATTACACTGGCAACCACCCTCTTCAAACCGAAACACAGCAACGCAGCTTGGCGGCAGAAAAAAACTTGGAACGCGCTCTGGTGTTGTAAGCGTCCTAGGTAACTGCACCATCAGGTGAGTCGTAAACTTGTTTGCTTACCTACTAGTGGAATAATATATAACTCAAAGGTGACTGACTGACTGACTGACATAGTGATCTATCAACGCACAACCCAAACCACTGGACGGATCGGGCTGAAATTTGGCATGCAGGTAGATGTTATGACGTAGGCATCCGCTAAGAAAGGATTTTGATAAATTCTACCCCCAAGAGGATAAAATAGGGGATGAAAGTTTGTATGAGATTTTCAAAGTAAACGAGCGCGAGCAAAGCCGCGGGATCAGCTAGTGGAATAAAGAAACTTACATTGCGCCGGGCCGAACAGAATAAACACCGCTATCAGTGTAAATATGAGTTTAACTCTTTTGTTGAACAGCCGTGGTCGAAACGCCACAGCTACTGTGTCCTTCACGTGAGATATATTGAAAAACGATACTTCCGGGCATTCTCCACGCTCTATCTGAAAAATAAGTATTTCCCATTTAGGTGCATAGCAAAACGGAAGGATGTAGCTAAAATTTTAAGTGGTTATTCTTTGTGAAGGGTTTGTCTGGGGCGTATGCCATGCCTAGTTCAGCCGACAAGCAGCGTTGCTCCGTTTTTCCGTTTGAAGAGTGTGGGAGCCGGTGAAATCAAATATACCTACATAAATTCTAAGTTCTATTGTTATGACAAAAGTGTTCTTACCTACTTAAGTTTACTTTTATTGTTAAATTCATGTTTAAAGTTTTGATTAATAAACTTATTCTTATTCTTATTCTTATTCTTATAAAGCTGATACAAGCGTGACCTAAATAAATTCACATCAAGCCTACTGCTTCCATTAAAAAGTAGAATTATAAGCCTGTTTGTCTCAGATTGATGAACGCCGGGCAGTGTCTCTTTTGAAAAAACATGCCAGAAAAACCCTGAAACGAGACAAGACAAAATAATATCCAAGCAAGCATAATACTTATGGCAAGTTTATTTATCGCGTTTGAATGTCGTAGTACAATTTTCTGAAAATTAAGTCTGAAGGCAGGAATAGCATCCTATGTCCGACATCTTTTATTTGTCTTGCAAATATAAGCAATACACTGCCGTTGCACTCCAAATCACGGTGCAGCAGCGGTGTATTTTTTCAAGGAATATTTACTCAGCTAGACCTTTATGAGAGCTGAATTTAGTAGGAAGATTGATAAGTCTCAAAAGCAGTTTGTATTGTTCTGGACATAATATCTATAGTTGGACATTTTTCTGGTTGGGTATTTTATATTCCTAGTCAGTTTTCGAAGGCTTTTTATTTTATATTATTTTTATATTATGGCCATTTTTCTATTTGGGCGCTTTTATAATACTTGGATTATCTATTGAGCGTTTTTATAGTTGGATACCTATTAACAATAATATGCTCTTGGACATTTTTCTTTTTTAACATTACTCGTGCAAATAGAGTTATTTATTTAAATCGAATAAAATACGAGCATAAAAAAACAGTCGTTGAATGATTCAGTGAACAGATGCCTTAAAATAAGTCTATTCCAACAATATTGCAAAGTTATTTGTTTTATCGCCCCTGCTCTAGTTTATATTAAGATACGAAATAGATTATTTAGATATTTACGCTACTTCTTAATTATATCGATATTCGGTGCATATCGTGCCCTGTTATGATAACTTTTTGATAATTTATCTATAATCTTAGATTTTGAATTAGTTTAAAAGGAGCAGGGTTGATATTTATAGCTAGCAACTCAATTGCAATCATTGCAGTACTTAGACAATATTTTATTTACAATGAGTTTACGTCTCTAACTCACACTTACACGTATGTTTTGGTGATCCGTTTGTTTATTAATCCAATTTTAGATACTAAGTGGCCGTATTTACGAAAGATAAACAATTTATTATCTTTAAGCATGGGCACAAAGCAACAGGAGTTGAAATGCATGTGCTTAAAAACTTACCGGAGGGTAGCCCTTTTCCTTGAGCCATTCATCAGGCTCCATCAAACACAGTGTGCCGTACATCAGCACCAAAGTAAACATGCCAGCAGTCGTGGAAAACAGTGCATAATACCCCATAGAGCGCACCAGGAAACCACTCAAAGCCATGCCTATCGGAAGACCGGCCGTCATACAAAAATTCACCATCCCCACTCGAAAAGTCCGGGACTCCTCAGTAGTAATATCACTTATGTAACTGAACACTCCAAGAAACATAGTCACCCAGCCGCCGGTCAGGGAAAAAAACATCGTCTCCAACAACACAGTCACTTCAACAGGTATCTCGTAAAAAAAGTACACATTGATCAGATTGTTTATAGACGTCAAAAGCTCTCCGTAAATCGGCAATAGAATGATTATTTTCCGCTTTCCTGTCCTGTCACTCCACGCGCCCAGGAACATGATTAGTAGACAGGGTAAAGCCGTCTGGATTACACCTTTCCAGATGTCAATTGAGGAGATTAGCTCCTGGACCTTTTTCTCGTATTCCGTGTAGTTGTTGCTGGACTTCTGGACGAGCGCGTCGCAGATCATATCGTCGAATTGGAGATTGACTCGACAGGCTTTGTCCAGGTTGAGGTTTCCCATCGCAAACCTGGAGATCACGCTGGGGATAATGAGTCCAGCGAGCAGAGGCTCCACAGTGATGTTGTCTCTCACATATCCCCATTTCTCTCCGAAAGTTTTATCTCTGTATGGTATATTTATGTCCTTGTTCAGCGGTTTTTCTTCCACCACGTCAGTGGGTTTTGGTTTTTCGTCAGTCATTTCGACCGGTTTTTGTTGACTTCTTTTGTTATTCTACCTCTATATCACTTCCATTGTTTCTATGAAGATTAAAAACACGACCGATTGTTGCTTTTGCAATGTTTGACTTCACATTGTTCACGTCTATTGAATGACACATTAATTGCTATAATGGTTTGCTTAACCGATATATTTGTTTGATATCAATTACGCGTTGATAAATGATAAAAGGCTTAGGTTTGTTGTTGATAATTGCTTGTCCTTTTGTTCTCGGGTGCTTATGTCGAATACATGCGATCCAGTTTCATTCGCGATTATTGCTTTGATAATATTAAATGAATGGTCTTCATAGATGCCCGGCTTGATCGATCTGCAAAATAACATTGTGTATAGTAGCGATGTTGGGCTATGCCGTTAGGGCCATCATCCACAAAAAGCGGATAGAATAGCTCTCTGTATTTATTACAATATTAGTGTATTTCGTATTTTATAAGTATAATACTTATAAAATACGAAAGTTTTAGTATTTTTAGAATAGAATTTTATAAGTATAATACTTATAAAATACTAAAATCTAAAAGAAGTCGTCTATAAGCGATAATAAGTTTTTACAGAGAAATTTCCAAAAGTCGGCACTCTTCTATTACCTGTATTGAATAATGCAAAAGTCGGCAAAGTGCGAAAGTTGGGACTCCGTTATCAAGCAGTGTGGTATATGTAGTAGAGCTCTTTGTGAAGGGCTCGTCCGGGGAAGCACTACGCCCTCGCCAAGCAAAAACGCTGTGTTTCAGTTTGAAGAGTGTGGTTGCCGGTATGTGGTTACAGGCACATGAGGCAATGCTTTGTCATAGGTTACCACTTAGCACCAGGTGGGCCATCTGCTTGTTCCATCAGCTAGTTCAAAGTCAAAGTCAAAGTCAAAAGTCAAAATATATTTATTCAATAAAATCACAAGGACCATCTTGAACCGTCTTAAAACTAGGTGACTCTAGTGCCAGTTCCACGCGACCAGCACCGAGAAGAACAGGCAACAAACCCGGCTTGGTATCTATCTAGTTGTATAAAAAAGTGCGCTTTGAGGTTCCTTTCGAGCACGCAGTCATGTTCTAGAACTTTTTTAGGTTCTACGATATGCCGGTTTTCACACGATCTTAAAATTTTAACTCACTTTTTTATAGAAACATGTGCCGATTTTGTCCCTACGGATTTTGGACCGGAAAACGGGAACGCTACCACTAGTGCACTACTACACAGATAAGATATATCGCAAGAATTCTATGAGTTGGTACATTATAGTATAGTCTATCTGATTCTGCGGTAATCAAGATATCTCTTTTAACACAAAACCAATCCTCAAAGCAAACATTTGCAGGTTATGACGTAAAGGTTCTCTCTTGCCTCGGTTTAAGAGTATTAAGAAATTAATGCTTAATGCTATAAAACGATTTTTTACTATATTATGGCATCGAAATGCATGGCTCGTTTTTTGATACCAATTGTTGGAGTTACAAAATTATTATATTATTATTTATTATCTAAATATATATAACTCAAAGGTGACTGACTGACATAGTGATCTATCAACGCACAGCCCAAACCACTGGACGGATCGGGCTGAAATTTGGCATGCAGGTAGATGTTATGACGTAGGCATCCGCTAAGAAAGGATTTTGATCAATTCTACCCCCAAGGGGATAAAATAGGGGATGAAAGTTTGTATGAAACTTTGAATTCCTTGGCGCGAGCAAAGCCGTGGGTTCAGCTAGTTATAATATAATACGGGAACGAATGGATAAGTAGGTAACATCAACTTGCTGCGGCAGGCACTACACTAAAGTTACAATATCCTACTAATATTATAAACGTGAAAGTTTGTAAGTATGGATGGATGGATGGATGGATGTTTGTGACTCTTTCACGCCGAAACGGCTGAACGGATCCGAATGAAACTTGGCAGAGAGATACATTATAGTCTGGAATAACACATAGGCTCCTTTTTATCCCGTGGGAATTCCGGGATTTAAATCTGCGCGGGTGAAACCGCGGGGGGCAACTAGTTTTATTATATTCCATTGTAGCAAGGATCATAAAAAAGGAACCAAGCCGATTCGTGCCTATTTCTTCTAGGATTTTTTATACCATTTAAGTTTGGAACTGTAGGTTGTAAATACCTATATTGTTATGAAATGGATACACGATTCGCAATATTTTTGTTTACAATTCACTTGGTCGTCTCGTATCGTATCGAATCGCAAATATTGATTAAGTCAATTACATTGTTACCTACCTACTTACTTATTCCAATTAATTCATAACAACACATTCCGACAACACACACCTATTAAACTACTTACCTTACCTACAACCTACCTACCTACCTAGAATAATATGTACTTAATACTTATACCTATAATGTACTTTAACTTATTGTTAAGGGGAAAAAAAGTGTTTAGTATTACAATGTAGATCTAAGATTAATTAATAATTAGTGTAATAATGTACCTACTTTAGGACCACAGAAAAGAGGACTCTTCTTACACAGGTTCAAAACCAACCCTATTCAATACCTCCTTAATTTACAATAAAAAGATTTTTGATTTTGATTTGATTGTTATGTAATAATAACTAGGCTGTGGTAAGGTAGCACCAATATTTCTACCGCCACGTCTATTTAATCTGACAAACAGGGATTATTCGGTTTGAAGGCTACCGGTGAAATTACAGGCAAATAATGCTTAATAGGTATGTATGTCTTATATATTGACTAGCGATCCGCCCGCGCGCCCCTGCTTCGCACGGATGCACATATCATGCATGTATTATACATATAAACCTTCCTCTTGAATCATTCTATCTATTAAAAAAAACCGCATCAAAATCCGTTGCGTAGTTTTAAGCATACAATAAAAAAGAAACCCACATACATGGGGACATAGGGACAGAGAAAGCGACTGTTTTATACTATGTAGTAATAGACCCAAAAAAGTGCATCGCAGGGCATGTTTATAATCGTGAGTGGCCTACGAGGCATTGTTTTGTCATATTATGTGATAGTTATCAACAAGCATCCGGCACATACTTTTCTAGGATTTCTAGGTAACAGTTTAAAATATCTAGTAATTGTACCGCCAATTTATTTATTCTATCATGAGGCCAACGCGCCACCATCAAATACTATTAAAAGAAAAGGCAAACAAGCATAATTTACTTTTACCTCAATTTAGGTGTCAACAGAAGATTATTATAAATAAATAAATAAATAATGCTGGACAATCCACACAGCGCCATCTAGCCTGAAAGTAAGCTACTCAAAGCTTGTGTTATGGGTACTAGATGACTGATATATTTAATACATTTTATATTTACATAGATAGATATTTTTTATTATACATAAACACCCAGACCAACGGAACAAATTTCTGCAGATCGTATATATCTATATATCGATCGTATATATCGTATCTATCTATGTAAGTATATAATGTATTAAATATATCAGTTATCTAGTACCCATAACACAAGCTTTAAGTAGCTTACTTTGGGGCTAGATTGTGCTGTGTGGATTGTCCAGCATTATTTTTATATATAAAAAAAAAACTATGGAAATAGCTAAAATATACGAGTACTTATAGCTTTAGCTTCATCTGTTACTTAACTTATTCTGCGAGCCTTGTTTTCATCCAAACTTAGGTGGTAGCACTTCCTGAACGAGCAACACACAAAGAGCTTCTCAACGTTATGTACTATAAACATTTACAATTTTAAAACATTTCCTCCAAACCTCTTGCTTTGAGAAATCAGGTAGTAAAAAGTAGGTTGTTATCGTATATTTTATTATTGTTTTACGTTTCGATGTAATAAAAATACAGCGGAGTGAATAGGCATATTATTATGTTGGTCACGTGCTCAGTAACCGGTATTTAAATGACCATACAATTGTGAAAATAATTGACCGATGATCACGCTAAACTAAGAATTTTTCAAATGCGAAAGCCGTTATTATGACGGCAAACAGTGTTTGCCTCAAGTTGATGAATGCAGTGCATTGTAGGGCACGTTCCAATCGTGTGTGACATGCGATTCATCGATTTGTTCTAGCTGATGGGTACCACTTAATATCAGATGGTCCATCTGCTTGTTACATAGGCGAGAGTATAAAACGAAGTAACTACAAACAATATACTATAGGGAAATGCAGTCTTCTCAGCAATTTCTCCGTCTTTTTTGCTTACGATAAAGTATTTTTTTTTTACAAATGTTGTGCATAAGCGTCCAACACCTTATTAACTGTCAATGACGTTGCCGGCATTCAGGAATCCCTTCACGGTCTCTTGCACTGAATAAAACACGTTTAGATAATTTTAGTTCGTAGAGTATGACCGGAAAATTGTGTAAAGCCGCTAAATGTGCATTTATTTTACACCTACATTTTTTTTGCTATGATGCTCTGTAAACACTGACAGTATGTATAAAATTTTATGTGCAAATAGTACGAGTATAATGAGTTCAATTTTTTCTAAACAAAATGTGGCGACCCGAAGATTTTTAATTTACTAAATACTTTTTGGAACAACAAACAGGTTGACAAATAGCTTACCTGCAATTTTGACAACCGATTCCAGGAACACAGAGTAAATTCATTTGTTATTAATTGATGAAAAAATTTGATTTTTGTTTGAATTTGGAATAAACTAGGTTGTACAGTACAATGTACATTAACATAGAGGTTTGATTACAAAGTCACTTATATTTATACTTTGTGGCAAGCTTCTTTATTTTGAATTTAGAACAACCTAGGTAGGTACACTTCGACAGTGAGTTTTCACCGCAAGATCGTTGTTGGAGCTGAACAGACTGAACTGAATAGACGGTAGGCGTAAGTACTAGAGGTATTGTGCTCTTGACAATCATTCTATTCACGGTACCATAGGCCAATTACCTATTTGAGCCGCAAAGTGGACAGTCGAACATCCTGCCCTTAGCATTAGTTAATGGCTCTTCAGGAATTTGTCAAGTCTGCCTGATTTTGCCTAGATGAGTAAGTAAGGCGCAGGTATAGTTTCTATTGATGAGCCATCTCATCATCTTGCAAGCATGGTCTATTTTTTCTAAGAAAAATTAATAACTTTATTTATTTTATGGAAAAAAAAATATATGTACAGTTTTATGTTTGAAGTAGTGGTTTAAAGCTTACGTTAGAAGTTACTTGCTCATGTAACAATTCTACAGCTATAATATACATTATTAATTAAATTTAAGCTAATGCTAGCTAAATTCTGAAGAGCACCGGTGGTCTAGTGGGAGTGACCCCGCCTTCCGATCGTAAGGTCGCAGGTTCGAATCCGGTCGTGCACCAATGGATTTTTCTATCGAAAAATTTATGTGCGCAATGCCAGTGCTCTTAAACGGTGAAGGAAAACATCGTGAGGAAACCAGTTAGTATTCTAACAGCGGCGATGGGCTTGCAACCTGTCACGTATGGAATACTAACTACTGCAAAATGTGGGTATGTGCCAAATGTAATGTTTGGACGTACGTTGTCTTGAGCTCTTAGGTGTGAGGTTAACATCCAACTTGAACTTCGGCTCTTATATAGAATCTAGGGCCAAAGTTGCTGCTAAAAAACTGGGCATCCTCTCTAAGGTCAGACAGTACTTCACACCAGGACAGCTTCTAGATCTTTACCAAGCACAAGTCCGATCGTGCATGGAGTACTGTTCCCACCTATGGGACGGTTCTGCCAAGTACCAGCTTGAGGCCTTGGATTCTATTGAGCGGCGTGCTAGGAGACTCATTGGAAGCGATCGACTGTTCGACTCCAGGCTCTATAGCCTTGAACACAGGAGACGAATTGCGTGCTTATCGGTCTTCTACCGAATACATTTCGGCGAGTGTGCGCAGGAACTGCACGATCTCATTCTCCCGTCACCCTTCCACCTCCGGACTACTAGACGCACGGATAAGTGCCACCCCTATATGGTAGAAATCCCTCATTATCGCACAAAGCGCTTTGCTTCCACTTTCCTGGTGCAAACTGCCAAGGAGTGGAACACTTTACCGTCGTCGGTATTTCCGGAACGATACAACTTAGGAATTTTTAAGTCAAGAGTGAATAAGTGGATTATAGCTAAGCGTGCTCCACCTTAGACTGCATCTTCACTTTACATCAGGTGAGATGGCAGTCAAACGTCTAGCTATCAGACAATAAAAAAAAAAAAAAAAAAAAAAAAAACTACTTGGTACTGGGAGATCTGAAGGGATATCTACCGTACCTGGGGATCAAAGTCGTGAAGCTGTTTCAGTTTCAGTTTAAATTCTGAATCGGGACATAGTAAGTAAATATATTTTTATATTATTGGACTGTACTTTATCTATACTACTATCTTACTTGGTGGTACTTTGTGACGATGTAACCGACGGACAACGGTCTAGAAATATAAAATCCTGATATTCTTAATAGAATAAAGCCAGGGTTGTTTAATAACAACTTTTCACCGGTAAATTAACACGTCAATTTGGTCTTCATGTTAATAAAAAGCAGAATAATACAATTTCAGTGAAATCGTGTCAATTATTAGATTTACCTACAATAAACAAGTTTTAGGTTTTTTGTGCAAATAAATACTCGTACTAAAAAGCTAAAATCCCCGCTATACAGCACTCATAGGACTGTCTTGTTTTCAGTTTAGATGCGCTAGAAACTAGTGCCACGAACTATGTCTGTGTAGACCTACGAATAAACATTTTTATTCGCATGCCAATAAATAATTTTGGTTGTCAATCTTTAGCATTGATTTAGGTAAAAAATTACAGGTTCAGAGTCCGAGTCCGGGAGTCAGAGATCTCACGTACGTCAACAATGGGCTTATCCAGCAGTGGGCATAAGCCCCTTTCCTCGGACGCCACTCGGTTTTGGGCCTAAATATTATTAAATAAAGAAATAATAAATATTTTGCTGTAAATTCCACAGAACACCATCTCGCCCCAAACTAAACCAAAATTTGTATGGGAACCAGATAGCTTATATAGTACTTGTATACTTTGTTGTCTTTGTTGTTCTTGTCTTGTTTTATTACTTGTATATTTGGGTTAATAAAAAAAATGAGATGGTAATAGATTGGATGTTCTTATGTACTATGCCTACTTCTGTGGTTTAGTTCTGAGACCTGTTTTAATCGCCTGAGTACATGACCTTTACTGTTCCAAGACAGCAAGGAGAAACCAACTACATAACCTAGATTAAGGAGTCATGTGTAAATAGGTATACTAAGTGCGTATGTAAATAAATTCACTCTATCGTTGAATAAACTAGGGATTTTTCAAAATGATCCTCATTTCTATGAATAGTAGAGCTCATTGTGAAGGACTCGAACAGGGAAGTACTACCACTATGCCTTTTTCTACCGCCAAGCAGCGTTGCTGTGTTTTGGTTTAAACAGTGTTGCCAGCATATGTGGTATAATAATTAATGTAAGCCTCAAGTTGACGGACGCAGGGCAGTGCATCGTAGAGCACGTTCCTACCGTCCGTGACTTACGAGGCAATGGTTTTTAATAATAATTGTTATAGGTAGTAAGCAAGGCGTTGACAACACCTAATATTCCTCTCGCTCGCACGATTCGACATTTTGAAAAATATAAAATTACTAAATACAATTTTGAAAAATCGCAAACAACCATTTTGTGTGCAATCACATTGCACACAGTTTGGTAAAAATTTCATTTCGATCGATGCAAGTTTTCATACTCAAAAGTTTGTTTAACTACAAAAACTAGAAAAGCAAACTACCTATTAGGTAGGAAAACTTGTGTCGATCAAAATGATTATTTCACTAAATTATGCGCAATGTGATTGCACACAAAATAGTTGTTTGCGATTTTTCGAAAATGGGTTTGGTGATTTTATATCTTTCAACAAGTCAAAACGTGCGAGCGAGAGTCACATTAGCTCTTTTCTTTACCTTAACATCAAGTGGACAATTTGCTTGTTCCAGCCTAAGATGTATAAAAAAACTTACAGTTTATGCAGCCAGCCTCTTCGAACTGAATTTGTTATTGACTAAATCTCACTAAACCCACTTGTAAACATGCTCCACTCAGATACACTTGATACTAATGTTGTATAGCTATGTATATTACGTATATCCAATACTTACGTTAAGCCGAGGTTTCATGCATTGACGTTTGCCAATGTTTTCTTTGTGCTTTTACCACAGAAAATAATAATGGTGGTAAAACAACCAGAGAAGTTACCTATAAAACCTGTTTTATTGAGACTGGTCAGTGTTGGGCATTTGAGAAACTACGAGAAAATAGTAATTTATGATGTACTAAGAAAAACTTTTTAAAACCAAACCAAGCCATCCAATTTGCAGTATCGTACGTAATTTGAGTAACTTTTGAAAAAGTAAATAATATGAATTCATCCATCCCTATGGACAGCAATTGATTTTTTTTTGGGATGTCTATACCTGCTGCTATATTTCATGGAAAAAAACTGAAACAGCTTCACGACTTTGATCCCCAGGCACGGTAGATATCCCTTCAGATCTCCCAGTACCAAGTAGGTACTAATTCAAGATTCTTTGAGGATGTCTAAGGGGGGTAGTCAGAGGTACGTCCAAACATTACATTTGGCACATACCCACATTTTGCAGTAGTTAGTATTCCATACGTGACAGGTTGCAAGCCCATCGCCGCTGTTAGAATACTAACTGGTTTCCTCATGGTTCTAAATGGTTTTATTTCATGGAGTTTGTGATAATCAATACTTATTCGCCTTCTATTTAAAATCTGTTTAAATACCGTTAGCAAATGAACGGATTTGCTATAAGACGGTCAACAGACTTGTCGCTTTTAAAAAAGAAGATTTTGTACGAGTAGGATTTGAAAGCTACCTACATCCTCGACGGGACGGGAGTTGGACGGACTGGAATCATCGGAACTAATATATTTATAAACAAAAAATATATGTGCTTAGTTTGGGGCTTGATAGTGCTGTGTGGAAAGCCCACCAATATTTTATGCCGTTTATTGGCTAAAGACTGCTAACGGCTAACTCTTATTTTTCATTTCAGGCAAAACTACTACGGAGCCCCTTCCATAGGGGTTTTTGTCAAGGTTATGACAGGCAGGTTGGTGACGTATTGATGTTATACATATACTCAGAAGATTCTGCTGCCCGCTCCCTGCGTTTTTTGGTGATGCTGCTGCTCTGCTCATCCACTACCTTTTTTTTTACCGCTATAATAAATATAATTTTTTTTTTGTAGCTGCATGCCATTATGCTATTGTATACTATGGACCTACCAGCTTATTATAGTACCTATAGTCAAGTAGTACCTATATATTTCTACATAGATTGCAGCGCCCTACAGGGTACATGTACTCGCTTATTAGCCACCTTAGACCTAAGCTATAATATAAATATATAAATAATGCTGGACAATCCACACAGTATCATCTAGCCCCAAAGTAAGCTATTCAAAGCTTGTGTTATGGGTACTAGATGACTGATATATTTTTTTAATACACTATGTACTTACATAGATATATATTTTTTATTATACATAAACACCCAGACCAACGGAACAAATTTCTGCAGATCGTACACAAATTTGTTCCGAGGCGGGAATCGAACCCGCAACCTCTTGCGTCGCAGGCGGACTCTCGCCCGCTGCGCCACTGAGGTCGTCAAATAATGGCCTCAAATCATACTCACATGTTTGCAGAAATCGTTGATGAAGCGTAGAGGTAGTACTTCCCCGAACTAGCCCTTCACCAAGAGCTTGTACTATTCTTTCTGACTTTATTTTTGACTTTTTGTAACCTTGACGGAGTATCCGTGTGTGTGTGTACCAGTTATGTCCAAGGCACGTTCCGTGACTCTCTAAGGAGCTCTCAAACTCGATTTCCTCAGAGCAGCTTTTTTTTCTTCAAAACCGGCTCTTTTAAGGTTAACGGTGTAACTAACGGATGTTATATAGAAGTCGCTCTATGTTCATCTCTCTGGCAGAGCTAAGTGACGTTACAACAAGACCTAAATTTTATTTATTTATTCACTTTATTAAGGCCAAGCTTGCAGGAAACTTCAGAATGAATAAATTTTAGTTAACGAAGAAAATATTTCAATTGTCCAATAATGGGCGGTTATCGCTGAGCGCAATTACTTCCAGACAACCGGTAGGTTTCTGCAGGTTGACGACGATGATATTTTTTTTTTATTAAATTAAAAAATACCTTCAGAGTCTGTTCATTGATAATAATAATCCGTCTACTTTTATTATTACTTGAGATATTATAATATGAAGTCTGGTAAAACGCTTAAAATACCTACTATAGATAAGATCAAGTGGGTATTGAAAATAGTGTAATTGATCGTAGATAAAAAAGACACAATTAAGTACATACATAATGTACCTACTTATGTTTTTGTTATATCATTATGTTGTGTGCCATACGGTATTTCTTATTTCTATCATCTATCTATGTACCGTAGTGCTATTCCTTCAACCTTAAGCACCCAGGTGACCGTGGCTTCCGCAATGTTTTTTCCTGTACATTTATTAGCGCTACCTTGGCGGTGAAATTGCCAACAATGGACGACGAAGACCACACTTGCGCGACCACAGCGACAGCTACGAAGCGGGAGCATCTGCCGCGCGGCGTACGCTCCCTCTTTCTGTGTTCTGTGAACACCGACGCAACCACTGCGCGGGATTTGTTCACTAGTCCATTGAAATGTTACAATTTAAGGACCGAATATTGCATTTTTTAGAAGACGCAATTTTATTTTTGGGACATTGTGACAAATTATGTTTCCACGAATTTTTTGTAAGACGCATAGTTTCCGAGATAACGCGCTAAAAGTGTTTTCATCCCTTTTTCCAAGAAGGCGGCCGGGGGACAAGGGTGGCGACCCTACAAACTTGAGGTTATGTTTCTATTAACACACACATGTCACACAGTGACACATGACACAGTCATGTCCCAAAAATAAAATTGCGTCCTCTAAAAATGCAAAGCTCATGTAACATTTTAATGGACGATTGACGTTTCAAATTGACGCTCCCGCATCGCGCCCGCTTCTGCGTTTCTGACGCGCAGGTGTGGTTGAAGCGGCGAATTCCGCGGCCGAAGTGAGCGCAGATCCACCCACGTGATTTTGAACACACTGCTGTGACAGTACATTAAGGAAGTGAGTTAAACTAAGATAAGACAATTTAATCATAAAATTTTTCACACAAACAATAGTGATGAAAGTATTACGTAATATTACTAATAAAAATACCTTCCAATCCTTAAAAATAACACTTTTAGCTAAATACATACATACACACAGTGAGACCAATCTTGAATTGTATTAAAAATTAATAAATAACATTTAAACTACTTCGTTTGGATATCTAGCCGTCTTTTCAGAAACCACATTTTCATTTTCCAGTTTTGCTCGCGCCAACCGCTGAGCTCTTGCTTTCCGGTTTTGTATGAAGAACCATCTGTAAGTAATAAAATATTTTTATAATGTAACTAGCTGAAGCCCGCGGCTTTGCTCGCGTCAAGAAATTTAAAGTTTCATACAAACTTTCATCCCCTATTTTATCCCCTTGGGGGTGGTATTGATCAAAATCCTTTCTTAGCGGATGCCTACGTCATAACATCTACCTGCATGCCAAATTTCAGCCCGATCCGTCCAGTGGTTTGGGCTGTGCGTTGATAGATCACTATGTCAGTCAGTCAGTCAGTCACCTTTGAGTTATATATATTTAGATAGTTCGGTGAGAGTAAAATCTCACAAGAATTGAAGAATTTCAACCCAATTTTGTTGAATTAAAGTTTTTTTTACTGTGGTCCAAAAAATTTGAAGGAACTAATACCTACCTACCTGGTATTAGTTCTATCAAACATTTGGCTACGACAGATAGATTACACGTTTTAATGGGTTAAGAAATTAACCTCACTTGTTTATTAATTTTTAATATTGTTTCTCAGGAAAAAAAACAGTACTTACAGACTAATTAAAATATCATAAAAATAGCTAAAGACCATTTACACGCTTAGCTTAAAAACGTAGCTTAGAGTACTTAATTTCAATTCAGTTGATTAAAGATATCTGTTTCAAAATCGAGTTGCAAGATTCCAGCCGAAAAAACGGATTCACATACATACTGCATCAACTTATACACATTGCAGGTTAAACAAAAGCTTGTTAAAAATATCAATGTTAATGTTATTAAAAAATGCTGCAAATTCAGTAAAAAAATCTATCTAAATCATTAAGACTTTTGTATTTGGTACAAAGAATACCAAAGTCTAACCCCCGGTTTCTGAAAGCGCGATTAACAATAAAATCGGCTGTCAAATCACTTGCTGTCTCTGTCTAATTTGAAGTAAAAAATGAAATAGCAAGTGACTTGACAGCCGATTAGTGTTGATCGCGCTTTCAGAAACAAGGGAGTAAAACTGTCCTTTTTGTGGCAACAAAACCTGCTTGAATCACTCCAGCCTACAAGAATAATGCTTACAGTAGAATACTTATCGCGGGTAGGGTCATAAGGGCGCTGAAAATGAACACGGCGCCGGTAAATACGGTGACTGTCCTTGAGTACAATGCTGAGTAGCTTGGGTCGAACATGAGGGCCGCTAGGGTCTCCACTAAGCTAAACAGTGAGTTCATTTTACCTGAAACAGACGAGATTTTGCTGAAAAGGTGGCTCTTTATTTTGAAAACAGGTACACACGGATTTGCATCATGATATACTCTGTATTATATTCTCGTATTGAGCGTCAGTTTTCTTCGACTCTGTGTATTGGTATGCAATAATTTGTACATTGATCAATTACACATTAATATAATACTAATACTATAGACGGACTAGACGGCTCAACATGATTTCAACATTATCTTTAGTTAGAAATCAAATAATTAAATGAAAATAAGATCACGACTGTAATCTCCAAGCAAGGGAAACCTTGTCATATTGGTTCTTGATACTTAGTATAGTGGGATAGTGAGCACGTCTCAAAATTTGATAAGCCTGGAGGTGACGTTAGCACGCGAGTAAAGCTGTGTGCTGTAGCTACTTGGAATCAAAATAAACTGGGACTTTAAATACATTTTGCAAGCTTGGCTTTGGGAACCATTTGTTCTTTAAAACCCACCTATTGCTAATTATAAAACACCTAGCATTATCGAAATCACACTGTTGGCAACAGTCTGTTGCACTCTCACTTAGCGTAACCTCACACTCTTGTTAATTCACATTTTATGGACGAAAGAGGCTAGCTACCCACAACACAGGTTCTCCTAGGGAGCTAGCGTACTTACGCATTTTGTTTTTGTTAACTACCCTACCTAATACTTAAATTAAGTACCTACCTAATAGTATTTTACTGTATCAGCACTTTTTACTTAATTGTATTTGCATGCTAAATTGGGATCAATAAAGAAATTATTATTATTATTATAACCTATTTAGAACCGTCGTCTGTCTTTCCTGACCATTATAACATGAGTGTCTTCAAGGCAGGAGCGAATATGTGTCTTCTAGACCGTTCTGCTCCACTGTAGGCTACATCGTCGCTTACTATCAGGTTAGATTGTAGTCAAAGGACGATCTATTTAGTTAAAAAAAACCTGTTTTTTTAAATGAACTGAAACTCTGAACTGAACAATAAAGTGTAGGTATATGTCCCATAAATGAGTAATAATGTGTAATAATGTAAATTTTGTCTAAAAACTTTTTTAGAGGCGCCTTAGCCTGTTATGCTCTATTTAGTTATGAGTTATAAACGTAACTAAACAGTGTTTCAACTTATGTGTTTTTGGAATTTATGGTTAGTAAAGAAAACAAAACAAACAATTGAACTGAAAGAGATCTAAGATTGAAATAGGAAAAAATATTTTGAGCCGTTTAAGATTCCTATTAGCTATCTTACCCATTTCTTCTGATGGTACAAGCTTGGATGCCATTGATCTTAACGACGTGAAGGTAGTTGCGTTCAAAATTTCGACTAGTGGCACTGAAATTACAAAGTAATAATTATGAAACAGTAAAATAATGATATAGGTACATTGATATTCTTGGAAAAAAATTAGTCATTTTGGTCGCTGGTAGTTGGTGGATGGAAAAGGCTCAGAATTGTCCTTCCTGTAAATGTATAAAGGAGACCCAGTTACGTGATTTTAGCAAATGTAGCCTAAGATTAGACAACCTCTGTGCCGCAGCGGGCGAGAGCCTGCCTGCGACGCAAGAGGTTGCGGGTTCGAATCCCGCCGTGGAACAAATTTGTGTACGATCTGCAGAAATTTGTTCCGATGACCTGGGTGTTTTCTATGTATAATAAAAAATATCTATCTATGTAAGTATACTAGTGGCTCTGGGAGCTGTAGACCTCGCGAGCATACTAAAAGTGAGCTATTTGAGGAATGTAATGTGCAAGTGCATTTTCCGTTTTGTGATTTTTTTGATCTTTTTGATTTTTTTTACATTATCTTGTGTAGAATGAGGTCCTTTGTGTTTCTCTCAAATTTGATTGAAAACCATCGATTGTTTGATGAGCTATCCTGTTCATCATGCTGAAGATCCTTATCAGATCTTCGCCAAACTTTTATGAGACCAACTTATAGTTACTACCTTTCAAATAAAAAAAGAATAATCGAAATCGGATCTCATTTGGTGGAGATATCCAGTATATCAAATAGCCCCCTTTTTTTGGGGGAAGTACCCCTCCAATCAAAAATCTCCGACGACAAAAAAATTCTAATAAGTCATATAACCTGTGTACCAAGTTTCGTCCAGATCAGTTGAAAAATGCGACCTGTAGAGGAGAACAGACAGACAGACATCAGGACAAACGCATTTTTGGCCAATGTGGAAACTGAGACGCTTCGCTCGCTTCGCTCGCTCGGTCAAAAATGTATTAAATATATCAGTTATCTAGTACCCATAACACAAGCTTTTTAATAGCTTACTTTGGGGCTAGATAGTGCTGTGTGGATTGTCCAGCATTATTTATTTATTTATATTTATATAAATATATATAACTCAAAGGTGACTGACTGACATAGTGATCTATCAACGCACAGCCCAAACGACTAGATGGATCGGGCTGAAATTTGGTAGATGTTATGACGTAGGCATCCGCTAAGAAAGGATTTTGATCAGTTCTACCCCCAAGGGGATATAATAGGGGTTGAAAGTTTGTATGAAACTTTGAATTCCTTGGCGCGAGCAAAGCTGCGGGTTCAGCTAGTTTATATATAAACTTTAGATTAGTATAGCTCTTTGTGAAGGGCTCGTCCGGGGAAGTACTACCACCACGCCTTTTTCTGCCGTCAAGCAGGGTTGTTTCGGTTTGAAAAGTGTGGTCGCCGTGTAATTACAGGCACATGAAGCTTAACATCCTAAAGTTGATAGACGCAGGGCAGTGCATCGTAGGCACGTTCCTATCGCGCGTTACTAACGTGGCAATGCTTTGTAACAGATGATGGTTACCACCTAACATCAGGTGGGCCACCTGCTTGTTCCATCAGCTGGTTTTATAAAAGATGAAATATATAGAATGATAGATGAGATAAAGTATAGAAGAGAAGAGAACTCTCATCAAATCACGACCCGCTGAGTTGTACAACATCGAAGGCTCCCCAAATACCCACCCATGAACATGTGAAAGTCGGTTTGCACGAACGCTATCAGCACGGATCCAGCCAGCTTGCTGACAATGGAGATGAGGCACAGAAGTGAGTCGTGGAAGCCCCACCGCTTGCTGAACACGCTGATCGAAAATAGAGCACCTGAAGGCAAAAGAAAAGATTAGCGAAAAACAACAACAACAACCTTCAAAGATTGTATAATGTCCCAAAAGTTATTCTCCGAGCGGAAATCTTTGTGATTTCCTTAAGGTGAAGACAAGAGCTAATGTGACTCTCGCTCGCACGTTTTGACTTGTTAAAGGATATAAAATCACTAAACCCATTTTTGAAAAATTGCAAACAACCATTTTGTGTGCAATCACATTGCGCACAGTTTAGTAAAAAAATCATTTTGATCGGTACAAGTTTTCCTACTTAAAAGTTTGCTTTTCTAATTTTCGTACATAAGCAAACTTGTGAGTAGGAAAACTTGCATCAATCAAAGTCAAACTTTTACTAAACTGTGTGCAATCTGATTGCACACAAAATGGTTGTTTGCGATTTTTCAAAAATGTATTTAGTGATTTTATATCTTTTAAAAATGTCGAATCGTGCGAGCGAGAGAAATATTAGATGTTGTCAACGCCTTAAGTGTAGTAAGCACTATAAATCTAATAAAAATTGAAACACAAACTTCTAATACTTTTGCACAAAGCTCTTCAAAGGCAAATTGAGTTCATAATAGCTTGCTTGAAGGTAAAATTTCTATACCAATCGTAAACGGTTCTTTATTGTTGGATTTCAAAATGACTCTTGATTGTTTTAAACATATTATCATTAGATAGGCCGACATTTATTTGCCTTGTGCAAACATCCATTCATCCATACTTAGAAACTTTCGCATTTATAATATTAGTAGGATTTGTTAAAATTTTGTCAATAAGCAAACACCTTTGGCTTGCATCCGCATCAAGTTAAGGCATACGAGAGGACGCGATATCGCAGAATCTTTCTAAAACTTACCAATAGAATGCATGATGATGCTATACGTAGAGTAGATACTGTATTTCACGGCATCCCATTTAAGACGGTATCTCACAAACATGTATGTCACTATTCTTTCACCTGAAAATTATGACATTATAATGTAAGACATGTTATAGGTATGTTAACTAATAATAAAGCTTTCAGAATTTACAAATTGAAATAGTATTGGACGACACGACGACGGAAAGTCAGCTGAGGATCGCTCTTCGTAGACATCTTAGGGCTGAGATGTGACTTATGCTGGACTAAAGCAATATCCGTGCCCTTTTTAATACTACTTGTACTAACCTACCTAACAAAGCACTGCTTCGCAAGTCACGCACGGTATAAACGTGTCATAATATGCACTGCCCTGCGTCCGTCCATCAACTTAAGGCATACTAGTGCTAAGCATCAATGTCTATAACACACAGCAACGTAAGCATATCAAGCATGACAGCAGAAAAGTAACTTAGAAGTTCTTGTTTTTGTATGGTCTTGGATATTATCAAGGAATTCGTAAACTAATAGGCCTATGGTTCAGTTGTAGAATGATTGAGACAGCCTCAAGGAATCTTGAGTGAATCTCTCTAAAAGGGATAAATAAATAAATAATGCTGGACAATCCACACAGCACCATCTAGCCCCAAAGTAAGCTACTCGAAGCTTGTGTTATGGGTACTAGATGACTGATATATTTAATACATTATATACTTACATAGATAGATATTTTTTATTATACATAGAAAACACCCAGACCAACGGAACAAATTTCTGCAGATCGTACACAAATTTGTTCCGAGGCGGGAATCGAACCCGCAACCTCTGCGTCGCAGGCGGACTCTCGCCCGCTGCGCCACCGAGGTCGTATGTCGTCGGATGGAATGTCTACGATGCCTAGAGATTACTGTAACCTGTTTATACCATGACTAGGTCCATAAACGATAGCCACCACTAGCAGCGTCATGATGATCTTCCTTCTGAAGTTAGATTCCCTCTTTTTGAAAGCCACTTCACCTGTTTCCTTTACTAACGTTACTACATCGCAACATGTTATTGGTTTAGGCTGAAACAACAATCATCATCGTTTTCTTATTTTATCCAAAATAAAAGTGAGGGCTATTTCATAGAAGATTTTTAAGCTATAAAAAATTTATGAGAGTGTCTAAGAATTGAAAATATCAAATAACTTCTCTAAAAAAAAATTGATCAAGAGCTGTGATAAAAATTTGTCTGTCATTTTGGAGACAAAGTTTTCTCATAAGTTTATGCGAATGAAACATTTTCAGTTCAAAGCAAAGTATTTCACTTGAAGTAAATCGTTGTTTTGGGCAATTGAACCCTATTTGCTCTAGATATACCTAATAATCGACTTCGTCGAAACAATATTAAATATAGTCTCATCTTCAAGCCTACTTTCCCTTGTGTACATATTGTATTAGACTTGTATAGGAATACTTCTACATAAGTCTATTATTACACTTGTATAACGAAACTTATCTATTCGGTACACCCGTTTACATTTACATTGCGTGCATAATATTTGTCAAGGAATCATTTAAATTAGATATCGCAGTGACACGCTGTGGATTAAGTTCCTCTGCTTTATTACATTTTATTTGTATAGATAAGGTACACACAATCCCCAAGTGCTCTAATTTAGAATAAGACATCAGTTGAAAACTGAAACAGCTTCACGACTTTGATCCCCAGGCACGGTAGATATCCCTTCAGATCTCTCAGTACCAAGTACTTACTCAAGATTCTTTGAGGATGTCTAAGGGGGGTAGTCAGAGGTACGTCCAAACATTACATTTGGCACATACCCACATTTTGCAATAGTTAGTATTCCATACGTGACAGGTTGCAAGCCCATCGCCGCTGTTAGAATGCTATCTGGTTTCCTCACAATGTTTTCCTTCACCGTTTGAGAGCACTGGCATTGCGCACATAAATTTTTCGATAGAAAAATCCATTGGTGCACGACTGGATTCGAACCTGCGACCTTACGATCGGAAGGCGGGGTCACTCCCACTAGACCACCAGTGCTCTTCACTTCACATCAGTTGAGATAAGATAAATATAATATAATAATAATTGAATAATAATTGATAATAATAAAATAAAAAAATAAAAAAATAAGAGATCACAGTTTGCGCATATTGATATAGTTTGTATGTAATAAGGGCCTAAAAATTGACCAAAAATACACAGTTTCTACTTCTTTTTAGTAAATATCGTGAGCAGTTTTGAAATGAGCCCAAATGCCCGATGCATTTGGATCTAAAAACAACTGAAGCTAGAACGTTTATATGACAGTCAAGGATTTTAAACGAAAGAATCAGCCACTAGAGAAAGATCACATAAGATTTCTTTGTCCCGAGTGACTTATAATTAATTCGTAGCCCCGAGTGTAATAATTATTTGATACTAATTTATTTGTGTAGTGCACTTATTTTAGTATTAGCACTATCTAGGAGTTTAAATCTTTCTATAACCTCAAATGTTTTTCCAATCTAAATAAATAAAATAAATAAATAATAAATAATAAATAAATAATGCTGGACAATCCACACAGCATCATCTAGCCCCAAAGTAAGCTACTCAAAGCTTGTGTTATGGGTACTAGATGACTGATATATTTAATACCTTATATATACTTACATAGATAGATATTTTTTATTATACATAAACACCCAGACCAACAGAACAAATTTCTGCAGATCGTACACAAATTTGTTCCGAGGCGGGAATCGAACCCGCAACCTCTTGCGTCGCAGGCGGACGCCCGCTGCGCCACTGAGGTCAAATAAGAATCAAGTTGATTAATTGGGGCTAATTTTTCTATATAATTACAGATTTTTCCTTTATTATCTAAAAAAGTCAAGAGTGCTTAGGTTTCTAAAAATATTTTATTATTTGTTTTTCGTTAAACCGATTTGATTTGTCATTGCAGAGAGGTTAATAAAATTAAATCACTTACCTTTTCTTTTAAATCGGAATCTGGCTTCGTGTTGCTCTTCAAATAGATGAATCCGTACAAAAATGTTACCATGTAAATACTACCAGAAAGAGCAAAAATTCCATAATATCCCCAGAGTTTTAGTAGAATTCCACTCAGAGCTGTTCCTAATGGAATACCCGCAGTCATACACAGGTTCACGAGGCCCACTCTGAAAGTCCTGGACTCCTCATCAGTAATGTCACTTATATAGCTGAAGACACCAAGGTACACCATGACCCAACCTCCAGTCACAGCAGGAAATATCGCCTCCAGAAACATGGTTACTTCAACACTTATATCGTAGAAAAAGAAAGTGCTAAGCATGTTCGTCAAGCAGACCATGAATTCTCCAAGAATCGGCAGCAGGATGCATATTTTTCGGTTTCCAGTCCGGTCGCTCCATGCTCCCATGAATATGACTAGAACCGTTGGTATTGCTGTCTGTATTATGCTTTTCCATGCCTCTATACCTGATATTATCGCTTGTATTTCTCCTTCGTGAGACGTGTTTCCTTTTCGTTCGATCAAAGCATCACATATTTCATCACCATAATTTAATTTGACTCTGCAAGCTTTATCCAAATTCAGGTTGACTATCGCAAGTCTAGCAAGCACAGATGGGATGATCAAGCCGGCAAGTATTGGTTCTACTGTTATGCTCGACTTTATATATTTCAGCTTTGCTACAAAGCTTTTGTTCTGGAGTTCATTATGTCGATGTTCCTTTTTCAATGGTTCCTCTTCTATCGTTTTCTTTTCAGGGTTCGACATTTTCTTGTGCAGGTTAGCACTTGTCAGAACCACAAAGTCTACTAAGAGGTATATTGTTTTCAAAGTTCATTCTTATTTCATTCATGTACATTTAGAATTGTGTAAACAGGGATTGATCCGTTTACTCAACTCACAGTAATTTTAAAAATAAGTTTATATATGCTGCTCCAAAATTTTTTAAACCTTATTATTCAAACAAGGAGTATTGTGGTTTTATATTTAATATAAATTATAATGTTTTGAGGTTCAACAACTAATGAATTCTTTTAATATAAAAGTTGAATAAAATACCTACTTACCTTTAATCTTTTTTTTCGTGTAATTTTATTTGTATACTTACTTTTACTTCTGTTCACTGCTACTCTGTATTAATTAATTGAGGAAACTTTGTTGGTTTATGTTTTTCTATATGTTTATTCTTACTGATCCATTGTACTGTTTGTTTCCCAAATAAAATAAAATAAATAAAATATACTCCGATATTAATAAAACCTCGAGTCAAAGGAAAGCTAATAAAAACTACCTTTAACGAAATACTAAATAAAATTTGCCAAGTGTGAGCCAACTGAAGTATGACCTAACGTCAAGTAGTAATTTCTAAATATAACCATCCTGTACCGAGTAATTTATCATTCTCGGGCAGTCATTAAGCATTGAGTGTTTGCACATAGTGTTAACTTAGCTTCTGAATGGTTCATAATGTCTAGATAACGATTTTGTAAATAAAATTATCAGTTCTATGCTATTTGCTTTCAGATATGACTCTTGCGCAATATAAATAATAAATAAATAAATATTTGTGGACTTTTCACACAGCACTATCTAGCCCCAAACTAAGCTTATGCTTGTAATATGGGAACCAGATAGCTGATATACTACTTATAATACTTTTTTTTTGTAAATACATACTTATAATATTATATAACACCCAGACAGAGAACAAACATTTATGTTCATCACACAAATGTTTGTTCACGGTGGGAATCGAACCCACGACCTACGGCGCAGAAGGCAGAGCTACTACCAACTGAGCTACGTAGGCTGTCAATGTGTCGAAGTTCTTTTGGCATCATCATCATCTTGGCCTGATACAACTCACTCTCTTCTTCTATCGTGTCAATGGAACACTGGACAATTTTTAAGTAATGCTTGGTCACCTCTACTGCGTTGTATGTGGCCTTGATAAGATCGTCCCTTGTGTAGGTGTTGGGACACAAGGGACAGACTGCCTTCACCATCTGCCAGCTACCATTGCCCGTGTATTTTTTCTCCTGTAATTTCTTCAACATTTTGAAGTAACCAACGACATTATTACTGCGCTCCGGTGACATATTTTTTAGCCTGACTTTGTTGGTGGTCAATGGGGAGAAGTTTTGCAGAGAAAGATTGTAATTCCCAATAAAGCTTTAGGTGAACTTTTTTTGATTAATTATCATGATGGTGAAAACAATAGTTTTTCTTAAATAATATTATAATAAGAGTAAAAATGGAACACAACAATAACTTCCATAATTTCTTTGTAGGGTTTATAATAAAAAAATGGTAGCAATATAACTACAATTTATGTAATCTAAATATATATAACTCAAAGGTGACTGACTGACTGACTGACTGACTGACTGACTGACATAGTGATCTATCAACGCACAGCCCAAACCACTGTACGGATCGGGCTGAAATTTTGCATGCAGGTAGATGATATGACGTAGGCATCCGCTAAGAAAGGATTTTGATCGATTCCACCCCCAAGGGGATGAAATAGGGGATGAAAGTTTGTATGAAATTTTGTCAATTTTAAACCGATCGGGCTGACTTTGCATGCATAAAGCTACTATGACGTAGGCTTAAGGATTTTGATAAATTCCACCCCTAAGGGGATAAAATAGGGGATGAAATTTTGTATAAATCTTCTATCTATCTTCTATCTAAATCTAAATATAAATCTAAATATAAATCTAATCTAAATCTAAGTTTTCTAATTTTTCTAATCTAAATATATCTAAATATATATAACTCAAAGGTGACTGACTGACTGACTGACTGACTGACTGACTGACATAGTGATCTATCAACGCACAGCCCAAACCACTGGACGGATCGGGCTGAAATTTTGCATGCAGGTAGATGATATGACGTAGGCATCCGCTAAGAAAGGATTTTGATCGATTTCACCCCCAAGGGGATGAAATAGGGGATGAAAGTTTGTATGAAATTTTGTCAATTTTATACCGATCGGGCTGACTTTGCATGCATAAAGCTACTATGACGTAGGCTTAAGGATTTTGATAAATTCCACCCCTAAGGGGATAAAATAGGAGATGAAAGTTTTTATAAATCTTCTATCTATCTTCTATCTAAATCTAAATATAAATCTAATCTAAATCTAAGTTTTTTAATTTTTCTAATCTAAATATATATAACTCAAAGGTGACTGACTGACTGACTGACTGACTGACTGACTGACATAGTGATCTATCAACGCACAGCCCAAACCACTGTACGGATCGGGCTGAAATTTTGCATGCAGGTAGATGATATGACGTAGGCATCCGCTAAGAAAGGATTTTGATCGATTCCACCCCCAAGGGGATGAAATAGGGGATGAAAGTTTGTATGAAATTTTGTCAATTTTAAACCGATCGGGCTGACTTTGCATGCATAAAGCTACTATGACGTAGGCTTAAGGATTTTGATAAATTCCACCCCTAAGGGGATAAAATAGGGGATGAAAGTTTGTATAAATCTTCTATCTATCTTCTATCTAAATCTAAATATAAATCTAATCTAAATCTAAGTTTTCTAATTTTTCTAATCTAAATATATATAACTCAAAGGTGACTGACTGACTGACTGACTGACTGACTGACTGACATAGTGATCTATCAACGCACAGCCCAAACCACTGGACGGATCGGGCTGAAATTTTGCATGCAGGTAGATGATATGACGTAGGCATCCGCTAAGAAAGGATTTTGATCGATTCCACCCCCAAGGGGATGAAATAGGGGATGAAAGTTTGTATGAAATTTTGTCAATTTTAAACCGATCGGGCTGACTTTGCATGCATAAAGCTACTATGACGTAGGCTTAAGGATTTTGATAAATTCCACCCCTAAGGGGATAAAATAGGGGATGAAAGTTTTTATAAATCTTCTATCTATCTTCTATCTAAATCTAAATATAAATCTAATCTAAATCTAAGTTTTTTAATTTTTCTAATTAATATATATAACTCAAAGGTGACTGACTGACATAGTGATCTATCAACGCACAGCCCAAACCACTGGACGGATCAGGCTGAAATTTGGCATGCAGGTAAATGTTATGACGTAGGCATCCGCTAAGAAAGGATTTTGATCAATTCTACCCCCAAGCGGATGAAATAGGGGATGAAAGTTTGTATGAAATTTTGTCAATTTTTAAACGATTGGGCTGACTTTGCATGCATAAAACTACTATGACTTAGGCATCCCCTAAGAAAGGATTTTGATAAATTCCACCCCTAAGGGGATAAAATAGGGATGAAAGTTTGTATAAATCTTCTTAGATTTTCGACTAATTGAACTGAAATTAAAGATTAGAGCTACTATGATGAAGACGTCCGCTTCAATAGGATTTTGATAAATTCAACCCTCCAATTTTTTGCACACGCTTAACAAAAGTAAAGCCGCAAAAACTATGCCTAATTAATAATAATACTTCTAAACGCGAGCGAAGCCGCGGGCAAATCCCCTAAGAAAGGGTTTTGATAAATTCCACCCCTAAGGGGATAAAATAGGGATGAAAGTTTGTATAAATCTTCTTAGATTTTCGACTAATTGAACTGAAATTAAAGATTGGAGCTACTATGATGAAGACGTCCGCTTCAATAGGATTTTCATAAAGTCAACCCTCCAATTTTTTGCACACGCTTAACAAAAGTAAAGCCGCAAAAACTATGCCTAATTAATAATAATACTTCTAAACGCGAGCGAAGCCGCGGGCAAAAGCTAGTATATATATATCACTCAAAGGTGACTGACTGACATAGTGATCTATCAACGCACAGCCCAAACCACTGGACGGATCGGGCTGAAATTTGGCATGCAGGTAGATGTTATGACGTAGGCATCCGCTAAGAAAGGATTTTGATCAATGCTACCCCCAAGGGGATAAAATAGGGTATGAAAGTTTGTATGAAACTTTGAATTCCTTGGCGCGAGCAAAGCCGCGGGATCAGCTAGTGTAATATATAGTACTAACTCGTTCTATAAAATCTTTTCATCTGCCAAGTCTATGCTACTGAGCAAATCTTCGTGTGTTTTCTGTTTAATTTCATTTAATTGTTCTTTTCCTTCTGTATCTGTGGATTCTTCTGTTTTGAGACTTGAACTTTTCTTATGTTGTAAAAAGAACCACCTGGAAAAATAGACATTTTTTACAACACAAAGCTTTATAAATAAAAACATGAAATAAATTTACTATGCTATATATTGTGTTCAACTGCTCAAAAATAAAGTTCCTTCAAAAAAGGTTCTAATTACAGTGACTTTTCATCTTTTCACTATGTTCAAATTGAGTAGGTACCTACTTATGTATTTTTATCGTTGTTAGTTAAAGGTGTTTCTATTATTTTCACTCAAAGCACTACCATCTACTCCACATAACACAAAGGTTAGCTGGAAGAAAATGCTAATTAGCATTAAGTTCGCCTATGTACATTATTTTTGTGCAATAAAGAATTTTCTTATTTATTTATTTATTTACTTAAGGAAGACCAACAGCTTATCAAAACTTAAATTCATAAAATTCTTAAATCTTCAAATTACCGTGACTTTTTATTCATTTATTCATCTATAATATTAGTTGATCGCGGCACAGTAGTGTGGCGGCAGTGTTTTCGAAAGGTGGTAACGTTGCCTCTTTGAATAGCAATTTTCTATCCAAACTAACCAGCTTTTTTGGACATAATGCTCATTTATCTACCCCTTAGATTAGTTTTAAACAAACCATACTATGCCATACCATTGGATCCTTTTTTTTTCTTGTCGTGTCACTTGTTTCTTTCGAATCAATGTGGTGAAACAATTCAAAGAGCAACTCAAAGAAAAGCCTCTTTTTCGAGCATTTGACAAGTTATAGCCGGATCCCTCACGATGTTTTCCTTCGCCGCTTGATGTGCATACTTTTTTGTACTGAGAAACTCATAGCGGCACGCCCAAAAAGTGGTTTGGAACTCACGACTTGTAATCGGATGTGCGGCCCTGCACCACTAGACCACCAGTGCTCTTGTACCTATTAATTGTCTGTGTAGTCTAGCCTAGACTACTCAGGAATTCCTCTTCAATCTTAGACTTTGACCGCGTAGAACTGGCGCCTAGCTTTAAGACTTTTTAAAGTGATCCTTGCGATGTTATTGCATAATACATTTTAACTTTGTAATATTAAAGGTACGCGTCCATTGGCCCGCGCCGGACGCACCGCACGCACGGCACGCAACGGATTGAACGGATTTGCCTTGCTTATAAATGCCGGCGTTCGGTGCGGGCGGCGCAGATAGTGAACGCAGCGCTATGTAAAATCATACAAAGCAAACTAAAATGTGTGTGCCGTGCGTGCGGTGCGTCCGGCGTGGGCCAATGGACGCGTACCTTTAACAGTAGGTAATATTATTATTGTACTAACCCAAATATAACAAGGTTGGGCAGCGTTAGCACAGTGCTGACGTAGTAGATAATACCAGCGTCGTACTTCAGCGTGAACATGTAGATCCAAGAGTAGATGGGCCCAAAGACCATGGACGTCAGTACTTCCATCAGATTGAAGACAGACGTCATTTTCCCTTGACAATTAGAGTTCAATTATTTTAAATCAGTAAAACATGAGATTTTATTGTAACACTTCTATTCACATTGCATCCGTCAGAGTCATAAATACGACTATGAGTTGTGATTCTATTCGCCGTAATTATTTGCTTGTTTTCACGAACAAGACAAGTACGCGAATACACGAATACCGTTGTTCGTGATGTGTGTATACGGTGTTTTAGATTTTTTCGGACTAGATAATAAAGCCGAATGATCACGGCATTGTCGAAAAATCTAAACAAAGTTTTATATAAGTAATAAATCATTAATGCATTGAAGAATAAAATATACGTCATAAAAATACAAAACATACCTAGTTCATCACTTGTACACAATTTTGATGAGATTGACCGTAGAGCTGTAAACGAAGTCGCATTGAACATTTCTACGGCAACAGCTGAAAAATAATAGGTTTCTTATGATGTATAATTATGTTGTTATGGGCCATATTGTGGTGTTACTTCTTTTTTTTTATAAGTTGTTATTAGCCATTTATGTTACAACATTGATGTTCGTTCTTCGTTTTTTGGTGTTTATTCAATTCAATTCAATATATTTATTTCAGATGTCAATCCAATCAAGATCAATTTATGATCTTCTCTCTATTTTTAAATAGAAATTAAATGAAATAATTTATTTTCGTGAAGTATGGTACATATGATGATTAGACAAATAAATATGTATTGATTTATTGCCAAATATGGATAGTCTTAGGATTCGTTCTTCGTTTTTTATTGCTGTTGGTTTACTCTCTATTTCTAAATAGATCCAAATACCTTCACAGGGTTCTACAGTGTGAAGATTTTGGCTCTCAGCGAGTCTGTCATGCGGCAGACGTGGCTAGCCCATTTTTTAGTTTAGTTAATAAATAGAAGAGTGAAGAAGGTCAAATACTATTTTGATTATTTTTTTCTGATTTTGAGTGAGCCACGCCTGTATGCAGGCGCAATGGACACGTCTGTCGCGAGGCGTAAACAATACACACCTATATACATTTCCGTGGAGTTTCTAGCGAAACCAGTACCCAAAGCGCCAATGACCTTACTGAAGTTGGATATCAACCCCAGCACTGAGTCATTCCATCTCAAGCGTTGGCTAAAGAGACTGATCGAAATCAATGCACCTGGAAGAAAAATAAAGAGGAAGTTACGGAAAAGCTTGATGCGGAAGTCTGGGTGTATTCACCAAAAATATAAAGAATTTAAGTAGTAAGTCAGCTATCTATTGTCTAAATAGCTGTACTTTAGAAAACAAATGACACTAATAGTCTTTACGCTATCTGGACTTATGGCGATCTTGGCCAAACTCAATGTTATCCTAACGCGATGTAGTCATATAGAGATTCAGCTATAGAGCGATCTAGTCATACCGGCTACCTAGTCAAATCGAGATGTAGTCCTAACGCTTCTAACCCCTGGTTCCCACCTAGTTAGATAGAGATAGAGGGATGGAGATTATCAATAATGATTTATTTAAATAAATGACGACAGCGAGACAGTCGATTGACGATTGACGAATGGCTCTCTTTCAGAAAACAGATGTTCTAAAAAAAGTCGTTCTTGTTGAAAAAATAAGTTTCACCACTTATCACTGTTTGACGTGTTAGTCAATTGTCGCTACTGCTTGATCTTTTGTTAAAACCCTATTTCTGAAGCACTTTGTGCTAGTAGGTACTGACGACATAAACATAATAAGTTAGTTATACGGATATCCAAGTTGTTATCCATGTCACCAGTCAACCTAGTCCTGAAATTTGTATTTTTTTATTATTAGTTTTACAGTGTTTACTTACACATAAGGGTGCGATGGCTTGGATATTATAAAATCTTTGAAATTTGTACTTGCTAAAAATTAAGGAATCTAAGTTACCTATCACAAATAAAATTTCTATGTATAATAAGCACAACGAAGAAATGTGTAGTTTATGCTAGCTAGCTTAGCTAGTTTAGCTTAAGTTTTCGAATAAGCGTACCTACACAGCCAGTTAGGAATTTAAAATTCCGCTAAAACAAACCGTATTTTGGCAAGAAGTAAATTGAAAAATATTGTGGCGTTAAAAATTACAATCAGGACGACGAATAAATCCAGCGAGAAAGCGTTGTGTTTTTCTGGCAAGTCGCCATTTAGGGTATGAACTTTTTACAATTTAATTTTACGGTTTACTAGCCAACGCCTGTGACTCTGCCACTTACAGCGCGGCCAAAATCACTTGGCGCGCCATGCTTTGGAGAAGCGATGGCCGCTGGGACAGAAAGGTTCTTCAGTGAACACTACGCACTAGAAAGTGCAGCGTAGGGCGTCTCTACTTGGCTTCCACTAAATGGAAAACTGCGTTTTTCCAGGCTACTAGTCTTGGAAATCGCATTGATCGCTGCAAAAGTTAGTCGCTTTGGAAATGGACTCCACCGCTGTCATTTTTCAGCTGAAATGATGATAACATTGCGTGGCTCCAGGCTACTTCTTCCATCACCTAATATCAATGGTACACACGTATACGTATTAGGTCTACTGTTCGACTTTATTTCCTTGTATTTAGTCACTTTTCTTTGTGTAGCTTGATATGTACCCCCCGTGTGTACAGTTGTACACATCATACTTCAACTAGCACCAATATGTGCCACTAGTGGTGGATAGAATACTTGAATTTTAAGTATGCAATCTGTTATGTACGATAGGAATACGTACCGAGAGAATGTATGCAGATGTAGAAAGTACTGTAGAAGCTGTATTTTAAAGCATCCCAGTTGAAGCGGTAACGGGTGAACAGGTACCGCACTGTATATTCCCCTGAAAGTACAAATATATTTCAACAAATATAAGAAGGCTCAGAGAGACATTGTTGCTGTATCTTGCTAAGAAGAAGAAAATGTGTCAGACGCATTTTCTTACATCCACTTAGCACTCAAAGATTTCAAGACAGACAATATTATATGAGACGATATTATATAATTACGAGGTACTTTACTATGACCGCGACCTTTACTATGTTACACGATGTGACACTACTCAGTTTTATGTCCTTGTAATAAATGTTATTTTGCTTCGACTTTGTGTAGCTTGATTTGTGATTATTTTTACCCACATTTTGTTAAATTAAAACAATGAACAAGAACAATAATTATCACTTACCGTAAGCCGGGCCGTAGATAAACGCTATTGATGCTAGGACTAAAATAGACTTTGCCCTGCGGTGATTAGGTCCTTTTTTGAATGCTACTGTGAGAGTGTCCTTAACATGCTTGATGTCAAAAAATGATTTCAAGAAGCCACGCACGCTGGTGTGGGTTTTCTGAAATGAATTTAATTTTTCATGTACTCAGGTTTGGACCAAGAAATATCTTCTTCTCTACATTCTGATGTTCAAAAGAGAACCAATTTTTGTATCTGAGTGATAAGCAAACTTGTGCCATGCGACATGCGAACGAGATGATAAATTTAATACTTATGAAATACATTTCACAAATAAACCAAGCCAAAGAACAAGCACATATATGTTTATTTATTTTAATTTAGGTGATGGTTGCCTACGTTTATTTATTTTTATGTTCATCATCATCATCATCACACAAATAATTGTCCTTAGTGGGAATCGAACCCACAGCGCAGAAGGTTAAAAAACTGGGGTGTGATTAGTCAAACATTAATTAACAATGCATTATTATTATGCATTTAGTGAAATGAAAACCTATACCTACCGCTTTGTTGTTTTTAAAACAATATATTGTCGATATAATGAACAGCACATGGTTCATATAGTAGGGAGTATCAGAATTTTTGAAATAAAACAAACATTCTTCCGGCTATCGTGGTAATTCGTTTGAGGTGGTGGCTGTAGGCTTGTGGAATGCACTTCCCATAAGTATAAAAATGACGTCCTCAAAACCCGTTTTCAAACGCCTTGTACATGATTTCTATTTTTCGACCACATGAATACTATTTATTATATTTTTGTAAGTATATTATAGATAGATATATTACTTGTTTTTCATTTATTAGATATTATGTTTAGTTTATAGTTTTAGGAAATATGTTACCATATTATTATTGTGAATGTTAGTACAATTAAGCACGCCAACCTATGTTCTTCTGTTACCTGTAAGGTTAAGGTTGGTTGGTAGAAAATGCTGTCTAGCATTAAGCTCGCCTTTTGTACTCTGTTTTTAGTGCAATAAAGTATTAAATGAAATGAAAACATAACAATTACCTTATGCATCTGCGGTCGCTTCGGATCTTCGATATAATAATACCCATACACAATACTAGAAATATATAACAATGAACTCAACGAAAACACTCCATAATATCCAATATGCTTTAACAAAACCCCACTAAGGACCGACCCTATGGGCCCACCAGCTGTAAGACATAGATTTGCGATCCCAACTCGGAATGTTCTGGACTCTTCACTAGACGCATCGCTGATGTAAGCAAAAGCACCCATGTAAGTCGTTATCCAGCCTCCAGTTATAGCAGGAAAGAAGGCTTCGAAAAACATAGTTATTTCCACTGGGAGCTCGTAGAAATAATACGCGTTCAGTATGTTGCTCAAACACATTAGCAAATCTCCGAAAATCGGTAGAAGGATACATATTTTTCTGTTTCCAGTTCTATCGCTCCACGCTCCTAGGAACAGGATAAGGAAGCTGGGTATAGCAGTGAGAAGAACGTTCTTCCAACTCTCCATTGCTGCTATCAGTTCCTGCACTGCCATTTCCTCCTTCAGGTACATGTTTCCTTGTCTTGCTATAAGTGCGTCGCATACCGTATCCCCATAATTCTTGTTCACTCGACATGCTTTGTCTAAATTCAAGTTCTGCGTTGCCAATCTAGCCAACACTCCTGGTACTACGTAGCAGGCTAGCACTGGCTCGACCGTAATATTCTCTTTTATATAAGCAATCTTTTCCCTAAAACTTTTCTTTGTTTTAACTATTTCTTCTTTAGGATTTTTTAAAGGCTGTTCTTCAACAGACGCCATTATCTCGAGATGTTGGCTTAGAACTAACAGTAGTCATTATAAATGAACTTATTCTTATTACATGTTTGTCAAATAAATATTGATATTTCTGATACGAACTTCTGATGCAATTTTATCAGTTGCATAGACCGGCGTCATCACATTTTAAACCTCTCGTTAAACGATGCGCTATACCGCATATACGTGCAGATAGTTCTGCCGGACGATGACATCAGGTAGATAATAATTATTATGTTTAATGCAAAACAACAGCGCTGCATACTGATCTTACTAGACTTGGTCTTTGGTTTTACTTAGTGTCAAATTGATGGACGCAGGTCAGTGATCGTAGGGCACGTTTCTATCGTGCGTGACTTACGAGGCAATGCTTTCTACAGGTGATGGTTACCAGTTAATATCAGATGAGCCATCTGCTTGTTCCACCAGCTAGTTGATAAATAAAAACTTGACAGAAAGATCCGTTGATTACCGAAGTTACCATTTATTTACTACGAGTATATCCAAAGACTTCTTTCTTTCCTATATCCAAAGCCTTTGACAGCCTTTACAACTCAGTTCAGTTCAAGTCTGCTTTCTGCGCCGTAAGCCGTGGGTTTGATCCCCACTGAGAACAAATTTAATATTTGAGTGATAAACATACATAGATGCTTGTTCTCTGTCTGGGTGCTAAATAATATTATAAGTATGTATTTACAAAAAAGTATTTAAGTATTCAATCAGCTATCGTTACCATATCACAAGCTTCGCCTTAGTTTGGGGCTAGATTCCAGCAATATAAATAGATAGATAGATAGATAGAAAATTCTTTATTGCACAAAATACAGTGTACATAGGCGAGCTTAATGCTGGATAGCATTATCTACCAGCTAACCTTTGGGTAATGGGAAAACATTTTAGGTAGTGCACATTTGACAAGGACAAAGATAGCAAATAAAGAAACAAAGCAAAGATTTAAGAGAAATTACATAACAAAGTAGAAAACTAAGAGTAGAATAAACAAACTAAATTTAGGTCTTAACTTGACAAAAAAACAAAAAAAAAAAAAAACTCTCAATCATTTTCCTTGCTAATACATAGTTGATTTCCTTTTAGTTACGGAAACGCCCTTACCATTTATTTGCGAAAGAAATTCAGGTTCTTGTGTATTTGGAAAGCCTCTTGCTGTCACTGGAACCTTTAAAGCTCTGCAGAAGGCGGGCCTACACAAGACAACCAGAATTAACTAGTAAGTACTGAGTGTTAGTAAATAATGCCTTTGGACATTTACTTAGTCCATTTGTCTTTTAATCTATATTAAATAGGACAGTTTAACCTACTTCGAATAATTTGAGTGATTTGATTGTCGTACCATGTTTGATGTCCATTCGGGGGCATATATAAATATATACAATAATAATAAATATTTATATATACCTACCTATACAGAAATGCTCATTTAGGAATTCGATTTTTATGATCCTTTGAAAGTCATAAATACTGCTTTTCAATGTTGTGATAGATACTACTTTTTACGTTAAATAGCCTCACACATTTCTTCTGGGCCTGTTTTTATTTAATTCTGTTCAAATTTTGAATTTTAGTTTACTAAAGATGAAGATGGCGAAGTTATTTATTTTAATCCATGCATGCATGCAAAGCAATTCACGTTCACATAGCTCATTTGAAATAATCATCACTCACCATTGATTAAAAACGTCGGTAACTCAGCTTTATGTGACGGCCAGCACCAAAAAGTGGAAACTGTGGCTAAAACCCTGAAACTGTAAGTAATACCCATAAATACTGCAAAGGTCAGGTCGTTGCGCTCCATTGGATCCCGGTAAAGGAGAATGGAAGTCCATCACTCCAGCAAATCCTGGCGACCGTAAACCTTTGTTGAAAAATGTCGGCGCCCGGGCCCGGCCAACCATTGTTTTCTAACACTAATTTACTGGCAACATATTTTTCTCGCGGCTTAAATAGTTGGGCTTTTATCGCGGTTGAGACTGCTTTGCTAAAGGTGCTTTCAAACTGCTCACTTTTAATAATACTCTTCGCTGTTTATTTCCCAATTTCATTATCGAAAATTCATTTGCAGTTCAACATAAAAAATGAATTAACTTTTTGTAAGTTCTTATTTATCTAACATTTTACAAATTTATTTTTTATTCTAATTAAAATTTTAAATCTAGTTGTAATTAGGTATATTATCTTATGACACTTTTTATTACTTCTTATCACCTTTTTAAAAAAGCTCTTCCCAATGTTATCCAATAGCCACATTGCTGTTAAACTTCCAACCACCTGCACCATTAAGAAAACAAGATAAAAATATAGGGTACCTAACAAAACTTCGGAACTAGATCGCGGGAAGACAGCGAAACTTGTCCTCAAGACCTCGCACTTAGCACCAGTTAATTTCCGTCTACCCTCTTTTAATAGAAATCAGTTTTTTTAAAACGTGAAACCAAAAATTAATTCAAAGTACTTATTAGGTAGGCACTAATTAGCATCTCTATCTATCTAAGTCTAATCTAATTTTAAGATAGCAGCCGCCTTCTGATCATAAGGTCGTGGGTTCGAATCCGATCGTGCACCAAGAAAACTAACTCTTTAAATTAAATGACGGTCAACTTTACTATCGACTTATTTGGCGTTATATTTTATCTATTTCATTTTTCACTGGCGAAATTATATTGTCTGTGGAATGATGGACGGTACATAAATCCAGCGAAGAATACTCAGATCCCCACCTTTTTGTTTTAAATCTAAAAAAAACACGAAATTGGCAAATTCGTGGCAACCCATATCGTTCAATCAAAAGCATTATATAAAATAAGAAGAAGACGAATTATAATGGTTTTTAAGCTACACACTATCATTGACGAAGCATTCACTGGAGTATAAATTATTTTTCTGTGTTCACTACTGTTGACATTTGGCTTTTCAGTCACCCATGAGCCTCTTTAACGGACCCAGATTATTATAAAGTCCAAAGTAAGTAATGAAAATATGGCAATGGTCAAAACCAGCTTAAGCGTGAGTTTATAGCTTGATACGTATCACACTTTATACAATATTGATACGTTCTTGACATTTTGTAACTGGCTCGCAACAATTTAGCACTATCCAAACTAGTGCTAACTCTATACTTGAAACTTGGAGTTTCGAACGAAATGCTTTTGATATTTAAAATCTATCGAAAACTATTTGCGTAGATTACAAATGCACTTTCAGAGATAGGTATCTACCGCGGGGCATTAGCAATCTAGAAAACTAGATACTTACTCGTAGTTTGGTCACAGAATCACTACATAGTTAAACAAAGTCGCTTTCTCTGTCCCTATATCCCTATATCCCTATGTATGCTTAAATCTTTAAAACTACGCAACGGATTTTGATGCGGTTTTTTTTAAATAGAGTGTTCAAGAGGAAGGTTTATACTATAATACATGCATGATATAGTAGAAAAACAATGTGCACCCGTGCGAAGCAGGTGCGCGCGGGCGGGTCGCTAGTTTAATATAAAAGTAAGCAAGTACCTACCACGGTTCGGTCGCATTTGTGTGGAGACTAACAGTATAAAGACTAGCTGTAGCTCGCGTATTACTTTCCACATAATTTTTAGGGTTCCGTACCACGTACAAAGAATAAAACGAGACCCTATTAATAAGACTCCGCTGTCCGTCAGTCTGTTCATCTGTCAACAGGCTGTATCTAGTAAACCGTGATAGTTAGACAGTTGATGTATTTCTGTTATAATGACAAGTAATAATATAAAAAAAAATTAAGGGAGCTTCCAGACAAACTTGTTTTTTTTACCGTTTTTATAGATAATGGTACGGAACACTTCATGTGCGAGTCCGACTCATACTTGGCCGGTTTTTTTTGGAATCATTCTTTTTGTCATGCCATTAGCTCTTTCGAAACTGTGGTGCAAGGTTTTTAGGGGCTCCTCAAAGAGGCTCCTTGTGAACAATATTTCGGGATAAAAGGTCTGATATGCTGATATGTCTTCAACTGTATCTATTCACCAACATCCATTTATTCAAACATCGTAAACGTATTCATACATATGTATAGTAATATTATTATATGAAGTAGAAAGCCCAACTTACTTAACCCCTACTTGGTAAGTAAGTGGTGGAATTGATTACCAGGACAATTTTGATGATGCACAGTTTTTCACAAAAAAATAAACAATCATATAACCCAATGGCCTTATCGCTAACAACGATCATCTTCCAGGAGCAGGTAGTCTCGACATAGTTGCGATACAATCATTAAATTGTAAAATTATCTACAAAACTAGCTGGTACCCGCGACTTCGTCTGCGTACTTTTAATCTCTTCATCTCTTTTTTTTCGCAATAAAAGGTAGCCTATGTTCTTTCTCAGGGTCTAAAGATTGTCTGTGCCAAATTTCATCAAAATTGGTTGAGAGGTTTAAGCGGGAAAGCGTAACAGACAGACAGACAGATAGACAGACAGACAGACAGAGTTACTTTCGCATTTATAATATTAGTTGGGATATCTACAACAGCGGCGAAATGGCCTTGATATCATTTATTTTCAACGTTTAACGTTTAGTAAATGAGCATCCTATTCAGCTATTTTCCAATATAGAGAAGTACTTTTTTTGTATACTTGCCCAACATTTCTCCCTTCTAGTGCTAGTAGCGTGTCACTAGCATATTCCTAAATACTGTGGTGAAATAGTAGATTGTATTATAAGGGAGCAAAATCATATTTTTACGGCGAGGGCGCTTTTTTGAATCCAGAGCGAAGTGAAGGATTCTAGAGAAGAATCCCGAGCTTAGCGAGGGATTCTTTAGTAGAATCCAGAACGCAGCGAGGGGTTCAAAGTACGTCGCCCGAGCCAAAAATATATTTTGCTCCCGAGTAGTACACTCTACTTTTCATCACCCACTATGAGAAAATAAAAGGCACCTCATATTTTATTAGTTTTGGCTAAGTGCGCCGGAATTAACTTTCCCGCGCACTTATAGTTTCTTATAGAAAACACCACCTTTGGGTGCACATAAAGGCGAACCAAGTCGTTCTTTTCGAATAGATGAGATGAAAACATTTTAAGTGCTACTCAAAGAGCTCTTTTCTGACACCATGGCTTAAAACTTTTTTTCTACGACATGCTGGTTTCCGCATGTTTGTTTCATATTATTTTCTCAGCTTAGAGCGTTATCTAATCAGAAAAGACAAGCTCAATACGTGCAGAGATACCTAAGCCGGAGATTTCCTTAGAGTGTTTGTAGGAAAGGTTCGAATCATTAAAATTTGTCGCATGAGCCAGGTGCAAATCGAAATTAACAATCAGAAATATTCGATTTTGCGTGGTTTTATACCAATAGTTCTAATTTCTGGGAGTCAATACATGTTCGAATACATTCAAAAAGGTTATTTTTATTGTAGCGATCTAAACTATAACTTTTGTGAATTTCTCATAAAAAAATAGCCTGGACTCACCTAGGTATCTCTTCTTCTTCTTCTTTTATTTATGGCTGTTCAGTGGCCGATAGGGGTTGCCACGCTAGGTCAACCCCTATCTCTAAGACGCTTTAAAGTGATAGATGTGATTCAATTCAATAGATACATGTCATACCGCCGGTTACAGAGAGCTCGGTCAACACTAATCGGCTGTCAAGTAACTTGCTATTTCAGATTTTTCTTCAAATTAGATAGAGATGGCAAGTGACTTGACAGCCGATTAGTGTTGATCACGCTTTCAGAAACCGGGTGTTAGACTTTCAATTTGACATTGATAAATAAAAGGGAATCTTATATCGACGTTTCCGGGGTAGGTTGCCGAGCCCTGTCGCGCCCACGTCGCAGTCTCTACGTGCTAGTTAAATAAGTCATATAATTATATTATATATATTTTAGTTTGTAAGGTATTTATGCTATGGGCCCTGTATTTTTAAGATCTTTTTTACTATGTTGCCTGAAATAAATGATTATTATTATTATTATAAATAATATGAGCAAAGTTTGGATATCGCTGTTTAGTGATAAGACTCTTCATATCAATGTTTTGTGATAAGTTTGTGGTGTGCAATATCATCCTCAAATCCCCACTAGTAAGAAAATGCCTAGAAATCTTTACGATAAGATTAAAAGTTTAGTTTTATTATTTATTTTAATTTTATACCTGAATAATCAAAATATTACAAATATTTTTTGACGACCTCAGTGGCGCAGCGGGCGAGAGTCCGCCTGCGACGCAGAGGTTGCGGGCTCGATTCCCGCCTCGGAACAAATTTGTGCACGATCTGCAGAAACTTGTTCATTGGTCTGGGTGTTTTCTATTAATAAAAATATCTATTTATGTAATTATATAATGTATTAAATATATCAGTTATCTAGTACCCATAACACAAGCTTTAGTAGCTTACTTTGGGGCTAGATAGTGCTGTGTGGATTGTCCAGCATTATTTATTTATTTATTTATACTGTCCCAAAGATCCTAGTCAAATAACATCTACTAATACAAATCTCTCAGAAGTACCAACTCAATTTAAAAAGCCAAACATTTAAAACGGCCAGTTGCTAATTATGACATTATTTTGTGTTTACTTCTAGATATCAGATATCTAGAAGTAAACACAAAATAATGTCATAATTAGCAACTGGCCGTTTTAAACTTCTAGATATCTGATATCTAGAAGTAAACACAAAATAATGTCATAATTAGCAACTGGCCGTTTTAAATGTATTGCTTTTTAAATTGAGTTGGTACTTCTGAGAGATTTGCGGGGGGGGGGGGGGGGGATACCTACCATACCTGGGAATCTAAATCGTCAGGTTTTCTGACCTTTACCATGTCATGCATGACGTAACCAGTAAAGATCACTGAAAAATAAACTGGAAATGCGCACAAACGGCGATATTTAAGTGAGTATTTCTAGAATGTGCGTGTTCGAAAGGTCGCGGTGTAAGTACAACAAAGTAAAAGGGATGAAAGTATTCGCGTATTTTCGTATATTCGTTCATTTGTTACGTGACTAGCACCATCCAAAGGGGCTTATTACGTTTGACAAGATCCACGTACGGGACCCGCGCATTTATGGATACAGTGGACTAATTCAGGCTCAGTTATATGGCTATCAAAATCAACAATAATGGTTTATTGTCAGACACCTGCAAACATTCATTAACGTTCAACACAACACGCCTTTCACTGCCGCCAAGCAGCGTTGCTGTTTCGGTTTGAAGAGTGTGGTTTCATTGTGAGCAATTAGCTCACAACTTATAATAAGGCTATCAAAAGCATTTGACAAAAATTTTATATCGTCAGTGAATTGTCATCAATTTATGTTATTTGACTCAAAAAACAAAAGCTCTCAGCAGCTATGTTGCGTTGCTGTGTTTCAGGTTGAAGAGTGCCAGTGAAATAAATAAATAATGCTGGACAATCCACACAGCACCATCTAGCCCCAAAGTAAGCTACTCAAAGCTTGTGTTATGGGTACTAGATGACTGATATATTTAATACATTATATACTTACATAGATAGATATTTTTATTATACATAAACACCCAGACCAACGGAACAAATTTCTGCAGATCGTACACAAATTTGTTCCGAGGCGGGAATCGAACCCGCAACCTCTTGCGTCGCAGGCGGACTCTCGCCTGCTGTTGTTAATGCCTCAAGTTGATAGGCTCTGCCTGTTCAAATCATGCCTAGCTTGCCATGAAATTCTTATGTGCATCTATGTTAATACATTTATTTATTCAGTGAACATAAAAGTGATGAAAACTTATGTGAATAAAAACTGTATTAGAAAAATTGTATAGCTAATTCTAGCACCCAACCTTTGACAAGGAGGTGTCTGCGTTCACAACCTAACTAACAAGGTAAAAATAATCTAAAAATAAGGTACAGTACAGCTAACCGCCGGTTGCTGAAAGCTCGACAAAACTAATCGGCTGTCAAGTCACTTGCTATTTCAGCTTTTACTTAAAATTTGAAAGCACGTGACTTGACAGCCGATTAGTTTAAATTTAGAAACCGGCTGTTAGGCCATCGTTTGTAACTATCTGCAGGTAGCACAACTTTTTTATGTTGTTTTTTGTAATTTTCTTTGTAAATAAGTATTTATAATATAGGCTTGACTAGACTTACCAGGCAACGCTTTGTTATAGGTGATGGTTACCACATAACATCAGTCGGGTCATGTGCGTGATCCATCAGGAAATAGTATAAAAAATGTTCTATTTGCACTAGTAGTATAGTATTTTAGATACTTATGAAAACAAACCTAAGTAAAAACTTGAATGCTCTCTATATCAGTGTTTTTAAATCTGTGACCCACACACGAAAGCTTCCTCGGGGGTTCGTCGGCAAAAGGAAAAAGGCAAGGTTCATTACAATAATAACACACTTTTAGTGTGAAGAATATCTTTAGAAGTACATCTTTTTGTCTCTATGGCCCAAGGAGGTCGCCAGAATTTTTCAACTCATAATATAGGACTCTCGTATTCAAAAAGATTGAAAAACACTGCTCTAGATCAACATCAGTTTCCCGTTTCTACTACAGTATTGGTTATGATATCTAGAATGTAAATATTCTTTGACTGTTGTATCCTGTGACGCTAGCTCCAGCTCCCCCCACATTTCCCCTGAGTCCGCTCCCGTGTATCCCGGCAGTTTGTTCATGTGTGATTTGCGGCGAGAGCTTTGCATAGGAATCTACAGATTCTGAATGGCTTGGGTTTTGTTTGTAGGATTACGTTTAGTGCTCTGTAGGATGCGTTTAGTTGCTGCAGGTATTTGCTTTACCTTTGTAGGTGGAACTTTGCAGAATTTAAGGAGAATTCTTTAGAATTTGTTTTGAATATTTATGGAAATTCTTATATCTGCAACATTTAAATTAAATCATATTTTTTGCATGTTCGGTGTGTTTTCGAGATTCAAACTAATATTATGAGTATTTTGGTTAACTGACTGTTAAAAAACAATAAATTCGCAAATTTTTCAAAAAGAACAATAAAAACAAATCAAAAAGAAAAGGCAAAGGTTTAAAGGATTATCGAATCGTGGGCATTATGATTTCAAAAGATATTTATATTATTACTTTGTTTTATGTAAAAGATAGGCAAACGGGCTAACGGCCTACATGATGGTAAGCGGTCACCGTCGCCCATAGACAACAACAACACCAGGGGCGTTGTCAGTGCGTTGCCTGCCCAGAAGGACTTTATTATTTTTCTTGAAGCTTTTCATGTTAAATCTTGGCGGGAAAACCTCTGATGGTCATCCACATAAAATCACGGACAATCTTTTTAATAAAGTACAAAAAGTCTTTCTACATTATTATATTCTATCTTTGAGCAAAATTTGTAAGTTCCCAAAATGATGATAAAGACATAAAAGGACTGACTGACTGTAACCCCACCATCAAAGCTTCCCGTAATCTTCTCTGCTTTATTCACATAATGCCACCGATTTAGCCGTAGCACTTGTAATTTCCCATAATACCTGTAATTCCTGTTATTCCCGGGGGTATCTGTAAGCGGACGCGGTGACTGTGGAACGCGTAAGATTTTATAAACAGCGTCATCTAGCTTGATAAAACGAGATAATTACAGCGATAATCTTATTCCTTCATTTGCTGTGTAGAACTGAAGAAATAAACGCTGTATTTACCTGTTTATTTTGCTTGTAATTTCTTCCTACAGGCGATGACAACGGTTGATTGTGATTTTCAAAAATTTTGACACGTGTGAGCAATAGGTGTTTTGACGCGTATCAGCACCTTAAGGAGGTTTGCGAAGCTATAGGCCAATGGTGCGATACCTACAATAATTAGAGGTAATTAATTGACTCAGGTGTGACTTTGCGGAAGTCCATTGTTAAATATAAATTAACTTGAACAAAGCAATATGTAGTACTACTCCGCTGATCTAATCTCCTTAAGCTGGAATAAACTTAATTAGACTTCGACACGTGTTTCACCTCTCTACGAAGCATCTTCAAGAAATTGACCCGCTGTGCACTGAACGTGTTACCTCGTCGTAGGAGATTAGATCAGCGGTTTAGTACTACATATTGCTTTTTTCAAGTTAATTTATATTTAGAGGTAATTATTGAAACTATAATGATAGTCGCACTGGCGTACCCCTGTTAACAATCACGAACGAATTTGACATTCGTCGCGTTAACGTATCATATCCCTTGCTTCAACGAATAAGGAAAAATATCCTGAGGCCCATGACCTCAACAAAAAAGCTGATCTCTGAGAATTCGCTGTGGAAATCCACAAAATTGGGAACAAGTGACGAATCAACTCAAATAAAAACAACATTAAATCACTTCATTATAATAATTTATTTAACAGACTTCATCAAATGAAATTACAACATCATTGAGCAAATAAACGCAGAACATGAAACTAGGTCGTATAAAATTTATCCGTAAGTAAACAACAAATATTAACTACATACATCTACTATGAATAAAACGTTTACATACATCAACCAAAGTAATTTTATTCACTTAGACTTAATTCACTAACATGGGTTAATTTATTTAAATAGTTTTTTACACGATTTATTATATTGTCTACATAGGTTAGTCTGGACCAAACTATCCATTAAAATTTGGGCACGTACTTAGTTTGTTTTAATTATATTTACATATACTTTGTTTTTAGACCAAGATTTTGCAGTAGTATTAAATATTATACTTTTCACATATGTAAAATAACAATATTCATTCTACAATTAATATTACGTTATGAACGTAAAATATTTTTACATTGAGGTTTACATTTTATTGGTAACGTGTGATATACCATACTGTAAAACTAAGGTTGCCTGCACACTAGTGCGGTACAAATAAACATGTTGTAGAAAAACACGTCATTGTTGATGCGTTATTAAAAACCTGTTAGTAGGCTGATATTAAAACATTTGTTTGTGAATCTTTTCTTTTCCTTCAAAATGTTCTCAAATAATTGTAAAAAAAAATACAAAACTGGGTATATTTTTTAAGGTCGCTGTCTATTGCTTATCTAGAGCTAAATATTGCCAGCATTTATAAATAGTATGTGTTGTGACGAATTAACAAGATAAAAACACACGGACAAGGATGTGTGTTAATAAATAGATCATTATCACTTGGATTTTATGAATCTCTCACTTATCTAGATAATATACTTTTAGATTGTATTCTTTTTGGCTAATGTTTTCTACTAAATTCTACAGATCACACGATTTATTACAAGAACATTTAATAGTAATAAGTAATTATATTACAAAATTATACACATTTTTCTGTTACTTCTATATTTAGGTAGTCGATTTAGTTGGTAGGTATTTTATAAATTACTCGTATGGCTGATTGATAATTCGTTGTGTTCATTTTTTAAGCAATCAATAACAAAATATTATCGCTCTAATAAAAAAATACAGACTGGCCATAAACATAAAACATGTGTTTATCACTAAAAAGAAATAATTATACTTTTATGTTACACATTATGTATCTAATTAATTTACAGATAGTTTTACAAAATACTTTTGGATTGTTAAAGTATTCATACTTGTTTATAATAAAAATAATATAGGAGAACTACCTAACTTTGCTTGTTAGCAAATACCTTATAATTGGATTGAAACAAAAATCTACATAGCCGTATTTGCACTGCTATCTACATTTTTTCGGCGGCCATCGGCGAGCGGTTTTACTCGCTCGCCAATCAGGGCCTTAAGATATTTAACTTTTGTGATTAATCTTGCATTCAGATCAGTTAGATCTACCAGACGTGATAGAAAAATTACACATTTACGTGAACAAAATTGTAAAAGACATGCGAATTTTTACATGACCTTTTTCTTTTAAAACTGGATATACCATGATTTTGTAATAATTATTATTTCGTTTGAAATTAATATTATGACCAAAACATGATAGTTCAAAAGTTATGTTTTAATGCAGGTTTTCTGTACCAAAGCACTGCTTGGGGCCTCCGAAAATTTGCTTAAATAATTTTAATAGCTAATCAAGGTTGAATAGAATAGAACATTCTTTATTTTATCTCATAAATATTAAACACCCCTTTCACAATTTTTTTGACGACAAAAATGGCCACGACTCAGCATTTGCTGTATGAGCTCAAGCCCATACAGCGCTGGTTTTCAGTGGCGCCATAATGAGTAGAGCAGCAGGTTGAAAACCAAATGACTGAGCCGTCAATGTAACATGCACTGGAATTTATAGTCGGGGTTGAACAGTTTCTCTTACCTATCATTCAGGCCATAGAGATCAATTTGGCTTGAACATTCACTATTTTTCACTTTATATATATATACATACCATGATCATAAGATCTTTCGCTAGGGGATTGATTGGGAAAGGTAACTAACTATTTTCACACAGCAAACTTTACTATGGGTTGATTTGACTAAAACTAGTAATAATAATCATTTAAAATTCCTCATATTATCTCCTCATAAAAATCAAATAGTACCACTTAATATTACTTACTTATGTGATATCCTATAATAAGATTTCACGATTTTGCCGTTTAAGGCTTAGGGTAAGTTTAGGGGTTTACATTTTATTGGTAGCTAAATATGCGGGACAAACCGTAATTCAATATTACGATTGTCTGTGGTAACTTACCTTCAGGCATTTATGTAAGAAAATCTGTGCCTTTAGACATAACAGTAAACCAGGTATAGTACAGTCAGTCCATAGTGCTAAAGCATACAGATTCAGAGTGTCTGAGAATTCCAAGTTACGATCACTGTTCGCGAGCTTGTCTCCCGAGTGGGTTTTGTTCCATACAAATACGACACGATAATCGCCTTTATGGCGTTAAAATGAAAACACTTAAACTTCCTCTCACTCGCACGATTCGACATTTTGAAAGATATAAAATCACTAAGTCCAATTTTCAATAATCGCAAACAACCATTTTGTGTGCAATCACATTGCACACAGTTTGGTAAAAATTTCATTTTGAACGATGCAAGTTTTTCTACTCTAAAGTTTGCTTATGTACGAAAACTAGAAAAGTAAACTTTTAAGTAGGTAAACATATATCGATCAAAATGAAATTTTTACTAAACTGCGCGTATTGTGATTGCACACAAAATGGTTGTTTGCGATTTTTCGAAAATGGGTTCAGTGATTTTATGTCAACAAATCAAAACGTGCAAGCGACACTTTACTCTTGTTCTCTGACCTGAATTTGACAAATTGGAGGTTTAATTTTTATATGCTATGCATGCTTACAAGCAAATAAGAATATTTTTGGGAAGCCAGAATATATCTTTGTGAATTTCCTGAGCAACGAATGTCCAACCCAACTATGAATCCAAGCTTAAAACCTACGGTTTCTAATTAATCCTAAATTACATTTAATTTATTAAAAAATTTCTTATTTACAATCTTCAAGTCCGGGTAGACAGCTCGATCGCCCGCAGGTCTCGCCATCATCGCACGATTTGTCTGAAAATTTCCACAGAATTTACAACAATGGCTGTCGGGAATGAACGACAGGACTATGTTTCATTCGGTTGATTGAATCTAAGTAAATCTAAATTGAATTTAAATCTTAATCTAAACATAATAATGAGGGTATGAGAATCTGGAGAGATAAGAGAAGGAAGAATACCACGTTGTTTATACTCATCAGTAATGTACATTTTAACAGATGAACCCCCGGTTTCTGAAAGCTCGATCAACACTAATCGGTCGGCTGTCAAGTCACCTGCTGTTTCAGGTTTTACTTCAAATTAGATTGAGATAGCAAGTGACTTGACATCCGATTAATGTTGATCGGGCTTCCAGAAACCGGCGGTAAGTACATTAGCATCAAATTTTTTTTTCTATTCAGTTGACCATATAGGATCAGCTGGTGTATATACGGATACGACTCAGGCTACACCGCTCGCTTTTATGTTCTTGTGTTAACCGTCCGCTTTGTTTGGCTATGTGTAGCTGGATTTGTCTCCGTGTGTACATGAAAAAAGATGCAGGGCAACTCAGTAACCATACCACAAGTTATCCTTGATTTGCATACCACGTATTGTAACTTAAAACGCCAATGTACAATTACCTAAGTCATTTTTAAGAGCTTTTCCTGTTGGGTCCTAGCTACGGCAAATTTTGGAAAGTAATCACTATGGAGTTGCTTTTATTGCTTACAATGGAGGCTGGTTTCTTAAATACATACCTTAGTATTTGTTGGATGGTAAATGTAGAACTCAGGCATAAAAGCGTCAGTAGATTTGATGCTTCTACAGCACCTGTAGACAAAAAGAAAAGGTATTATTGACTACTAGAAAAGTCTCGGCCACATGGAGTAGTATGTAGTAATCAGTGGGTTGAAATAATGCTAAAGAATGTTTGAGAGAATTCTTGTGTTTAACATATACATCATGAAATTATACATAACTCTTCTAACTTCTAATTCGTGGTGGGGCAATGAGATCTGCACGGACGTCCCGCAATGGGGTGTATTGTGCATTATCCCCTTGCTAACCTCACTCCAGCCAGCACAACTCCTTAAAGTAGCGGAGAAGGACCTTGGGTTGGTGGTAGCAGTGTTTAAACATCCCTGGTGACGATTCGGATGCAGGAGAAAATCTCAACTCTTTATTCCTTATATTTTATCTATGTTTCATATTAAGTTCAATATCTGGGTGACCGAGCTTTGATCGGTTGCTGAATTCTAGCTAGATCGATTTATCGCCAAAATCACCAAATTTAATGAAAATAGTTGAAACTGTTTCCGAGATTCAGATTATTTATAAAAATAATCTGAAATATTTCTATAAATAAACAAGAAATGCTTGTCTAAAGGTATTTGATATAAGTGTGATTTTTTTTGTCAGATGTTTTTGAGATAAAGTCTATATAAAGTCTGTATATATGAATGAGTGTATTTTCCAGTGCATTGAAATCGGTTTTTTTCAAGAGTCATTCGCATTTCTATATTCATAGGATTGGCTACGCTAACTCAATAAAACCATATGTAAAAGATACTGTTATCATGACAACATTCTCAAACATTATATTTGCTACTGTAATATTATACCCAACTATCGTAGATAGTGTCATAAGCCAAAAGAATGGAAAAATGCCGGGTTATCCGCAACCACATGTTACCGAAGGATCTTTATTAAATAAACTCGATCAAATGAACAATGGATTTGGGTCACAAGAGGGGTATTAGAAAGAGAGGAGGTGATTGTGCGTTTTCGGAGTGAAGTCCGAAAAAGTCCGCAGTTCGATTTTTTATAAGACTGAACTTCTATCACCTCTCATGGATGTCGGAGGTGACTGAGAGGATAAATATCAGCTTTACATAAACACAAGAATAATTTTATTACAACTTAAAAAAGGTTCACATTCATGTAACTTACATATGATACTAGTAGGTATTTATAGGCTATTAGATGAAGCTATACAATGTTTTACATAGGTGGGGTTTCCTGTGTCCATTGCGTTAATACTGCGGTCACCAATCTGCCTGCCGGTGGTGACTACGGCATTTGCATTGGCTGTAAGTCCGTTTACCTCTCCAAATATACAATGGCTACCCTGCTTTTAGTTTAACCTTTTAGCTGATGAAAATACATTGTTTACCTGCAATGTTAGATTGTTTGATATTGTAATTTTTACAAATTAAATATAAAAATAGCATCGATGGGCTTGATCTGGAGCCTTATGCACTATGACCATTTGCAGCGCGAGCTCGGCTAAGACAAGGCAGGCGGTGTGAAACGGTCAGGGCAAAGTATCTCCTATGTCATAAAGAATAAAGCCCAATATCAAGTTTTGACGTTTCACGGTTTGGGACAAGGAATCTCCTTGGAATCTCCTATTGTCATAGTGAATAAGGCTCCTGAGGGAAATCCTACCGCGCCTGGGGACCAAAATCTTGAAACAATTTTTTTTTAGGTAAAAATATTTTTTTTTTATACAACTAGCTGATGGAACAAGCAGATGGTCCACCTGATGTTAAGTGGTAACCATCACCTATAAACAAAACATTGCCCCGTAGGTCACGCACAATAGGAACGTGCCCTACGATGCACTGCCCTGCGTCCATCAACTTGAGGCGTACAGATGTTAAGCCTCATGTGCCTGTAATTACACCGGCGACCACACTCTTCAAACCGAAACACAGCGTTGCTGCTTGGCGGCAGAAAAAGGCGTGGTGGTAGTACTTCCCCGGACGAGCCCTTCACAAAGAGCTCTACTACTCTTAAAATGATAGGTAAAAATAAATGATAGCTAATAGCTTATAATGCGCTGTTTAATTTCATCGAAAACACATGGTGCAGCAATTTGAATAAATATCCAGAAATGCAATGAACTCTAGAAATAAAATAGGAAATATGTGAACCATTCGGAGTGCTACCCCATCCCTACAGAAGCCCTCCAGGGCCGCCTCGCCGCGACTTAAAGACATTTCGTCGAACTGTATTGCCGATAGCCTTCCGATAGGCTTATTGAAATTAAAATTCGATTGCTTTAGACGGCTTTATTAGGAAACAATGTTGGAATTATAATTTCTAAAGTCAATGTTTGCTCGAACTTTGGCCTCAATATATGAATGAATTTAGTTAATCTGAAAGTAAGTAGGTCTGTAAGTTAGTCTTAAGTTTAGCTAACTGAAGAACAAGTCACTACCGACTTGTTTTTCAGTTAAACGACTATGAAGTGATTAGGTTATGATTATGACGACTATGGAGAAAAAATATATCCTCGTAATCACCAGGCAGGCACGGTTGACACTTGTAGGGTTGGCAGCAGCTCATCCAAACTATAGGATTAAGGCGTTGACTACACCTAACATTTCTCTCGCTCGCACGATTCGACATTTTGAAAGATATAAAATCACAAATTCCAATTTTGAAAAATCGCAAACAACTATTTTGTGTGCAATCATATTACGTATTGTTTGGTAAAAATTTCATTTTGACTGATGCAAGTTTTCTTACTCAAAAGTTTGCTTGAGTACGAAAATTATAAAAGCAAACTTTTAACTAGGAAAACTTGTATCGATCAAAATGTTTTTTTTTACTAAACTGTGCGCAATGTAATTGCACACAAAATGGTTGTTTGCGATTTTTCGAAAATGGGTTTAGTGATTTAATGTCTTTCAACAAGTCAATACGTGCGAGCGAGAGTCACATTAGCTAATGTCTTCGTCTTAAGGGCCGGTCGTCGGAGCCAGGCTATGGTTTCAAAGTATGTTGGTAGAAAACAGCCGCGTAAAGTTCGAGAAAGATATTCAGGTATTTAACCCGTTTGCTTATAATTTTACTTTTTTTTATAATTGTGAACCACTACTTCTACTGCTATTGCTACTGGTTGTTTTTAGGTAATAGCCCTGAGGATCTCGTAAATCTGACACGTTAAGTATTATTAGCACCTGTTTTCGGTGCTCCGTACGATGTTTATGTGTTTTTCCTCTAGTTTCCTAATGAAAACTAAGCGAAGACATGGGAATCATGGGATAAATGGAAGTTATCACTTTCCTAATAATAGCATATGTGTTGAAAGATAGCTAATGCTGGTATTCTATTATATTATTTCTATTTTCAATTTATGGACTTATTTATGGACTTACTTGTTATTTTTTTTTTGACAATGTGTAATTTGACATTCTTAATCCCAACTAATATTATAAATGCGAAAGTAACTCTGTCTGTCTATCTGTCTGTCTGTCTGTCTGTTACGCTTTCCCGCTTAAACCTCTCAACCAATTTTGATGAAATTTGGCACAGACAATCCTTAGACCCTGAGAAAGAACATAGGCTACCTTTTATTGCGAAAAAAAGAGATGAAGAGATTAAAAGTACGCAGACAAAGTCGCGGGTACCAGCTAGTTTTATATAATTTTTCTTTATGATTTTCAATTATTTCAGGTTATTAATTAGGTAGATTAAGTTTTGATATTAAGTGGTGTATTTGTTTTGATGTTTTATTACAGGGCAGTGTGTTCGCCCAGAGACAAAGCCCTCTAAATAAATAATATAAAAAGTATCAGCTCAAGGCTAATTCTTATGACAAAAAGTATTTAGGCCGCCCTAAGGTTGCCGTTATTATTCAACGAATGATTTCTCATTATCAGTTAAAACTAGTAAAAGTCCGCCACTGCCTCCGCCATCTTGGATTTTTGAAAAGTCGGTATCAAGTTGGACTGTAACGGATTTTACTCGAATGTGTAATACGCCCAATATCAAAACATGTTCTCAAATGGAAAATGAAGATAAAAAAAGGAACCAGTTAGTAGGTATTCTAGCAGCGGACATAGGTTCGCTACCTGTCACGTTTAAAATACTCTTTCGGACTAAGGTGAGCTGGTGCCAAATATAATGTAAGGGCATCCATGACCAAATTCACCGAGTTAAAGATGTTTCAAAGTGATTTATTTTCTACCTGAAATATCTTCAGTAATATATAATGTTAAATATGGGTTGTATATACTCGTACTTTATGTATTATTTTATAAATGTTAAAATGTGCGAACGAGTTGTTTGACGATGGTCAGCCTTTTAATACAAAAAAATTAGCACTCGTTATCACGATCACTTGCTGATGGAACAAGCAGATGACCCACCTGATGTTAAGTGGTAACCATTAATGCACTGCGTAATTTCACCAGCAAACCACATTCTTCAAACCGAACAGCAACGCTGATTGGCGGCAGATAAAGGCATGGTGGTAGTACTTCCCCGGGCAAGCCCTTCACAAAGAGCTCTACTATTATTAAAGAGCTATATTATAAGCAGAAGTAGGTACTTCTCTTGACACTCGTGTAAAAATAATCGCGAGCGATAAAAGAGTGTAGATACTTATTGAACTGCCAAACTATATTAATTGAAGTAAATTACTGCAAAGCTAAACGAGATACCGCAACAAATAGAAAACCGTTGTTTTATGATAAAACAAATACAAAGAGAAAGGAATACGCAATAAATACAATTTTATCTCTCTTATCCTCTGTACAAGCATACTGTGCAAACAAACCGAAGTCGTATACTGTAGGACACGAAAACGGTGTCGAAAAAAATATTACTAACTCATCGGTTTTTTACTATTAGTTGACATCGATAAAATACAATTTGTTTGGGAAAGAAAGAGCGGAGCAATCCAAAAAAAAAACAAGAATATACGGTAATACGGTCATACTTATAGTTTAATGAAAATTATTTATAAAGTTACAAAATAAACAGTTGAGCTATCCGCAGACCGAGCCGAACAATCTACGGATGGCTGCATTGCCACATTGAACGGCAATGCTGGTGCGCAATATACAATAAAGAAAAAACAATCAAACACATTCGATGAAATGAAAACGTGATTCGCTTACAAAAAGCAATAAAAACACTAACAGAAGTAAAAAATCAAATAAACTTTTTCATGTCCAATAAAAGTAATTCAGGTGAACAAATTGCATTCATACTCTAAATCTGATTATGCTGTGTAACAATTTTAGCAACGTTTGTAAGTTCGTTGTATGTCAAGAGGTGCGTAATAAATTAACCTGTTGAACGATTCGTAATTTTTGTATTCAAATTCATTCGGGGCAAAAATTCGGCCGAGATCACCAGCACGTTACACGATATTAATGAGTCGTTTTCGTGTCCATCAGTGTATGCTGCCGATAATTTTCCTGTTACCATTTGTATTATTAGAAATAGAGCAAGCAAACGCCAAAAATGAAGTTTTATCTATTCACCGCACTTAATCTATATTCTAAGAATCCTAGATCTATATCTCAATTGTGAGAATGTGAATGCTAGATTCGCATTCTCACAATTGAAAATGATTCCTAAAAAAGTAGGAAACTTTTCTCTCAAGAAAAGAGTTTGCCGAGAACTATCTTCACCGTGAATTGCACTCAATTTCTCTTCCGAAACAGAAAGAATCCCTCCTCGCTCCGCGTACTAAGGGCGCGTTGAGACTAAGCCAACTGTCACCTCATCGCCAGTTCACATAAATAATACAAAGCAATAACAACTCGGCGGGCTAACTGCGGCGTGCCAGTGTTATTACTTCCCCTCGACGCCCCACTACGCCCCTCCCCGCCCCACTCGCCCCTCGCGAGTACCTAATGCGACATTCTTACGTGACAACGATTTATCCGGTGTGTATTGTGCCCGCTTAATTTATAGCACCGTTTAAACCTGGGCCGGACGAAATTATTTTCTCATATTCAAATGGGGAAAAAATTCGGAACAATTTGCCGTAAATAGTGGGAAATGTCCCATAAAATTACACGTTAGAACATTCTTTACGTTTGTGAAGAGAAATTTCTACATGGTATATTTTCGTTGTATATATTGGAGCGCCACTGCACATTTAAATTACACCAAATCTACGTACAATAACAACCACTCAGTTGAATTTAATGATAAAGATATACATTTTTATTATTGAATGAGTACCTTACATACACCACCCTCCTTTATTATGTCAGTGTCTGCGTATTATAAAAATTTGTTTTAAATTGAATTAACATTTTTGCTTATAAAATAAAATTAGTATCAATTACTATTATTAATCATTAAAATGTTGTGACGAGTCCCAGACAAAATAAATAAAATTTGATAATTTCTCTAGATTATCATAAAAATAGCAAGGATACTACCTACCTAAAAAGTATCCTGAGTTCCTACGTAAGATAAGATATGATAAGATTTATTAAAATTAAACAAGGTACATACATATTCATTATGATGACTTGCTTATCAATTACTGATAAACTATCATACGATAGGCATAAAATAAAAATGTTTTTTCCCCTCACACGATGTGTTCTCACATTAAAAAGATACGGGTATGTTAAATAATATTTCAGAAAATAAATACTATACTTGAATTTAAAAATCAATTAAAAATAAAAGTAATATTTAAACATAGGTAAGTACCTCTGATTAACCTCGTAGACATCCTCAAAAAATAATAAATTGGTATTTTGTAGGTACTAATAAATCAGAGGTAAATATCGTGTATCTTAATGGGGTAAGACGTGGATGATTTATTATTATTTTTTTCATATTTTTTTTTTTTTTCATATTTTCATATTATCTTATTGCTAAAAAGTAATCTGTTCCCAATCTCCACAACAAAACTAGACGGTGGCCTGTAGGTTTTTTTCTGACACCAGGCGGTTTTGTTTTGATTTATATGATTTATGATAATGCACTAGTTGCGCCCCGCGGTTTCACCCACGCAAATTTAAATCCCGGTATTCCCACGGGATAAAAAGTAGCCCATGTGTTATTCCAGACTATAATGTATCTCTAATGTATAATGTAATAATGTATAATGTATAATAAACTATAATGTATCTCTGGCAGCTACCTCGGCCAAAGAATTAGTTTAGCTATTCAAAGGGGGAATGCTGCCAGTATCTTCGGATCCTTGCCCAAAGGGACGCCTTTTAATAATATATTTTAGTTTTTAGTTATTATATTTTTTAAGGTTTTTAGTTTAAGGTCTATAAGTCATTATATTATTAATAATTATATGTATCTCTCTGCCAAGTTTCATCCAGATCCGTTCAGCCGTTCTGGTGTGAAAGAGTAACAAACATCCATCCATCCATCCATCCATACTAACAAACTTTCACGTTTATAATATTAGTAGGATTCTGTTTGTTTTGAAGTCGCTTACTATAATACTACCACGTGGCAAACAAACGCAATATTTGCAAGAAACGTGTAATGAAGCCAAATTGATTTACCTACGTTTTTATCACAATAAAGGCCACGGGCCTACGATGATAACGCTTGAGGCTGAAAGCGATCAGTCGGCTCAGATAATTATTTTACCCAAATGATGCCCTTTATAAAGCATGATCAGTACAATGACCACGTATTACCGGATACGTGGGATCCTTGACAAGTCTTTTGTTGGAGGATTTTCCCCATAATTTTTGGGGAACAAGGAAGACACTGTAACAATTAAAGGTCGATAAAGTATCCCCATTCTGGGTATTCGTGACTCTCGAACATAATTATGATCCGGGATAAAGGACCGGATCTAACATAATTATGTCGGTTCCGTCCTCTGTCACGGTAGACAGGATAAGCAGTAGTGACTAGTTGAATTGGAGAAATGCCAGTGTAAATTACGATACTGCAGTGAGTATATAATAATTAATTGCGCCACACAACAAAGAGAGTAATTTTAGCTCTATGTACATTTTAATTGTTTCGGAATGACACACGTTGTTACGCAGACATTTGAACTAGTTAATATGAACTTAAACTAAATCTACTGCTTACAAACGTATACTGTGCCAATTTTTTCGAACACGGCTAGGTACACGCAATTTTTATGGTAATTACACTTTTTATCGTCATCTTAATTCAATTTAACTTGAAAGTTATGAGTTATGGACACTCCCCTGGCAGAATAATGGAGTTTCAGGTTACGGTTTTATTGTAATTTATCGTAAAACTTATTTGCTTTTAGCACCTTGGGCGTTTTGAGTAATTATTCAAATATCTTGCCTTGAAAATAACACCAGTTGCGTATTGGCTAACGCGTAAATCTTGAACGGCTGTAATTGGATGGCGGGATTTGACGTTTCTTAAATAATTGGAAGCTGGTGAATAAGAAGAAATACGAAAGAGAAGGCAGTGTGGTCGCCCAGCGACAAAGCCCTTTAAATAAATAAAAAAAAAAGAAGAAATACAAACACACAGTTTTTATCTAGAGTAAAGTAAAAGTATCGTATATTGTATTGCGAATACGCAACTACTTTTGCAAATAAAAAAACGCAAAACCGCAAAGCAATGTAGAGTGCGACCAAGAGTCAAATAACTGATTTTATCCAGCGTCTAAGATCGGAATCACATTTTTGTGCCAAACTAATAATGATGTTATTAGGGCTATTCCGCACCCAGCCCAATAACAAAACTTTTCGTTTTCTTTATAATTCGAGTAACATCCCAGAAATATTATTACAATGCACATGTAGAGCACTGTCTTTTTTATACAACTATTTGATGGAAAAAGCAGATGGCCTACCCAATGTTAAGTGATAACCATCACTATAACAAAGCATTGCAGATGAGATGTACCTAGCGTCTGTTCACGCCAGACACTTGAAAGCGACAGTCTCGTGTCAGGTATAAAAAAACTTATGCTATTTTTTATAAAACGTATGTAGAGACGCTTCATCTACACCTCGTAAATCACGCACTTTCGTGTCCTACGATGCACTGCCCTGTGTCCAATAAAAAATAATTCATTCCTTCATCTTGAGGCATACAGATGTTGAGCCTCATAGTGCATGTAATTACAAAGGTAAATAAATAAATAAATAAATAATGCTGGACAATCCACACAGCACTATCTAGCCCCAAAGTAAGCTATTCAAAGCTTGTGTTATGGATACTAGATAACTGATATATTTAATACATTATATACTTACATAGATAGATATTTTTTTTATTATACATAGAAAACACCCTGACCATCGGAACAAATTTCTGCAGATCGTACACAAATTTGTTCCACGGCGGGAATCGAACCCGCAACCTCTTGCGTCGCAGGCGGGCTCTCGCCCGCTGCGCCACAGAGGTCGTCAACGTCAAAGGTAACCACACTCTTCAAACCGGAACACAGCAACGCCGCTGCTTGGCGGCAGAAAAAGGCTTGTCTGAGCATGAAGAAGCCAACATTTTAACTGCTGGTCACTCACTCACAGACAGCTCCTGAAGGACATCGGCGGGCTAGACTAGCAAACACCATCCTTCACGCAAAAACGCTCACCAGAGGCCTAGTATCGGAAACTAGCCACCACCACTCACCAAGTAATAACTAAGTATGCAGCACTGCCAGTAGACCCTAAAAGACTTTTGCTTCAGCTGAGCAGTGAGCAAACAAAATTTTCTTTTTTGTCTGTGTACTTCTTCGGTGTGTTTTTTTTCAAATGATTTTTTTTCTATTTTATTCAAACCTACGGACAGTACTTAAGGCTTTGAAGTGCACTTAAAATCCTTTCACCACACTGTTTAGGATCAAACGAGAAACACGACAATAACAAGTTATCTCTTTTTAAAGCTCGCCGAGTGACTTTCAGTCTGTGGGCCGACCGACCGGTAGCTCACAGTATAAGTCATACCGAAAGTTTTTCCGACGATTTGGCAGTTGTTCTGGTGCGTAAAAAACAACAGACCCCTGTTTCTACCAGTCGAGTGCGCTGGCTCACTTCCATATCCATTAGTGAATGTTTAGCCAAAGTGTTCCGAACTTGAGCCCATTAGGCCGTGGCCTTTTTGTCTTTGCCCCTAACTAACTTTTTTTGTTTCCCCCCGTTTGGACGCTAAGTGTTTTTCGTATGCATCTGTAACTGAGGAGTTGCCAGGAGTTCCTGTGTAATGTGTTTGGGGATTTCACTTCGTGGACACGGATTTTATATACAGGCTGATATAATCCTGCTTCGAAACAAAAACAAACTAAACAAAAGTAGCCTTTTTCCAGTCAAATGTTTAAATAGCTCAAAAGTGAAATAAAAAAATATATTTAATTAAATTCAAATACACCGTTTATTTTAATTTCAAGATAAACCAATAATAAGCAAGCAGGTTTCGTAGCTTCTGAATTTAAAATTTTTATCTGTAGTCATAAATTCTATTAAGGGACTTACTGAAGTCAGTATATTTTATGTTGGATATAAATCAAAGGCCTTAGCGTGTTGTGTTGTACACATTACCAAAAACTTGTAAAGCGTGAACTACTTCGGTACTCGCACAAACCCAACTCATACCAGCTTACAATGATAAATGTTCATCTAAACCATTGTCACAAATCTTGTTAAACCGAGCGCCACATTGGATAGGGCTGGAGAAGGCTAAGATCGGAAAAACTGAGGATTTTCTATGAACAAAACTTTGATGTAACAAAATATTGAACTGCACTAACTCAGGTATTCCTTTCTTTCAATAAGTAAAATTTAAGATTCAATAGATGATATTCTTGATAATATCACCAATGTTATCATAAACGTCATAAAGCTAGGTAAATCTAGAATCTCGAGCGAAAATATCTATTCACAAATCACATTTCAATGTTATTTTTAACACTGAAAAATGTTAAATTGCTCAAATAAATATCATAATAAGTGTTCAAATAAATAACATAGGAGATACTTTTCCCTAACCGAGTGACGTTACAACGCGATCTAAACGCAAAAGCGATTGAATTGGTATTCAATTCGCAAAAGCGAGTGAATAATAATGGGGCGGGGTGAAGTTAAACTTCTACCTAACGGTAGCATAATATAAAATCATCATCATGTAATTTTTTAATAATTTTAGACATATTTTCTCGATTGCATGTCATTCTCTTATTAAGCCTATAAAATCCAAATAAAAATAATAGACAATGCTAACTGAATACACGTCCCATCCCTAGCAACGAATTGAGATTGCCATACACGTGTGGAGTGAGTTAAACGACGGTTAATCTTAGTTCAAGTGTGAAGGCGGCTTTACACGATTCTTGTATAATTAGGTTGCGTGCACATGCATAATTAGCTGTTTTTGTATAGCTAATGAAGATCTTTCTTAGTTACCTACTGCCTAGAATAGAACAGAACATTTTTTCATGAATGATTTATCAGAATCTTTTAAACATCAACTCTTCAAACATCAACCATCAATAACTGTCTCTGTTGAAATTGTTTAAGCATTTGTTATTGTTTGACAAATATGTAGTAAAGCCGTCAATGTGCAATTCTAAAACTAGTGGCTCTGGGAGCTGTAGACCTCGCGAGCATACTAAAAGTGAGCTATTTGAGGAATGTAATGTGCAAGTGCATTTTCCGTTTTGTGATTTTTTTGATCTTTTTGATTTTTTTTGCATCATCTTGTGTAGAATGAGGTCCTTTGTGTTTCTCTCAAATTTGATTGAAAACCATCGATTGTTTGATGAGCTATCCTGTTCATCATGCTGAAGATCCTTATCAGATCTTCGCCAAACTTATAGTTACTACCTTTCAAATAAAAAAAGAATAATCGAAATCGGATCTCATTTGGTGGAGATATCCAGTATATCAATTAGCCCCCTTTTTGCCCTTTTTTGGGGGAAGTACCCCTCCAATCGAAAATCCCCGACGACAAAAAAATTCTAATAAGTCATATAACCTGTGTACCAAGTTTCGTCCAGATCGGTTGAAAAATGCGACCTGTAGAGGAGAACAGACAGACATCCGGACAAACGCATTTTTGGCCAATGTGGAAACTGAGACGCTTCGCTCGCTTCGCTCGCTCGGTCAATAATGTTTCCTTAAAATGTGGTCGCAGATTTAAAATCGAGTCGAAAGAATTTCTGCTTGACGAATCTGATTAAGTTAATTTTATTGATTATAATAATTATATTGACATTTTAAATAATACTTGTAATTGTTAGATAGACATTAAAATTTTTGCATGCTTTTAAGTAGAACATGGCTGAGCTTACCTACAATATCTGTCACCCTTTAACCTGTGTTTCGCAAATAAATAATTATTGTATTGTATTGAGTTTTTTCTTGATGTTAGAACATGACGTGGTCTTGTGAGTGAGGCAATAAACAGAGAGAGAAAAAACTCAATACAATACAATAAAATAATACCGGTACCGAATCAAAAAACCTAAATTCTACAACATAAATACTTAATCACCAAGTTGCACCCTTTTAATAGCAACACAAAAATCCGTAAACTCGGACAGATGAACGCCTCGTGACTTGACACTCAAGGTTCCTTCAAACGACGCGATAAATATATTCTTATAACTTTGACATTTTTTTTTATTCGAATAAGCCGTTCATTGATTACAATTTGTCAATAAATAAATAAATAAATAAATAAATAATGCTGGACAATCCACACAGCACTATCTAGCCCCAAAGTAAGCTATTCAAAGCTTGTGTTATGGGTACTAGATATCTGATATATTTAATACATTATATACTTACATAGATAGATATTTTTTATTATACATAGAAAACACCCAGACCATCGGAACAAATTTCTGCAGATCGTACACAAATTTGTTCCAAGGCGGGAATCGAACCCGCAACCTCTTGCGTCGCAGGCAGGCTCTCGCCCGCTGCGCCACAGAGGTCGTCAATGAGTAATGAGTCAATGAGTGTGTTTGTTGGTAATAGCGACCGACGCTGTAGCCAACGATGGAGCAGGAGTGTCTAGATTCTCCAGATGACCGAACATATAATTAGTTTAGTATTTCACACCGGTTTTAAGAGCACCGGTGGTCTAGTGGGAGTGACCCCGCCTTCCGATCGTAAGGTCGCAGGCTCGAATCCGGTCGTGCACCAATGGATTTTTCTATCGAAAAATTTAAGTGCGCAATGCCAGTGCTTTTAAACGGTGAAGGAAAACATCATGAGGAAACCAGTTAGTATTCTAACAGCGGCGATGGGCTTGCAACCTGTCACGTATGGAATACTAACTACTGCAAAATGTGGGTATGTGCCAAATGTAATGTTTGGACGTACCTCTGACTACCCCCCTTAGACATCCTCAAAGAATCTTGAATTAGTACCTACTTGGTACTGGGAGATCTGAAGGGATATCTACCGTGCCTGGGGATCAAAGTCGTGAAGCTGTTTCAGTTTTCAGTATTTCACACCGAATCTCAAATAGCTCATATTCAATATTATGTAAATTTCTCTACAGCATAGACTGTTCCATAATTCTAGGTTTTTGTTAAATGAGTAAGTGTGGTTGCTGGTAAAATTACAGTTCACATCTGTGTGCTTCAAGCTTAAAGACGCAGCGCAGTGCATCGTAGTGCACGTTCTTATCGTTATTTAAGAGGCAATGTTTTTATTAAGTGATGGTTACCACTTAACATCAGGTGGGCCATATATTTGTTCCATCAGCAAGTATTATAAAAATGATTATGATTATTGGATATTTTAGTGTTGAATGTTATTCAGAAGTATGGAACGTGTTACCAATGTACACAATTATAATGGCATCAATTATCCACAAAGTTTACTTATTAAAGAACGAATAAAAAACGCACCGTCTGATGTCTCCTTTACACCTCGTGACTGAAAACTTTTAACAATGCGAGTGAAAAAAAAGTTGCGCCATAAGTCAGGGGCGGCGCGGCGGGCCAGGTGTTGCCAACTGGCTCGCTGATTTACACGCGAACTTGCGAACAGCTACGTTATTAGCTGTTGATTTTTTACGTACACGATTGTTACACCTTTGAAGCTATTTGAAAAATGTGCGCGATACCTGTATTTAATTAAGAGGGCTCGTCCGTGGAAGTACTATTCGCCATGCTTACTTACCGCCAAACAGCGTTGCTGTGTTCGGGCACAGTTAAGAGAATACTATACGTACTGGAAGTTTCGGTTTGAGTGCCTGTTAAATTACATGCACATGAAGAATATTATTTTCTTACACACAACGTACAGGAACATCGATATGACTCAAGTTGATGGACTCAAGGCTGCGCGTCGTAGGACACGTTCCAATCGTGAGTGACTTGTTAGTCAATGTTTTTTTTTTATTTGATGGCTACCAACGTGCATTGTGACCCATCTGCTTGTTTTATCAGATATTAAGTCCACGACACACGATTTCAATTCTTCGCATTTTAGGCATACATGAAGTTTAGTTAATAAACAAAGCAGACATAATGCATTTTAGGCATTTTGCTACGCAATTTAGGTGATTTACTAATCAGACAATAAACGTTCTAGGTCATAAGCTACTTTGATGTTTTGCGTTTTAGATGACCCGCTCATAAGGGTTAAGAAAGAAAGAAAGAAAGAAAAGAAAGAAAATACATTTATTTTGGACACACACGATACATACACTTATAATAATTAAAACAAGAAAATACAATAAAAACATTAACAGAAGCACGACAGAAAAGTAAACACGAGAAGACAAAGAAGAACAATTTCAGGATAAAAACAGTAAGTAGAATAAACAGGAAAAGTAGAAATAAAAACAGAGAAGGACGTATGTAGATAGGTGGAATGTGCAAATCAGCTCGTGCCAAGTGCATGTGCGCGCGATCCAAAACAGGCCCCATCTCAGCTTTTTGCCGCTCCACAAGTGAAGCGGCGCTGGTTTTCAGATGGGACCTAGGCGACTAAAACGTATGATAATATAATATGCTCTAACTGATTCTCCAAAGCCATCGGTTCAGATGGTAAACTGTAGCTTTAGACTTTGCAATCAGTATTTTATATTACTCTTTCAAGAAAAACCCGCTTTTACTGGAAAATACACATACTCCTATAACACAAAAACTACTCGTCAGATCTGACTCAAATTTAAATGGGACCGCATGACAATCACCAGCTGGAAAAATGGATTTAAAAATATAAAATTATATAATTTTGTATTTTTAACCGACATCAAAAAAGGAGGAGGTTTGTAACCTCATAACGTTTTACTGGGTGGACCGATTTCTGAAAATCCATTTTTCCAGCTGCGGTACATAACAATTATAAGCATGGACAGAGACTAACGTCAAAGTTAAAGGCGTATCCGTGACTTTCGTTCAGTTCATTGAATTAAGTTGGCGACGAAATATGGCGGGTTGAGTTTGACTTTGTCCGGGAACCAATATTCTATTGGAAACAAAAACGAAGTAGGAGCAAAGTAGATAAGTAAAATTTAAGCTGAGGCCACACCGGCAAAAAATACAAGGAAATGTATTAATGTTCAACTAATTTTATTTTATTTATTAATCTATAAATGATATATATGCCAGGATTTATTTTTGTTTATTTTAGGTATATAATGATTTTTTGAGACCCATGCTGCAGAAAACGGTTCGTGAACATATTAGATTTCAATACTTTAAATTATTCACTTTAATATCCTAGATTAGATATTCCCTGTTAAATTAGGTTTAAAATAATGTGTATGCATCGAAATAAAGCTTTTGTTATTATTAATATTATTATTAATACTTATAATATTTTTTTTTGTCTAGATATTTCTAAGAAGTCGAATTTTTGTCTTTTGTTTTGCGTTTTCTGTATAGGCAGTCCGCTTAAGGAGACTCGAAACGCGTCTATATCGACTTCAGACCTTTTCGGCTCAGAAAACGAAAAACGAGTTAGGTACTGGTTTTTAGGACAGGATTTTCCTTCACAAGCCCACTCAAGTGTTGCGTAGGTTGTAAGTAGTTCTTGATTGATTTGCTTTCTTATTTGAAAGGAGTGTTTTCTATTTATATACCTACTGTTGAATTGAAGCGATATCTGAAAACCGAGTTATAAAGATGAATTTTTTACAGCCTTTACAGCTCAGTTGGTTTGGGGTTCCATGCCCACCGACAACAAACGTTTGTATGATTTACATAGATATTTGTTCTCTGTCTGATTATATAATATTATATGTATTTATTTACAAAAAAAAATTCAGGAGTATATGAGCTATCTGGTTCCCGTATCACTCAATCATCAAAAAAGATTTCTCGTAAAAAGTAAGATTGTAAGATGCTAAACGCTATGATTACATGTATAGCGTAACCAGCTGTTCCCATAATATTATTCCATACTTCTGTAGCAGTTTACCCTTGCATGCTTATTACATAAAAGTTTTCCCGATTACACAGACGTTGTGGGAATTTTCCGGTTATTTGCGCGGTTATCAAAACTTTGTATTAGTATTTGTGATGTAAACAATATGAAGGTTGGAGTTTCCTCGCTGTCTTTTGCCTGTTTGTTTACATGTCGGCTTGTTTCGAATTCGCTTCGATAGCAGAAGTTACAGTCGGAACACTGCAAAGTTTAAGCTCATTCTGCTGATTTTATAAGCTTTGGGCTGTGGTATGGGGTAGAATACGTACATTTTTTTATTATTACAATTATTTAACTACTGGAAGCATATATTTTGTAAAACATCATTTGTACCTATAAGATAAGATACCGAAGAATAAGAAACGTTATTATCATATTTATTAGTCTTATTATGGCAACTAAGAGAACGCGCTAAGTACAAAATAAATAGTATTTATGCATGGGTAGCAGCATTATAATTTATAAGATAAGATCATGATTATTTCCAAGTTTCAAGACGTTACCTTCAGAGCTAGTAGAAACGGTTTTACGGCAAGGAAAAACCAGTGATACAATACACGCCATCTACCGGTGAGCTCAACGAATTTACCAGATAGTGCACCGCTAAAAAATGCTTTATTTGTTTTTTTATTTGTCTTATGTTAGTTTTGAGGTTTAGAGACTCTGAAAGAAAGAAAGAAAGAAAGAAACATTTATTTGACACACAACACACAGAGAACACAGAGAAAAAAAACATAACATATATATACAATATATATATATATATATATATATATATATATATACTCTGCCTGCTAAAGCGTCACAACCCCTGCGCTGCAGCGTGCTTGCTGTGTTTCAAGGCGCCATATTTAATTAGTTATTGGAGTGAGCGGTAGTACCCGACACGATCGCCATTACCCCTGCTTCCCCTACGTCGTCAGCATCAATTTTTTTATATTCAGATGTAATCGCAAAAGAAATGAAAGAAAATAACAGCCACTTTTTACACAAGTAAAAACCAATCTTTGGGATCAAACACTTTCTCCCTGAAACCCAGAAATGATTTCTTTATGTTTTTACGGCAAAAGGAAAAGTTGTTTCAACAATGCCCCCGGTCAATTTACCCAAACGATTTGTTTAATATCCACGAAGTTATTACGCTTTCTTTATTTTATGAAGCAGTAAACGATGTTCGCCGATAATTCGCCGGCTTTTAATTCGAAGGCTAGAAACAAATAAACGAAACTACTAAATAACCGAGCAACTCTGCCGCCGCGGTGCTTATTGCTTGTTTCAAACAAAAAGCTTGAACTAGGTAATTGGTTTGTTTTTACATTCGAAGTTTGCTTCCTAGCTCTTGCCGCTTCATTATTATTTTATCGCCATTTGCTTCTTATTTTTACAAATAAGTTATGAAGTTGTTTGTAACTAATTTTATTTATTATTTTAATTTTGAAATTTGTATCTAAGTATAATACTTAAATGCTATTTAGCCAATGTGTAACATACCCATGTTTTACTTACTACTTAATGACCTGTAACAAATCTGTTATGATTAAATAAACATTACTATGAATCACAAGAATCGCTTTGAAATATCTTAAAGCTAATAGAAACCTAGATGCCATTTTCACGCGACCAAGCCTGGCACATATTTTGGCTTCACATTTTAAGGGCCCGGCGACAGCGGCTCGTAGTTTGTTTTTAACATGCCCGAATCAGAAATCATTTTGGTATTAGTATGTTTGGCCTTACGTTTACCTAATACCAAAATGATTTCTGACTCAAGCACATTTCCCTTATGTTATTGTATTATTTGTATTCGAACAGTATTTATGCGTGTCACTGGATAGTTATTCTTTCAAACAACCTCCCCGAAATGAAATAAAATGAAATAATAGCCAATCGCACCTAAAAACTGCGAGCCGCTGTCGCCGGGCCCTTAAGTGTAATACCGCATCATCAATCCACCGCGAGCAGTTCAACAAAAAAGTCAATTTGGGTCGTGCATTCGTCCCTAATATCCTTTTCAAATATTGTATCGCACTAACGATATATTGTACGAGGGAAAAACTCCATTACTCCATTCTCCGGCTTGAAACAAAAAATTAGGGCGAATTCCCGACTCGAGTAACCCTTGAACCGTCTAATTCAAAGATTCCGATGCAGTGACAAATGTTAAGTTTTTCAGCTCGTGCGATTTGGGAGTGACATAGGTCCAGGCTACGCAATAAGCGGAAATACCCTCGCAAGCTTTGGTTTATTATTCAAAGTATAATAATTAAAACTCTAAGCTTCTTCAAAGGATACTTGTGAATTTTCAACAAAGTTAAATTTTTATAAGTTTACTAGTTGCGCCCGCGCAGATTTAAATCCCGGTATTCCCACGGGATAAAAAATACCTTATTTGCTATTCCAGAATATAATCTACCTCTCTGCCAAGTTTCATCCAGATCCGTTCAGCCATTCCGGCGTGAAAGAGTAACAAACATCCATCCATACTTACAAACTTTCGCGTTTATATATTAGTGGGATTAGCGTAAAATACAAAGTCTCTGACTCAAGTGAAACTTTTTGTTGCTCAGGCGAGTGGTAAAAAAACAATGTGCCTGGCTCTAACGTTGGCACTTCCACGAAAGGAATGGTTGGTCGATTTTACAGTACTTTGAGTTTTTGTGCGACTAGAATCCGCCGGTTTCCTCGCCCGAAACCGATACCACAAAAACCGCTCCCTCGCGGAAATTCAAATTGAATGACAATAAGATTGACGCGGCGATGCGTGATAGCCAGTTTCATTTCGGAGAGGTTTTGGAGATCCACTAAATATATTACTGTTTCTACGTACTTGGATTACGGAGATTTTTTCGACGTTTATCATGTCTTCCCCAAATCATACACGCCTAACGTTGTTTTCACTGTATATTGCGCTGTGAAAGACTTGACCATTATTTACCTAACCTCTAAATCATATTCCCTGACACGATAGCAGCTCTATAAAGTATTCGTGTCACTGTCATTTTCATCGAAATAAAAAGAGATAGCAACAGACTTAACGAACATTAAGTTAGAGGGCGCTCAGCGACCCATATGAATAAGGACCCTAAAAATATATTTCTTGAGCTTAGTTTGAGTGTTTTATCAGCAGAAGTAAATACCAACTTCTTAGAAACTGGAGATCTATTTTTGATCCACAAGCCTCAGATGTACGCGTTGTTTACCTTATTCCGTGACCTTGATTTTATTGAGATATTTTCCGAAATAAACAGAGATAAAACAGGCAATTTGCTGTAATCCCTTTAACTGAAATAGCCTTCTCATTATAAGTTTAGATGGCAAGACCCTGGTGGGCCAGACAGGAACATGTTTTTGATAGTATTAATTCATGCCGCACCAGGCGAGCCAGTGATGCTCTGGAAAACGTCCAAAGATTTCGATCTACGTCATAGATAGTGACTGGACAAAGTTTTAATAGACTCCATCTTCTTAGATAATAATCTCCAAACTCATAAAATCGAAAATTTTCTAAAATCGGATTTTACCTACTCAGCGTGATACTATGTGATGCTTAAGTTTATTTTTTATGTTGCTGTTTGAGGCGAACTTAAAATCCTTTCACCACACTGTTTTGTTTTTAACTAAAATATACCGTCCTTTGACTACAATCTCACCTGATGGTAAGCGGCGATGTAGCCTACGTTGGAGCAGAACGATCTAGAAGACACTTATTCACTCTTGCCTTGAAGATACTATATTGTAATGGTCAGGAAAAATAGACGACGGTAATGAGTTGACGGTGATGACGGTACTGTTTTAAAAAAACTACTAGAAGAAGACAACCTCTTTGTAAAAGCTCTTTGTGAGTTTGTCCGGTAAGTTACCACCATTTCTACCATCGGACCACTAGACGTACGGAAACGAGGCATCCATTCATGGTTGACATACCAACTGCCCGCACCAAGCGCTTTGCTTCTTCATTCATCATGCGCACAGCCAATGAATGGAATTCCTTACCGGCGTCCGTCTTTCCGATGACCTATAATTTGGTTACTTTCAAGAGAAGAGTGAACAGGTATTTTCTAGGTAAACGTGCCACATCGTCGACCACATCATCACTTAACATCAGGTGAGATTGCGGTCAAACGTTTTTACCTAGAAGATGTAAAAAAAAAAAGTACTACTACTGTACTTGTAATACTACGTAAGTGCAATTTTAACTTTTCTTACCTTTCCTTTTCACATAAGTTACCAAATCTCATAGCTTAATGGTATACAGTCGATAAGTTCTGCAGCATCGATAAGATAGCATAGCTTCCCTACACTAAGACCTACTAACGTTTTCTGCTAATGCACTTAGAAACTACCTTGTAACGAGTCGCGAACCGGCGCATTTTCCCCTTTACCGCAATTTATACTAACAGAATTACAATTATGCTTTGTGCCGATTTTTACCCTTTTATCTTTTACTGTAAAATTCTAGGATTTATAATTTATGTAGTTCCTTTATGTCGTGTTAATCCTGTTATAGTTAGGTTTGGGTTAGTTAAGAAAACTTTTTAATACTAATTGATAGAGCATACCGATGGCCCCACTGATTTTAAACGGCACCTAACTCAAAAATAAAATAAAAAAACATTAGATCGTGGCAACAATATAATTATATCCCGTTTCAAATGAAAATTATGTTCTCATCACGTGATAGTTTCAAAATTGTAAAATTTGAAAGTCTAACAAAGAATAGCATTGCAAGCACGTACGAATGAAACATGCTCTACGATGCACTACCGTCCAACAGCAGCCTTTAGGTCGAAACAGCAACGTTACACTTGACGGCAGAAATAGCCATTCTTTCTATGGCTACCAGTAGTTAATAGTCTTTGATTAAGTTTATTAATTAAAATAATAATCCTTACCAGAAAAGTGAGTGAGCTTGTGACATTTTAAAGAATAAATAATACAAATTAATGTTTCAACAAAATTCTGAGAAAAAAAGTTGAAAGCAGTTTTAAGTGCACAATACATTTTTTGTACAAAAGTACCAGTGCGAAAAATACACGGAAGAGCTTAAATATTACAATTATGGTGTTTATGTTCCCCATAAAAATATACCCAACGCATAAAGTTATGTCGCATTGTCCCAACGTTTTTGTACCAAAATATTACGACGAAGCCAAAATCAAACTACAAGCAGGTATTACGTTTTTGAATAGTAATTTAATATTTAAGTAGATATCAATTGAAAAAATCTCAAGTCACAGAACGCGTTTCTGTTCTACATTATGCAAACTGCTAAGGAATTAGGAAAAACACGTTTACGATACACATCAACAGGTGTTACAGTTCTTTTCAAGTGACGCGGCGAGCAGGTAAAGTGCCGACACTCGGCATAAAGCTGGTTTACATCTAAATCCGCTTGTACATACCAATACTAAAATCCTACGTTTATTAGGCAATTTTTTCTATTTGTCGACTCTGGGCTCTGAATCAATTCCACTGACAGTAATAAACTTTACGAGCCTTGCGGAATACAGAATAGATTTCAGGCATAATACGAGGTAAGGATACGATCTTGCTAAGTAATAGAATAGTGAATACCATGCATAAAACAATAAACACAACTTCTGTGGGAGTTACTAGATTGATATGGATGTTTCTTTATTATTTTCTATAGCGTTATTAAAAAGAGACTTATTAATACAATATTTTTAACGCGGCTTGATCAAGCTTTGGAACAACACTGTCAGTTATTGACAGAAACAAACTAGTAAAGTATTTGTTTTTAGCAGATATTCAATATCTATCTTTACGGATTTAGATACCAATGTAAGCTTAGCTACTGAACATTTTGTTACGAATAGAGGTTAGCACTCACTCACTATCGACAGGTATGTGCTAACTTAATACGAAGGAATTAAGTAAAAGTGAATGTAAGGGATAAGATGAGTGCGAAATATTAAAATTCTCACGAAAAGAACGTACCGTCAGTTGCGTTTAAGTTGTTTATCGGCCAAGAAGTAAAATAAAAATAAAATGATTCAATGCATCACGTTTATAGCATTCGTAATGTTTTATTTAGTATTCTGAGCCCGAGCAAGCTCTGCGTAACTGATTGCCGCCCAACCAAATTACCCGATTGATCGATTTAATTTTCTCGTCTCAAGCTGTTAAGTCGAATAATTTAGTAGGAGACGTTCGTCTTCACGGATTTAGAAAAAGTCGCTATCCATTTGTATCCAATTTAAAATCGAATTAGAAGTAAATACACTTTCCATTTCATCCAATCACGTAAGAGTCGTAGCGTTGCTTGAGATCGCAGGCCGCGGTGAAAGAAAATTCTCCATTACCCCGGCCGGCGGGAGATTTACCCCAAATCGAAATCCACTTCCATCCAGAATGGCCTTAATTTAACGGACGAATTTGTCTAATTCCAATTCTTATGCTGTGACAAATGTACTGATTTTTATTCAGGCGCCGTCTTTCCTGCAAAGTTCGGAAATGCTTAGCGCATTTCGTTCGGCAAAGTTTTTGGGTATCGGCTCGACCGTGGAAGTAAAATTATCAGATAAATCAGTTTCGTGCAAAGTCAGTTTCAATTTGAAGTGAAAGTTGGAAGAAAAGCGTGTTTTCCTTATTAGTAGCGATACAATAATTTGAAAATCAAACCTGTCGGTTTTTCCGGAATTATGAAGATCCCACGGAAATTTGTTTGAAAAACTCAACCTGACGGGAAAGGTAATTAAAAACCCTGCTGAAAAATAATTAAAGAGTTACTCTTAAATTATTTTTCAGCATTAGTAGTAGTAGGTATACTTACTTAATTATTTTTAAATGAATGAATTGGTGCATTAGATTTAGATTTAGATTTATTTATTGCCAACATGTACATACATCAGTTATATTATAGCTTCTTAGGTCTTAGGTAGCTAATAAGCGAGTACATGTACCCTGTAGGGCGCTGCAATTTATGTAGAAATAAGGTAGGTACAATAATTCATTAATAGGTACTACTTGACTATAGGTACTATAATAAGCAGGTAGGCTCATAGTATACAATAGCATAATGGCATGCAGCTACAAAAAAAAGTAATAAGCAAAATGTCTCGATATAATAAAGTCAAATAAGGTAGGCACTAATGTCAACTAGGTATTCGATTAGATAAATTAAATTTAAATTGTCTATTTTACGGAAAAGTCACTCACAAGTTTTTTATCGGTTAAGAATTCTTCTACGGAGTAATAGCATTTAGATAAGAGTAGGTTTTTTAGATTATTATTAAATAGGGAGTCTTTGGTTTCATTTTTAATTATGTCAGGAATTTTGTTATAAACTTTTATTAGTCTTTTATTAAAATTGGCTTGGAATTTTAGAGAGAAAGAATATTTAGTGTTGAGAGTAGAAATCACATACAGATCAAATCAAAACGAAATCGGTGTTATTAGATTGTCGGGAAGGATAAACTTGCATAAGTATATCTACAAAATTATAAATAAGTATGTAATGAGATTGAACCATGTAAAAATGGAAAGGTATCGTTGCAACTGAAAATTTGAGCTAATTTTGACAGGTCTACGACAAACAAGTTAAATTAAAAAAATAGGAAATAGATGAACAAAACGACTTTAAAACCTACTTTATAATATTATACTATAGGTGGATTTAAACAAGTGAACACGAATCACAGCGATAAAATATTCCATAAAAATGCAATGGTCATTTAACACGGCATAAACTGTGTTAAAGCGATTTATAGCTTGTTGAAAAATTAACGAGATGTACTCACAAAGCTGGCAGAAGTATGACAAGAGCCCGGGCCATTGTTTTTACTTCAAAATCGGAAAAGTTACTGTAGCACAACTTAGTTATAATGGTTGTGGCAAAGCGTTATTGCTATTATGAATGGACGAATGAATAAGGAGATCGATAACTGAACTGTTGTCTGTTTCTAATCAGCTACATATTTTACTATTTATCTTTAGAAAATAGTGTTACCTACCTATCTATAAAAAATATATGATGTTGAGTGTCGTTTGATTTAACCTTTTAAAATCTTTTTTCACACACAGTTTAATACGAGTGTATAATAAAAATAAAAGTCGTTTATTTCAGGATCGATTCGTAAAAACAGATCCATACAAAAATGTAAAAAAAATAAATTATGTTCACAATTGTAAATAGTACCTAAGTATTGAAAAATCAAATTATCGCATAACTATTATGTAATAAAAAATTACTGATATAATATAGCTATATCATATGATATGATATGATGATAGTACATCAGCTAACAGGTAGACTTACAAAGTATTTTTATTTGTATTTTTTTTGACGACCTCAGTGGCGCAGCGGGTGAGAGACCGCCTGCGACGCTAGAGATTGTGGGTTCGATTCCCGCCTCGGAACAAATTTGTGTACGATCTGCAGAAATTTGTTCCGTTGGTCTGGGTGTTTTCTATGTATAATAAAAAAAAACTATCTATGTAAGTGTATAATGTATTAAAATATATCAGTTATCTAGTACCCAAAACACAAGCTTTGAGTAGCTTGCTTCGGTTGAAGTATCGTGATATCTGAGAGCCGTGAGCTTATTCATTCGTTTACAATATTTAAAACATAAAATACATTTTAAAACAAGCAAATGAAGCTTGAATGAATTATTGGAAAATATTTTATTACTCGTTTGGCAGTGCCGTCATATAATTAAGTTTTTTCCATTTCAGTGGTGCCAATTCTGTTGTTTAATTTTCCTTATACTTATCCTAATTTCGCAGCATTAAAAATATTGCCATCCTTTTCTTAAAGACCGAAACAACAAGGACGACTGCAATTTTAGAGCTGTCAGATTAGGTTAGTTTAGGATAATGCAACAACAGAATAGACACCACTGCCGGACATAAGTTCACTGGTTCACTACCGGACTAAGCCTCTCATAAATATTTCTGGAAGGAACGATTCTGAGCCGTTTCTGTTTACCAACTTTCTGCAATCTTCACCGTCAATTCATCATCGGGTAGGCGAGCGTCCCGCGCGCTTTCTTTTTCCAATTCGTATTCGTGATTTGACTATAAAGTATTAAATACCACTTGACTGGCAAGATTGTCTGTCAAATGATGGATAGGTACCATTAGCGAAGAAAAAGAAGAAGAAGAGGAATACGAACTGCAGTGCAAGTACCGTTCTTATCGATCGCTTAATTTGACATTTAGAATCGTCAAAATTCGTTAAAAATGGTTTTATCCATTGTTAAAACCATTTTAAACGATTTTTTGACGATTTTAAATTTCAATTAAGCGATCGATAAGAACGGTACTTGCACTGCAGGTTCTTCTCCGATTTTAATTAAATCTAAATTCTACACCGATCATTACCATATTCCACCAACTGGTCTTTCTCTTTCGTGCTAAGGTTTAACAGTATAAAACGTGACATTGGCGAAATTGCGGGCTACACTGCAAAGGCCATTCAAAGAAGAAGAAGAGATTGAGAGCACTTACAATGCACACATCATTTTATCGAAGAGAAAAATCCAGGTACACGACCGGATAAGTACCTAAAGTTGGGCATGCTGTAATTACTTTTATTTACCCTTCAAGATTAAAATAATATGGATATAATATTTTGGCTGCAGTTAATGCGTTGTATAAACAATTCTCTGAAAGTAATGTGCACAAAGCTGAGGTTTATTCGCTTTTAAGTGATTCGACGATGTTGCTTTTGGGATTCGGGAATTATTATAACGGCTATAATAAAAGCTGTATATACGAATCGGTGTTTTATTATAGATCTCGGTTTACGACTGCGGGTTATTGCAGTCAAGCACATCATTGCTATGCCGAAAACAATATTCACTCAAGTGATTGCGGAATACGCAGTGAATTCATTTTTGTTCATCAATTCGTCTATTCTGTAATACGTTCAGCCATCATAGCACGACGCCTGTTCTTCGCCTCCGCCTCGATTTACCAGTCGGCGACGCGCCTTACACATCAGATTCTAATATCAAGTGAACCGTGAGTAAAAATATGACATTTTTGCTATAGTAATGTCTCCACAGCGTTAATTAGTGCGAGCGAACTCTAGTTCGCTTAAACTGCTCAAAGTATGCGCTTGGACTCTCCTAATTCTCTTTACTTCCCGACGCTCGACTTCGTACTTTGAATTATTAATAAAAGTTACTTAAGTTTTAATTTTATACAGGGTTTAAAATGTCGCCAAGACAGTTTATAGCAAGCCTAATTATTAAAACCTAATAATTTTTTATATTATACTAATTATTTTATGACGGAACAAGCGGATGGCTTAACTGATGTTAAGTGATAACCATCATCCATTTTATCCATGACAAAACATTACCTACCTTTATTTAACAATAATTAACAGAAATTGAAATACCTAATATTACAAATAGTGATGGAACAAGCAGATTATATGTATTTACTTACTGGTTATGCCCTATGATTTGTGTTCCAAATCAATGTTATTGATTAGATTTATTTCATTTGATCAAAATACGAATAAAAACATTAAATTTCCTTTCGACCTGTAAATTTCCTGCGATCAACTATTTTCTACTTCCTATACTGTTCTCCTTCTTGTCTGCCTTAAATATTAATCATCATCAATTTTGAACTGCTTCAAAATTAGTTTTCAGAAGTAGCATATTCCACCCTGTATAAGTAAACGATATTCCTTTAGCATAAATAAACTGAAATATTATACGTAATGTTCGTGAGACCCTCTTTGCATACTTTGGAGCCATTATGGCAACTACGTTAAGTTTTGTCATGAGTTTATGTTTAAACTGTCGTGTCGTGTGACGCTTATACCTTGTTCGCACCAGGCTTGTAGCGAGCACCTCCCACCACGGTATTTTGGTGTTATCGGCCAATCAGTGAACACGGACGCGTGGTGAGAGGTGCTACTGGCCTCGCTACAAACCTGGTGCGAACGGGCTATTAACGAGATTTTTATCGGACTTATTTCTTCGTCTTCTCGCAGGGTCATCATCGTCAATGACACCTCACAGCGCATTGGATAAAAGCTCTGCCTTCTGCACTATAGGCCATTGGTTCGATCTCCACAGGAAAAAACATTTATTTAAATTTGTGTGATGAACGCAGTATTTTTTTTCTATCGGGTGAAATGTCAACAACTATGTTTTTGTGTTGTCATGCACTAGAAAATATCTTCAACTATAATATGTATGGATTTCAAAACTATAGGTCTTATAGAGCACCGGTGGTCTAGTGGGAGTGACCCCGCATTCCGATCGTAAGGTCTCAGGTTCGAATCCGGTCGTGCACCGTGGACCGTGCACCGTGGATTTTTCTATCGAAAAATTTATGTGCGCAATGCCAGTGCTCTTAAACGGTGAAGGAAAACATCGTGAGGAAACCAGTTAGTATTCTAACAGCGGCGATGGGCTTGCAACCTGTCACGTATGGAATACTAACTACTGCAAAATGTGGGTATGTGCCAAATGTAATGTTTGGACGTACCTCTGACTACCCCTCTTAGACATCCTCAAAGAATCTTGAATTAGTACCTACTTGGTACTGGGAGATCTGAAGGGATATCTACCGTACCTGGGGATCAAAGTCGTGAAGCTGTTTCAGTTTTCTTATAGTTATTGAGGTACGGACAGTTAAAAATCGGAAAAATCGGGAATACTCGCCTTAACACGCCGTGAATCAGTCGTGCATTTGTTTCTGTTGTGCTTTCTAAAATAATAGGTGTGAAACCACAAAATCGCACAGCAATGTAAAACAGTTACGGATAACTAACATTGCGCCCTCGAGAGTTTATTCCCGATGCCGGCGATAATGAACACGGTTGCGGGTCATTTGCATCGATATTTCGATGTCGTTTAGCGAAATGAACGCTCTGCGCAAATTCGCTCGAGCACCCGAGGACTGTTTGTCGCGAGCTAGTTGGTAACTTGATATCAATTACTGGAAATTAATCGCCTCATCTATGTTGGGCAAGGAGATTCATTAAATACTACACTGCACTAGATTTATGTAGAATATAATATTTTTGAATATATTTTCAGAATTTTGGATCGTATTACCATTGGAATACTTTTTTAGACCTTCGTAAGGTTTTTACATTTGACTTAATCAATTAATTAAGTTTACAAGCTTTTACCACTAACATAATGTATTTGATTAGAGCTTGAAAAACATTATACAAATGTACACTTTACTGTACAAAAAGTTCCTAAATAACAACCTAGATGTAATTTTGATTCTTGCTCTTCTTCTTGTCTGTCCACTAGTTCTTTTAAAATAGTAGTGTAAGGATTTCGATTCTTTTTAAGCTGAATCTTTGAATAAAATATGTTTGTTCTTTTTTCTTGTTAGACTCAAATGTAAGAATAGTCATTTAATGTACATTACCATTCGCAACTTTATCTGGCCAAATCACGGGAAGAAGCTAGTGTTTCATAATTGGGTTTAACGACTTCTGCTGGAACGCTTAGTTGGTCACCGACTAAAATCATTGTTTTATAGCATTCAAGTTACTTGGCAACCGGCTGGCCCAGTGCAAACGGGCTTGCCCAACACGCACTGAACACGGCTCGGCTGATATTGCATGCGCTATTGTTGTAAAATTCATACTCGGCTTGGTATGTTTGCGGACTCGAATCGATGAAATGACGAGTTGAAAGTTCACGAGGACCTATTCTGATGGTTATTGAATGCATCAACTGAATCTGCTTTTGTTTGAGCTCGAAATCATATGAATAATAACTAGTATATATATATAAAATTGAACGAATTTGTCTGAAATTATTAATAGAGCACTGGTAAGCACTTGTATGTAGGTAAAGAAAAAAATAGGTAGTATATATATTTCATCTTTTGTGTGAATAAAAACTAAGAATTTAAAAAATATAACAGATTTGTAGGACGTCTACGGAGGATAGCTACGTCAAAAATATTGTAACACAACGAGTGTTGTTATAATTATGTCCGTAATTTCTGCAGTACTTATTTGGTATTCTTTTCGTAACAGGTTACAATGACATCGCCGCATTCTGAAAGCTCGATCAACACAAATTGGACGTGGTCTGTAATTTGTACTGATATAATAATTTGAATTTGAGTTTGAGTCCCACTAGACCACCGATGTGCTCTAAACTCAAAATCTTTAAAACCACAATTAAATTTTGATAAATAGTATCGCTACTCGCTACTGGTTCAATCAAACAGCCCTTCTTCTCCTTCTGTTGACGAGGCAGGATCAAGTATACACTACTAGCGATCGACCGCGGCTTCGCTCGCTTGGTAGTGGTGATTGCTAACATCAATATTTAAGACGTTTTTGCTTTATGGACGAATTATGTTTTTGACAGGTACCAAAGTAAGAAGTTTATTAGTAGCTTTGTTTTGTAATTACGCCGCGACGACGTCTCGTGCCGGAATTATTCTTTAACAAATTACCTTTAAAATAGGGCTAGTGATGTGATAAAATATGGGAGATTGTATCGATACAATTATATTTTTTTATCGATAATCACAAACAAATCGTGATGCTGTTTCTGTAATTTTTTTAATAATGCGCTTCAATCCTGTCTATCACAAGATTTCCTGCTGAGACCGCTGTTTACAATAATGCCACGCAGTGTATTACTACAATTATTATACTGTGGATTCTTATTTGTTGCGCTACTCAATAAAGTCTTATCTACCCATATATCTTTTTGACTCTAGAAACAAGATTGATGTAAGTAATGCAAGATTGACTTTGGCTATTATCTATGGATCATAGGGCAAGTTCTCAGTGAGCGTGTTCTGTGAGATAACACAACTCTTATTTGTTGCGCTACTCAATAAAGTCTTATCTACCCATATATCTTTTTGACTCTAGAAACAAGATTGATGTAAGTAATGCAAGATTGACTTTGGCTATTATCTATGGATCATAGGGCAAGTTCTCAGTGAGCGTGTTCTGTGAGATAACACAACTCTTAATTATTATGCCAATGTGACAGTTCAACAATGCAGCAATGTAGACTTTGGCATATAGGGCGAGTCCTCAGTGAGCGTGTTATGTGAGACAATACAACTCATCTGCCGATGTGACCGCTGAACAATTCAGAATGTAGACAGAGCGTAGGACGACTTCCTGACCCGGGAGACCAACGGTATTCCGAGGATCGCGGGAGCTTTCTGTACTACATGTCAAGTTCATTACAATACTACATATTCCTTTACTAGTTGCACCCCGAGGTTTCACCCGCGCAAATTTAAATCCCGGTATTCCCACGGGATAAAAAGAAGCCTATGTGCCATTCCAGACTATAATCTCTCTGCCGAATTTCATCCAGATCCGTTCAGCCATTCCGGCGTGAAAGAGTAACAAACATCCATACTTACAAAGTTTCGCGTTTGTAATAGTAGTACGAGTAGGATCTGTGCCGATAACGATTACCAGAGAGTTAAAGTTCCAGTGAATGTTTTCGATGTTCACTCCTATTTTCGAATAAATAAAATGAATGATGCTGGACACAATCCACACAGCACCATCTAGCCCCAAAGTAAGCTACTAGCTTGTGTTATGGGTATTAGATGACTGATATATTTAATACATACATAAAAAGATATTCTTACTATACATAGAAAACATCCAGACCAACGAAACAAATTTCTGCATATCGTACACAAATTTGTTCCGAGGCGGGAATTGAACCTCAACCTCTTGCGTCGCAGGCGGACTCTCGCCCGCTGCGCCACTGAGGTCGTTAAAATAAAAATATACCTGTGTTCCGGGCACTTGATTTTATATTGTACCAAACTCATTGAAGAGCTGAATTTCCGAAGGTTAATTACATTACAGCGGCGTTCTATCGACGTCGATAAAATCGCCACCTGCTCCGACGAAGCTGTAAGTTGGCATCTCACTTAACAAAAAGCTAAAGCAGCCGAATTTTCGTGAAGGAAAGAAAACGCGATAATTCGCCGTAATGAATATTTAATCTTTGTTTTTCTTTTTGAACATTTTTACGTCATTAAGAATATTACTTTACACGTTTTTATACTTAGCGTAGGGGGCTTAGGACGCTTCAAATCATTCTAATTACAGCTTTCACATTTTGTTTTCACGGTCTAATGCCATTCAACAGGTCAACACAATCTCTCTGCACAATATAAAAAATACTTGTTGTGTCCTAGTGTACTAGTTGTATATTTATTCAGTGCAACTATTATATATTATTATTATTGACGACCTCTGTGGCGCAGCGGGCGAGAGCCTGCCTGCGACGCAAGAGGTTGCGGGTTCGATTCCCGCCGTGGAACAAATTTATGTACGATCTGCAGAAATTTGTTCCGATGGTCTGGGTGTTTTCTATGTATAATAAAAAATATCTATCTATGTAAGTATATAATGTATTAAATATATCAGTTATCTAGTACCCATAATACAAGCTTTGAATAGCTTACTTTGGGGCTAGATAGTGCTGTGTGGATTGTCCAGCATTATTATTATTATTATTTTTTATTAGATTTTTTTGTTTTATTTGACAGGTCAGCTACAAGTTTTGTTTCCTGGGGCGTTGTTTATATATGACCAATCCAATCGCGTTTGCTTTTAGATCACGTTGTGACGTCACACGGTTAGAGCAAAGTATCTCCTATGTCATAAAGAACAAAGTCCAAGGTCATGTTGTGACTTTACACGGTTTGGGGCTGCGCTGTAGGGTTGTAAGCCGTGAGTTCGATCCCAACCAAGAAGAAACAATTGTACAATGAACCCAGCAGTTTGTTCTCTGTCTGGTGCTCTACGAATGTATTTGCAAAAAAATAAGAAAGCATACATAAAAAAGCCAGTTCTTCGTGATAATTACCTACCCGGTACCCGGAGGTATAAAAAACAAGGTAAAAGCATCTGAAAGCTCCAAACCTTCACAACAAAACAACTGAGTCAAAGGAGTTTTGTTGAAAATGCAACCTCAGAACAATACAGAGTTTTTTTTACAAAACGAAGCTTTTAATCAACGAGTCTAGAGTAAACCACTTACAGTAAACTATTGCCCGCAGTTAAACAATTTAATTAGAGTCTATCTCACGTAGAGTTGCGTCGAAGTTCACCTACTCGTATCACAGGCGACTGTAAACTTTAACCAATTAATCTTAGAGTTTAAAACTGTTTTTCTTCAGGAAGTGAGTTTATATATATACACGTATGCTTCTTTTGTAAGTGCAGGCTGAATTTAAAGGACTCTCTTGTATAATTCTTTTACAAAAATAAACTTGAAACGGTTTGTGATAGACCATATTTTTTTCTATTCATGAATAATTCAAATCATTCCGTGTCCGCTTTTTTTATATAATGATAAAATTCAATAAAATATATTATTTTGTACATATGTACAACTTCTTTCGTTCGCCATGATTGAAAATTAACCAATTGAGAGATTCAGAGATACGTCACATAATGACGTCACATCTAGTTTTCAAAATTATAATCAGCTTTTGTTTTTCGAATTTGTCTTTCGTTGCCTCCTCTAAAGGGTGAACAAACAATGTAACTTGAAAAAACCATTAGTGAGGGCTCAGCTCAATTTTGTGTTTAGAAAGAAACCCTTAGTTTTTTGCCTGTTTTTCTAGGCTTCGTTGCGTAGATTTTCTTCATTCTTTAAATGTTGAATATTTATAACGGAATAAAGTTCATGAACAGTGAATAACTCTAAACCCGCGTAACATCTCGGTTAAAGTTTTGCCCATTTTTCTCTCAATCCAATTTTTACAGTGTTGCCATTTATCTACATAATTCATTCACCTTCTTTAATACCTAAGAGTAGTAGAGCTCTTTGTGAAGGGCTCGTCCGGGGAAGTACTACCACCACGCCTTTTTCTGCCGCCAAGCAGCAACGCTGTGTTTCGGTTTGAAGAGTGTGGTCGCCGGTGTAATTACAGGCACATGAGGCTTAACATCTGTATGCCTCAAGTTGATGGACGCAGGGCAGTGCATCGTAGGGCACGTTCCTATTGTGCGTGACCTACGAGGCAATGTTTTGTTTATAGGTGATGGTTACCACTTAACATCAGGTGGGCCATCTGCTTGATCCATCAGCTAGTTGTATAAAAAAAAACCTCTAAGTTCTATAATAGTGAAAATCACAATTCTGCCGTAACAAATAATTACTAACTAGCACGGATTCCTCAGTGTCTACTCGCAAAAATGTAGGAAATAAAAAAAATGGTATCTGCACACCAAGTCTGTTTTTCGTTATAATTATTATGTTTTCATAACATCTTTTTTGTTTAGAGATTTGTTAGTTCTTAGCACCTCCGATAGAGGCGCTTATATCAAATATCCGATAAGCGCCTCTATCGGGTGAGTAAAAAAAGGCTTATAAGAAATACGAGAAGCTATAAAATAAAAATGGGACTCGTAACTGTAAGTTTTTGATGAAAAAAAAAGTGTTCATATTTTTATTTATCCGGAACCACGTGGGTATATTTTGTAGTTGCCACGAAGAACAGATAATCTTATCGTGGGATTCTAAGATTTATCCGTCCTTCGTGGCAACAACTAGAACCTTCTTTCTCAGTAGTAGGGTAGACTGGGTACGGTTGTAACAATTTTGGGTAGATTGTTCGTACCGGTTTCATTAATAGTACGAATAACATATTAAACGTTTGAAATTAAAGGGTAAACATTTGTCTTCAAATGGGCATAACAATTAGAGGTCTAGATGCAACTGTTGCTTGGCAGTTACAATTAATGGAAATGTGGCCTACTGTTACAACTGACCCCCATACCAGGGGCGGTTGTAACAGTGATGGGGGGCAATTGTAACATACCCAAATAATACACAGTGTATGCATTTCAATCACTTTTATTATTTATAAATCAAATTTAAGGTACTTTTAAATTACTTAAGATTAATATGGCACCATTTTAGGAACATTTTGAGGTAGTCTTCTGAATCAGTCTTTAACATTTTCAATTTTAAGGTAACATCGTAGTTATTTTCATCTTATACTAGCAAAAATAAAAGCTTTATATCCCATTGTTAAATTTTCCGTCTCCGCATCACCTTCGGTCGCTGCATCTCTCTTTCGTTTGTATCGTAACAGAGAGACGTAGTTAGTTCCATGGGTATCTGCTGCTTGTCTTAGAGAACTCCCAGTTTTAACTTCATCGTAAGCATCCTTGTAACGAAATATCTCGTTTTCACCTCTTGAAGTCTTTCTTACGCGTTTCCTAGGCATCTGCAATGTAAAATAAAAATATTTCCTAATGTTACAACCGTACCCACAAAAACTGTTACAATCGTACCCACCCCACCTTTCTGCCAATAAAACGATCTCAGTGACAAGGCTAAATAACCTACACAGAAACAAATTACTGTACTCTGACCTCTAAAGTCTAACAATTACGCATGAACACAGACAAAACTTAGAACACTATATTAAATATGCAATTTAAGAAAGAAATCGATCAAAAATACTTACTTTTGGTTAACAAAACACAATAGGCCCCTTTGCAAACGTATTCTGCGCTCAGTGTGCGCCGCAACACTGGCGATCATGTCCGGACACGCAAGCCGCGTGTCCCGCCCCTTGTACCCCTCACCGTACGGTGAATAGTTTCGCGAGTACATATTTAAATTGTTTCAACCGTCCTGTGTTACAAACGTACCCAGTCTACCCTAGGTACGTACACTCGATACACGTAGTTCAAAGCCCGATTTATAGGATTAAGTCCATCCATTGAATACAAAGAACACTCTTAATGTAGCAGAAATAGTCTAGACAACGATTTACCTTCAATAGTTGTTTTGATCTTAGGAATTTGTTACATGGCTATTCCCATACAAGCTTATGTAGGAAATAAGTAAGCCTATTCTAACAATGCTATAATATATCCCCCAATAGCATCCTGAGGACTGTTGCTGATAGCTGGAGTTCTCCTATATGGAAATGTCTTGTGCTGAGGACGATCAATGGAGGAATATATTTCTCACATTGATTATCCTTAGTGTTTCACAATTCAGTGTTTTATAATTTTAGTAAATTTTAAGTATTTTCAAAATTGTACTTTCTATGGACTTTTTGTCGTCTGAAATAAACGATTTTTATTTTATTTATTGTTAAAGAAAAGCCACAATTTCGTTGTGATTTACAATTTTTAGTAAGTCTGAGCAATAACGTTTTCATAAAACGAAATCCAGCAAAGGATTTCTGCGAAAAAGGGAGACTAAAACAAAAATTACAGACAAAAAACTAGCGTATCCTACGTCCTGAGGCTTCAGTGTCGTTATTGTTCTAATCAGTGTTTGATGTTTGTCGTCGAATATAGGAACTTTTCAGAAATGTCAGAGAAAACGAAAACAAATAACATAATTACTAATGTCAATATTTCCTTGTTATACTTTCTTATATAAACTACTAGCTTTTGCCCGCGGCTTTGCTCGCGTTTAGAAGTATTATTATTAATTAGGCATAGTTTTTGCGGCTTTACTTTTGTTAAGCGTGTGCAAAAAATTGGAGGGTTGAATTTATCGAATGAATGAATGAATGAATGAAAATACTTTATTGTACACCTTAAAAGAAAAACAGTAAGTACACTAAAATAAATAAGGAATAAAACTAACTGTACAATGGGCGGTCTTATCGCTGAGAGCGATCTCTTCCAGACAACCTTTGGATGGAGAGGATTGTAAATTAAGGAAGTTGGTCGCAGGTGCACGAGAAAACTAAGTTGACAGTAAGTAAACAAATAGATTACATAACACTATAGATAGTTAGAAAGATTATATACTAAATCGAAATCATATTGAAGCGGACGTCTTCATCATAGTAGCTCCAATCTTTAATTTCAGTTCAATCAGTCGAAAATCTAAGAAGATTTATACAAACTTTCATCCCTATTTTATCCCCTTAGGGGTGGAATTTATCAAAATCCTTTCTTAGGGGATGCCTAAGTCATAGTAGTTTTATGCATGCAAAGTCAGCCCGATCGGTTAAAATTGACTCTGAATTGATCACTATGTCAGTCAGTCAATCAGTCAGTCAATCACCTTTGAGTTATATATATTTAGATACAAACTTTCATCCTCTATTTCATCCCCTTGGGGGTGGAATCGATCAAAATCCTTTCTTAGCGGATGCCTACGTCATATCATCTACCTGCATGCAAAATTTCAGCCCGATCCGTCCAGTGGTTTGGGCTGTGCGTTGATATATCACTATGTCAGTCAGTCAGTCAGTCAGTCAGTCAGTCAGTCACCTTTGAGTTATATGTATTTAGATTAGAAAAATTAGAAAACTTAGATTTAGATTAGATTTATATTTAGATAGAAGATAGATATAAGATTTATACAAACTTTCATCCCCTATTTTATCCCCTTAGGGGTGGAATTTATCAAAATCCTTAAGCCTACGTCATAGTAGCTTTATGCATGCAATTTCAGCCCGATCGGTTTAAAATTGACAAAATTTCATACAAAATTTCATCCCCTATTTCATCCCCTTGGGGGTGGAATCGATCAAAATCCTTTCTTAGCGCATGCCTACGTCATATCATCTACCTGCACGCAAAATTTCAGCCCGATCCGTCCAGTGGTTTGGGCTGTGCGTTGATAGATCACTATGTCAGTCAGTCAGTCAGTCAGTCAGTCACCTTTGAGTTATATATATTTAAGATACAAACTTTCATCCCCTATTTCATCCCCTTGGGGGTGGAATCGATCAAAATCCTTTCTTAGCGGATGCCTACGTCATATCATCTACCTGCATGCAAAATTTCAGCCCGATCCGTCCAGTGGTTTGGGCTGTGCGTTGATATATCACTATGTCAGTCAGTCAGTCAGTCAGTCAGTCAGTCAGTCACCTTTGAGTTATATATATTTAGATTTACGTGATACTATCTACGGGACGTTAAAACAAATGAACATGATAGCTCCAAAAAAAACCTATGCTTATAAAAAAAAAATTTACATATTGGTCCTTAAAATATGAGATTGAGAGAATGAGCACACATTGATAATGTTTGACGATATGGATAACCAAATGAGTAATGATAGTATTCTCTCAGAGGCCACCACCAGCATGTAGTCGAGTTTGAAGTGGTAAAAATCAATTCAAAGTCTAAAGGTCAAATTGAAATTGATTGTAATCAAAAAAGTCAAATTGATTGTAATTTATACAAATTACAATCAATTTGAAACATCTAATTTACACTGAGATCCGGCGTCGTACGAAAATCTTCGACGTCGGTGACAGGGCGATAAACCTCAAGTGGAGTTGGGCAGGACACCTTGCCAGACGTGGTGATGGCCGGTGGAGTAAAGCCTTGACCGAATGGTGGCCGAAATCAGGCCGACGAAATCTAGGCCAACCGAAAGCGCGATGGGTCGACGACATCGTAAGGGTCGCTGGAAATACCTGGACCCGAGACGCAAAGCACAGAGGAGGCTGGCAGAAAATGAAGGAGGCCTATACCCAGCAGTGGGTGACACCGGGCTGAGATGATGATGATGATGATGATGAAAAGTTAAGGAAATGGGACGTGTAGTTAAGTTGATGTAGTTTTAAACGACGATCTTGTCTAATACAAATTTATTTATGTTATGAATTTTTTTCTTCATAAAGGGAATTGATAGGCGATTATAATATATTTTCTACAATATATTATAATATATATTCTACAACATGCCGGTTTCCTCACGATGTTTTTCTTCACCGTTTGAGAGTACTGGCATTGTGCACATAATTTTTTTAACAGAAAAACTCATTGGTGCTTACCGGTTTCGAACCCACGACCTTTATGATCGGAAGGCGGGGTATCTACCACTAGACCACCAGTGCTCTCATATTGATCTCGCTTTGATATCGATTAAATTATTAAACGGAGTGCACCACGTACTCTTCATCTCTAATCAATCTTATTTGATATTTATGTTAATTCACGCAAGTTAAAAAACCAATTTGAATTAAAACAAAGGTATTTGTATCATGACTTTTATTTTTCATTCCGACTGAAGCCATATTGTGCAGCCGACCGCAAAAATTCGATGAATAGAAAACTATATTATGAAAATTCACCAAGGTTTTTGTCCTTCAAATATGCAAAAAGTGTTTTTAAGGTGACCTTTTTGGGCACGTGGGCAAATAGAATAACAAGTAGGTATATATTCGTACTATAAAATCTTTGTACTAAACAGACAATGCACAATGCTGGGCCTTAGAAAATGAAAGTGAATTTCGTGTGTTACCTACTACTACTGTGGGTGCATTTAGAAATGAATTTCTGAAATTGAACACCAAATGGGTAGAGCGAAAAATTAAAATTTTGTATGAAAATAGCTTAGCGCGACTTGTATTGAATTCTGTACTGTAAATATGCTTATAGGTACATGAGTGCTCTCTGAAAGCTAATATGCCAATGAATAAGACCTCAAGTGTATTTTTTTCTGAAAATAGACATCATCCTATTGATGGGCTCTACAGATTTTCTTGATTCACGTAAAACTATGTTCTAAGAAGTAATTCTCAGAGCACAGTTATATATACAGCCCGTTGCGTGTTTCTCAGCGTTTGCTCGAGGCTAATAGTCAGCGACCATGATTACGCTCTCCTTTCTCATCTTTTTCTTGTCGTATATATCACTAGTTTGAAACCTTGTGTTGAAAAGATCTGCGCGCTCAATTCGAGCCCTTGGCACATGTTTTAGAACTTTTTAGGTGCTTCGGTTTCATCACGTTTTCATAATAAACCAAATTCTATTGTGACACGACTCACCGCAGACTGGCGTGCATAGACTGACTTGCACATCCACGCTCACGTTTATTTACCCAGGCTGCAATGCACCTCGCACGCCTAAACATTACCCTTGCCTAGCAGACCGGAATACTCGAGTGCAAACACAAGCCAAGTGCGGCAAATATTTGAATGATTGCCTGGATACCGCAAGCGCTCCCTTTGCACGAGTTTCTGTCGATTTTGAATTGCAAGCCTGTGTCGCTAATCTAACTAATGTTCGCTGACTTCTCTGGCTTGGTGGGTTACAGCTGAAGCAGGTTTGTTGACTCATTTTTTTTTGTTTGTTGCCTGTTCTTCTCGATGTTGGTCGCGTGGAACTGGCACTAGAGTCACTTAGTTTTAAGGCCACCCAATCAACAGGTGCATCCGCGATCTGGTTTGACGTCTGTGGGCGGGAGGCTTTATGCTTAAGCTAAGCATGTAGCATACACTATGTAACAACTATGACCTAATCAAAGTGAGCGATTCCACCTTATTTCGCCGAGTGCCTTCTCCGAGCTGATCCAACATCCCTATAACAGCGCTATAATTATGTTTGCCCAATTTTTCTATATATTCGTTTCGCGCAGCGCTCCAGAAAGTTCCTCCAAATTGCAGTGCAAGTCGACTGCAGCAAATATTTGAATTGTAGAGTGGGATTGGTTTGCTTTCTACGTATTCAGTGGTGTTTACATCGAGAAATAAAAATTCTTCGGATCCGCAAAATCGTGTGAAGTAAGCCCCTGGTTTTGACATGAACAATACAGCTTCCTAGCGAAGCTGATAGTCTATTGTCTATAGTCCAAGGTTTTTGGAAAGGGTTCGATTGGAATTGAATGGACGGTATTAGACAAAAACAAAAGTATAAATTTGATCAACGAATCCGGATCACTGGTATTCACTGGCTCCTTATTGATGTTGTACCTAGTGATTAGTCAAAATTCTAGTTTTATTTTCTGCGTTTTTAATAGCTATTCTTACTTTACATTACAAACGTCTAGCCACATTAATCTAACAAGTTAATTTCGTTGCATAATACTTCAAATGAGTAATACTGAATACTAAAGAAAATCCACGTTTTTTTTTGTTTCTCTATATAAAAGTGGATCTTTGTTAGTAGTAGCATAAACAAGCTTGAACTAAAAGTAGTCATCATCACTCCTATACTATAAGTTAGGCTCTTACCTGCTCGATCCCTCGTTCCAAGCACTGACGCGATCTGAGGCCGCTCCTCATTGATGACCAGCTCTGCTTGCTCACTGTACACTGCATGCACCGAAGAGATACAGGTCAGCCGTAGCTGGCCTCTCTCGAAGCTATCTGGACGCACCATGAAGGAAAGCTGACTGATTGAGGCCACCTGAAAACGATTTCACTTGATCAAGAAATGTCCGTACTCTCTAACGGATTTCTTTTTATCGTCGTTCAGTTTCTTTCAAAACAGTGTAGAGAACAGATTTTTAAGTGTATCTCAAATGTTATAATTTACAATGCACTTAAATACGTTTCAAAAAAATCACTTAAAAGGCTAATATCGTGACGAAACTAGCCTGTCCAAGAACCTAAAAAATTTTATAACACTCAAAAGCTCCTTATATAATAAGTACGATAAGGCGTACTTATCCTTTCACCACACTGTTTCATAAGAACTAGTGACACGACGAAAAGAAGAACTTGATCAAGAACTCTGTCCATACCGTATAGTTAGATAGATAACAAGATAACACATTGATTTATCACCGAAATACAAAATTAAAATAATATACTGTGAAACAAAAAATCGGAAACAAGATAAAATGATAAATAACAAAAAAGTATCAATAAACAAAAGAAAATTACACGTCAAAATAAAATTTGAAATGATAAATATTTGTTTTGTTCCGCGTGTGTTGCAGCCCGACAAAAAAAATGTAATACTCGTAGCTCAGCGCTTATTTATACCTCGTACCATGTACCAACATCAAAAAATACCTTGTTTGTGGTTTCAGCGGTCGGCATCGGATCCGTGGCATCCTCATCCATGTCCTGGTGTCGCGGCGGAGGCAGCACCACTGTGTCTTGACTTGACAGAAGCACTCCATCCTGATAAATAATATTTGACAAGGTTGGTTGCATTCTTCAAAACTGAGTTACAGCAGAACTACAGAAGCAGAGCTAGAATATCGTGTGCTCGTATCATGTCTTTATTAAACTACTATTTATTTATCAGTTGAGCTATCTAGAGATCGTTTGCAACGGTCTGCAGATAGCTCAACTGTTTCATATGTATTTTGTATATTTTGTACATTTTGTAAATAATTGTAACTATTAGTTGTAATTTTCTTTGTCAATAAATGTAGTACATGTTTTATTAGCAAGGAACTCATGCAAGTTTCGTCTGGTTTTGTCGTCAATTTGTCGCGGTCGCGTTCGCGCACCTAGATTCATCTACGTTTCTAAGTAATCCTTATGATTAGACTGAATAAATAGCTATTGACTTAGACTTTGAAAATAGTGAAATTTCCTGCAAAATTCCTACGTCTAGTAACAAATTTTAACGTGTTAGGTACAAGTTGCAACTACACCAGAAAAGAAACGTAGCATTTAGTATACTTTACTAAATTATTTCGATTAGTTTTATAGCGACTGTACTAGTTCTGTAAAATGCATAAGAATTGAAAACAGCGTGTGGTTCTCTAAACAATTTATAAGCTACCTATTTAATATGAAAAAACTGAAACTGAAACAGCTTCACGACTTTGATCCCCAGGTACGGTAGATATCCCTTCAGATCTCCCAGTACCAAGTAGGTACTAATTCAAGATTCTTTGAGGATGTCTAAGGGGGGTAGTCAGAGGTACGTCCAAACATTACATTTGGCACATACCCACATTTTGCAGTTGTTAGTATTCCATACGTGACAGGTTGCAAGCCCATCGCCGCTGTTAGAATACTAACTGGTTTCCTCACGATGTTTTCCTTCACCGTTTAAGAGCACTGGCATTGCGCACATAAATTTTTCGATAGAAAAATCCATTGGTGCACGACCGGATTCGAACCTGCGACCTTACGATCGGAAGGCGGGGTCACTCCCACTAGACCACCGGTGCTCTAATTATAATTTATATGAAAATTATTATAATCATGAAAATCAAGGCTCACTCAAAATACTTAGCTTGTTACCATCAAGTTTAGGTATTAAATAACTTCGCATTAATTTTACATACTCCTTTGAGAGGGGTAGAGTTAAACACACGCCAAAAATTATTCCACCCCTAAAATAATGAAAATGTTTCCGACAGCAAAATTATCGAGAGCTAAAAACATGTTTCGTAAGCGCTCTGTCATTAATCAAAGTCAAAAACCAATTAGAGAATGATATTGTTCAAAGAATTATCGATTGCGTGCGGTCCCCGGGCGGGAAGACAAATTGATGTGTTGAGATTTTTTGCGGCCCTATATCGAACAAAGAGAAGGGGAAATATTGTGTGAATCACCATTAATAGTCTTACTTATAAAAATTCGTAAAACGATAATGTTATTGCCAAAGCTAATTGCGATCTCCACCAAAGTGTTTTAAATGCTAAAAACTAAAGATGCAATACTTTGCTGTACTACTTAGCTAATGTAGTGTAAATCTAAATATATATAACTCAAAGGTGACTGACTGACTGACTGACTGACTGACATAGTGATCTATCAACGCACAGCCCAAACCACTGGACGGATCGGGCTGAAATTTGGCATGCAGGTAGATGTTATGACGTAGGCATCCGCTAAGAAAGGATTTTGATCAATTATACCCCCAAGGGGATAAAATAGGGGATGAAAGTTTGTATGAAACTTTGAATTCCTTAGCGCGAGCAAAGCCGCGGGTTCAGCTAGTATGTTATAAAATGTACCGCTCGTCTAAAGCTTGCATAGTTTTTAACCCAAATCGTTATCCACAAACCCGATGTTTATGATCTGTAATAAGTACCTACCTACCTATCAGTTATAAGTTTTGAGGAGTGCACAAGTATGATAAACGTTAAATATTACTATTGTTACGTTCTACGATTAAATTTACACTGGAATCTGTATTACCTATATATAAGTTTAAGTACAAATAAAGATATTTTAAAATTGAAAAATTGAAATTTGCGATCTCGTGGTCGTACTTCTTACTACCTCCTTAAAGAGCCTCAAAGAATCTTAACTTAGTACTTGATGCTTAGATATCTGACGGGACATCTTATACCCTACTATATTTGAGACAGGCGCCATAATACAAGTTTTGCTGTGTGGAATGTCTACCGATATGTTCTCCAGATATGTTCCTAACTTGTAAAGCTTGTTTAACTTGTATATACATTGGATCCTCATATAAAATTAGGTTTTTTTATTTCTGATTCTGTTTTTAGATAAGAACACTAGAACCCACCTGAATAGTGTCAACGAAAGGACCAAACGTCTTCCACGGACTGAATATGATATTAATATTCTCTTCTCCCGGAAGCTGTGTGCTTCTAAGCGGAGTGCTTCTGCTAGGAGACGCGTGAGGCGCCTCTAGCGAGACTACTGGACTGGGGAGGATCCTTTGCTGAATAACTGGTTTGCCTTGGATCTGCGAAATAAAAAAAATATAATTGTTTAAAAAAAACAGACTTCAAGTACACTGAAAATGTTGCTGACGGGAATCACAAAGTGAAATGTCATTTGTTTTTTATATTTATGAAGGGCTTTGTCGCTGGGCGACCATACTGCTCTAAATACAACATGAATAAAATACACCACATTATCAAAACCTAATTTTCCCTATTTTGTGTAATGGTTTTGGTTATTGTTGATTTGTAAAAAGCGGTAAATAAATTTTAACATAATTTAAAAAACGTTATATTTGGTTCTTGTGAATTTAGTTAAAAAGGGGTGATATGGGACCTTTGAAGTATAAACCTACCAAAGAAAAAGAATTATCAAAATACATTTCTAATAGGCAGAGCAATCACGTAAGAAACACATGAGGCCAAACCGTTAACGCCTTGAAAAAATATTAATTACTCCTAAGTACTTTATAATTAGTCCAAGCCGTTAAAGAAATAATAATCGTTTTCATACAAGCTAGTTTATAATGAGTTAGGATACATTTCGGTGAGTGCGCGTCCGAACTCCACAGCTTGATCCCCTCATCCCCATTCTACCATCGGACCACTAGACGTACGGAAACGAGGCATCCATTCATGGTTGACATACCAACTGCCCGCACCAAGCGCTTTGCTTCTTCATTCATCATGCGCACAGCCAATGAATGGAATTCCTTACCGGCGTCCGTCTTTCCGATGACCTATAATTTGGTTACTTTCAAGAGAAGAGTGAACAGGTATTTTCTAGGTAAACGTGCCACATCGTCGACCACATCATCACTTAACATCAGGTGAGATTGCGGTCAAACGTTTTTACCTATAAGTTGTAAAAAAAAGAAAAAAAAGAGTTCTTTTTCTCTTTGAACATGTAAAAAATAATTTGGTTTTTCACTAAACACTGGCTTGCCTGTATAAACTTGTAGCAAGTGACAATATCGTCGCGTAGTAAGCGGCATTTAATATTATGTGCACACCAGTACTCTCAAATGGTCGAGAAAACTATCGTGAGATCAACATGTATCAAGTGCTCGAAAGGAGCCTGTTTAAGTTTCACTTAAAATCCTTTCACCACACTGTTTTGCAATAAACAACAATAACACACAACAAGATTGATCAGTATTCGTGTACCCCTAATGTAGTTTTGAACCACTTTTTTGTAAAATACTCGTATACTCAGCAAGAAAGATAAACGTAGCAAAATGCAATAAAGTGGCTAAAAGACAAAGTTTCATTCCAACATCGTTATTTCAAGTTTGCCAATAACTAAAAGAACACTGGAAAAGCACTAAAGAATGCAACATTGCACAGAAAACAACCAAGTTATTAAAGTTTGTAGAACCACAACTTGAAGTTTATCGAACATTCCAATAATTTGTTACTTTGGACGAGCCTGCGCCACTGTTTATTAGCTGTCAATTAAAATTATTGTTAGTGTGAGTCTTAATCAGCAAACACAATGCGACTTGTATTTTTGATCCTTTCATCTGTAAATGGAAGAATTTTCGACTAATGCCGTCCATACCATATACCAACACATTGCCGTCTATACCGTTACCAACAAATTAATAAGTCCGTAACCACAGCCGATTTGAGTGTTTTTTACAATAACAATTTTACTGATATTTGCACTTTTTTTCTTTTTAGCTACGTAGAATTTGTATCTTTCAAATGAAATTTATAATTAAAAATTCACCGTATAATTAATTACAAACAAAGAAAAATGATTTTTAAATAACTATCTAATGTATGTGTTTTCATGATGTCGAAAATTTGCTCGCTTCTTTGAAACAGTGTGATTTGCGCACATTCCGTTTATTTTTGTTTACATTCAACTGTAGAAAAACAAGTGTTATAGTGGATGTTCATTAGTTAAGACTATTATTTGATCCACGGTCTGTAACTACGCGGGTGGCGGCCACTTACCTGTCTCTCCGAGGAAAATATTCGACGAGATCCGGAGAAACTTTTGAAACGATTCTATTTTCGACCACATAATTGCTGTAATATCCTTAATGATCTTAGCAATTGTTTTTATGCAGTTTTTTTTATTTTTTACATTTTCGAGGAAAATGAAAGTGGCTTCAAACCCCACTCTTTGGAACAGATTTACAACTTTTATCCCCAGGCACGGTAGACCTCCAATTAGATCTCTTAAAATTAGTTTTAATCTTGAGTTGGTACTTAGATACCAACGCAAGATTGGCGATGTCTAAGGAGAGTAGTCAGTGGTACACCCAATACTATTAAGTACATAATAACTCTTTAGAATAATATTTACAATCTTTTTAATTCTTATAGATGTTTCGATACTTGCTTGCTTCCTAGCAAATGGACTGTGTGACTTACTCGTATCTAATGTTTGTCAGTCAAAGTAAAAAGGTATTTGGAATGTCCAAGAATATTTATTTATTCATTGTTATTATCACTTTGAAAGTTCAAGGATTTTTTTCCAAGCCAAGCTTTTGCGCTAAACCTCTGTATTGTAATTGAAGTAATTGGGAATCGGAAACTTATTTCATTTTCCTCAAACACAAGAACTGTTTCGTAACTGTTGAGAACTTTTTTGTTTACTCTCCCTAAAGAAAGTTGATACATTAGCAGCTATAAATAAACAATAAGGACTGAAGTCGACAGAATAAATTTGATTCTAGAAAACAATAAAACTGACAAATCTTGCACAAAACCATAATAATCTAAAGTTGTATTTATGCTTAAAACTAAACTATTATATTGTGCAGATTGAACAAAACTTTGAATTAGTTGTCGTAGATTAGCTAGCAATATTTATTAGATATCATTATTCTCTATGATATAGGAGATTCCTTGCCCCAAACCGTGTGAAGTCGCATACTACAAGTATCTTGGGATTTATTCTTGAATGAATGAATGAAAAATTCTGTATTGTACACAAAAATTTACAAAAAAAAGAACATAAAAATAAAGTAGTAGGTACAATGGGCGGTCTTATCGCTGAAAGCAATTTCTTTCAGACAACCTTTGGATGTAGAGGATTGTTAAAATATGGAAGATTGGTTGCAGGTGCACGAGGAAAGTTATAAGAAAGGTATAAAAACATTACACAAATTAAAAAAAATGAATGTTGGTACTTATACAATAAACTAGCTGAACCCACGGCTTTGCTCGCGCCAAGGAATTCAAAGTTTCATACAAACTTTAATCCCCTATTTTATGCCCTTGGGGTTAGAATTGATCAAAATCCATTCTTAGCGGATGCCTACGTCATATCCTCTACTTGCATGCCAAATTTCAGCCCGATCCGTCCAGTGGTTTGGGCTGTGCGTTGATAGATCACTATGTCAGTCAGTCAGTCACCTTTGAGTTATATATATTTAAAAGATAAAGAAGATAGTTGCTTAACATTCTGTACATACATAATAGGTAATACTAACATACGTTCTTGACATAGGAGATGTCCAATCCGTGTGACGTCACAACGTGATCTAAACGTAAACGCGATTGGATTGGTCATAGTGAATAACGCCCCAGAAGAGGGAAGGCCGGAGGCTAGTCTTCCACAATCGAATAAAAACAAAAACATTAATTCTTCATTTTACAATTTAAGTTTGAGCGTAGGTTGAAGAGGACAAAGGGTGGAAATACACAATAAATATAAAATACTTCACAAAACCCTACCATAATTTAATAACACATAAAGTTTATGGGTTATTTTCACTTAAAACGAACGAAGTTTTCAGCGAAAACCATTTATTTCGTTCGCAAAGTAATAAAATAACACCTCTTTGGAGAGCGAAGTATTTTGTTGATACAACAATAAATAAAGGCAGAGGTGTCGTTTAAGTTCAAAAACTTTTATTTGTGCGACGAAGTTTTTGGAATCTGGTACCTTAAGATAACAAGTTTAGAGCGTTTGGTACAGTCAGCTATGTAAGGTAAAGTTATTGTAAGTTAAGGTTTTAAAATCTCATTTCCACGTGTTTCAGGGAACTTATGTCCTTAAAAATCTCCCTTCTTGTTTTAAACTCCTCTCCATATAAATGTTGTCTGGAAGAGATCGCTTCCCAGCGATAAGACCGCATATTTTACCATTGTGTCTTTTAGTTTGCTGTATTTTTTTATATTTTATTAGTTTGTTAGTACTAAAGAATTTTCATGCTTTCATTTACTTATCATTATCATCAACTCTGCTCTGTATCCACACCCTTATGCGTCTCTTGTCCAGGTGTTTCCTGATACTTTTACGATGTTGTCGACCTATTCTGCATAAACCAGTCACCATTCTTTATTCTTTATTGCACACAGTAAAAAACATATGGTAAACTTAAATAATAAAATATGTACAAAGGCGAGCTTAACCCTTAAAAGAGTTCTCTTCCAGCAAACCTAGAAGGATTGACCATACTTACGAGTCTCACTCCACTTTCAGTTTTTCACCATACTATTACTATACCTACAAAATCAGTAAGTAGTTATATCAAAAGTACACTCGAAACACTAATACTAATAGCAAGATTTCCTTGCACTTTTAGCAAAGGTAGCAATTTCTAACACTAAATTGTGTTTTTTGATATTTTACCGCCATCAGTACAAGGTTATGATGTAAGAGCCTTTCTGTACTAAAGGGAGATAGCAGTAAGTTCTAGATGAATGAATCGCTTGATAGTGCTTAAATTATCTCCGTAGTTTGGTGCAAAGTTACCAAAGCTGCCTTGGGAGCTTTTGTTTTGTCTTTTGTTTTAATGAGGTCGCGATGTCATTTTTTAATGTTTTGAGCATTAAAGCTATGGCTATACAGGCAAATTAAGTCATGTTTAGATGGATGGTACGTCGTTATGTCAATTGTTATTATAATTTTATTAATCTAAATATATATAACTCAAAGGTGACTGACTGACTGACTGACATAGTGATCTATCAACGCACAGCCCAAACCACTGGACGGATCGGACTGAAATTTTGCATGCAGGTAGATCCGCTAAGAAAGGATTTTGATCAATTCCACCCCCAAGGGGATGAAATAGGGAATGAAAGTTTGTATGAAATTTTCAAAGTAAACGAGCGCGAGCAAAGTAGCGGGATCAGCTAGTGTTGCATAAACTTAATGCACAAAATACACAATTTGAGGACAATGCGTGAGTCGTGTGGAACTCGCAGATTCACCTAGTTTTAAGCTGTTTCAAAGCGATCCTGTGTTTTATCTGAATAAATACCATTGCAGTACCTGTGGCGCATGTGGTACTGCGTTGCTCCGCAACTAACGAAGCCAGATCCAAAACTGGACTGCAGAGCTGATCGGGTCTTTCTCTTCTGCATCCAGGTCATCACCGGGGATGCTTGAGCATTGCTGCCACCAACCCAAGGTCCTTCTCCGCTACTTTAAGGAGTGGTGCTGGCTGGGGTGGGTTAGCAGGGGATAATGCCCATTGCGGGACGTCCGCGTGCAGATCATATTCCCCCACCACGAATTAGAATACCCTTCGCCATAGCGGGCCAGTTTAATAAATAAATGTAGCAAACAAAAGTAATCAAACATAATTCCAGTTAGAGTTATAACGCGGCCAATCAAAATTGTACAAAACAAATTACATCCAAGTGACAGATTAGGGGCATTAGGAAGGTTAAGAACTCCCTCGGGCTCTGCCCAAAGGGTTAGAGTTAAACCCTGGATACACAGAACGGCAATCGTAATCGTAAGTTTCCTTGTAGCTCATTCGTACAGTCAGTACGAAAAGTTATAACCGCCAAGAAGCTTCTTTCCCATATATTTCAACAATATTAGTATTCGTAAACAGGCAACTAGTTAAGGTCATAGTATAAATTATTATTATTATAGAGATTGATCCCAAGAATTGTATCGCAAGGATCACTTTAAAATGTCTTAAAGCTATGTGCCAGTTGTACGCAACCTAAGATCAGTTAACCAAATTTCCACCGCTTTTTGTATGATCCTTGTTACCAAATAATGAAGCGAATATAATTACGCATTGACGTAGGCACAACCAATATAGGTAGGTTAGTGCATCTTGAAAACCCGGTTTTAAAGTTATAGGTTATTTTGAGAAATTTATTCATACTGCGTCGGTACGCGGTGCCTCTGTGTTGCTAATGCCATTTTATTATTTCTCCCTCCCTGTCATTTACTGCACACTACAGAATAAAAACAGTAATTCGTACATTAAATGAAATATGTGGTAAACACAACACGGTGAAATAAATGACTGAATAATTATTCAAATAAATAATACGATAATCGTTCACTTATTCTGAGTTATAAATTACTGATATTGTTTGTTCAACTCAAGGATTTCACTTTTAATATGAAAGCAAAGTAAAATATCCCTAATTTTGGTTCCTGGAAAACCCTGAAACTAAAAAAAAAACACAAGAACTGGGACCAAGCCTATAAAATCAAATTAATTATCATCACAAGGTTTCGCTCAAAGTCCTGTACACTTGTCTTTATAAAAAGTACTTTTACCTACCCCCAGTTTTTGAAAGTGCGACCAGTATTTAATCGGATGTCAAGTCTCTTGCTATCTCTATCTAATTTTAAGAGAAGGCTGAGATATCAAGCCACTTGACCGCCGATCAGTGTTGATCGAGCTTTCAGAAACCGGGGGTTAGAGTTTTATAATCTATTCACACTAGTTAATATTAATTAGGCGATACAATATTGATTCGGCACTGACAAAGCAGTTTTTATGTAACTAAAACTAAGCTCTTTGGAATATCCTGAATATAAAGAGAATTTTTGTGATTTGGTTCGGTAGTAACAAGAGTGTAGGCAGAACCTTTGTTCCCCAAAGCATCGCGTCGATTTTTTCCGACAAAGGATTTTTTTTCGATACGTTTTGTTTGTTGATTCTTGGACGCTGTTTGTTTACAAGTACCTTACAGAGTCTTTACAAAGAAACATGGGCGTCAACATATCGGGATAAACTATGATAACAATGGAGTCCCGAGAATTCTCGGGGAACAAAAATACTCACAGAACGTCAACAACAATGCCAATCCGGTAAAGCAGAGTTATATTTGGCATCAAAAAGAATAAAAGAATCACTAAGTTCTTAAAATGTTATATTTTCTTCTCTAAGGCCATCATATTGGACGGAGGACGAAAAGTAAACTTTATACTCGTCGTAGTACTCGAAAACAAACCTATTGACCTCTCAAAAACGTTTCACCACACTGTTTCGAAAGAAACATAACACGACAACAAGAAGAACGAAGAATACCGAGTTTTAAAATAATAGTTTTTTTTATGACAGTAATTTTTTTAAAGTATGTAGTTTATAACTGAGGTTTCCTTCAAAATTTTTTGAATCTGAAAATTTTTGAATCTGGAAAATGAAATATTTTTAATTGGTTAGCTTTTTAAATAACTAGGCTAGTTTCCCAGGAAGTAGGATTCGAGCTTTCTGCGTCCAACGAGAAGAAATCACAGTATTTATGTTATTTCCGTAATAAAACCATAAAAAAAACAAAAAGAGTTAAGAGGTTATTTGTGCTTCATTAAAATAATATAAACAAATTTAAGTGCCTTGAGACCAATGTAATGAACCTATTTGTCTTTTTTGTATTGCTATTCACCACAATAGACAAACGCAGAATCTAATTACAGATTCAATAGTGCTAGAATACGTTTCTTTTCAAGACGTCAACGGTACGTGACACGCAACACGTCAGCCATCAAGTCTCCCAGCCGTCAAGACACGTCAACCCCGTCAGTCGCAGTTTGCGATAAAAGAAGTGGAGTTTTGTCGCGTCCGCAAGCGTGACGGGCCAAGACGCGAGCAGCAAGTGAAATAAACCTTTATTTGAAAAATTGAATTCACTTGTACTCTTTTTATGACGTTGCTGACAGGCTTTCTTGTCAAATGATGCGCTAGAAAGTTGGTTCGCATGGTTGAATTTAGCAAGAGCCAGAATAACTCTTATTTATATTGAAATTTGTGGACAGTGAATTGAGAATCGTTCATCGTGAAAATATATAGGGAACCCATTTGTTTAGTATACACGTACAGATTGTTTTAATATTTTATACGAGAATGACAAGTCATATCCATAATCATTTATCTTTAAGTGACAATTAAAAATAGGAAACCACCACAAACGCCTTTATTAATCTTAATCAAAAATAAGGAGGTTGTGCAATCTTGTCGCAGAGATATCGCGAGATACGTAATACGATCGAAATCGGGAAAGGTGCGTTATTTCGATCACAGTTTGGAAGCAATGGCGTCCTTTATCGTTTACTTTTGTAATGTATTCCGTATTAAGCAGCTAATGAGCATCGAGACTCGTCCAATTACGGAATCTGTCATGAATTGGTATTAAGCTAATCGCTGGTACTCAATTATGTTATCAACTATGATCAAATACGTCACAACACGTCAACTGACGTGTCACGTGAACTTGATTGCTTTAATCGAAGTTAAATGAGTTGGACTGATGGGTCGAAGGTCAACTCAATGCTTAATCTCTATCGCTATCCGAAATGTCACTATAATGTGTTGATCCCATTTATCATGATCATAATAAGTCTAGTTAGAAAGGTTCACAACTGGACAAGCTTTTTCTATATTTTTTTAAATTACAAAGAATAACGGTTATAAGCCTTCATCCACTGATTATCTGTGAGCTTCACACTTTGGTCGGTCCATTGGGTAGATTGACCAAAAATATAATACTGAGCCTTATAGGTATTACTACCAGTAAAACTCCTTTACAATTGTTCTTACATATTTATTTAATCAGGAGAGAGATCAGGGAAAAGTCCTTTGACGGCTGTTTAATTCATAATCATTCAAAAACTAGGGCTTAAAGCATAATCTTCATATACCTAAATATGCGAACAAAGCCAATCCAACCAGTTTCCAATATGTAAAACCCAGAATAATCTACTCTGATAAAATGCATTATTAAATCATTGATATTCATGAATTCAGGCGCGGGTAATCAGTTCCCCGAGCGAGTACTTGTCGGGCTGTAAACAAAGTCATATTTTACACGTACGTACACATTATTAAAATCTGAATTTTATACAAAATGATGCATTGTTACCGTGTTTGCTTTTATTATGGTGATGCAAGGTTTTGCTCGATATGTTCGTTTTTTTTAATGCCAAAGCTGGCAGACGAGCATACGGGCCACCTGACTGCTGTTTCGTAGCATACAATTGAAAAGGCATTCTTATAAATAAAATTTCCTAATTATATTAATTTTTAATCGGTCTTAACGGATGCCTCGTGCACCAACATAACACAAATATGACAATAAATCACATTTTGAAAGAACTGACGTCACAGAAGTATTTTTTTATGGTTATATTTGGTTGTCTGTTCACCACAATATTTAAAGGGTCAGCAACGCGAGTGTGACACATCTGGTGTTACAAACGTCCACAGGCTGCGGTAACCGCTTCCCATCAGGTGGGCCGTATGCTTGTTTGCTACCTTGGTAATATAAAAAAAAGAAAAAACCACATGGGAACTTCCCCTCGCATATATAGGATACCTCATAACTAGAAAAAAATACATCACAGTATACACACTAATTTTATTTAATGTTTGACACGGTGTCACCCATTCATACTTTTTAATAAGTTATTTTATTTTATTTTGGTTTTGTACCTCAAAGCCTAAGTCGAAGTCAAAATAATATGTTTATTCAATAAAACCACAAAGATCACTTTGAAACGTCTTAAAACTAGGTGACTCTAGTCGCCAGTTCCACGCGACCAAATCCAAGAAGACCTAGAAGGCCTAGAAGACCTATTTACTGTATTTTATGTGACCCAATGTCTGCTATTATTATTTGGATTCAACCTATCCGTTCCTTTGCTGGTTAAAGATAAATCCGATGATACGAAGAATAAATACCGTTAGAACGAACGAAAATAAATTAGGTTCGACGAATTCGGTACTACAAATTCAATTTAATTTCATTACCCGCCTCCAAACGTCAATAATGCACTCTCGTGTGGTCTGCCCGCAAAGTTCAGTGATTACTTAGCAATCCAGCTGAATTGCAAGCAAGCCGAGCTTCGGCGGATTATTTAACTCCTATGATGTTATGAACTCCTAGTAACTCCTACACTCTGTGCTTCTTACTCCTGCACTCTTGCATGTGGCTGGCTGAGATCTGGGAGGTGTAGGTTTGATTTCAGAGGGATGATAAGTTTTGGCGTGAATGTGTGACATAAATGCATTTTTTTATTGTTTGAGTAGCAAATATCACAATAATAATAATAATAAATGATGCTGGACAATCCACACAGCACTATCTAGGCCCAAAGTAAGCTACTCAAAGCTTGTGTTATGGGTACTAGATAACTGACATTATATACTTACATAGATAGATATTTTTTATTATGCATAGAAAACACCCAGACCAACGGGACAAATTTCTGCAGATCGTACACAAATGTGTTCCAAGGCGGGAATCGAACCCGCAACCTCTGTTACATTTATAATATTAGTTAGATTTTACTTTTATATTTCACGACGCGTCTCGTTTTATTGTTTACTATAACGCAACGTTACAAACTTGATAGAATACTCAAAATGTCAATACACACGTATCCCAATGCGAGTGAATCAGCTGTTAGCATTTGATTGATAATGTATAGAGAATACATTGTCTTCGCTGAGTAATTCTCTGTCACACGTTCAGATCCCGAATCACTCACGAAAGACAGATGCATAGTGCGCTACGCAAACAGCAATTGTACTTTGTGATTCTGAAGCATTGGACTCGCAAATTTTGTAGGCTTCTCCTGATTGGACTAGACATAGATATATTAAGCCTATGATTGATTGCTTAGCTTTCCAGCCGCATCGCGAGTACGTAAGCCTTGAAGAGCTTTGATTGATTGTTTATCTCCTATACTGGTATGAACTCCTGGTAGATACTAACCGAATAGAAACCATAATTTTGTAGTGTTTGAATGTCTATGATTTACTAAAAATACAATGATTTACTAATTTACGTGCTTGGTATGGTGTAAAGAGCATTATAGTTATGTAAACAGCGACTATGACGTCAATAAAAGATTTAAAACTTGTTAGGCTTCGTTTACAAATGACGTCAACCAGAAAGATAGTCAACAGTAATCTTGTATTCTTTGCTGCGTTGAAAGAATAACAGATGATTCGCTGAAGCGGACACGAACAAACATTTTTTTATTATCATTGGTAAAATTTACCAATGATAATAAAAAAATGTTTGTTTATTTTTAAAGAAGAAGGGGAGATGGAAGGGAGGCCTTTGCCATGCAGTGGGGCACTACATACTCCTAATCATAAAAAATATTCTTATTTTTAAAAGTTAATTGAGAACATTATTAATAATTTATATTAGTAATACAGAAATGCCAATGTTCGTGATTGAAGTGAGCAAGGATTCTATAACTCAACCGCCGTAAACTGGACCCTCCTGATGGAATGCGGCTCGCGGGGCGGTGTACACACGGCATTGCGTCACAGCGAGATTGACGCACACCAAGGAATTTATAAACTACGTAATTTATAAATTCCATGACACACACACCGACACCTGACGAATGATTGGTCGAGCACACCCCGCCCCTGCGCGTCCAGAATCAGGAGAGTCCACCATCAGGGGGTCAAGTTTAAGGCGGTCGAGCTATAGCCCAATACTCAATACATTTATTGCTTACACATGGTTTAGTTCAGGTACATACATAGTTGTTGGTTGTTACTAAGTATTACATAGACCTTGCATAGGGCATAAACGTTGCGGCAACGTGGAGGCAGCCCGAGGTTTTAAATTATTGCCTACTAGCGACCCGCCCGCGCGCCCCTGCTTCGCACGGGTGCACATATCATGCATGCATTATACATATAGACCTTCCTCTTGAATGATTCTATCTATTGAAATAAACCGCATCAAAATCCGTTGCAAAGTTTTAAAGATTTAAGCATACATAGGGACAGAAAAAGCGACTTTGTTTTATACTATGTAGTGATGCGCATACCCTCTCGATCCATTCGATTCTCGAACAAGACAACCACGGGGTATTCCTGGTTGTCTTGTTCGAGAATTGACACCCTGCCTCAAACGTCTAGTTAGCGGTGTAAATAAGAACTTACACGATATTCAAGCGCGCCTTTAGAATATTTCGATTGCAAAATCAATATTATTCCAACAGCTATGCAAAGTCTGGGGAGTTCCGATTACTTAGCTTACTTGCTACTCAGAATTATGGCAAGAGAATTTGTATTTACTCGTTAGTAGAAATCTGGCAACTGAACATAGTGGCTTGGTTTTATTAACATTGAGTTTGAGAAAAGTATAAATCTTTACTAAATTAGTAAGGAGAAATAATTTTTGGTGAGATTATTAAAATACTGTAAATTCAGTCAACTATTTATGAGAGCTTGTCAACTGCCTACAACTTGTGTAGGAGAAATAGGTGGCGTTTTCATTAAAAACTAACGGGGAACTCTCGTTTCAACTGCTCATACTTAAAATGATATTGGTTAAAATACCATCAAAACATCACAGAAAAACTTAAAATAACCTTGGAAAATCCATTCAAATAAAGAGGTTATAATTGATTCTAAAATGACTACAAACTAACTCCCACCCTATTATTCTGAGTCCTCATCCAATAGTAACATAATATGTTACTACTGGATGAGGACAAATACGACGAGGAGAATTATAGGCTGTAAATGTAAGTCTGGTTTGCTGGAAATGTTAAGGTCAGTGTCACTTATTATATAAGTAAGTAGTATTACATGCCTCCACACTGACCTTAACATTTCCAGCAAACCAGCCTTACATTTCTACAAATAACAGCCAATATTTTTTATATCGTTAGCTCAGCGAAACCCATTTACGAAAACCCGCCAAAAAAATATGATCTACAGTAACAATGTTTTTACAGTGAACCCATTTTATTTAAGAAAAACTTGAAAAATTACCCGATAAGTTCTACGAAGAAATAACGAGTTACTGTACCATTTTCCGGTAAATTACTACTAAACGAAGATATTTCAAGTGGTAGGTTGAATGGCAACCTTTAGTCGGACAAAGAAGTTTCCACTCCACCCGGGCAAAACCAGCTAAGAGTCCAGCTAGAGGTGAACGGCTAGTAAAGTCGATAGGCTACGTCGTAGGCTTTCGTAGACACGCGTAGCCCCTGATCTACGCGTGAACCTTCTAATATTAAATTGAGCTTGGGCCTTTTGATGCAAATTAATGCATTGCAATTTAATTTTATCTCATTAAAGATGGCTTCTTTAATGTATTCATACGACCTGGCTTTAAGTATCTCTCTCTCTCTCTCCTTTGATTGGCTCAAGAGTTTAAAAATGTATTTCAACAAACACCCTATTCAATACGTTTAAGTGCCTTTGAGTAACGCTAGAAGTATATTAAAAGTATGACACCTTTTTTTATTCTTTTATACATACGACAAATATCGCACCCCAGATGGCATGGTGGTATAATTATTCCTTATTGCACACAGTAAAAACATACAGTAAACTTAAATAATAAATTCTAGCAAACCTTAAGGATTGTAACGCTTTAACCTGTTTATTGGGAAATAATAAAAATCTGATTCTCAAATATAATATTTAGATATTCAGATTTATTGATTCACTAAAGAAAATACTTCCTAGAGCGTGTGTTACATTGACTTAGATTTTAATCTTAGACCAGTTTCTAGAAACGAGCAACTGCAAGACAGTTAAGCTGAAGTGATCTAGCTTCTCTTTTATGAGCTACCCTAGGTCCGAGTTTCCGATAAAGTGGCACGGGGGTAGTTTTGCACAAATAAGTCGCGCGCTCACTCCAGCATTCTCAATACTTTAAGCTTCAACTACTTATAAATGCATGGATTCACCATTTAGATTTAAAATAAAGAGATATACTACATTTTAAGATACACGAACGCTACAGTTAGTTATAAAAAGTGGAGAAGGTACTTAATAAAAAGATATAAACAAATAAAAAGACGACATAAACCTGCTCCTATCCGTCGATTTGGTTTCAACCTGTTAATATATATATTATAAAAAAAAAAATTTACTTGTTAGGTTTTTTCTCGTATTATCTATTTTCCATAGTACCTACCTAGTCTTTTTAATTGAAGTATGTTTCTAATAGCACAACCGCTAAATAGCGTCCACTATTACTTTAAAACCCGCAGCTTAAATCAATTTAGATTTCCGGTTGTAATGTGAATGCTACAAACCCAAACTATATGAACTTTATTCTACAAACAATGCCGGACCAGAAACGGAAGCACTTGCTAATATTATATCCAATCTAATCAAAACTTGTAACACGTCAGCTTTGAGCCGCTTTAAATAGCCGCCAGTGGAAAATGAACCCTATTGTGGCAACTTTTTTGATACATTATTGTGCACAAAACATTATAAAATAACAAAGTGCTATTTTATTTTTACGGATTGAATTAAATTAGACAGATTTTAAACTTTGACAATTCTTGTACACATTATACATACTTGTACGCTTTTATCTAAAAAAATATTAAAAAAAATACAAAATGTCAGATATTTATTATTCAGTTGAAATTTGAATCGTATGGCTCAACTTGAATCACATTTAAACTACAAAAGTATATTTTTTCTACAAAATCATGCTATTTTATCGGTGAACAAGCAGAACAAAATTATCTAACACACAATAGTTTAGTTCTGTAACAAATGTTAAATCAATATTTGAGTTCGATTCCATTTTTGCGTCAAAAGACGAGTGCATTCAATATTTTGCACGATTCAATTGAGCTTGTGCAAACATGATCGCATTGTGGGCGTCGAGAAGGCTCAATTTCACACAATCCGATGTTATAAACACTCGACGTTGGATATTGTATTATAAAATTACACGAAACTTAATACAATTAAAATGAAATCCACTAGATAATGTACCGTGTTACATCATTATTGTATTATTTTGCAACGATGATCATATCAAGAACGATGGGAATCAAGCCATTTCAACAACTCTTGAATGTAATCTTGTACTTTTTTTTACTTGTAGACGACGTCGGTGGCGCAGCGGGCGAGAGTCCGCCTGCGACGCAGAGGTTGCGGGTTCGATTCCGGCCTCGGAACAAATTTTTTGTACGATCTGCAGAAATTTGTTGAGTTGGTCTGGGTGTTTTCTATGTATAATAAAAAATATCTATCTATGTAACTATGTAATGTATTAAATAAATCAGTTATCTACATAGTACCAATAACACAAGCTTCGAGTAGCTTACTTTGGGGCTAGATGGTGATGTGTGGATTGTCCAGCATTTTTTTTACTTGTAACTTGTAAACTCTTGAATGGTGCAACTCACTTAAGAGTAGTAGAGCTCTTTGTTAAGGGCTCGTCCGGGGCAGTACTACCACCACGCCTTTTTCTGCCGCCAACCAGCAACGCTGTGTTTCGGTTTGAAGTGTGCGGTCACCGGTGTAATTACAGGCACATGAGGCTTAACATCTGTATGCCTCAAGTTGATGGACGCAGAGCAGGGCATCGTAAGGCACGTTCCTATCGTGCATGACTTACGAGGCAATGCTTTGTTATAGGCGATGGTTACCACTTAACATCAGGTGGACCATCTGCTTGTTCCATCAGCTGGTTGTATTAAAAAAAAAAAAAAACTCATTTTTACAACCTCTGATTTAACGTTAACGTTAGATGGTGCAACTTTCAATGTAAAAACCAACAAAAAATTGTCTACTCGTATATTCACCGTCAATTAAAAACGGCAGCGTTATTAATTTGTTCCGCGTCGTGTCGACGTCATTAACGTCGCATCTGACGCGCGGTGACGTCATCTGATAGATGAACTGCGCTCCGCATTGCTTGGAAACCGTCTTGAAGGTTCCTAGATTAATGTTATCCATCATTTTAATCTTGGATGAGGTTTCAAGTGGTATGACAATTCTAATGAAAATATAGTAGATGTTTCTAGTGATTGAAATCTTGGGCATATGCCCCGTTGATTAAAAAACATTTTCTTTTAAAACATGTCGGCCTGACTGTATGACTGACTTAAAACTTTTACACCTGCAAGTGTCTGTTATTATTTTTATATAATTTAATTATTTATTCAGTGTCCTCACTTTAATGACGCCATGAAAGAAGGGCACGTTCCTATTGTTCGTGATTTATGACAAAGTGACCGTCACCTATAGCATAGGGTGATGGTTACCACGTAAAGATCCAGGTGGGCCATTTGCTTGTTCCTTGTTTGTTTTGCTAATGGTATAAAAAACCAAGCGCGTGTTTTCTATGTATATAATAAAAATATCTATGTAAGTACATATATAATGTATTAAATATATCAGTTATCTAGTACCCATTACACAAGCTTTGAGTGGCTTACTTTGGGGCTAGATGGTGCCGTGTCGATTGTCCAGCATTATTTATTTATTTTATGCAACTTTTAAACTTTGTACTTACATCTCGCCCGTTGAGTAGCCACGTGAGATTGGCCGGTGGGTCAGCCGGCGGGGACACGCACTGCGCCCGCAACGAATCACCAGATGCGTACCACCCCTTCTCCGCCTTTATTGTAGGCTTCTCTGGAGGTAGCTCTGTGGACAAAACATTTATTTTGAAAAACACGTATGAAAATACATACGCGCGTAAGGCTTAAAGCGCCCAAATGTTACGAAACACTTAAAACAAATTTTTATACAACTAGCTGATGGAACAAGCAGATGGCCCACCTGATGATAAGTGGTAACCATCACCTATAACAAAGCATTCCCTCGTAAGCCACGCACGATAGGAACGGCCCTACGATACACTGCGTCCATCAACTTGAGGCATACAGATGTTAAGCCTCATGTGCCTATAATTAAACCGGCGACCACACTCTTCAAACCGAAACACAGCGTGCTTGGCGGCAGAAAAAGGCGTTATGTTAGTTCTTTCCCGGACGAGCCCTTCACAAAGAGCTTTACTAATAACTTAAAACAATTATTAGAATTACAATTTAAATTATTGGTGATTTTAATTTTAAGCAAATTCGTTTTTTTATTATATATAGTAATAATCGTAGTAAAATCCTTTTGAATTTGAATTCAACAAAGAAGTCAAAACCTCAGTTGGTTGTTTCTGCCTTTAGCTTTAAAATGAAGAGGCAGGACTTTATTAAACCCAACAAACGCTCAACTAAAAATATCAAAGCCGAACATGAAAATTTACCTAAAGAGCGTCGTTTGAAGACACTTTTAATCCAAAATCCGACTGAAACATCACTTCAAGCCAAACCCTCAGCGTTTTTCAATTCGCCTCTCAGAATAATATTTGCCGTAGTCCCGGGATGATAGCTCGTTACCGTTGCTTTCCAGTGGAGTGTATTGACTTTACCAGTTCGTTGGAGCCGGCAAGCAGTGTTTCACTTTTCAGCCGACTTCAGAGAATGATTATGATGGCTGCGTATTTGTTATGCAAAGATTGTCGGTGTTAACTGGTTCTTTATAAATGGTTGATATATAAAACATTATTTATTGTACAGAGCAGTAAATATGCGAACTTAATGCTAGAGAGCAGTACCTTTCAGTTAACCTTTTTACCTTTATGTACTTGCTGGTTAGACGGATGTAAAGTGTTGTATCAGTCAAGAAATAAATTTACTAAAGTGTTCTGTTCGTTTTATTTAGTTATGGGCTTAGCACCAATGATCTAGTAAGAGTAACCACCCCGCCTTCTGATATAATGGTGTAGGTTCGAATGATCGTACATTCAATAAATGTATCTCGCCAAACAGAGAAAGAAAACAGTAAAAATAATTGACCGAGCGAGCGAAGCGAGCGAAGCGTCTCAGTTTCCACATTGGCCAAAAATGCGTTTGTCCGGATGTCTGTCTGTCTGTCTGTTCTCCTCTACAGGTCGCATTTTTCAACCGATCTGGACGAAACTTGGTACACAGGTTATATGACTTATAAGATTTTTTTTTGTCGTCGGGATTTTTGATTAGAGGGGTACTTCCCCCAAAAAAAGGGCAAAAAGGGGGCTATTTGATATACTGGATATCTCCACCAAATGAGATCCGATTTCGATTATTCTTTTTTATTTGAAAGGTAGTAACTATAAGTTGGTCTCATAAAAGTTTGGCGAAGATCTGATAAGGATTTTCAGCATGATGAACAGGACAAAACACAACACAAAGGACCTCATTCTACACAAGATGATGCAAAAAAAATCAAAAAGATCGAAAAAATCACAAAACGGAAAATGCACTTGCACATTACATTCCTCAAATAGCCCACTTTTAGTATGCTCGCGAGGTCTACAGCTCCCAGAGCCACTAGTTATTTAACGACTTAAATCCCCACAGCACGGTAGATATCCCCTCAGGTCTGTAGTAGCCTCTCTCAAGTAGAAGAGTAGCAGAGCTCTTAGTGCGTCGCTCGGGAAAGTACGACCACCATACCTATTTCTACCGCCAAGCAGCAATGATGTGTTTCAGTTTGAAGGGTTTGGTTGTCGGTGTAACAGGCACGGCACATGAGTGTAAGGCAGTACAAGGCGCGTTCTTGTAGTGTGTGACTTACGAGGCAATGCTTTAATGGTTCCCACTTAACATCAGGTGTAACACCTGTTTGTTCAATCAAAAATGTTAAATACTTGGTTTAGCATTTTAGGCTACTTTTTGTACCGAAAAATTGCCAGAAACGGGATAAAAACAATAATAGAAAATAGCCTTTAAATCAATGTTGGAAATTATTATCAACTAGCTGAACCCGCGGCTTTTCTCGCCAAGGAATTCAAAGTTTCATACAAACTTTCTTCCCCTATTTTATCCCCTTGGGGGTAGAATTGATCAAAATCCTTTCTTAGCGGTTGCCTACGTCATAACATCTACCTGCATGCCAAATTTCAGCCCGATCCGTCCAGTGGTTTGGGCTGTGCGTTGATAGATCACTCTGTCAGTCAGTCACCTTTGAGTTATATATATTTAAGATACACGAAATAAGCCGCGTTCACAAGCTAGTAATAAATAAAAAGGTACCCGACATTTTAGCACTCACGACTCGCTCTGACACTTTCTCTTTGTGTTGTTTTGTGTTTCGTGAAAGGAGTTTTTGTGGCATTTAGGAAACAATTGGCGTAACATGGGTTTTGAAAGAAAATAATTTACAAAGTCGAATTCACTCGCTTCATACGTAGAAACAAAGAACCTCAATCTATATACCTCCTGTACGGTGATTACGCGTCGTGATTCTTTTACACCTTATTATTATTTTAAGCATAAAATTAAATGTAATTATGGTATAATTTCTTGCTCACTTTTTGGTCTCAATATTCTTAGCTATAGATTTAGTGCCCGCTTTGCATATACTTTGACTCCATTGTTTTATAAATAAAATACTTAAATAAAATCAATCTTGATTTATTGTTCTCAACTTCTTCCCCTTGTCTTGCAGCTTGTTGTCCGGATCCAGAATGGCCGCCGTCACCAATCTCTTCTCTCATCCCTCGTGCTATTCGTTCCATTTTTATCCAATTGTCCGTGATTGGCGCCACCGGTACTCTTTTCCGTTCATCAAGTTAAACACAATTAAATATTATTTACAATTATAATTATCTTAAAAATAATAAATAAACTATTAAAGATTATTCATAGTTATTATAATATTTATGAATAGTTGAAATCACCAATTTACTAACAAAAATACATTGATCGTCGTGATACCCTAATCATATTCAATGTTGCACACACTAAAATACGAAGTTTGTTTCAAATATGATAAATCATTACAATTGATATTTTTAAGCAAAACAGAATACAAATTCTCAATTCTAATTGAATTCTCGAGCGAATGCCTCCGAAGAAACAGGTACACGTTATATTCAAATCTAATTTTAAATCAAGTTACATCAAAGGAGTTACTTTTCACTTACCGGGTACTTGTGGAGGGCAAAAACTCCTTTTTAACCGACAACAAAAAAGAGAATGTTCTTAAGTCGAACCTTCATTAACACTGACGACCTCAGTGGCGCAGCGGGCGAGGGTCCGCCTGCGACGCAAGAGGTTGCGGGTTCGATTCTCGCTTCGGAACAAATTTGTGTACTATCTGCAGAAATTTGTTCCGTTGGTCTGGGTGTTTATGTATAATAAAAAATATCTATCTATGTAAGTACCTATATAATTTATTAAATATATCAGTCATCTAGTAGGTACTCATAACACAAGCTTTGAGTAGCTTACTTTGGGGCTAGATGATGCTGTGTGAAATGTCCAGCATTATTTAATTATTTTTATTTATTATTATGGCGTTTCAATTTTGAAGAAAGCAGAAATCCAGACATACTTATTGTTGCATTAGAAAAACCACGCAAGCAAAGCAAAATAAATAAAATGAATTGAAAGCAACGGGCGGCAGCTAGTACCGTATTATTTATCTGAGTTTATTTACAATCTTATCAGTTTCTGATTCGATATCTCAGAATCAGTTATCGGTATTCTTAGTATTTCCATAAAGCGGCATCGAGATCAAAGAAATTATTCTATTGACACTGCCATTCCTCAGGCACGTGTTCAAATAGAGTTTCGTCATTCTCCGCTACCTTTGTTTTTGATAAACATCAGACGGTTGTTTTCCTCGGGCTCTGGGGGCGGGATTGCCTCGTTACTCGCCATAAGCAATCATCTAAGAAAGAAGGGGCGTACGTGACTCAGTCCGCGGGACCTATTGCGAGTGGCTACGTCTCATACAAATGCTACAATCGTATAGAAGCGCAACTTGATAAATAATAATACTCTTTATAATATCTTAAATCTAAAGACTAACACGTAAAGCACAAATTTAAAAATACACAAAATATTTTATGAAATAAATATACAAACATTTAATAGATACAAACTAAGTACAGGTATTGATATTATAGGTAGTAATATCCACCCATAGATAATAAATACCATAGATAAAGCACAACACACATTAAACACATTACAACACTTTTTGTTTACAATTTCTAGGTAAAACGTTTGACCGCAATCTCATTTAATGTTAATGACGAAGCGGTCTACGGTGTAGCGCTTGCCTATAAGATACCTATTCACTCGTCTTATAAAACATACAAATTATAGGCATAAGAGTAGTAAAGAACTTTGTGAAGGGCTCGTCCAGGGAGGTACTACCAACATGACTTTTACATCTGCCGCCAAACTGTGTTCTGCTTCGGTTGGAAGAGTGTGGTTACCTGTGAGCTTACAGCACAATACATGAGGCTTAACATCTGTATGCATCAATCTGATGGACGCAAGGCAACACGCAAGATAATGCATCGACATGTCAGAAGTCCTTTTTTTATAACAAATAAAAAATAGCAACACTGCGACAGAAATAAACGTGGTAGCACTTTCCTGGACAAGCCCGTAACAAAGAGCTCTACCATTTTAAAAGGCATCGGACTTATTATGGTAAAGCTTTTAATAATTTCACTTCTATCAGAACTGATTTTTGTTTACTAAGTTGATATTCAGAGGCTGTGGCGTCTTATTGGCTCTAAAATGAAATTCATGTTTCTGGCTGCGTAGGTTTGTTTTAATATCAGTTAATTTTAATGCCCTCAAGCTGTCAGTGTTATCGTGATGAAAGCGATGGTTTAAAGTTTATTACTTTTTATTTTACGAGTTTTTCATTGCTTTAACTGAGGCTGGAAAAGCCTTTCTCTGCCTGGTTTAGTAATTTGGAGGTGCTATTACTCTTTAAAGAAAGCGAAACATTTTTCTTATTCTTTGTCCTGTTTCTACTATCTCGAAAGATACTATGTTTACATGTTAGCATGTTTGTGGCTCAACCAAACACTGAACCGGTAAGGTTGTAACTTCTAACAAAATTAAATGTAGTTTGTCACCTGGATTAGCACATGGGCAATTTTTCCTTGCGAAAGTGATGTATAAGAAAGTGTGGTTTATTGAGTACTTAAATAATAAGGATCACTGTTTCACATCGTTAATTGTACAATTTTAACTAAAGATTAGAAAATCTATTAGTGAACGACCAAATTCAAACTCACAATATTTAAGTGATTGAGAAATACATATATAAGAAGGTCTTCTAGTTTACCATTGATACATTTTGTATTTAGATAGATAGATAGATAGATAACTCTTTATTGTTCACCATACAGAAACATAGTACAGAGTAAAAGCATACATTTAAGGTAAAACAATGGGCGACCTTATCGCTGAGAGCGATAAGATATTTATTATATTATTAAAACTATAACACCAATAAACCTTTACAGGTTTGTCTAGGTGCTCACTTAATTTTGAATCAATGCAACACAAGCCCTTGCAGGTAATACTAAACGGAAATATATAAGAGTTTGAAATATGGCGCGGGCACTATTTTGTAAAAGAATAAATATTGTAGTAGATAACTTTAGTTTGCTACATTCGCTGGATCTTGTTCTTGCCGATTTACATTTACTAGTAGCCATTCGAGAGCCTTTATCAATATAAGGTTAATATTAGGGTAACGTAAAAGGTTGCTTCTTACTTACGTTACATTAAATACGTATGTAGCAACACATGTAAAGTGTACCCAAATCGCGGAAAAGGGAAAACAATCCGAAATAAAACGGGTATTAAAGGCCACCTTTTGAAGTGAATGTAAAAACCACTCTGAGACATAGTCGATGTACATTCAGAACTACTCGTACATCAACATAAATAGTAAAAGTGTTCGATAGAAGCTTCTCCAAGGTGCTCTTAAAATCCTTTCACCACAATGTTTCCCAAGAAACTGTGACACGATAAGAGAGAGAAAGACTTCTCAGTGACTTTCATATTTATTACATTAGAGCACCGGTGGTCTAGTGGGAGTGACCTCGCCTTCTGATCGTAAGGCCGCAGGTTCGAATCCGGTCGTGCACCAATGGATTTTTCTATCGAAAAATTTATGTGCGCAATGCCAGTGCTCTTAAACGGTGAAGGAAAACATCGTGAGGAAACCAGTTAGTATTCTAACAGCGGCGATGGGCTTGCAACTTGTCACGTATGGAATACTAACTACTGCAAAAATGTGGGTATGTGCCAAATGTAATGTTTGGACGTACCTCTGACTACCCCCCTTAGACATCCTCAAAGAATCTTGAATTAGTACCTACTTGGTACTGGGAGAGCTGAAGGGATATCTACCGTGCCTGGGGATCAAAGTCGTGAAGCTGTTTCAGTTTCAGTAACAAGAATAACATCATAGAAAGTAGACAGGGTTAAAAAAATCTTCGCGATCATTAGTTGTTAGGCGGGTTGCCGACCAAGAGCTATGCTAAGTTAGTTTAGCTTAGCCCGCATAGCTAACACAGCTTTTCATACTTGTTTGCATAGGTTGCAGTCTGCACAAGTATGAAAAGCTACATCAGCTATAGCGAGCTAAGCTAAACTAACATAGCATAGCTCGTTTGCAACCGGAATAAAAAAGTTGTGATACTACACTCCAGCTCTACTATGGCAAAGGTTTTCTCAACAAAATCCTTTGGAGCAAATGCAAGGATAAGAGGACTCACGATGAATGTATTATGTAGGAGATCTGTTACCGGTTAGCCGCTCGGAAAGGGGTACGTAGTTACAGCTGGCTTAAGCCTTCTTCTCCTGAGGAACAGCTCTTGATAAGATGGTCACACGCACAATAATGTGATGCGTCTTTTCTTTGAACGCCTGTCGAGTATTATTATGTCTATATAATCAGTAATTTAGATAAATTGTAGGCATGTGTATCGGTAAATAATGTATATTTTTTCCGTATGCAACAAGTTGCCTGGAAGAGATCGCTCTCAGCAACAATGTTATCATTATTTTTACATATTTACGTGTGGCTATTAATAAATAAATACATACCATCTATCTAAAATTAGCTGCCACCTGCTGCTTCGTAAGTAGTTATTCGGGGTAAGATATGTAATCTGACTTTCCTGTGGTATTGAAAAAAAGTTGATAAGTTCATCTGATTCTTACACCGCGAATTATTAACATAGGTATATTATAAACTAGTTGCGCCCCGCGGTTTCACCCGCGCAGATTTAAATCCCGGTATTCCCACGGGATAAAAGTAGCCTATGTGTTATTCCAGACTACAATGTATCTCTCTGCCAAGTTTCGTTCAGATCCGGGCAGCCGTTTCGGCGTGAGAGTAACAAACATCCATCTATACATCTATCCATCCGTACTTACAAACATTCACGTTTAGTATATTAGTAGGATTCGTCAAAAAATCATCCGAAAAATGCTTTATTTGTTGGTAATTGATAACCAACTTAAGATGCAGATTATTGCTTATCTCGCCCGTATATTAATAATTCAAAATTTTATCAGACTTTTAATGAAATAATCTTGTTAGAAAGAAAAGAAGGCTATCAACTGTCAAACTGTGACTTTAAAGCAAAAGTGTCAAAGTAAAAGCCTAATATTTAAACCGGAAACAAAAAATAAGAACCAATATTGGTAGATAGTCCCAAATATTTTTCCCGCAAAAGTTTCAAGTTACACATTCTTTGATAAAATGAATAAATCAATACTTCCAAGTTTTGCAGATTTGAATATTTGATTTGCACGAACTCGCAAACGAGTGAAACCTTAGGAAATGATAATGTATTTTATGATTTCATCAATACTTAAAGCATTATTAAATTTTGTTTGTTTTTCATACTACTTCCCAATCTTCTTCTTCTTGTCGTGTCACTAGTTTCTTTGGAAATAGTGTGGTGAAAGGATTTTAAATGCACCTCAAGAGGCTCCTTTCGAGCACTTGCCACATGTTGTAGAGATTTTTAGCTTCTACAACATACCGGTTTCCTCTCGATGTTTTCCTTCACCGTTTGAGAGTACTGCCATTGTGCACATAAATTTTTGAACAGAAAAACTCATTGGTGCACGACCGGTTTCGAACACACGACCTTATGATCGGAAGGCGGGGTCGTTACCACTAGACCACCAGTGCTCTGTACTTCCAGAACAGAACAGAACAGGCAAATAGCCCACTTGATGTTCGGTGGTAGCTATTTGCCAAGTATGGAACACAGTATAGAAAACAACCCTATGATGCATTGTCATCAATCAAATCGAAGCCCAACATCCTTCAAACCGAAACACAGTATCTCCACTTGACTTGAAAAATAGGTATTTTCGTTTTTTTTATGTTTTTATTCCCAATAAAGTATTTTATTTCCATCTACATACTGTTTATTGCTTGTTTGCACTGGATTTAGAAAATAAGAATCAAAATCAGAATCAGATAGTTTTATATATACAAAGTTAAAAGCATAATTAGAGGGATATATTTTACAAACCAAGTTTATTGAGTGATGGTGTCAAAGTCAAAGTCAAAATATGTTTATTCAATAAAATCACAAGGACCATCTTGAAACGTCTTAAAACTAAATGACTCTAGTGCCAATTCCATGCGACCAACGTCGAGAAGAAAAGCCAACAAATATGGTTGAGTGGAAATGTCAACGTGAATCAGGTAAAGCTAGTGATCGAAGTGAGCACGGATCCACTAGGTGAAACTCTCCGTGATTTTGTTCTTCACAGAATCAAAACCCCGAACTCAATAGTAAGTTGTAGCTTCTGACGTGTTTTAAGTATCAACGCCGCCTGGCTGCCCCAATTTAATTTATTATTATGATAAAATTCAATATCGCAACTGGTCTTACTCACTAATTTAATTTATTAACTGTTATGATTTATATTACCCGACGGTTTGTTTCGTCAGTACATATCTAATTAAAGCTTTGTGATTGTATTTATTAACTTCGGTAAAGTTCAAAACAAAGTAGTTAAAATTTGTTCATTCGTAACTGCAAAATTATACAATATAATTTTTACAGGTAAATTTTTGGGGCAAGTCGGTTTTAGACAAAGATAAATTTAGGTGCTCAAAAATGAAAAAAATGACGTGGGGGACGAATAGGCAATCTGGTCAATTTTAGATAAAAAGTGGAAAAAATGTTTGCCCACTGTTACTGAACACTTACTATTAGCCCGGTATTTGCCATAATAATCCCAACTAATATTATAAATGCGAAAGTAACTCTGTCTGTCTGTCTGTCTGTCTGTCTGTTACGCTTTCCCGCTTAAACCTCTCAACCGATTTTGATGAAATTTGGCACAGACAATCTTTAGACCCTGAGAAAGGACATAGGCTACCTTTTGTTGCGAAAAAAAGAGATGAAGAGATTAAAAGTACGCAGACGAAGTCGCGGGTACCAGCTAGTAATATTATAAATGCGAAAGTAACTCTGTCTGTCTGTCTGTTACGCTTTCCCGCTTAAACCTCTCAACCGATTTTGATGAAATTTGGCACAGACAATCTTTAGACCCTGAGAAAGAACATAGGCTACCTTTTATTGCGAAAAAAAAGAGATGAAGAGATTAAAAGTACGCAGACGAAGTCGCGGGGACCAGCTAGTTACCTTTATATTTGTTGTTGTACATTGTTGGCAATCGTCAAAGTATTATAATTATGATTTATCCATTTATACCATAAAACCATTTATACCGCCCAGCGTCTATTCAAATTTAATTCCGTTTGTAAAATGAATCTAGGAAGCTCGTTCTAAGGCATGATTAAGTTGTTGTAGATTTAAATTTCATATGATTGTGAGTCGGCTTATTAAATTTCCGACGGACTTTACAGTGTGCGGTTAGCTGTCCACAGCTTAGTTAATAGTTGCAAAAATAAGGACGTATTCACATAACAATAGTTTTGAAATTTTTCATTCAGACTAATTGTTATAGAGGGTAATACGTACTAATATTTTTAATATTTTCATCTCTCATTTCAATTTCCCTCAATCGTTCAAGGTTTGCTGGAAGAGAACTCTTTTTAGGGTTAAGCTCGCCTTTGGACATGTTTTATATTTAAGTTTACCATCATATGATTTTACTTTTTGCAATAAATAATAAAAAAAGACTAAACAATTATTATTTATAGTCATTGGAAAGAACTTTCTTCAGTAAAACGTCCTTTTATTTGTAATTAAAAGCTTATAATATTATTATAAAATAAAAGCAGAGCATGGGGTAAACTTGAATCCTACGACGATGTAAATTTAGTTTATCTCTCTAAAGAGACACATGCAAGTCAAACAAATAAAAATCCATGAACTCAACATTATAAGCCTATGTCATACAAATCAGAAGGATAAAAACACGAAATTTAATTTATTTAATCTATTTCAGAACGAAATATTTCCCTGAGTTTTGATCAAAATTTAATTAAAAAGCAAATATTATACCAATGACAATAGCTATATAGCTAGTTATTGTCACTGGTATATTTCATATTTAATTAAATTTTGTCTCTTTCACCCGCACTCATGCGTGAGGTGACCCCAGAACTTTCTAGCAAATGAATAAAGCCCCAAACACATTGTGAACTCACCGTAATTTAGTAAAACTCATATTTCGCGTAACTTGGCCTCGATAGAGCGGTAGTGACGTCAGGTGGCGAAAAGGCGAGGGTAGACTTTGTAATTCAAATCCAGCAAGGAACGGTGCTAAGGTGGTGCGATATTTAAATGTGGAATATTAGATTTCCGAAAATATAACGGCTTAATATTTTTGATGGAATTTTTCCGGAAACGAATTAGCTTTGGGGGTTATTTAACTAATTCTGTAAGCTTTAATTGTCTTCAGTTTTTGAAGGAATTCTAGTACCAATCCTTTTAAGTTATGTCTAAAAACGTACTTTGCGTTTTTTTAATAAACAATTAATTTGTTTAAATACTGAATGAAGACTTTTTTATACAACTAGCTGATTGAACAAGCAGATTTCCCACCTAATGTTAAGTGGTATCCATCACCATAAAGCATTGCCTCGTAAGTGACGCTCGATAGCAACGTGCCTTACGATGCACTACCCTGCGTCCATCAACTTGAGGCATACAGATGCCTCATGAGCATGTAATTACACCGGCGACCACTTTCTGATTTCCGTTTTAATACAGTAATTGTGCTGTGTGGGTATACTATCATGACAATGGTTATGAAAAGGCTTATTTAGGTAGTTTAAACTTGAAGTGAACAACAAAAAGCTTTAAATGCTCTCAGCGCCCTGCGGGTCCAATATAACAACGGTTTCAGGTTGCTATTGGGGCTGCCGCGGTTCTGTAGCGCATCAGGCATGTTTGCGGACGCACGAGTCGACGACTTTCATGCGATCATGCGCAACAGAACCGCGTCGCTGATGAGTCGGGTCCGCGGCAGCACCAATAGCATGCTGGCCGTTGTTGCTGATCGGTTGGATTCAGGCTTCTTCACCTGCTGGGTAGATAAACTGCTACATATTGCTCAGCTAGTGACCCAGTAGGTGACAAGGCCTGAATCAAACATATAAATAAATGTTTTGTCTCGTGTTTTGATGTTACTAACATTAGTTTTTAAGTTTTTATCTTTGTGTGTACTAACAAATTGGATTATCACGATCTGAAAATAAATGATTTGAATTTGAATTTAAAAGTGCGGCAATCCTCTTCAAGCAATTACATAAATATAATAACGTGGTAATCTTCAGAAGTGTTACATATGTCTGGATTTACGAGAACACTCATAACGTTAATCTTTATGATATGTATTAATGAGCATTTAAAATGTACGCTCCATTTGTAAATTAGACCTCAGAATAATAATTTTGTCTTTAACTTTCATAAAACATTTGAATAAGATATTATTATTTCGTTCTTGTTATGATAATTAAATAATAAAATATTAATTTATTAGCTACCGCTGCTCGCGACTTCGCTCGCTTATTCGTTTGTTCTGTGTTTTTTTGTCGTAAAATAAATACTCTCTATTCTATTTTAGTAATTGTTAAGAACGCTCCAGCGCGATTTGAACAACAAGGCCGTTTTTCGAGCTTGAGTTATCCCGTGGTGTAATTACAGTTTACGTTTCACGATCACAAAAATCAAAGCAAATAAAAGTCTGGTGCCTCATAAAAAGGAGTAATAGAAAAAAAATAAAAAGTTACTATTTTCAACAGATTAATAAATTTATTTGTAACGCACGATTTTGTAAAATGGTACTCTTTGCCTTTGTATTGACCCACCATACACCCGTAAACGAAGTCACATTATATTTGTAAAAATGCAATATAATTAAACAGTTTGCATTTATTTTTATGCATAGAGAGAAAAAATAAAAAAATTCAAATAATTGTTTCTAAAATAAAATGTTTAAAAACGCCGCTCTGGCGCAACTTTACGCTTCAAACTATCAGTTATTTCTTCGATGTTACGAAGTCTAAAACCAGAATACGTATACCACATGAAAGAACAGACTAATGATTATAAATAAAAAAAGATAAAGATATTCTAGCTTATACTCATTTTTATAAACGATTTTTTAAAAACTTCACTTTTATCAAGCTACGCAACGCGCCCAGCTCTCAGTCCGCGCCAAACGCTCGACTTCGTTCGATTGGGCGACGGACCCTTAACATTAACATAATGTTACGTGTTGTTTTTAATAATACATATACAACTAGCTGATGGAACAAGCAGATGGTAAGTGGTAACCATCACCTATAACAAAGCATTGCCTCGTAAGTCATGCTCGATAGGAACGTGACCTGCAATGCACTGCCCTGCGTCCATCAACTTGAGGCATTTAGGGGTTAAGTCTCATGTGCCTGTAATGACACCGGCAACCACACTCTTTTAACCGAAACACAGCGTTGCTGCTTGGTGGCAGAAAACGGCGTGGTGGTAGTACTTCCCCGGAAGAGCCCTGCACAAAGAGTGCAATTCTAACAAAGTTGAAAACATTTCAGTGACATGCTTGATCTGAATTTAGGTGAAAGCATTTGCAAGAAAGTGCATTTATATTTTACTACCCGCGACTTCGTCTGCGTACTTTCAATCTCTTCATCTCTTTTTTTCGCAATAAAAGGTAGCCTATGTTCTTTCTCAGGGTCTAAAGATTGTCTGTGCCAAATTTCATCAAAATCGGTTGAGAGGTTTAAGCGGGAAAGCGTAACAGACAGACAGACAGACAGAGCTACTTTCGCATTTATAATAGTAGTAGGGTAAAGTAGGGTAGGTCTTTTTGAGCAAGAGTGATTTTTTTATTTCTTTTCGTATAAACGTTCTGGGTGATTTTAGTATTAAACTAGCGACCCGCCCGCGAGCCCCTGCTTCGCACGGGTGCACATTGTTTTTCTATTATATCATGCAGTATTATACATATAAACCTTCCTCTTGAATCATTCTATCTATTAAAAAAACCGCGTCAAAATCCGTTGCGTAGTTTTAAAGATATAAGCATACATAGGGACATGGGGACAAGGGGATATAGGGACAGAGAAAGCGACTTTGTTTTATACTATGTAGTGATGATACTAACAACATAATATATATTTTTGTTAAAATAGTACAATACAGCTTACGAGTAGCTATGGGTAAATGTCGAATGTCAATCTTCTTGAATGAAATAGATTGAATTAAAACGATTTGCATGACTCGCATGCCTCGTAGATACATTTATGTGGTTTTACGATGTCTACGTCACCGTAGAGGCTGCGTAGCACCTGCGTAGGGAACGTAGCACCTTAGTTTTCGTTACATCATGGTGGAAAAATAAATTACTTGTTTGCAAAGATGAAATATCAATGCTATATGTGACAAATGTATTTGAATATATTTTTTTTTCTGACATTTGTATGTAAATAATAATCATTATTATTATATTATTATAATGCTTGACAATCCACACAGCACCATCTAGCCCCAAAGTAAGCTACTAGCTTGTGTTATGGGTACTAGATGACTGATATAATTTGCATAATACTTGATTGATTTTTTTTGTTTCGTTCTATAAGACATTTTGTACTTAAATTTTTTAATTTCAATAATTATTGTTGAGGACTCTAAAAAAATTGTATTCGGTCTTACCTGTGATGATAGATGTACCTAATATTGGAAATAAATACAAAAAAATAACTATGATTTTCTTTAGACGTCGTTAAGTTATTTTTAGTTTAATATTTGGTACAAAGAAATCTTAAAGATTATCTAAAGTGACTGGGGATCAAAGAAATGAATTTGTTTCTTTATAACGCCCTTCCATATCTACTGAAAACTCCATGACTTTGATCCCCAGGCACGGTGGACATCCTTCAGATCTTTCCGTACCAAGTACTAACTCAAGATTCTTTGAGGATATCTAAGGTAGTCAGAGGTACGTCCGAACATTACGTTTGGCACATACCCACATTTTGCAGTAGTAAATATTCCATACGTGACAGGTTGCAAGCCCATCGCCGCTGTTATAACACTAACTGGTTTCCTCGCGATGTTTTCCTTCACCGTTTAAGAGCACTGGCATTGCGCACATAAATTTTACGATAGGAAAATCCATTGGTGCTCGACCGGATTTGAACCTGCGACCTTAAGATCGGAAGGCGGGGTCACTCCCACTAGACCACCGGTGCTCTCACCGTATCCATGTTATTAAAATCTCAAAACAAAGATTATTTTTCTACACAAACACAACCAAACGTTAAAAAACCATTTCGCTTTGAATTCCATAAAAATGCATCAATCCCAAACAAATAAAAAGCAATTTTAAACCTCAGAAATAGAAGTAGTACATTGTCCGACCGCGCAGAAACATTGCAATACAAGAAACCTATTCGCAACTAAAAATCTTGCAAGAGCCATGGATTATGTAATACTAGCGAACAATGCCACATTAGGTGTCGACCCCATTCGTCCGTATGCAATCACGTTTGTTGTGATGAAAACAAACTTCTTAACCAATGATTAAAACAATCAAAAGGATCAGATGAAACGCTTTGAAGCTGGATAAGCCGGCAACCAACTTGTACTAGGAACCTTAGTAATATGCACCTTTAAATAGTTTTTATTTTCACCTCTAAATAATTTTTCATTCACCTCTCATTCCCCTTCCCTCCCCACCCTTCATCCTTTAGATTTGCTTGAAGAAAACTCTTGTTAGGGTTACGCTCGCCTTTGTAGATGTCATCTACTTCTGTCATTTTATTATGTATTGTGTTGTGTGCTATAAAAAATTACGAACCCTAATAGATGGTTTAGATCAGAGAATTATTAGGGTTGTACTACAAAACGGTGTCTAACTTTAAACAATGTCTAAAATTAGCGCTGTCTCTGTTTGCCACTACGCAATGGCAAGAGATGTCAAAAGTTTAGGCAGTGTTTAACGTTTGCCTATTTTTTTGTAGTAAGGCCCTTAAAGTTTTTCTCTGTTCCGTGGTTTAGATTATAATCATTTTACCACTTTGACAGAAACGAAATAAAAAAAAAAAGAAATGAAATAATTTATTTGCGTGAAGTATGGTGATGACTACTATGATGATATTATGAAATAAACAGAAATAAACATTTTTGTTTTATATTCTAAAATGTAGGTAATGTAATTATATATTTTTTTATTAAATAGAAAAATAGATTTATGAACAACAGCCTTACGGATATCGGATTCCTAATAGTGTGGGGCGATCCTAATCCTGATCCTAATGGCCTGGGGAAGCCTGCACCAGCATCAGCGAGCTGCTGGCCTTCCTGGAGGACATCGGGTGGCTGAGCTAGCATCACCACCCGACACGCAAGAAGGGCCCATTTGCGGCCTACTTGCGGAAACCAGTCCGCTCACCAAGTACCAAGTACCAAGTACCAAGTACCAAGTACCAAGTACCAAGTACCAAGTACCAAGTACCAAGTACCAAGTACCAAGTACCAAGTACCAAGTACCAAGTACCAAGTACCAAGTACCAAGTACCAAGTACCAAGTACCAAGTACCAAGTACCAAGTAGTGTGGGGCGAATCCTGAGGCGACATTGTAATAGCTTCCAACTTGGCCGCTTGAATGTAAAATAGGTGAAATATCAAAGTTAGCCCTGACGAGAAAAACACATTTGTGGGCTAGAACTTTTGCATTACCCAGGATCAATGGGGCGGGTGTGACGAATAGGGCTGTGTTACTAAACATTTTTTGTAAAAGCCGGATAAATTGAATAGGTAAAAAATTTACAAGCATATCATAATACATTAATAAATTACTAGCGACCCGCCCTGGCTTCGCACGAGTGTAATACTTAAGTATTATAAACCTTCCTCTTGAAACCTTCTTGAATCACTCTATCCATTAAAAAAACCGCGTCAAAATCCGTAGCGTAGTTTCGTGTTGTATTATTAATACTGTTATTTATGTTTTGTAGAATAAATAAAAATAAAAAATAAATAAAGCATTCAAAGGTGGTTAGAATGATTCAAGAGGAAGGTTTATAGTATAATACGTACATGCTTAATAGAGAGACACTGTGACCCGCGCGAAGCCGGGGCGAGTCAATAGTTAATAAATAAAAATAGAAAGAGAACAAACATCAATGTAAGCTCCTGTCATTCAAATTCCTTGCATAATTAATTTTTTTTTGCGATAAAAATATTAATTTTGCTAGTAAAACGTTCAATTTTATCCATGTATACCTCATAATCCATCACGGACACCATGGCTGCAGCTAACGATGAAGAGATTTTGGAAGGGTTCCTGTGTCTAATATGCAAGGCCGACCTGAAATCTGCATCGCAACTCATGGCCCATTTCGAGAGCCTACACCAGGAAGAGCAGGATGTCCTTAGATCCTTGAAGGATATATTCGGAAAGGCCAAGAAAATTATTCTCAACAACAACAACATCACAGACAGAGCGCTAAAGTATAATCATCGGGAGAAGTTTGTAACACTAGATAGGTATAAGAAATAGTAGCACCTGGGGAGAGAAGCACTTACCTTGCCGTAACACAGTTTTTAACTAGCACGGAAGGTAATGTTCCGTAACCAGAGTGTGCCAGATTGCCTGATAAGCTAAAATCCCTAGAATAAGACCTCTGTATGGCTCAACTCATATGTATCTCTTTTTTGTCTGAAATAAACATTATCTTATCTTATCAATGTTCATCACACGAATGTTTTTTTCATGACAGAGCTACTTCCAACTGAGCTATGCCGGGAGAAAGGAAGGCAGAGCTATTCACAGAGCTAATAATAAATAGCACCATCTAACCAAAGCTTGAAATATGGGAATCAGATAGTTGATATACCAAATAATTATTTTATTTGTAAAATATTTTATACTAGTAGCGCCCTGCAGTTTCACCCGCGTTGTTTTAAATCCCGGTATTCCCACGGGATAAAAAGTAGCTTAAATGTGTTATTCCAGAGTATATATATATATAGAGCATATTTATATATATATCTGTGCCAATTTTCACCAAGATCTGTTCTGGAGTTATAGAGTTACAAACATCCATCCATCCATACTTACAAACTTTCACATTTATAATATTAGTAGTATAAACACTCAGACAGAGAACAAACATCTACGAGTATGTTCATCACACAAATGTATGTTCAGTGGGGATCAAACCCACGGCCTGCGGCACAGAAGGCAGAGCTACCAACTGAGCCATGAAGGCTGTCTAACCGAAGGCTATGAAGGAAGAAATCCGGGTATCCGGCCACACTACGTCAGTTCGAGCCTCGAGTTTGAGGAGTCTGTGGACCTCACTTTATTGAATCCGACCCGGATTAATTGAATTTGCAAGTTAGCACAATGGCCTCGGGTCGGTGTGAGAAATCGTTCGAAAGAATTTAATGAAAAATGCGACGCTGATAACAAAAGCATTGTAGTGATTGTTTGAGTGGCTTTGTGAGAGCGACACAGCAGTGCCTCTAGCACTGGTTTCTTACGATTGACGTTTGGAAATTAATAAAGTGCTTTCCTAAAAATAAACAAAAAGAAAAAAAAGTAACCGCTGAAAAATGTGGTTTTGTGCCAAATGCAATATTTGGACGTGAACTCTGACTACCCCTCTTAGAGGTCCTCAAAGAATCTTAAGTTATTACATGGTACTAACAGATCTGTAGGATATCTACCGTGCCTAGCGAGAAATATCTAAAGCTCTGTTTTTTTATATATCTTGTATTATAAAATCCTCGCGATGTTTTTCGTCACCGGTTCAAGGAATCTACCTTGAAATCCCATCGCAAAGCTGCAGCGACGCCAATCGTCACAGGTCAGTGACGGGCAATAAAAGTGAATCGTGCGATATCGATTAGCGTTCGGTAGTGCGAGACGATTGCAATCGACGGTAAATCACTTGACAGTGGGCCTTTGCCGCACACAGCCACAGTAGATAGGTAGACAGTAGTAAGATTTCAAACAAACTGCCGAAACAAATGACGTTTGGTTCAACTTGGAGAGTATAAATGCATACAAATTACGCGCGGCAAACCCTCGAACATTTCAACGGTCAAACACTGGCACGCACCTTGCAGCTCTTTGATGCGGTCTCCAAAACCGACACCGAGCGGATCGCCGCGCCGCACGTTTCAGCGCGACAATGTTCGAGTTGAACTACTGCTTTAGCTTATATAATGTACTGTGACACAGCACAGGAATTGAATAGGTGCAACCTAAATTCGTATAGTGCAAAATACTACACGTGTATTCTGAGATGTATTAAACAGATCTTTCTCCTTGTTATTTTTTCTTAAGTAACTTCCATTTAGTCCGTATTTATAGTTACTACTGCAACACAAACAACTACTTAACCAAATAACTATAATATACCTACGTTTTCAGTCATTTTACCATGCTTTTACGCCTTCCGATGTAAAATATGAAAGAATAGATTTATTTATAACCACTGGCAACATTGAGGAAATAAAAACTACTGACCAGTGAAAAGAGTCTTCTTGAGAATTCATATCGCAAGGCGTAATAAAAGTGAGCCGTGCTATCGATTATCGCGACCGGCGGCGCGAGACGATCGCTGCAATCGCCGATAAATCACTCGCCGGGAATCGAATATGCTTGAATAACGGATGATGGCTCGCTGATGCGCTCGTGTGTCCGCGGCTTTAGCAAGATTGATCGACTACTTTCTTATGTTGGGTGAATTTTGGGTGTGAACGCTTAGTATTATAGTCGTGCATAAATTATTATGCAGAAGATTGTAGCTTAAGAACGTATATTAATAATAGTGTAAATCTAACATTAATGTTTAGTGTGTCCTCGTGGTGTCTTCACAAAGAGACGCACATGTGCTCAATTTGCAGTAGGTAGGTAAACTGTTTTCTCTACTTGACAGGGCTGCAAATCCGTCGGTGCTACTCAAGGAATTTGGATACTATATTCCTTGGTGCTACTAATAAAATGACGTTATCGGTTTCTTTTTAATATTGTGCCTTGATTTGTTCCAAAATATTTTTTTTTAGTTTGGTTTCCTATCAGAATTTTTTCTTACGAATGCTCTGAAACGGAACCTATGTACATTATTGTGCATTTATCGAAAAAAAACATTGGTGCAATTGGAATTAGGTCACTTGCTGCATCTACTGCACTCGCTTGCACTATGTAATAATTAAATTATGTTGTGATTTACTTACTTTGACCTAACCTTTTTTTCAAGAGTAGTAGAGCTCTTTGTGAAGGGCTCGTCCGGGGAAGTACTACCACCACGCCTTTTTCTGCCGCCAAGCAGCAACGCTGTGTTTCGGTTTGAAGAGTGTGGTCGCCGGTGTAATTACAGGCACATGAGGCTTAACATCTGTATGCCTCAAGTTGATGGACGCAGGGCAGTGCATCGTAGGGCACGCTCCTATTGTGCGTGACCTACGGGGCAATGTTTTGTTTATAGGTGATGGTTACCACTTAACATCAGGTGGGCCATCTGCTTGTTCCATCAGCTATTTGAATAAAAAAAAAAAAAAAAAAAAAACTTATGGCCTATTACCAGGAGTGGCCTTTTCCGAGTGTCAAATTTAATAGAAGAACTCCGAACGTTGCGTCCGACTCTCTCTTAGCCAGTTCCGGTTGAAAGGAGACATGTTAAATTAAAAAGCCTTGGAATTCCTCGCGGTTAAGTTTTTATGCTGATCGTGAAAAGTTGTGTCGTAAGGTTTGAACCTTGACACAGTAATTAAAAATATTTAAAAGTTGTGAGGCTCATTGGTTAGTGTGATAGATTTTTTTGTTAGAATCATGAAAAACACTGTTAGCTCTCTAAACAACACAGCAATCACGGGGAGTTTCACATATACTCCGTCAAAATGCTAATCAGATTTTGCATTTCTTTTCGATTTGCGATCTTGCCTACAATACTCAAAATGCAAAATGTGCCAAACTTTGGACGTACCTACCTCAGTTTTAATTGAAAATGATATGGGCTTTGGTCGGTGGAACTGGCACCTATAGTCACCTAGTTTAAAGACGTATGAAAGTGGTCCTTGTTTTTTCATATAAATATATTTTGACTTTGACTTTATATAGAGGTACTATTAGTAGATAACAAAAAAATAGTGGTTAGTAATCCCTCGGATGAACTCTTTCATACAGAGCTTTATTAACAATATACCACAAACTATTAACTTTATCAGATAGGGACAAGGTCCAAACAAACCCTCGGTTGCAAAGATCTCACTTTTTATTCATTTTCTATGTTCTGTTACAAATTTTGCGATTTTTTTAAATTTATTTGACACGAAATTATACAAATTTCTACAAGTAATAAAGTAGAAATTACTTTATGTAGTAGGTATGTAGAAAAGAGATAACAAAAAATAGTGGTAGTACTCCCTCGAATTAACTCTTTCATACAGAACTTTATTAACAGAAAACCACTAGAGTGCTGCAAGGTAACAATTACAGTTCCAGAACTTAGATTGCATTCTTCCACTCATTCACCTAAACGCTGTGAAATGGAGCGGACGCGCGCTTGCCTCCTTCGGGAAATAACATTGCGTTGTCACACTTCGATTGAGTACTTGCTAGTTTTCATTGTTCTTCTTGAACAAAGTCGTGACTGCAACCTCCAGATGATCCCACGGGGTCTCATGTAATTACTTACAGGTGTACTATTACGGGTCGGGTAGTCTAATGGGTACCCTGCTGTCTGAGGGCCTTATCACTACATAGTATAAAACAAAGTCGCTTTCTCTGTCCCTATATCCCTATGTCCCCATGTCCCTATGTATGCTTAAATCTTTAAAACTACGCAACGGATATTGATGCCTTTTTTTAATAGATAGAGTGGTTCAAGAGGAAGGTTTATATGTATGTATAATACATGCATGATATGAGCACCCGTGCGAAGCATGGCGCGCGGGCGGGTCGCTAGTGAAGGGCTTTGTGAAGGTCTTGTCTGGGCTAGTTGCCATGCCTATCTCTGCCACCAAGCATCGTTGCTGTGTTTCGGTTGCTGGTTAAAGAACAGGCACGAGAGGCTTAAAATTTTGTATTCCTCAAGTTGATGGACGCAAGGTAGTGCGTCGCATGACACCTTCATATCGTGCATGACGTGCAAAGCACTGCGAAGCACTGCTTCGTCTGAAACCCAAGTCAGTACCGTATCTATCAAGGTTGTGCAGCCTTAAGCTGAGACAAATATCTCTTTGCCCCACACTACACAGCAACACACAACAATTTAATTATATTGTACCTGTATGATAAACTAATCTGATTTTGTATTTATGCATGAATATGGATAATGTTTTAAATTTTGTTTTTGTATAATAAATGGCTTTTTAACTTTTTACTTTTACTTTACTTTACACAGCAAGGGTATCAATATGGATACATATCCCCTCTTTGAGGTGCACTTAAAATCCTTTCAAAACATAGTTTAAAAATCTAGTGTCACGATAAGAAGAACTATGGATCTATATACTTTATGTTACTTTTGATTGATGTTTGTTCATAATAATCAAAAGGTTTCTGGCTCCTGAAACACAGTAATAACCAGTTCACGAGCTTATGGATTCAATATAGAATTGTACCAAAATATTAATGTCAGTAAAGTTATTTTGTGTTTGTATACATTCAACGACATTACATTTACATTTGACGACCTCAGTGGCACAGCGGGCGAGAGTCCGCCTGCGAAGCAGAGGTTGCGGGTTCGATTCCCGCCTCGGAACAAATTTGTGTACGATCTGCAGAAATTTGTTCATTGGTCTGGGTGTTTTCTATGTATAATAAAAAATATCTATCTATGTAATTATATAATGTATTAAATATATCAGTTATCTAGTACCCATAACACAAGCTTTAGTAGCTTACTTTGGGGCTAGATAGTGCTGTGTGGATTGTCCAGCATTATTTATTTTTATTTATTTTATTCAAACTTAGGTAATAGAAGGAAACCAAAGTTACATAACTGCCTATGTAGGTTAAATAAAAAAGTATTCTTTCTCTCTTTAGTACTCGTCAAGAAACATCAAAAGATGAAGCCTCGGTAATTTAATTTAACATCTAATTCCTCTCCATCTTTCAAGCACGCTTCACAAATCCCCTAGCGTTTGAACTATTACCGCTTCATAAAATAAAATGCTAAACTCTTTCAATTTCTCGTTGTAAACCTAAATTTTGCCAGCGGTGAGTCACGTGTGGCTATATTGACGCGCTTGTGTACGTTTCTTGAGATTAATGGTGTTTCGCTTGCGTCATTTGGTCGGTATTTTCGTCCAATTTTCGGAGGAAATCCTCGCTTTTTTGGAAGTGTTTGAGCTTGTAAATTACTGGCGTGTGTATAACTTTGGCGTTCAAAGGCAGCCATTCAGCGGAATGCTTTAAAAATTAGAACGCTAGTTCACGAAGAATTATAAGACGCAAACTACCACGAATGAACCACTATTGTACCAAAAAACATTATTTTTAAACGGTTTCAAAAAATGAGGTTCTCATTTCGACTGTTTTTTTATATTTGTTACCTCGTGGCTTTTTATTGAGTAGACCGCTTGTGATGAATCTCTTTTGAATCGAAAGCTGGTGCTTGTTATGTGGTCCCGTTTAAATTTGAGTCAGATCTGACAAGAAGTTGTTCAGTTATATTATAGTTAGTTATTTAAGTAGTATGTGTGTATTTTAGAGTGTATCTGAAGTAGGGTTTTTCTTGCAAGAGTTAAAGAAAGAAAGATTTTATGTAGGAAGATTTTGTGTGAATTAAAATCAATTTTTGCTGAACCTTTATTATGTTATTTATAAAATTTGGTTGTTTGAGATGGTTCAAGCAGATATAAAATCAATAAATGAAGTCATTAGTAATATAAAAAAAAAACTGAAACAGCTTCACGACTGATCCCCAGGTACGGTAGATATCCCTTCAGATCTCCCAGTACCAAGTAGGTTAGTTAGTTAGTAATTTTATGTCTTCAAATATGTTGAAATGTGCGAGTGAGAAGTACATAAGCGGTATTCTGCGTCTTATAAGGTTCAATTGCAATGTAGTATCCAAAATATAATGTTCATTGAAGTAGAATGGTCAAAGCTTTGTACAGCTTATGAATAATTGAGCTGTATTACTATTTTGAGATGGTGTGCTCTTATATTGTCTATGGCGTAATGGCTTTGTCCTGTAATATAAACAAATTCAATTGATTAGTTAATTTAACAATTTTAAAATAACCTCAACTTACTAACTGGTTACTGGGATTTTATAATAGTACTTTCTCAAGGATCAAGGTAAAGGCTTACGTGGTAACCATTACCTACAACAAAGCTTTGCCTCGTAAGTTACGCATGATATAAAGGCGCCCTACGATGTACTGAACTGAACCCCTACTTTATATACACATGGGTGGGTTCTCTTGTGCTCCCTGGCTCTTAAGAGACTCGTGAAATCAGGAGAACTCACTCACACACACATAGGTTAATCATTTGGTAATTTATATTTATTTATCTATTTAATACTGTGAGTTCATAAAATTTAAAATTTCTGTTTTATTATTTATTGTCATTTTCTAAATTTTTCAACTGCTGCAGTGGCACTGCTTTTCATAGGGTTGAGTGACGGACCGGAGGCGCCGGCAGAATAACAGCGCTGACCCGTTTTCGGACGGTGAGCATAATGCTGAGCCGCGACCTTTTTGCTGCTGTAGCACACAACATTGTTATTAGGTATTGGTTTATGTTTAATACTTAGCGTCTGTATCATGTTATTTTTTTTGTTTTTATCTAGCCATATTTAAATAATGCTTGTTAATGTTATTATTATTTGTAAAAAACTCTTACCTATATGTCTAATCTTTGTTCTCTTCTGATATGTATGATACCTGTTTTCTATTAATTCCAAGCCTAATTGTATATGTTGTGTGTTCTTTGTGGCAAATAAATAAATGTCTATGTCTATGTCTATGTCTATGCCTATGTCTACTGCCTTGCGTCCATCAACATGAGGTATACAGATGAAGCCTCATGGGCCTGTTATTTCACTGGCCACCACACAATTTAAACCAAAACACAGGAACGCTGCATGCTAGTTTTATTTCCCTTGACGAGCCCTTCACAAAGAGCTCTACTCGCTAACGAGTACTTTAAAGTCAAGAAAAAATTGTACAAAGAATTGAAGAATCCCGAAACCCTCATTGGGTTGGAAAAAATTTACCCAACACTTGGATAGTATGCAGGCTTGATAAATAAAAATATAGTTAAAGTTTTTAGTGTACAAAATATATTCCACAGTGCAATTCAATATTAAAAACTTCCTCGGCGCTTTTCTGAGCAGAAATTCTAATTTGTCCTCCATTTTTCTTAAATCATCAATCACGATTGTCTACCTTAAGCTATTGGAATCAACGTCGAATTTCGCTTATCTGCCCGCGTCAATCAGTATCACGAAGAAGAATCGCCGACTTTGCGTCGCTCGCGCTATGTGTTGACGCACTGACAGACTGACGGATTACGCTCGCACTGACAAATGTTTGCAAGCAACGTGGACGTGTAACGGAAAATAAACCCTATTAAAACGGAACACAGAGTAAAATTGCTTGTGTCCCAAATCGATTTTCTGGCACCTATTTACAATTCGGTAGCTTACGTGTTTTGGAAACGCGTTTACTTTTTCCATGGTTGTGCAAGATTAGTGGACGAACATTTTATAGAAAAAGTTACAATTTTTGTTGAATTTCGTAGTTTGTAATGACAAACTGGGAAACAAAATGGAGCCGGTATTATCACAGAAGAAATAATGAAGGTTGAGGTGAGGTAGGACCTATCCTATCCTACTAATATTATAAATGCGAAAGTTTCTAAGTATGGATGGATGGATGGATGGATGTTTGTTACTCTATGACTCCAGAACGGATGAACGGATCTTGGTGAAAATTTACACAGAGATACATTATAGTCTGGAATAACACATAGGCTACATTTTATCCCGTGGGAATACCGGGATTTAAAACTACGCGGGTGAAACCGCAGGGCGATACTAGGCTTTTATATGTTTCATATAAATTCTTGTTATTTTATTGTATTAAATACAATCCGAATTTTACTCAGGAATATCAAAATGGTTATATAGCCGTGTTACCTGGACTTTAACCTGAAAATTAAAAGTTATAATATTTTTGCGTATGTATATTATTTTTTAAATATCATCAGGCATGGCTGTTAGTGCAAGTGACTGTAGGTACAAGTTGTTCGTTTCGACGTCGCACAACTTGAACTCCGCGACCACAAAAACAAAAGCCACTTTTAATTCCACTCGACGTTGAACCAAAAAATATCAGTGAACACTTAGCATGCGGAGTGGAGACCGCACTGCGCCCTACATTAGCATTGCTAATAACCCGCTGTGTCATCTCCGTCGGGTTTTGTTACTTCACAGCTAGATTATATCAGACTACCTTCATTTCCAACGTTTTTATTGAGGGGCTGACGACTTTCAAACGACTTGCTTGCAAATTTCAGATATTATTTTATTGATTTTTGTATGACGTTTTTATTTAACTATTTTGTTTGTATATTTGATTAGTTTTTTTTGCTCTATGACATTTATATTTATGCTTGCATGGTACTGTAAGATCTCAGGAGATATCTACCGTGCCTGAGGATTAAAGTCCTAAGCTTATTTTTATTTTTTTTATCACCCCGAAAGATTTTCCCTACCATCGTTTGTATCAACTCCAAAATACGAGTTTGTAAACAAAATAATTCCGACGCACAAAGTGAAATTCAAGGCAATTTATCAGTAAAAACTCGCGCATATTCATGCATTAACCAACAAAATTGTTGCTACTATAAAAAAAGGCTGCCATAACGCGTCGCGGCGAAATTATTATAAATCTTCATGATATTACCATAGAGCAACTTAGGGAACTTTGCTCTTCGCTGGAATTCGCGTAGTAAGTGGGTTGTAAGTCTTCTGGGCCTATGCCCTGCCTGAGTGCTTGTACTTTGGGATCTCACTAGGAAATTGTGGAGCTGTGAGATGTCGCAAAATACGATCGACACTGGTCGGGGTAAAACTTACAGCAATTAATGAAACTCGAGTTGCAAAATGTACAAAATAATATAATACGCCGATTTAAAGGCTAGTAAATAATTTATTTATTTTTATTTCTTAGGAAAACAAACAGTACTTATAGACTAATTAAAAATTCAAAAAATATCTGATGACCATTTACACGTTTCCGCATAGTGAATCATAATGTAACCATGACTAACCTTCAAAACGAGTCCTCGCTACATAAACAACCGCCCACTAGACGTATCTAGTAGATTCGCAGACAAAGATTGAGAGAAAACTTACTGGACGAATCTCTCCTTACATGTCACATGTCAATTGAAACAGCAGGCTGATCGCGTAACTTTTGTACATTCAAAATCCGGTTGCATATGTCAATTTTGGCAGATTTGCGATGGCAAAACTGCCAAAATTGACATATGCAACCGGATTTTGAATGCAACAAAAGTTACGTGATCAAGGGACTAATGGACAAATCAGACAGCAGTTTGGATTATCACTATCACTATCACTACATAGTATAAAACAAAGTCGCTTTCTCTGTCCCTATATCCCTATGTCCCCATGTCCCCATGTCCCCATGTCCCCATGTATGCTTAAATCTTTAAAACTACGCAACCGATTTTGATGCGGTTTTTTTTAATAGATAGAGTGATTCAAGAGGAAGGTCTAAATGTTTAATACATGCATGATATAGTAGAAAAACAATGTGCACCCTGCGAAGCAGGCGCGCGCGGGCAAGTCGCTAGTTATTTTATAAGCAGATCACTAAGAAACAGGATGGCAAAAGAAAATAAAAGAAGTAGTGTTCGCACAAAACCTATGGTAGTGGTTACAAATGTCGCTAACTATTTACTTTGAGTTAGAGCCTAGTCGGAGAAGTACAATATCTCCTGTTCGCAACGACAAAATAAAAAACGTTGTGTTAATTCAAAAAATAATTTGTTAGAAACACAGTTACATCAAAAAAGTGGCGGCAATGAAAATGTATGGCATACGAGGTTTGCTGGATAGATCGTAGCTGAGATGTAAGTGGTTGATTTTCCTGGTGTGACAAATATAAGCAGCATCTGCATATACATTTTTGTTTTGTTGGAATATGGTCTAATAAGTGACAATCAATGTTCTTCAATGGCATACCTCTCAATATCTAAGCAAACAATGCCACGTTCTGTGTGCGGCAGATTTTTTATTAACTTTTAATCTAAAACGTTCATCTACCCTTGTCGCTGATTGTACCATGATACTAGTACCAATACAATGCATTTATGACACGATGCTGCTTGATTAAAATGACTGTCCATACCGAATCTGGAACGTCACCGGTTTTCTATTACTTAACTCACGACAGGATTGCGACAGCCGTTCAAAGGAAAGGTGACAAGCCTCATTATTTTGGGTCTTTATGGGTTTCGCACCACACGCGATTCGAACCGCGGTGTGAAAACCCAAGCACTGTTTCTGAATGGGGCCATTTGCACCGCAGTGGTGACGGCGCGGTACGAATCGCCCAAGATTCATAATGAAATGGGTCGTTTCGAACCACAGGAAGAAATGACTCGATGCTCTATTTGTAAGTTCAATTTAGACAGGTATCAAAAATTTAAGGATTTCAAATATTTATTTGTACAGATTAGAAGAAAAATCAAATAGAAAAAAAAATACTCAATTAATCTTATAACGACCTTTCGCGAGTTACATAATAAAAACAGATTTATTTATTCCCGCACAAAATTCCATACAAATTGCACTCCGTCTTAGCAAGATATTCAAGTATTTCCCAGCAGTAAACTACGATAAAGTATTTTGTTCACTGTCGCAGATTTGTACAGATTTTGTACTTCCTTCACGAGCGAAAAGCAAAAATAACGTACAGTGAGAACACAAAGAATGCCAATATTCGAGTCCCCGCTCTCTCGGGCCATTGAATCCGAATACATCTAATAAGATGATCGACTGACATCACAAGTCGCAGCATTTGCAAGAATCACGCTCAAAATACCGTATTCCAACTGTTATTTGAGACTTGTTTTCGCTGCGTGTATATTTCTACGGTCTATTTTGTACAGTGTTTCGTTTTATTAGAACGGGGTTTTTACCAAATTTCTGATTATTCCAAGTGGAATTGATATTCGACTTTTTAGATTTACACACTATTTTATCAAATTTTGTTCATTATTTTTATATTTATTACGGTAGATAGAGCTCATACTAGCAAGGTTCTTAAAGACGTTTACGTCATAAGTTTTTTAAAGCATTTTTGCTAATGGAGCTAGCTAATGGCTCCATTAAACTAAATCATAGAATTACCTTGCAAGTTGCACACGATAGAAACGGGCCCTACGATGCATTCCCAAATACATACACTTGAGGCATGCAGATGTTACGTTAACAAAAGTGCAGAAAGGATCAATTGAAAACAAATGCCTCCCGTTTACCAGAGCAGTTGTCAACTTTAAAAAAACTGATATCAAAAAAATAACTTCTAAAACAATCACACGATTTAATTAAACATAATTTTCTTTATAACGCCTGTTTATTCTACACCAATTCCGGCTCCAACCCCACTTCATCTCTGTTTATTGAAATAAATCCACATTTTAAAAGCAAAATAAGGAGCTCAACAAAATTTTCTCGTCCATATATCTTCAAGTTTGGAACAAAAGGAGTTGCACCGGATAACCGCACGAGTTTAATGAGCTAGCTCCATCCACGTCTGCCGACTGATAGTGGTATATTATGCTTGGCGGCGAAAACTGGCGAAACACAGAAGTGCAACTACGAGCACCGTATTCTGAAGCATTGCACTATAATAATATTTTCTTTTTACCAAACCTTCTTGTTTATTTCTGAGAGAAATATTCATATCACTGAAAAAATTAAGAACTTTCCTGTATTTACAGAAGTAGGTACAGTAACTTGGAACGCCGTGTTCCAAAGCTCGCGCGTAAAATACTATTTTCCAAACTCGTATCCCAACCAATACTTTTGTGTTTTTTTTCTCTTGTATCTCGTCTTGTTTTCCCCGCAGCTCAAGTGTAGTGCCAGACAGTAGAACAACACTACAATACTTACAGCCCCTTGTACTGTTGAATTCAGACTAATGTAGAAGTGTGTTTATAGATAGAAATATGAATTTTAAATCGAATACCTTTAAACGAGCAGGTCTGATACATTTCTATAACCTGATTAAGAGTAGTAGAGCTCTTTGTGTGTGGCTCGTCCGGGGAATTACTACCGCCACGCCTTTTTCTGCCGCCAAGCAGCAACACTGTGTTTCGGTTTGAAGAGTGTGGTCGCCGGTGTAACACGAGGCTTAACATCAGTATGCCTCAAGTTGATGGACGCAGGGCAGTGCATCGTAGGGCACGTTCCTATCTTGCGTGACTTACGAGGCTGAGATTTGTTATAGGTGATGGTTACCACTTAATATCAGGTGGGCCATCTGCGTGTTCCATCAGCAGGTTGTATAAAAAAAGCCTGAATCTTGGAAATGGCTCCAACGATTTTCATGAAATTTATCATATATGTAGGATGTTCTGGGGGCGATAAACCGAACTAGCTAGAATCGTTTACTCTCTGTAGATCCAGTGATCAAGATCCATTTGATTCCATTGAGAAAACTTTTTCTCTTTAGATCCATTTCTGATGATTCGGTTCTAACAAGAACTTTTATCATCTGTAGATCCAATGATCAAATTGATTTTGTTCGCTAGAATTCATTTTAAGAAAATGTTTTATATCAGTGTTTTTTGTAAAGCAACTGGGCAAAACTCGGTCACCCAGACATTGAAATTAAATTGAACAATTGCATATACAATTTAAAATGCTTTATTATAAGTGAATGCAAGTTTTTTAAGTAGAACCAAGATGTTACTCAATAAAATGTTACTCATCTGGTTCTTCGCTGTTCTGTGTCATTATGCTATCTAGCCACAACAAGGGTTGGCATGTCTTATTTCAATGAGCTTGACTAATGAGCTCAGTTGACGGGGTTCCACTCTAATATGAATATAACTAAATTAAATAATTTAGCCAAGTGCGACCGTGTCGTGGCGTGTCGTGGCGTGGCGTGGCGCCTCGCCACAACCTGCTAATGTGAATCTAACCATAGCAAATGAACGGAAGCGATTGTGCCACGACACGACACGCCACGACTCGGTAATATGAATCTAGCTTAAGGGCCCGGCGACAGTGGCTCGCAGTTTCGAGGTGCGATTGGCTATTATTTCATTTTATTTCATTTCGGGGAGGTTGTTTGAAAGAATAACTATCCAGTGACATGCATAAATACTGTTCGAATACAAATAATACAATTATATAAGGGAAATGTGCTTGAGTCAGAAATCATTTTGGTATTAGGTAAACGTAAGGCCAAACATACTAATACCAAAATGATTTCTGATTCGGGCATGTTTCCCTTATATTATTGTGTTAGAACAGTATTTATGCGTGTCACTGGATAGTTATTCTTTCAAACAACCTCCCCGAAATGAAATAAAATGAAATAATAGCCAATCGCACCTCGAAACTGCGAGCCGCTGTCGCCGGGCCCTTAACTGATGACTTGATAACACAACAATTTATTTTAATTTAATTTAAACCTTCATAATATTAAGATGAAGGTATAAACAAATGAAAACATTTACAAATGGCTGACAAATACGGAAGGCATGCTTTTTTCTGCCGTCAAACAGCGTTATTGTGTATTGGTTTGACGGGTACCCGTGGCACATGAGGCCAACAGCTGTATGCCTGATTTGATGGACGCAGGACGATGCTAAAACTAATCGTGATGATGAACCACATGACATGCACCTGCGTTTGATTAAACAAAGAATGTCATCAGTAGGCTCTGTTGAAACAGTGTAATTACAATATAGTGGTGTATAGTCATGGGTAAATGTATATTATGCCAAATAATAAACTCACTGCGAATTCGCGGTCACTTGGTTACATGTTGTTTACGGAATAGCGCAACTTACCACGCTGATAAAACATTTACAATACTAATTAAGAGACCTGGGCAGGACAGGAACTGGACACAGGACACAGGAATAAAACTGTGAGTAAAACGAAAACCAAATAAATCTGAAAAGTAAATAAATTTCAGGTTGGAGCTAAAATTGCAAAATTAGCTGCATTTCACATGGAAAAGTTTTAGCCATGTCGCTTTTTATGTCCGAATGCATCGTGCTTTGTAGTTGTACGCAATTTTAAATAATTTACTATTATTTTAGTTCTCTCAATCAAAATAAATTTCGTTTGAATAATACATTTCCATTCATCAACAACTACTACGTACATAACACACTACTGATGGAACAAGCAGATGGCCCAACTGTTGTTAAGTAGTAACAATCATCTACATCAAAGCATAGCCCCGTAAGTATCGTAGGACATGAACATGCCCTACGATACACCGCCTTGCGTCAATCAACTATGACATACAGATGTTAAGCCACACCTCCCCACTGCCAACTCTTCAAACCGAAAAGAACCTGCTTGGCGGCAGATAAAGGCGTGGTGGTAATTCATCCATGGACGAGAGAGCTATTACTACTCTTAATAATTATACTTTATCTACTACCATTATCAACAAAAAAAGCATTACACAGAGACCACGCCTTCAAAAACCTACATTATTATTATTATTTAGACGACCTCAGTCGCGCAGCGGGCGAGAGTCCGCCTGCGACGTAGAGGTTGCGGGTTCGATTCCCGCTTCGGAACAAATTTGTGTACGATCTGCAGAAATTTGTTCATTGGTCTGGGTGTTTTCTATGTATAATAAAAAAAATATCTATCCATGTAATTATATAATGTATTAAATATATCAGTTATCTAGTACCCATAACACAAGCTTTAGTAGCTTACTTTGGGGCTAGATAGTGCTGTGTGGATTGTCCATTATTTATTTATTTATTTATTATATGGCATTGTACAGCGTTCATCCCTGAGTCACATCTGTCTGTCTGTCTCTGTCATGTGTCATCTGTCTGACATTACGAGATCACTGTGAGAGTCGGGAATCTTAGTATCTCAGCAATGCGGTCATCACTGCTCACAGGACAAAGATAGCCTAATCCGAAACTAAGATAAAAGTCCACCTTATAATTAAAGCAACTTCCCAAATCCCTTGGTGCGGTCAGGACCTGGGCCAAACGTCAACGGGGGCTCTGAAGGGATTAGAATTGGGACATTTTATCGAGTTTAACCACAGTTGACAGGTGACGTCAGCAGAAATCGAGCGGAGAACTTTCTACAGATTTTGGGGATTATGTCCCCAATGAAGTAGGTGCCAGTTATGAAGGATGAAACGTTGGGAAATAATTATTTTAAGGACGGGAAATTGATTTCGTTGACAGTAACAATAAAACGTTGATTCAAAACTACAGGCGGGATACAATTTTATGTAAAACTTTTTAACTTTTATGTTTTCGTTCATTTTGACAAACATTTAGAAGCGCTCGTCTTGACGTGCTTTGTGAAGTAATAGGTTTTTTCGCAAGTCTACTGCTTGGCAGTAGAAATGGACATGGTGCCACATATAAATAGCAAAATAACTAGGTTCTTCACGCATACGAGGTAGCTTGAAAGCAAGACTTTATTCCAATTTAAAGTGAGCGTTACAAAGTAATTTCTATTAGCGCAAATAGCTTCGCGTCGTTAAGGGCGACGTCGATAAATGTCCGTACGGCAGACAACGGTAGATATTCTAGAATCTAGACCTAAACTAGAATGATCTGGTACCTCTACATCCAAACAAGGTATAAAAGTTGAGTTTTGGCGTTGTATGTTGCAAATATTTTGTGTGTTTGTTCAAGGGTAACTTTCCAGCCGTTGATCCGACCTGCATGAAATTAGTATGACGCTAAATTGAATCAATAGTTAAATAAGGTAAGAAGTACTTATATGGGTGAACTGTATATTATATGCGATTATAGACCTCGCTCAGCTAAAATCGCCTTTGTTATCATCGAAACAAGTGTCATTTCAAAGTCGTTGACCAGTTTTTATAATAAAATCAGAATTTACTTTGCAGAATTAAAATCATGTTGAATAAAACCGAATTTCATCCTTAATCCTACTAAATTGGTAGTTCGTTTTAAATTATTGGCTTAAATATTGTTTAAAAGGATTTTATATAACTCGTAAAGTGAGTTTAGTTTTAGTTGCTCCCTTATCTCGTTTGTAAGAAGTTTCTTTTAGTTTGTCTTATAACTTTAGCGACAGGTACAAGGTTAAGATTCCGATGAAGCTAAGTACGAGGTAATTATAAATCTAATTTCTTAGTACTTTATTACTTTTTGATTAAATTCGTAACTAAGCAGTCAAACTTGTAATTAAGTTCAAAACATTTAGACAAACACGCAGACAATATAATTTAGTGAAATATCAATTACGTGAAATAAAATCATGATTCTATGCGATAAAACTGACATTACAAATGTGTCTAATTATAATTCGTATGGTGGAGGAATAAAGGTACTGACACACGTGCTTTTTTTCGAGCTAAAAGCATGCTTTTTTTCAAGCCTCAATAAAAGCACGTGAACAGGTCGTGCTTTTGGCATGCTTATTTGGTCGTACGTCGGTTAATTTTTGAGCATGCTCAATATAAGCATGCTTATTTTAGAGCACGTGTATCAGTACCATAAAGCTGTCTGTCCAATGTAGCGGAGCAAGGCTGCAGAGCGGAGAAACGGAGAAATATTAACCAAGCGTGGTGGTAGTACCTCCTCGAACGAACCCTTCAGCTCTACTACTCTTAAAAAGATTACCTTTATCTCTCCCCTTCAAAACATGTCTGAATTCTGTTTAAGCGTTTTCATTTTTGTTTCTTATAACCAAGCAATTTATATTCAAAGACAGAGTTGTAACTGCCAGCAACTTAACTATACCACTATCCAACCACATAATGGATTCCAACACAACACTGTGACACACTATACATCAATCTAAGGTTTAATTAATCACACACTGGCAGCACAGTACAGTAATATGTACAGTAAAGTTAGTTTATACGTAAAATAAACGTACAACTATATTGTAGTACGGTATATTCTTTTTTCCACCTACAATATATACATAGGCATGTAAATAGACTTTTTGCGCATCTCAATTTGACCCTAGTTCTGAAAATACGGGGTAATTTATTAATTTGTCGTCCATTATAATATAAAAGTTAGTAATTTAGAAAAGGTACATCGATTATTAATAACACTGATTAAATCTAATTGGTTGCGTGGAACTGTTTAGAAATTGAATTATAATTACTGTAGTTATTATAATGTGTATACTGTGATGTCAGATCCTTCACGCAAAATCGCCTTATTCAACTCAACTAATGACTCAACTTAAGACAAATGAGATTTAAATTATGTACATTTTTTAATGTAAATAAGTACCAAATATTGTCAATGAGTTCTATTTTTTTATTGACTTTATGGCTACACATTGTAACATCATCATCATTATTTCAGCCTGTTTGTTGCACCCACTGCTGAGTATAAGCCTCCTCTTTATTAAGCGACTCTTTCCGGTCCCTTGCGAGTTTCATCCATCCATTTCCAGCACTTGCTACAATGTCGTTTGACCAACGGGCGGGTAGTCTGCCTCTGGGTCTTTGAGCATTCCTTGGCCACCATTCTGTGGCCGCCTTCGTCTAATGATTATTATTTATCAATTTCAACATGATCTGAATTAAATGAGTTAATAATATTACCCTCACAGCTTAGTAATCCTTAGCAACAGTGATTGTATAGTCATGAACAAAGTGTGCGGAACTGACTAAGCCACGGGCTAACGATGTTTTGCTTCACCGTATATTCAAATTCAAATTCAAAATACGTTTATTCAATTATAAAATCACAAGGATCATCTTGTAACGTCTTAAAAACTAGGTGACTCTAGTGCCAGTTCCACGCGACAAACTCGGCAATATGAAAACACTAGCATTGTAAAAATATTATTACTTAATTATGTAAAACCAGACACATAAAAACAACATTATGCCAGTTGACACCTATATAAGCAGAGTAACATTTTACAGAACCGAAGTGTGTTTTCATGAATATTAATGCGCCAAGAATTTTTCCATTATCTCCTGGGGAAGGACGAATGTCTGAATATATTTATGTTGCTTTTGCGTTTCAGTAAGTGATTTAGAGGTTATTAGAAGTTATGAAGTACCTGCCTCCCTTGAAACGTGGGCACTTTCGAAGGATTCTTTGTAAACGTATTTTTGTTAATATTCAAAAAAGCAGATTTTTTAAATAAGTACTTACAAAATGTACATAAAAATAATAAAAAAGTCAAGCTATCAAAAGACCATTGCAAGCGATCTAGAGATAGCTCAACTGATCAAAAACAGTACCCGCGCGCTAGCTACATTACCATGCTGATTCATTAGGCATTTTTATTTAAACTTGAAACTGAGGCATTTATATTTTTGAAATGATATTAATTGTTTTTTTTTCAATTTGATAGACTGTCCTTTGGCCGCAATCTTACCTGATGGTAAGCGACGATGGAGCAGAACGGTCTAGAAGACACATTCACTCTTGCCTTGAAGAGGCCCAAATTATAGTGATCAGGAAAGACAGACGACGGCAATGAGTAATTTGAAAGTAAACATGAGGAGCTTAACTAAGCGAATAAGGTACCTACATACATAGTGACACTATGTAGGTATACAGCGTGGCTAGTTGGTATTTTTATAGTTTAAAATTCTGTCTGTTTTTGTGCCTACATAAATAATACCCTTGATCCTTACTCGGCGAACTACATGGGACAATCCTTGTAATAGTAGTAGCTCACAAACTTTATAGATAGGGGTTTACGCAGATTTCTAGGGTTGGTACAAAGGGTTGCAATAACAGATGACATTTACTTAGCTGTAGGAACATCCCTAAAACTACGTTTGAAATCTGACAGCTCAATTGGTAGTTTTGCATGCAGGTTCTCGGTAAAAAAACTGGTAAATACAACAAAAAGCTTTAATATATTTCTATCAGTTATTTTGTTCGCCAAAATTTTGCTTAGAGACACACACAGGGAAAGGGTTGTATAAAATGTCTTATTTTTTTTATTTAATGTATTAGTAATAACCATTTGGTAAGAAAGGAGTGACGACTGAGATGACGGGTTACAGAGGGAAGTGGAGAGAAAAGACCTGATAAGGGCAGGAAGATGATTATTTGGACCGATTAAGGATTATAGAACTTGTTAGGTTTTACAACATGCCGGTTTCCTCACGATGTTTTCCTTCACCGTTTGAGAGTACAGCAACTGTAGTGACATGAGAGAAGCCACGGACGCTAGTATAATCAAAAATGTTACGTGTTCCTATCTCAGACCCCGACATCTGACCCCACTCGGACTCTCAAAACCCATTCCACTTAACCCGGTCTCCGTTGCAAATTCTTAATCTATGGAAATAGGCACTTGAGAGGGGAGCCAAGTTCGGGGTAATCAGTAGGTGAAGCGGTCTCGAAAACTCCATGTTATTTGATGTTTGTTCAACGATGCGCGTCCACACGGCGGTACTGGCGTGGAAACACAAGTTGGGACCAAGTTTTGCAGTTTTGACTGTAAATTGATATATTTGAATGAAAAGTTTCGGTTTGAAATACCGTAATCATAAGACGTCGAGAATTTAGAGCTAAAACTTGCAATTTTAACCCGCTAAGGAGTTAAGCTCATTACCGTCGTCTGTTTTTACCGATCCTACAATCTGAATTTGTTGACCGTTCTTCTACAACATTAAATAAATAAATAAATAAATAATGCTGGACAATCCTCACAGCACCATCTAGCCCCAAAGTAAGCTACTCAAAGCTTGTGTTATGGGTACTAGATGACTGATATATTTAATACATTATATACTTACATAGATAGATATTTTTTATTATATACATAGAAAACACCCAGACCAACGGAACAAATTTCTGCAGATCGTACACAAATTTGTTCCGAGGCGGGAATCGAACCCGCAACCTCTAGCGTCGCAGGCGGACTCTCGCCCGCTGCGCCACAGAGGTCGTCACAACATTACTCTTAAATATAGTTAAGAAGACTTTAAAAAAAGACTGTAGTATTTTGAAGGTACTCAGCTGATTATTGTTATCTGATCTTAGTAGATTTTGCTTGTAAAAGTTTATAAATAAAAATTACAGTTATTTTACTATACATTTTTCTTATTATACACGTAATTTCATGGCAGTTTCGGTATAATTAAACAGGTTGTAGCTTCAATGTTTGAAACAACCATTTACCATTTAAAATAATTTCGCTGAAAACATTTTCAGGGTAAGACCTTAGAGTATAAATTAAATTGAATTCCCTGTAGGTTATGTCACGAATAGCAGCAGTGGAGTGTCTATTAAAATAAACCTTTGAAGGTCCTATATGTCGGTATTTTAAGGACACAGACACAGTACATTGTTTATGCAGTAGGTAACACTTACCGTAACATTTTCATATTTTAGTTATGCAAGATGCTTTATTAAGCCCGCACAGCTCAGATGGAAGTAGCTCTGGCAACTCAGTTGATAGTGGGTTCGTCCCTCAACGACAAAAAACATACAACATGTGATGAACATAGATGTTTATTCTCTGGCTGGGTTATGAAACCTATTTAAGTAATAATCAGCTATCCAGTTCCTATATTACAAGATTTAGTTAGTTTGGGGTTAGGTAGCTCTGTAAGGATAGTCTACGAGAGTTGAAAAAACTGAAACAACTTTACGACTTTGATCCCCAGGCACGGTAGATAACCCTTCAGATCTCTCAGTACCAAGTACTAACTTTAAGATTATTTGAGGATGTCTAAGGGGGGTAGTCAGAGGTACGTCCAAACATTACATTTGGCACATACCCACATTTTGCAGTAGTTAGTATTCCATACGTGACAGGTTGCAAGCCCATCGCCGCTGTTAGAATACTAACTGGTTTCCCCACGATGTTTTCCTTCACCGTTACGAGAGTTGATTGTTTATTTATTTCTGCATTAATAAAAAATACACATCTTTTTACGCAAGACTTTAAAAGCAAATTGTGTCCCTTATTTTCCATGAGAAAGAGAAGTTAAGAATAATTTTTTTGCAACTAGAATATTATCGCACAAAACCAAGTAAATCAGATTATTGGTACAGCAACAGCGGAACTAATTGGAAAACAATTTAAAATGTTCAACATGAAGTGGAAATTTCCCAGGTCAATTTGTTAGCCAGTTTTTCTACGGAGCCCCGGGGACGGAAAAACTCAACGGGTTCGAACGGAGCGGATCCTACAGATTTCTCACTTTATTTATTTTCGTTTAAAACCTTGAATAGGCTTAATATCGTTGAGTTGATAACGTACTAGTCGTAATAATCTGATTTAGGTATAATGGTACTGACACACTTGCTCAATAATAAGCATGATTATTTTAAGTATGCTCAAAAATCAACCGACATACGACCAAATAAGCATGCCTATTTACTAGCAAGACCTGTTCACACGTGCTTTTATTGAGCGCTCAATAAAAGCACGTGTGTACACTTTAAGCAAAATGTGTAGGTAAGTGAGCGAGTATGTAGGTACTACTGTACGGATTTTAATTTAGGTACATAGTTTGTATACTAGAAGAACTTGAAGCTTATTGAATTTTAGGTAGGTACCACAGTTACCCAGTCGATGGACGCAGGGCAGTGCATCGTATGCACGGTCTTAGCGTGCGTGACGAGGCTGCTTTTTTATAGGCAATGGTTAACATTTAACATTATGTGGGCCATCAGCTTATTCCATCAGCAAGTTTAATAAAAAAGGAACGCAAGTAGAGCCGCCTATTCTATAGTCACATAAAGGTTTTAATTCCAAGTTACTCTACTGAGTTTTGCACTGTGTCCCGTCCTAGCAATGAGTGAGTAGGAAGTGTAATTTCACGTCATTGTCTGCGATTACAATTGTAATCAAAGGGAACGCGAGGTATTTGTTCACGGATTATTTCGGGATGCAAATTTTAAACGATTTTATTGCTGTAGGCTCAGAGCGCAAACGCTTCGTATGAAATTTGCGTATTATTTTTCGTACCAACGTATTAATGGTGGATTATGCGGTTATCCCAAATATTTGGTGAGAATTAAGTTTTGTTATAAATTGGTGCTTTCCAATTGGTGTGTCCGTATTGATAAATTTTGTTTTTACATTTAACTCATAATGCAATTTGAGTACATTGAACATTTTGACATAATAAGTTGTAATGCAGTAAAAATACCGAGTAATTCGATTTAGTTCACGTATTTTTCCGTAATATGCAACCCAAATACTCCATTTAATGGTAGGCCATTCTTCACATTCCTACATTTACAAACGGCAAGTAGAAAATCTTTTCTAGGAGAACGGCACGCCACATTAAATCCCGTTCTAACTAAACAATATTGCAATAAAATAGTCTACCAAACTGTGACCTGTCACGGAACCCATGGCGATCGACAAAAACGTGACGACATTTGCATACCCCTGCTTTTTATATTGGAAGCTAGCTGATCCCGCGGCTTTGCTCGCGCTCGTTTACTTTGAAAATCTAATACAAAATTTCATCCCCTATTTTATCCCCTTGGGGGTAGAATTGATCAAAATCCTTTCTTAGCGGATGCCTACGTCATAACATCTACCTGCATGCCAAATTTCAGCCCGATCCGTCCAGTGGTTTGGGCTGTGCGTTGATAGATCACTATGTCAGTCAGTCAGTCAGTCAGTCACCTTTGAGTTATATATATTTAGAAAGAAGAAAGATAGAACGTAACATGCAGCTTTGTACTACTCTTTAGACTAGAGATCCCCGCAAAGCTGTTACCTAAATATTAATTATATTTTCAGCAAAAAAAATCTGACTTCAAATACAATGGAAACATAAAACAGCATGAATTAAACCACAAGCCAACACTTTATCTATAAGGTATGCACTTTTTTGTTGATTTTCTCAAAAAGCCCTAAATAAATTTTCATTAAAATATGTTGTTTATGGGACCAACATAAATGTAAGCGAACGTAATATTCTTAATGACAAATAAAGGTGTTAAGTTAAAAATCATACGAAAGAAGAGATTTTAGGATTTGGTTACCAATATTGAGATTCAAGCCTATTTTAACCATTGATGTTGTCATTGTACACAATTTCTTTAAATATTGATTACATCAGCACCTTAAGTTACAGAATTCACGCCGGACGGGGGACAACAGCATTTAAAACAAAGAACTCAACTTAACTTTTACAGTGTTTGAAAAGGTTTTCTTGAAAATCCTGATAATGCTATTTACATTTTTTAAAGGAATTTAAATAAATGAGTAAGGAAAACGCCTTTTCTTTATTAGTGCTAAGTAAAACAGTACGCCCGGCTCTAGATTTTGGCAACGTGCGAAATCAAAGCTATCTGCATACGAAATCTAAATGAAATACGTTTTTAACATAGAAATTCAACTGATTCCACGCAGTTTTGTATTAAATTTTCTAAGCGTATCTTAAATACAAAAATGGATTTTTTTAGAAAAACGGCTTCACGACTTTGATCCCCAGGCACGGTAGATATCCTTTCAGATCTCCCAGTACCAAGTAGGTACTAATTCAAGATTCTTTGAGGATGTCTAAGGGGGGTAGTCAGAGGTACGTCCAAACATTACATTTGGCACATACCCACATTTTGCAGTAGTTAGTATTCCATACGTGACAGGTTGCAAGCCCATCGCCGCTGTTAGAATACTAACTGGTTTCCTCACGATGTTTTCCTTCACCGTTTAAGAGCACTGGCATTGCGCACATAAATTTTTCGATAGAAAAATCCATTGGTGCCCGACCGGATTCGAACCTGCAACCTTACGATCGGAAGGCGGGGTCACTCCCACTAGACCACCGGTGCTCTCTTTTTTTAGAACTTTATATAAAAAACGGTTCAAAATAGAGTAAATCAGAAACGAGTGATTTTATCACACTCACAGTTTCAGTCATTCATTCCACGCTTGACTTCATATTTCAATGCACAAAACTGATTCTTCGGCTATCGTACCTAGCTATACTCGTAAATAAGTCGAAAAAGCTCCTACATATTTCTTAGCATACTGCGACTGAACGACAGAACTGAAATGATTTATTCGCACGAAACCCTCTATTTTATAAATCTTTTGTCTCTGATCGTGTATGCTGAAATACAAATACGCCGGAGTTTTTAATTTAAATTGCACATATTGGCCACCTGACGAACTCGCCGCAAAAGGCCGACCTTCCGATGTTGCCGAAATGAACAACTATTAATTTAGAGTTTTTCCCGAGCTTGTTCTGGCTTTTGCATAAATTGTTTGGCTTTACGCTTATATTTTACGAAACGAAGCTGACAAATTAATTTGCTAAAGTCAAGGGTTGGATTTAAGAGTCGGTTTCCGTTCTTTTTAGCTTTTTTTATACAACCTGCTGATGGAACAAGTAGAGGGCCCACCTGATGTTAAGTGATCACCTATAACAAATCATTGCTTCGTAAGTCACACACGATAGGAACGTGCCCTACGATGCACTGCCCTGCGTCCATCAACTTGAGGCATACAGATGTTAGGCCTCATGTGCCTGTAATTACACCGGCGACCACACTCTTAAACACGGAACACAGCGTTGCTACTTGGCGTTAGAAAAAGGCGTGGTGCCAGCTCTTTCCCGGCCGAGCCCTTCACAAAGAGCTCAACTACTCATACTCACTTCTACTCTACTACTCATTTAATAAGCATACACAAAAATAATATATAGATGGTGAAAATTACAACTAATAGTTACAATTATTTACAAAATGTACAAAATATACAAAACACATATGAAACAGTTGAGCTATCTGCAGACCGTTGCAAACGATCTATAGATAGCTCTACTGATCCAAATCAGTGCCAGTCGGAAGCGTACCCAAGATACTGGCTGCATTGCCACGCTGAATGGCAATGCTGATACGCTGAGCCAGATACTCACCAGCCCATAATTATAGTAGGTATTACCCTCATTTAATTATAGTAGGTACAGCATTTTTCCTCGCCTTGAATATCAAAACTGAAACTGAAAAAAACTGAAACAGCTTCACGACTTTGATCCCCAGAAACGGTAGATATCCCTTCAGATCACCCAGTACCAAGTAAGTACTAATTCAAGATTCTTTTGAGGATGTCTAAGGGGGGTAGTCAGAGGTACGTCCAAACATTACATTTGGCACATACCCACATTTTGCAGTAGTTAGTATTCCATACGTGACAGGTTGCAAGCCCATCGCCGCTGTTAGAATACTAACTGGTTTCCTCACGATGTTTTCCTTCACCGTTTAAGAGCACTGGCATTGCGCACATAAATTTTTCGATAGAAAAATCCATTGGTGCACGACCGGATTCCAACCTGCGACCTTACGATCGGAAGGCGGGGTCACTCCCACTAGACCTCCGGTGCTCAATATCAAAACGATGTTAAAATTATTAATGTTTAACGTTGTAATCTTACTCGAGAAGCAGTATATTAAGTAAGACATTAGATGGTATCTAAAAAACAGGGTGATAAACTAACCAAGTTTTTCACGATCGCAAAAAGTGAGGGATTCCTCTCTAGACCGTATCTAAATATATATAACTCAAAGGTAACTGACTGACTGACATAGTGATCTATCAACGCACAGCCCAACCACTGGACGGATCGGGCTGAAATTTGGCATGCAGGTAGATGTTATGACGTAGGCATCTGCTAAGAAAGGATTTTGATCAAGGGGATAAAATAGGGGATGAAAGTTTGTATGAGATTTTCAAAGGAAACGAGCGCGAGCAAAGCCGCGGGATCAGCTAGTTGTTATATAAGTATAGTTGTATCTTTTGCGATATATCTTTATAACATATTCTATCCTAAACTTATCTAAAGGTAATGTGTATGTAGTGTGTCGCTGTTCACCTCAATGTTCCGACCAAATATTTTCTTCGTGATATAATCAATTTCCACGCCAAGTACAACCTTGTACAACGTTCGCCAAAGCTATTACATCGAAGCGTAGCTTTCTCCTAAATTAAGGTAAGCACTCAAGCTTGTCTTTACTGTAACCTAGAATTTCTAGACTGGAATATAGGTTGCCGACAAATTGTTGGCATGCCTAAGCTGCCTGCTTACTAGCGTCCGATGATAGCTCTTTGAAAATTGTACGAGTATAGCTTATTTCGAAACAAGATGGTAAGCTTTGTATTCTGTATGAAGATTTTACGTGTGTGTAACATGCTATTTAAAGTTTTACTTAGAGTTGATGTAAAATTTGTTTGGTTAATATTGAAATGTATACCGAATAAAATACACCAGTCTCCTTCTAGCTTGTTCTTCTAGGGTTTTGTCGCGTGGAATCACTTAGTTTATAAAGCACTAGTTGCGCCCCGCGGTTTCACCTGCGCAGATTTAAATCCCGGTATTCCCACGTATTAAAAAGTAGCCTTTGTGCTATTCCAGACTACAATCTATCTCTCTGCCACGTTTCATACAGACCCGTTCAGCCGTTCCGGCATGAAAGAGTAACAAACATCAATCCATCCATCCATTCATACTTACAAAATTTCGCGTTTATAATATTAGTAGGATTCCAAGCGAACCTTGTAATGGAACTAAATAAAGACAGTTTTGATTTTGATTTTGAATCACAAGGAAAAAATTAATTATTATTTTCAGCGCCAGTCACGAACGCTCGTCTTGTCACTTTTCTTTTAAAATTACCTTATTAATATACTATTATTTAAATTTTTTAGGTCAAAGTCGCTTAACGAGCTATGGAGAGAGCTATGCTGGGAGTTTCACTTCGAGATAGAATCAAAAATGAGGAAATCCGAAGGAGAACCAAGGTAGCCGACATAGCTCTCAGAATCAGCAAGTTGAAGTGGCAAGGGCAGGTCAAGCTCGAAGAACTGACAACCGCTGGAGAGGTAAAGGTTCTCGAATGGCGACCACGAACACGAAAACGAAGCGTGGGACGCCCTCCTATACCGATGGACTGACGACATTGTTAGGATCGCGGATAGTCGGTGGATGGAAAGGGCTCGGAACCGTTCTTCCTGGAAACGGATGTGGGAGGCCTACGTCCAGCAGTAGACTTCTTTAGGTTGTTGATGATGATGATGTATTTATTAAAAACCTTACCTTTCCAGCAGTTGACACATGTCATGTTTAAGAACTTTTTAAGTTCATGCCACTTTGTTTCCACACGATGTTTTCCTTCACCGATTCACAGCACTGTAGTGTGCAGATATTTTTTAAGTTTTGAACCCACATCAAAAGTCAGCTACCAACAGTGCTCTAAAATCTAGCTGAAATCTTTTAAAAACCACAAGCTAAAAAACCACGGGTTTTTTCAATTCGTCGAAAAAGTCGTACCGTGGCTACAATCCGTCGCAAATATCGGTGGCGTGCCAATGGCTGTCAATTCCGTCGCACAACAACACGGACGGCGACGGAGAAGTTGAACAAACGTGCCGCAGCAGTCCGCAACGAACGTTCCGGGACAACAATTGAAACTTGAAACTGTGATGAAAGGAGATCAAAGTCAAAAAATAGCTGTTATGAAAATTATAACTATGAAATCTGTTTAGGAATGGGATAAAAACTAAATGAAATATTTATTCAACGAGTGAAACATGAAAAATGGGTACCCGTGTTATATGACAGGTACCTACAAGTGTGATTCAAAATGTGTCTTCTTTAATTATTGTTATAATTATGCACCGTGTGAATAGAATCACAAAATAGATGAATGATTGCGAATGTTAAACAAAAAATATATAAGAAACCTACTATCTTCTATAACGATAAGAATCAAAGTCCTGACTGACTGACATATAGACAACGCACAGCCTAAACCGCTAGACGTAGAGACTTGAAATTTGAGGAGTACATACTTCTTAGAGCGTAGACGTGTACTAAGAAGGGATTTTTCAAAATTCAATACCTAAGGGTGTTGTAAAAGCGGTTGAAAAAGTTTTTATGAAAAAACGTATTCCTTCAACCTAGGAACTTGAAACTTAGAGGACAGATACCCTAAATTTAATATATTTTATAAAATTAAATAAGTATGTCCTAAATTTAATAAGTATGTCATTTTTAGTTTTTGAGAACTACCCCCAATAAGGGTGCAAAGGGGTGTTGTAGTTTGTATGGGAGTTTTTTTCGAGTGGTTCGATTGATTTCAAACTTGCAGTAAATATACTTCTGAATAAATAATTAAGAATGACATTTTTAGTTATTGAGTTGCTAAAGTTGCTAATCCACAAAACAAAACAATGATAAATCGATTTTTGTCGCTGCCAATACGTATAATACCATATAAATAGAAACCATACCAACTACTGCAAAAATGACGGAAGATAAATGATATACTTTTTTTCGGTCCAGCATTATTATTATTATTATTTAGCCGAATCGTTGACCCATTTGACATTGAAAAGAATCTTGAGCTGGTACTCGGTTTAAAACGCTCTTAGAGGATAATATCTACCGTGCTTGGGGATCAAAATTGCGAATCTCTATCTTTATATCTTTCAATCAGAGAATGATGGACTTAAACATGATTTCTTGTATGTTCTACTATGTTATTTCATGTACCGCAATTTACGCCTTCACCGCATCTGAGGTTTGCCGATCCCAATATCTATTTTACCGCTTAATTCTACCACTTACGGTATGCGGTGACATGCTTCCAACATAATCTTAACCACAACAATTTATAGTATTATTTAATAACTATAGTTGCGCCCCGCGGTTTCAGTCGCGCAGATTTAAATTCCGGTATTCCCACGGGATAAATGATGGATGGATGGATGTTTGTTACTCTTTCACGCCGGAACAGCTAAACGGATCTAGATGAAACATGGAAGATAGAAAGATTATAGTCTTAAATAGCACACAGGCTACTTTTTATCCCGTGGGAATACCGGGATTTCAATGTGCGCGGGTGAAACCGCGGGGCGCAACTAGTAGAATATAAAAAAAAACAATGTACGTAAAAATCACAAGACTCAAGTACATCAGTAATTCTACTAGATCCACTACAAAACCAGGCAGTGAAGCCAACGGTTCGAACAAAACTATCCATACGAAGAGCAGTAAAATTCTTTGGTACTTCGGTACTTCTGAAGAATTTTGACGTACATGAACATTTTCATAGCTGAAACATAATCAAATGTCTATAAAGTCTGCCATGCATGCTGAAACTTTTGTCACAGTCACATTAGATCGTAAAACTGATTATCGGAGTATTTTTCTTTGTATGACTTCGTATTACGTGGTCTGAAATGTTGCTTAGCTGCACATTTTTTGTTTTCAAAAATTGGTTGGTAGAAGTGGATGTTTTACAGCTGATAGACAATAACACTTTGGTATTGGCAAGGATTTATCATACATCTAGATGTGACACATAGGTAGGTAATAAATGATTTAACTATAATAATAAAGGTGGTAAAATCTACTTGGTGCAGAGAGGCAGTATAGGTAGTCCTTGGGAGACCAGTTGAAGGTATATCCTAAGCAAAAAGTATATCAATAGACGGCACTATATCTTCAATAAACCTATTGATGTACTCAGAAAAAAAACATTATTTTATAAACGAGAAGTCATCACAAGTTATCCAAAACGCACTGCATGGAAGTAAGCGCTCACTAACAACCAATTTTTAAAATTCGCTAACAACAACAAACATTGATATCTCAACAAAGAGTGAAAAACATTTTTTTTATGACTGTATGTTTACCGGAGCACCGGTGGTCTAGTGGGAGTGTGTATGTGTGTGCGCAATGCCAGTGCTCTTAAACGGTGAAGGAAAACATCGTGAGGAAACCAGTTAGTATTCTAACAGCGGCGATGGGCTTGCAACCTGTCACGTATGGAATACTAACTACTGCAAAATGTGGGTATGTGCCAAATGTAATGTTTGGACGTACCTCTGACTACCCCCCTTAGACATCCTCAAAGAATCTTGAATTAGTACCTACTTGGTACTGGGAGATCGGAAGGGATATCTACCGTACCTGGGGATCAAAGTCGTGAAGCTGTTTCAGTTTTTTTTCTGTATGTTTAGTTTAGCGGCTCGGCGGGGGTTTGATCGTTAGTTTGTTCTTAGTGGTGTAACCATCCTCCCGGCGCTATGGTCGTAACGTCGTAAACCAAAGTTCAGGGTGAAATGAACCTTAAGCTTACTCAGATTCCATTATTGCCCGAACTCCTCAGCGATAAATGCGAACTTTTGAATATTTTATTGGCCTATAAATACTTTAATTGCTGCAATTATTTATTGCAGGTACTTTTCTGTGGCTGATAGTGGCTTTTAACCTGAGGCGTTATGAATGTAAACATTCGATAAATGTTATTTTTAAACCAAGGCAAGACAATTACATTAAAAGTTCAGTAGGTTCGTGGAGAAAAGGTATAATAAATAAATAAATCATGCTGGACAATCCACACAGCACTATCTAGCCCCAAAGTATAAGCTATTCAAAGCTTGTGTTATGGGTACTAGATAACTGATATATTTAATACATTATATACTTACATAGATAGATAATTTTTATTATACATAGAAAACACCCAGACCATCGAAAGAAATTTCTGCAGATCGTACACAAATTTGTTACGGCGGGAATCGAACCCGCAACCTCTTGCGTCGCAGGCAGGCTCTCGCCCGCTGTGCCACAGAGGTCGTCGTATACAATAGCTGATATTCTTACGTTTAGTTTTCCGTTTCGTAAAAGTCTGTTCATAATTACATTTAGATCAATTAGAAAGTACTGTGAAAAAACTGCACTTAGTCTTATTATTATAAGTATTTTCTTAAAATAATTTTCACAAATAAACCTATGCAATTCCATTTCACAATTCTTGTAAAGCCAGTTTCACACGACACGGAATTAATGATGCACGTGTTTTGGCAACAGCGAGGATTAACTTCTCACATAAAAATGGCGATAGTGACACATAAAACATAGTACACTGCAATAAACCAGACAACGCGGCAATAACAGTTAACGGCGCGCCAACCGGATATAACCGGATATATCTGATATAACAGGTGATTACTGCGGCCAATTAATGCCGACAACTTGATGATACAGTGGCCTGGCTTTTGTTCAAGCTTATGGAAAAAATAAACAGCTTTACAACTTTAAAATCCTTATAACGGTATACTTTCCTAGTCCATCTGCAACCAATCATATTTTAACAATCCTCTCCATCAAAGGTTGTCTGCAAGAAATCGCTTCTAGCGATATAACCACCCATTGTACCTATCACTTTAATTTATATTTTTAAGCGTTTTTTGCTAATTTTGGTGTACAATAATAAATTTTTCATTAGTACTCAATCAAGACTTAGGGGTTAGGTAGAAAAGTACGTCCAAATGTGGTAAGTACTGCTCGCGTTTATGTATTTGTAGTCAGCGTACTTTTTCTTTGAACGATTGTTTTTTCATGTTTTTTTTTATTCTAGCCTAAACTTGACCTGTGTGTGTTGCGTTTACATTGAAAAGTAAAAAACAAAAGACACATGTCATGTTTACTTACATAATTTAAGGCGAGGATATCCCAGAACCAAGACTCCAACCCTCCAAGACCAACCTCCAAGACTTGCAGCACTTGAACAGCTAGATTTCATTAGATTTCCGTCTCAGAGATTATTAATAATGAAATTATTTTTTTTTTTTTTACACAGCGCTAATATTAGCGTAAATATTAATCCCTATCTTTTGATTTAACTTTGACATAATTTCAAGAAAAAGTCTCTTAGTAATGGATGTTTGAAATATCGATTTTGTGTCATCTTTATGATTTTTTTCTATCGAGAGAATTATTACTATTTACGATTCTATCTTCACACAGCGCTCGAGGACCGGTTCAACTTTAATGTTTTAATTTTTTTCATGTATTTTTTTACATTTTAGTAGATTTACAGCTGTTCAAAAAGTTGGGGTCTCTGGGATATCCTGGCCTTAAGCATTTTTTTGTGAAAAAGGTGACGATCGATAGAAATGAGAGCCTGTTCAGTGTTCATACTCCTTGTGAACCGGTCGCAAGTTACGTAATAAGAGGCACGTTCGCCCCGTCGCGTCGGCGTCTCTCGGTTCGGCAATTGTCGGTTTATTTCGGCGATCTCAAGAATACGAATTCTATATTTAGAAATGCGATGAACCGTAGGAGTAGTGGCTGGAGGGGAGGGGGTGTGCATATTTGATTCCATCATAAACTCAATTTTACAGCTAATCTCGTCAGATTGTCGAAAAAATAAAATTTCACACATCGCCGGCTCACTCGCGAATGTAAATAGGGGAGACGCTTCTTCGATGTGTAAGGAGAGGTTCGCACTTTGTTATTTATTTTATTCTACTAATAAAACGTGTTTAGTTCTATCAGTTTTTTGTGGTATCCTAATATCTCTGTTCTACTCCATTTCAATACTTGATGCCTTTACGAGTACTTACGTCCTCTATTGCAAAATATGCCCGTTTATAGCTCATCATAATTTACTTTACCGACTAACTTCTAATCATATGCCAAAACTGCTAAGACAAAAAAGCAACAGAAAACTGTTTTTTTTTTCATTAATTTTTTTTACATAATTATAGCATTAAAATTCAAATAAAGAATTAATCATTAACATGATTTCAAAGCCAGCAAGTTAAAGTCGCTCTTGAAATAGGTAATTCAATCACTGACTGCTACAATTTAGCCTTTGACTTAAGGCGCGTCGATTGCATTGAGCATCACGACGCCATGCGTACGAAGCTTAAATAGACTCAATAAAATATACTCGGTTGATCGGTTCGACTCACGGATCATTTGGCACGACAGCTCCTGAGCGGAGCCACGAGTTGACTATTTAATACATATTTCTCCTTCGCTCCACAACACTAAACTAGGCAAAGGTTTCCCCGTTAAATTTTTGTCCCAGTGATCAGTATCGAGTGATCGACTTTACAGCCGGGAGGTAGGCTGTAACTTTTTAGTACTCCTTTTATTACGACAAACGATTTTAATCAAGCGAGTTTTTGTTCGGGGCACGCCATTAGCGCCCGAACTCGGAATAAAATTCCAAGTAAAGTCGCATTCGAGATTCGAGAATTCGCTTTTAAGTTCGTTTGATAGGTGGCTCCGAGCCCGTTTACTGACCTTTATGTCGCGACATTAAATAAATCTATACAAACCCGCATCTGAGTTCTCATTGAAGGTTTATTTTTAATGTTTTTTCTATACGGATTTAGAGGGAGTTTGCCGGTCGTTGCGAGTTCATAAAATGAGGCAGAATCTAACGTGGTGCCAAAGTGGATCTTGTAAGTTTGAGCCAATGGCTCAGTTAACTTTTATTGGAATACGAATGAATTTCAAGCTGGGCTAGCTGAAAAGGCATACGAATTCAGATCCAATGTAGATGTAGAAGCGATTTGAAGCCATTTGGCAAATACAAAATCGAATGAATTTGTTTAAGAAGAGTTTTTTACCATTTTAAATTTGATTAGATTAAATAACCAAATTCAGTTGAGGTATCTCTAGATCACTTGCAACGGTCTGCAGATAGCTATACTATTTCATTTTGCACATTTTGTAAATAATTATTTTCATTGTAATTTTCTTTGTAAATAATAGCTAAACAATACCAATTACCTACTAGTTAGTAGCAAATGCAGATATAGTGCACAAGTGTTGTAGTAATCAATACGTCTTAAGTTTTGATTTAAAACTTGCTAACACTTACTTTTTATGCGAAAAAATATCTTGTACCTATCATGGTAAGCCGTATCAAACGCCAAGTATAAAAAAACTATTAACCACTGGTTACACCCCGTGATTTCACCCACGCAGATTAAAATCCCGGTAATTCCACGGGATAAAAAGTAGCCTATGTGCTATTCCAAACTATAATCTATCTCTCTACCAAGTTTCATCCAGATCCGTTCAGCCGTTCCGGCGTGAAAGAGTAACAAACATCCATCCATCCATCCATACTTACAAACATTCGCGTTTATAATATTAGTAGGATCATACAAATGAGTACCTGGCCTTAGATCAATCAGCATATTCTACGTTATTCTACAAACTAAGAAGAAGCTTATCAAAAATTCAAAGGCTTTAAAATATCCGGAAAAACACTTTGACTCTGCGCGCCTTTCCGGAACACCCCGTTAAAGTTTCATTGTGAAAGTTCGCCTGTTTCTGTGTGTTCCTTACAGAGTGATGTTCAGTTCGCTCTATTGTCATAATGCTGGGTTTTGTCCTTTTAAAATTGCTTGAAAGAAGTGTTGGTAGACATTTTTATTCAGCATTTATATTTTTTAATTGAAATATTTCAAAGGAAATATAATTTTAGACCACCACCACACATGGCATTATGAACAACTAGTTGCGCCCCGCGGTTTCACCTGCGCATTTAGATCCCGGTATTCCCAAGGAATATAAAGTATCATTATTGCTATTCCAGATCTATCTCTCTGCCAAGTTTCATCCAGATCCGTTCAGCCGTTCCGCCGTGAATGAGTAACATCCATCCATAAATGCAAACTTTCGCCTTTATAATAGTAGTAGGATAAATGACATTAATATCATAAATGTGAAAGTTTGGATGTGTGTCACTCCATAAAGCCAGAACGGCTGAACAGACCTGGATGAAATTTTGCACAGAGATATTTATTTAAAAAAATAGATAAAAAGATAGATTAGTCTGTATTTTACCCCTTGGGAATGCCGGGATTTAAAACTACCGCGAAACCGCTGGGCGCAGCTACATTTGCTGACTTCTGTTGTTGACTGTAAAAGTATTTATAAATAATTGTAAAACAAAATCTACGGTATGTTATTCAGCTTCGCAGCATAAATTTTAAATCCCGCAATAGGTTAGGGAACTAACCGCTGGCCGCCGCCGCCCTGAGCGATTCCGCGCACGTGTTACAGCCCACTACCTGAATACACATGCGCGATTAATTATGTATGCTACTTATGGGATTTTAATAGCCATGTTTTATTGGTGTAGGTAATACTGCCTACAGTACTATCTATCTATCTTATCAGCCCACATTCACCCACTGCTGGGTATAGGCCTCCTCCTTAGCACGTCACTCTTTCCGGTCCTGCGTCCGTGCAGTACTAATATTAAATAAAATAAATAATGCTGGACAATGCACACAGCACCATCTAGCCCCAAAGTAAGCTACTCAAAGCTTGTGTTACGGGTACTAGATAACTGATATATTTAATACGTTATATACTTACATAGATATATTTTATTTATACATAGAAAACACCCAGACCAACGGAACAAATTTTTGCAGACCGTACACAAATTTGTTCCGAGGCGAGAATCGAACCCGCAACCTCTTGCGTCGCAGGCGGACTTTCGCCAGCTGCGCCACTTGGTCGTCAAAAATTGAATATTAAATTATGTTTTTTTTAATACAACTAGCTGATGGAACAAGCAGATGGCCCACCTGATGTTAAATGGTAACCATCACCTATAAACAAAACATTGCCCCGTAGGTCACGCACAATAGGAACGTGCCCTACGATGCACTGCCCTGCGTCCATCAACTTGAGGCGTACAGATGTTAAGCCTCATGTGCCTGTAATGACACCGGCGACCACACTCTTCAAACCGAAACACAGCGTTGCTGCTTGGCGGCAGAAAAAGGCGTGCATATGCGGCATGTATATAGAATCTAGATCTAAATGAATGAATGAACATTATTTTTGTAAAATATAGATGGTGGAACTTTGTTTCGTTTGTGTTCTGAGGAAGGGTGTCACATATTTTAATCTAATCAGTTTTAACTTTTTAATTGTAGACAAGTCCTAACAACAAATATTTTATATAAAAGTAATAGTTGCGCCCCGCGGTTTCACCCGCGCAGATTTAAATCCCAGTATTCCCACGGGATAAAAAGCAGAAGTAAAGTAGCATATGTGCTATTCCAGACCATAATCCATCTCTCTGCCAAGTTTCATCCTGATCCGTTCAGCCGTTCCGGCGTGAAAACGTAACAAACATCCATCCATCCTACTATCCATACTTACAAACTTTCGCGTTTATAATAGTAGTAGGATATACACTATAGGTACTATCGTAATTATAATATTTCCTGACGCCGTTTCACTAAGTGATTTTGAGTAGGTAACGTCTAAGAATACGAGGGTGTAGCCAACAGTTTTCACGCCAGGCGAACTTCTGATTGGGCGTTTCGTTCGCTTATTTGCAATAACTTTGAGGCTCCCTTTAAAAGTAAGTTAAAAGCGTTGAGGAGCGGTAGTTTCGAAGATTAGGCTGCACACAGAATACATAAGAGTATATCTCCTCGGATGTACTAGTTTAACTGGATGAGACAAAAAAAATTACGAACAAAACGAGGAATGCGTTTGTGAGTTTTATTGCACGTGGAAAATCTCAAATATTTCAAGCTTAATTTCGTTTTGAGATAAAATTTATGTGCACAACACTGTTATTTTACAGCTCAAATCTTCATCTTCAAGATCTTTATGATTTTTTGATATGGTGATCACCGCTTACAAATAACATCTAAAAACAATGTCACGAGTATTCCCTTTTTTACTCGTGTAATCAATTCCAATACCATTTCCATTTTCTATAACTCTATCTTATAGTCCCCTTACAGCAAAGTTTATTGAAATTTCGTATATCGCTCCCGTAATGGGCAATCCTAGAGAAATGTAACTTGGGCTGGGGTGTTTAACAGCGCATTTAGGGTTTTAAGAAACGATTTCACATTGAAAATTGCATTGTGATTTCAATGTCGGGCTCTTAGGGGAATAATCTTTTAGCCCTCTGACTTTTTCAGTTATCATAAATGCTGATCAAATATCTCAAATATTTTCATTCAAAAAAGTTCATCATCATTTTCTCTCCCTCTTGTTATCTCTCGTTGAGTAAGAACGGCACTAGTTTCGCCAAGTTTGACAAGTTTTGTTTGTGAATACCAATTCATGACCTTACACTGACGTAAAAAGCAGACAACAAACTTAATAATATTAGACCTTTGCTTTCAACTACGCTTTGTAAAGCAGATACCTTTATATGGAGCCAAGTGAGCTCCACATTCTACAACTGACGTAGCTAAGTCTTTCAAGATGCAAGCAAATTCAAATTAGATAACGTTTGCTTACAAAGGCAACGGAACTAACGTGAAAGGCGCAAACTCGTGACGTCACCAAGAGTCTTCACAGCGACGCTGGTGTAGTGTTGACTTCAGGTGAAGCTTAGGTACATTTTTTAGCGCCACTAGCCTATCTGCTCAGACAAAGGGCAAATGCTATCAAAAGAGTGAAACAAAAGATTCGAACTGACATTGAAATATAATTTTGTTGACTACGTAATCTAACAGCATAATCAAAAGAACTACGTAAACTTTTTTCCAGGTGGTGCGATCAATTAAACCAGTGTGTTCATAGATTTTGATCATGATTAACGTAGAGGTCACAGAATGCTGGATGGGCAGGGTTCTGAGAACCAAGGTCACTGACATAGCTATCAGAATTAGTTTGAAGTGTCAATGGGCCTGTCCATTGACACTGCTATACAGCCAGCCTATTGATGGACTGACGATTTATCTCCCCACTTGATGAACTGACGATTTTTAAACGACCACGGGGGATTTTTTAAGGTAAGTAGGTGGAAAAGCTTATTCGTTATTCCTGAAATTATTTGGAAAAAAAACATACGAACCAACCCATAAGTTTGTTGTTGTTGGTCGCGTGAATCTGGCATCTAGAACACACAGGTAGAACTGTCAGGGAGCCTTGACTCTCCTGACTGTCAACTTGCGCTCGCTCGCTACTCTTGAGCAACAAGCGCCCATGCAATGTGTACTAACCCTTATGCTAGTGTACGAAAGACGTTCACTTGAGAACTCCCCGGAGCAACGTTGAAATCTGCAGTAGAACCACTTCAACTCACTCATTTCGTTCATATTCATTAAAAATTTACGAAAGGTAGATATTACTGTTAGGTTTCAGCATATTGACATTCTGAGGTTTTTATAATTGCAGCTATGAAGCTGAACCAGAATGATCTGGTTGGATAAATAACAATAGTAACTTATCTTACTAAGAATCTGCGTTTAAAACCCAGAATATTAATGACCTAATACGAGTATGTATATATTATAAATATCACTCAGACGGCGAATAATCAAAAATATTAATATGAAAGGTCACATAAATCAGACAAATAACTTCATAAAAATGAGCAAAACAGCTATTTTAAAAACTAAACAAAAGCGCTAAAGTTTCTGCACGTTTTCATCAGTTCAACTTGTTCTGAAAATTTTAATTTATTTCAGTCAGAGTTAAGCATTCGGGTAGCGTCGCCCATACTGTTATAACTTTGGCAAAACTGACATAAACAGCGTTTTGATGACATCTTCAGGCATTATCGTTATAATAAATGCATGTTTGGGTATAATAAAGACTTGTATTAATGGTCCTTTGTTTTATTGCGACCATTTCGAGTTTCCTTATCTTGCTAACGTAAAGCAATATTACCCGTCTTACCTGCCTTGGCTGCTTTGCGAACATTACCTAGGTCATATAAAATAAACAAGAGGCATAAACCGCTTTAATAAAAATGTTAATCCTAAATGTCGCTGCTTATTATATCCATCTCACTCGCACAATATCATAGTGCTCGAAAAGAGCCTCTTTGGAGCCTCAAAGGATTTAAGTGCCTCGAGGCATACAACAACCTTATGGAACAAGCAGATGGCCCACCTGATATAAATTGGTAACCATGACCGTAACAAAGCATTGCCTCGTAAGCCAAGGACGATAGGAACGTGTCCTAAGATGCACTGCCCGGAGGCATACAGATGTGAAGCTATGTACCTCTAATTAAACTATTAATAATAATAATAATAAATAATACTGGACAATCCACACAGCACTATCTAGCCCCAAAGTAAGCTATTCAAAGCTTGTGTTATGGGTACTAGATAACTGATATATTTAATACATTATATGTATACTTACATAGATAGATATTTTTTTTTATCATACATAGAAAACACCCAGACCATCGGAACAAATTTCTGCAGATCGTACACAAATTTGTTCCAAGGCGGGAATCGAACCCGCAACCTCTTGCGTCGCAGGCAGGCTCTCGCCCGCTGCGCCACAGAGTCGTCGACTATTATTAATACTATTTAAAAAGAACTAGTGACACGACGACAAGAAGAAGAAGAATCGCAACATTACACTGTTTCTTATTTATAAATTAGGCCCTATCACCTTGTTTTAAGATCGATGATATTCGCAGGAGTTAAAAAAACTGTGTCGCAAATACGTTTAGACTTTGACTTAGCTAGCTAGTGGATAATTTGGTGACAAAGATAGCCGCCATAAGACCTCCGTGACTGCACAAAACGCATACGTTTTATCGCTCGAAAGACGATGCGATAATGTTATGCTACGACGCTACGAGAGTTGCTACGATAGTGCTACGAAACGAGTGCTACGTCAGAGCTACGTCTTGTTATTTTGCGTAAACGCAACAACCCATGCGAATAAAACCCTTATTCTAGTAGCTTTAAGCGATAGTTTCTGTAACTACGATTATCTGTTCCGGGCAGTAGGTGTAATGCAGCGACCACAAGTCAAGCCCAAGCGTTATGCGTTATTAATGGCAGGATTTAGACTATAATTGAGGCTCACTGAACCATAGAATACGTATGTCTATAGAAACGAACAATAAATTCTCATAAAAAAGAGACTTCTCAATCATTGTCGCGAAAACGTGTTAATGGTCAATAGTTGTTTTTTATAATTTATTAATTAGACTTTAAGTACTGTTGTTTTCCTAAGAAATAAAAATATAATAAAATAAATTATCATCATCATTAGTATGTAGACATTCTGGTGCAGTTATTGCTGGAAATATACATCCCCTGTATATTTCAAGGAAGGACGATTTTATGCCCTCTTTATACCACGGACTTACGATTTTCAGTTCGTCTGTTCTAAATGGTTTTGAAATAATTTTCATTTCAGTTTTCATTTCCGAAAATCATTGAAAATTATTTCAGTTGTAACTGGTTTGCGTATTTTTAAAAAATTGCACCCTTTGTCATTTTATTCGTATTTTTTATTTATACCTAAAAATAACACTCAGACAGAGAAATAAACTATACAAAACTTAAAGGTTTTTCGTTAGGATTGAACCTATGGCCTCCAGCGCAGAAGGCAGAGCTACCACCAACTGAGCTGTGAGAGCTGTCGAAATATTCCTACTCCGTGGCTCCATTGACCGCAGTCGTCAGAAACTAAACCGCTCATTATTTTAGCATAGGTAGTTAAATTAATGGACGGATTAACAAAGATCAAAATGTTTGTTGGGTTTGGGATTATAATGAGTTGATTATAAAAATTTGTTTACGCTAATTTGATTGTTTTTTTGTTTCACTGTATTGACAACGACTGTGCAAGGTTTACGAGTGCAACATAAAGCTTACAAAAAGGCTAACCAAATTTTGTGTTGTATTTAAATATAGGATAGCGTAGAATAAACAATGTAAACCTTTTGGAAAATAAATATATTATTATTATTATAGGTGATAGTTACCCTGACGGACTGGGCAAACAGCCCAGGATCGCAATGTGTGGAGGGAATGGGGGAGGCTATTGCCCAGCAGTGGGATCCGGAGGCCTCAAATAAATAAAACAAAAATTATTATTATTATTAACGTGGCCTATGTCCAGCAGTGGACTTCTGTAGGCTGATGATGATGATGATGACCATCGGTGTTCGGGGTAGTGGGTTCAATCTCGCCCAGGGTCAAGACCTGCTAGGCTCTGCATTTGACAATTGGCGAGTTCCAAGTTAGGATTAGCTTAGTTGGCAGAGAGCCACTATAACATTTGACCCGGCTCTGCTTATATCACTTTGGATTATATTGCAATGCAGAATGAACTTTATATCGGTAGCTCTAGATTCGATAATTGACTGCTGGGGAATAAAGGTTCTCGAATGGTGAATAGATCTAGAAAATGAAGCATGAAACGCCTTCTGACACGATGGACCGACGACATTGTGAGGATCGCGGTAATTTTTGACAGCCTTCACAGCTCAGTTGGTAGTAGCTCTGCCTTCCGCGCCGTATGCCGTGGGTTCGATTCCCACAGAGAACAAACATTTGTGTGATGATGATGTGATGTTTGTTCTCTGTCTGGGTGTTATTAATATTATAAGTATTTACAAAAAAAGTATATATGTATCATATCAGCTATCTTGTTTCCATATTACAAGCTTTGGCTTAGTTTGGGGCTAGAGTGCTGTGTGGAAAGTCCATTAATTCTGATAAACTCTTCAAGGCACGACTGAATAGGTGTCTTCTAGACCATTCTGCTATATTATCGGCTTGTGAGATTGTGGCACAAGGACACTCTGTTATTTAAAAAATAACCTTATATGTACGAGGCAACATACTTTTATTATTTCACTAGTTGCGCCCCGCGTTTTAACCCGCGCAGATTTAAATCCTGGTATTCCCGCGGGATAAAAAGTAGCCTATGTGTTATTCCAGACTCTTTTCTATCTCTCTGCCAAGTTTCATCCAGATCCGTTCAGCCGTTCCGGCGTGAAAGAGTAACAAACATCCATCCATCCATCCATCCATACAAACTTTCGCGTTTATAATAGTAGTAGGAAATAAGTCAACTAAGCTGTTATTATTATTATAAGTAAAACTTGCCCTCTGGCTTTATTCTCTACTAGCAACCTGCCCACGCGCCCCTGCTTCGCACGGATGCACATTTTTTTTACTATATCATGCATGTATTATACATATAAACCTTCCTCTTGAATCACTCTATTAAAAAAAATCATCAAAATCCGTTGCGTAGTTTTAAAGATTTAAGCATACATAGGGACAGAGAAAGCGACTTTGTTTTATACTATGTAGTGATGACATAGGTGATTCCTTGCCCCAAACCGTGTGATGAAAGAACGTGATCTTGGGCTTTATTATTTAAGACAGGAGATACTTTGCCCAAACCGTGTGACGTCACAACGTGATCTAAACGCAAACGCGATTGGATTGGTCATAGTGAATAACGCCCTTTTGTAAGTTATCTATAAAAGCCAATGCTTGTTTGATTTTCGAATCTATCAGTTTTCACGGATTAAACGGATTGGATTATGGAATCTATCGATTGCGAAATAAAGCTCATTTTACAATCCAATATGAGGTGAAAACTTTACACGTTGCAACTAGTACGAGTTCTGTGACTGGGTTTGGGTTTTATGTGTCGACGGTACTGTTGACCTGTATGTAACTATACTATGTTGTACAGTCAGCGACATAATTCGATGAACATTGTTGTTAAAAGTTTGACATTTTTCTTAAGCACCGACAATTTTATTTTTGCCTTGACCACAGTTACTCAAACTTTAGAGAAAGCTGCCAAGCAACGTTCTGTGGTTTGGTTTGAAGGGTGTAGCCGTAATTACAGGCACTTGAGACTTAGCACCTGTATGCCTCGCGTGGATGAACTGCCCTGCAAGTGCATTGTAGGGCACGTTCATATCGTCCTTGAGGAGACTTGAGAGGCAGTGCTTTATTACAGGCAATGCTTTATTACAGGATGGTAACTAGGTGCATCTACTTGCATTCCAAATAAATAAATATAACAAAAATAAGTAAAATAAAATAATGTGGTATAGACAAAACTGCAATTTCAAGTGAGGTACGGCCATATTCTATCCTTTCTATAAATTCAATAAAAACACACGTTTTATTTTTAAACGTTTCTAACTAAATATTATTAGAATTTTTAATCATACTTTTTAAAAAAATTTAACAATCTGCTTTTGTCGTTGACTGTACTAAGCCTGCTCAGCTTGCTTTCTCAGGTAGTTTTGAGATTAGGAGAGCTTGAAGCGAGAGGTTTTATTGTTAATGTTAGCGAAATGTATTTACAAATCGATATATACAGTCAATGAGAGTATTTTTTATAAGAAGGAGAGAACTAGAAATGTTCCACCTGATGTTGCGCGGTTACCTCTACAGCAGTTGCATTACATGACCGTGCCATTTGGCAATAGGCAATAGATTTTATTCATTAGTGAAGTAGGTACCGGTGTAATTACAGGCACATGAGGCTTAACATCTGTATGCCTCAAGTTGATGGACGCAGGGCAGTGCATCGTGGGGCACGTTCCTATCGTGCGTGACTTACGAGGCAACGATTTGTTATAGGTGATGGTTACCACTTTACATCAGGTGGGCCATCTGCTTGTTCCATCAGTTATATAAAAAAAGGTAGGAATTGTCATTACTGTAAACGTAACTAATCAGTCTATACAACTAAAGAGAATACAAAGTTATAAAGAAACACATTTTCCTGCTATTAACTACTACCAGAGCAAATTAAAAAATCCTCCTCTAACACTTTCAAAGGCTTGGACCTTGTCAGTGAAAACGTATCATTAGCTTTGACCCCATACTTAAGCATGCCTGATACTCAGCGAATAACCGAGTCTACATCAATACTCTGTCCTCCCTAGGCTAATACAGATAACAATAATAATAAAAGGTAGTGAGTGACCCGGCCTTCCGATCGTAAGGTCGCAGGTTCGAATCCGGTACAAAAATTTATGTGCGCAATGCCAGTTCTCTTAAACGGTGAAGGAACATCGTGAGGAAACCAGTTGGTATTCTAACAGCGGCGATGGGCTTACAACCTGTCACGTATGGAATTACTAACTACTGCAAAATGTGGGTATGTATGTGTCAAATGTAATGTTTGGACGTACCTCAGACTATCCCCCTTAGACATCCTCAAAGAATCATTATATTATTATTTTAAAACTAATTAAGTTGGCAGTCGAATAAACGACAACGGTTTTCAGTTGGCTCACTATTTATTTTGCCTATTTTATAATTAATTGCATTAACACATATTTTATTAATTATATATTTTTAATAAAAAAATATTTTAGTTAGAAAGCATACTTACAGATGGGATCAAAGCCTTGGCGAAGGACGGACTTTGATTAGCAGAGCGTCCACTTCAAACAAGTTGTAAACCCCTTTGCAGATAGTATGGATGTAATACAAGAAGGGTTTGTTTCAAATACAAACAAAAATGACCCCTATTTTGTGACAAACCGAAATTAATCCCCATCACTGAATAAATAAATAAACGGCTGAAAAAACGTGGTAGGACTATTTAAAAACTACGAAAATTCGTATTACTTTCATGCAAAGGCATATATTAAATGTAATGAACCGAAGAACAGAAACTAGCTTTAAATGCCACATAACTCGTCACATTAGCAGTGGCGAGATTGCGGTCAGTTTCAATGAAAATTATAGCAGTTTGAACTAACGCGAGTGCAAATTACTCTCCACTTAGCAGCGAAGCCGCTTATGTTGAATCCATGAAAAGAGCTCCTATCCTTCTCTCATTAAAGTCAATAGACAGAGACAGCGTAGTGATGTATGGCAAAGGAAGTTATTGACTTATTTGTTAAAAAATCGCCTAAAAATAAGTTCACAAGCATAAACCTGTGCTCTTGGCAGTATTTAATTGTGTAGTATATTTTTTTGTCGATAACATAGGTATATGTAGGTAACTTCATTTTAATTTTGATTCTATCGTTAAGTCTTACAAAAAAGAAGCAGAATTATGATGACTTTAATCTTATGACTTTTTCAATTGTAATTGGGAAGTACTATCGAGCGTGACTTACGAGGCAATGCTTTGTTATTGGTGATGGATACCACTAAACATCAGGTGGGCCATCTGCTTGTTCCATCATCTAGTTCTAGTTGACTTTGACTTTGACTCAGCGGCGATGGGCTTGCAACCTGTCACGTATGGAATACTAACTACTGCAAAATGTGGGTATGTGCCAAATGTAATGTTTGGACGTACCTCTGACTACCCCCCTTAGACATCCTCAAAGAATCTTGAATTAGTACCTACTTGGTACTGGGAGATCTGAAGGGATATCTACCGTGCCTAAGAATCAAAGTCGTGAAGCTGTTTCAGTTTTTTTTCAGTTTCAGTTTATTCTAGAAAGAGCATTGAAAGTCACCCAAATAATAGGGTTATTACTTATTCAGATATTGTATGCCCTGACTGCTAAATAAAATCAATAAAACCTATTATTACTGCATAAAGGTACACTACGGTATTGTATCGAAATAGTTCCATTGTGCATTTTAACAGAGTAACATAAGCACCATTACGTACATTGAAATCCTAAATGTTGGTCAATTTCAGTGCAGTAATAGGTTCGTGGCACATTGGCAGATTGCCCGACTGATTACCGACATTCTATTCCATAGAAATTTGTCAGATGCACAATTGAAAATCAGTTGGAATAACTGTAGAATGAGCGAGCATCGAGTGAGAGCACAATACATTTTAAAGTGTTTCTCTTTCTATCACTTGAGAAAGGAAAGAGAAAATAATCTAGTTGCAGTAGAGCTCTTTTTGACAGTTCTACCCGGGAACTACGAATAACATTGTACCTATTCCTATCACCAAATAGTGATGCATTCATTTCGTGTTTCTATTTGAATATTTTTGGTGCCAGTGCAATTATTGGCACATTAAACTTACTCGTAACACCTTTGGGTGTAATAAGACTTTATTGTGGTCAAGCTCTGTGAAATAGGACGATATTGACATTAATTTTGAATCACGTATGGTTCATTTTACTTATTGTTATTTCTTAACAATATAGTCGTCGAAACTCGGAGGCTTTTGAAAAAAAGTATTAATATCATCACCATCATCAAATGCTTCTTTTGAAATTCAGATAACTTTCATCGAATAGCAACTCTCTATCTTTATGTTTCCATGACCATGCCTTACTGGTTTATAGAAGAATCTACTGTTTTATGGTGTGACATCAGCCAACAAGACGAAAATAACTACAAAAGAAAACGAAGGATATACATCTTTGAAAGAAGATTGGCATCATGATCTTTTTATCAAACATCTTGAAGCACGAATGGTAACCTCTACGCTTCGTATATCTGTTCCGGGTGAAGCGGGTAGACCACAAGCAAGGCGGGGCGAAATCTCATTCCGCAGAAGCAGGTGGCCGGATCTCGTTTGTCTCGGCAGTTTCGACGGCCCACCGAAACACTAATTGGCCCATTTTCCCTGGTAATCCAAGTCGCCAATTTAATTTGTGTTGCGTTGTCGACCGCAGCCGGAACGGGTAACGTTTGGACGTTAAATTAGCTCGTGTACTTCAAGTAGGTAGGTACGTAGGTTGAGTATGTAGTATTGGATGGGGCTTCAAGACGAAATTCCACTCTCATAGAACTGTCGAGGAGTGGAACTCTGCCGTCTTCAGCAATACTAAGGAACATTCAAGAGAGTGAACAAGTAGATCATGCGTAAGCGCGCTCCACCTTAGATATAAAATTATTTACAGTTAAATTACGCATTAAACAATCGTCCAGATACTATTAATTCAATAAAAAAAAAGTTCTCGTACATACTACTGATAGCTTGTAATTTTTAAAACCTAGATTTTTTTCAATTTATCTTTAAAAATGTTGAAATAAGCGAGTGAGAGACCCAAGGAATTTAGATACTACGTATCTTGTTCTTAGGAGAGACTTGAAAATTGTCAACGCCTTATTTCTTTAACCGGCTTCAAAAAAGGGGGAGGTTCTCAATTCGACTGTTTTTTTTATGCCGAAAACGTATGCCGTATGGAAGTCGGTTATGGCAGTAGTAAAAAAACACGGATACAGATTAACTAGCTCATAAAAGCAACAAAAAAGTCGTTTCACCGACCTCATTGGACTAGAAACTCATCAAGGCAGTTAACACGCTGCACACGTCCTCCTATAGTTACTATGACTCCAGAAATAGCTCGCCTAATTGAATGAAGTCGCCTTTTTTCAGTTATTAGACGGTATATCTTCAGATGGTCATTAACCTTAATAGCTATTTTGTCTTTCTAAGTGAAAATTACGAATGAGCCGAAAAACCCAGTGTCGATAGATATCGACAACGTGCAATGTATTGTACAGGTCACGGAGTGACGGTGGATGGGGAGTGCTATAAATCAGATAAAAGGCACTTTTTAGGGGGAGGGGACACATTATTAAAGCTAAACAGAAACTGCTAACTAAAAAGAAAGGAATTTAAGAAAGCAGTTTTTGAATCAGTGGCGTGTGGATGTGTTTAACTAATAATTCGCGAGTCGTTTACTCAGACACATTATTGACTGCAAATGAAATCAATTTTCATATGCAGTCAATAATGTATCTGAGTAATCAATTTACCAAATTTATTATGCTTGCAAAAAGACGACTGCTGCTTTTTAAGATAGCAATGTTAAAGTGGGCCGTCATGAAACCTGCGATCGTATTACAGTGGAGGCTATTTGCATTCATTTTAACATGATTTATGTTTTAGCTGAGACTAGCCGAGGGATTAGTCAGTCAGACTTTAGCTCTAAGTTATTAAACCTAGACATTCAACTTTGTGGATTATTTTATCAATTTCAGTTTGCATGAACCTAGAATTTGTGGAATTAAAATAGATTTATGATATTTTTAACTAAAAGCGAAATTATTAAAGGATTTTTAAAATAATTTTATGCAGATCTAACAAGAAACTTAGATCGCAGGGACAAATCCCCTCAGAAGTCTAAGTCTCATTTAAATTAAAAAATTAAATGCAACTTAGGCCTGCACACAAGTTTCTAAAACATTTCCATCATCATCATCAGTGAATCGTTAGAGAAGGCGCTAATTTTAGTTAATACTCAAGCCACGGTAGATATCGTATCAGATCTCTAGGTAGTACGTACCTTCCATTCATGAATTAATTAAGAGTAGTAGAGGGCTTTGTAAAGGGCTCGTCTGGGAAAGTACTACAACCATGCCTATTTCACCGCTAAGCAGTTTTGCTGTGTTTTGGTTTTAAGAGTGTAGTTGCCAGTGAAATTACGGGCACATGAACTTTTATATGCCTCAAGTTGATAGACGCAGGGCAGTGCAACATTGGGTACGTTCCTCGGGCGTCACTTGCGTGGCAAAGTACTAGGTGATCATTACCACTTAACAGCAGTGATCCATATGCTCATTTTATATTCAGCAAGTTAGCATAAAAAATAAGTGAGATTCTTAATTAGGGGACGGTGTAGTTTACATACCTACTTTGTAGGTTGTTCCTTCAAAAAATGAGCTTTATTGAGGAGTACTTAATAGTCATTTTACGACACTGTTCTGTAAGAAAGTAGTGACACGACACCAAAAAGAACCTAATGATCCCGAGTGTTTATTCTTTATTGGTTTTGTACTAAGTTAAGGTAACTAGTTGCGCCCCACGGTTTCACCCGCGCAGATTTGAATCCCGGTATTCCCACGGGATAAAAAGTAGCCTATGTGTTATTCCAGACTATAATCTATCTCTCTGCCAAGTGTCATCCAGATCCGTTCAGCCGTTCCAGCGTAAAAGAGTAACAAACATCCATCCATCCATACTTATGAACTTTTGCGTTTATAATAGTAGTAGGATAAGGTAAACAAGTTTTCTTTTCTTGTTCCATGTTATAACTTAAAAGACACTTTAAGTACCATAACTCAAGCATGTTTCCTGTATCAAAGGCCACGGATATCCGCCTCAAAATAATAATTGCTGTGTTCATGTCAACATTACCCATCCCTAATCAAATCTCACCCTTCCTCGAGTAATTAAATTGAAATTACAGTACAATTTGTTTAGCAATGCAATAAATAAATAAATAAATATTGGTGGACTTTTCACACAGCACTATCTAGCCCTAAACTAAGCTTATGCTTGTAATATGGGAACCAGATAGCTAATATACTACTTATAATACTTTTTTTTTCTAAATACATACTTATAAACAAAACATTTATGTTCATCGCACAAATGTTTGTTCACGGTGGGAATCGAACCCACGACCTACGGCGCAGAAGGCAGAGCTACTACCAGCTGAGCTACGTAGGCTGTCAATGATAACAATCTTCTTGTTTACTAAACAATGAAGGGTAATTACCTTTTCTATGAGGTTTTTAATTCTTGGAAAAAATATATTTAAATTAATTTTCAGTATATAAAGATTACCTTGATAGATTTTTATTTATTTATCTAAAACTATAAGTTATAATATTGGTGGGCATACGCAGACAGTACTTTTTTGATTTATTTATTATATTATTTAATAATTTATTTATTACCAGACAGCTGATATAATACTTTATTTTTATTTTATTTTATTTTATTTGGGAAACAAACAGTACAATGGATCAGTAAGAATAAACATATAGAAAAACATAAACCAACAAAGTTTCCTAAATTAATTAATACAGAGTAGCAGTGAACAGAAGTATAAGTAAGTATACAAATAAAATTACACGAAAAAAAAAGATTAAAGGTAAGTAGGAAAAATACATAAACGAAGTTTGTAATATCAATTATTAAAATAACAATAATTTCAAATTGAAACTAAGATATGAATTTCACGACCTCAGTAGCGCAGCGGGCGAGAGTCCGCCTGCGACGCAGAGGTTGCGGGTTCGATTCCCGCCTCGGAAAAAAATTGTGTACGATCTGCAGAAATTTGTTCCGTGGTCTGGGTGTTTTCTATGTATGATAAAAAATATCTATCTATGTAAGTATATAATGTATTAAATATAATTATCAGTTACCTACCCTTGCTTTGAGTAGCTTACTTTGGGGCTAGATGGTGCTGTGTGGATTGTCCAGCATTATTTATTTATTATGTTTTTTTTATCATTTTTTATCATACTTATATGTTTTTGTGTATACATAGGTACTTAGAAATATATATAACACCCAAACACAGAACAAATATCTGAACACACACAAATATTGTATAGTACAGGGATATAAATACTATACTAATAGTATAGTGATGCCTAAATTACATGGTACGTCCATTTTTTGCATGAAATAGGAGGCCATTAGTTCTTAGAAATTTTCATTTTAATTTCGCCTATAAAGGGGTCACGGATCAAAGAGAAAGGTCAGGGTAACCAGTTCACGTTAAATCTTGGCCGAATTCAGGCTCCGGTGGTCGTTTTAAATTAATACGCGGATGCACAGATAAGTTATGGAAGCTTTTGGGACGGGGTTAGTGACCTTTTGACAGCATTAGGGGAGGGCGCGAACTATTTAAGGTTATGGGTCCGGGAAGTTTTTAAATGGACATGCATTTGTGAGATACGGTTATTTAAATTGGCTACTTTTTCTGGAAGTTAGTATATTTTTTATAACTAACATATAATTTAAAAATAAGCACTGCAAAATCCAGTTAGCTTATTATAAATACATAATTTTAGGTAATAAACTCTTTTCATTCATATGTAACCAAATTAGATAATTTTTGTTTACAGGTGTTTTTAGTTCATAAAAAAATTGTTTTGTCCTAGCGTACTAATAATTTAAATGATATTAAAATTCATTAACTTCAAATTGTATAATAACCTCCATGTTTAAAAAACATAGGTAGGCATTTATTCATGTTCCCACCGAACATGAATAAATGTAAATTTTATAGAATTCAAATCAGATCTTTTTTGATTGGAGGCAAACTGTATTATAAGAACTAATAAACCCACAGAGCTAAATTTGAGTTACTTCAGCATAACTAGGCTTAGTGGTGCACATAATTATTTAGCCAGTTTTGTGACATTGAACAAACTTTTAGCAGCTGCGGGTGAATGTTGAGGTTAAAAGCTAAATAAAGCTGTCGCCACAACACGGCTCCACTTCGCAAACTTTATTACGAAGTTAAGGCCACTCGGTAGGCCTTAACAGTATTAACACCTGCACGGCCAAAGAATTGTGTTGAACTACACAAGGTATGATGTAGCGAAAGCGTGAATTTATTTATGAACAATAAGTATTTTTATGTACATTTTTAAATTCATAATATTATTAATTGTCTTTTTTGGTATATAGGTATGTACGGTAAATCTGTCTCTGTTGTTTCTGATAGATTACAATAGGAAACCTTTGGTTAATCACCTCAATAGAGAAATGCCTCTTTGAGGCGCACTTACAATCCTTTCACCACACTGTTTACAAAAGAAACTAGTGACATTACAAGAAGAAGAAGAAGAGAAATACAATTCTTGACATTTTGAAGCTCTGCAATTTCTTCAATATCTGGCATAAATTACAAGTCACATCAAAACACTAGTAAACTGGCGTAAACGCCTCTCGGCATTCTAAAACCCTAGCTGTAATCCAAGAGTCAAATCAGGTGTTTCCCAACAAGTCCGACCGCCCACTCAGCTGCAACTTGAGGCGTCGACGCGGCGGAAGTAGGCCGTTACCACTACCGGGCACCTGCCCAGACCTTGTCGAGTTAACGCCTAGTATACGTGAGATTTGAAATGGAAAAATTCACGCTTATTTTCGTGGGAAATTTCGAGGTTTATAATGTGGTACACAAGTTTATGGCAGGAGGCAACAAGAATTTGTCAACGTTTTAACACAGTGCTCTATCGTGTCGCACCTTTTTACAGAATAAAACAATTTGTGTACCTAAAAATTAAGTTGTTTTATATTGTGCGGTCGTACAAAAGCGTGGCTGTTTGTATTTACTATGACAGGCATATTTACTAGTAAATTATGATTTAAACTTAATAAATACTCTTGTCATTAAAAGATCTTTAACTAAACTTAGTAAATTAACTTTGTACTATTATGTATAAAGTGATGAAAGTTAGATAATATAATACTAACGGTAGAATATATTGAAAAATACATCATCAGGCGTTTTTAATCTTACTCGCAATTTGTACTGAAAATCGAATATTTTTACTTTGGAGTACCTAACGATTTTAGTCAAGGTTTTGCTTTGCCATTTATTGTATAACCACATCCCCTGGGAGCTTAGAAATGAAGATCGGGATAACGATTAAGCTCTACCCCATTAGTACAACAAAATGGAAGGCGCAAAACGGTCCTATAACTCAAATCCTGCACGATGTATTTGTATTTACAATTAAGTAGAAGCCCGCTCATGAATAATGCCCAACTTTTACACCGCGGAACGCAATCAAACATCGCAATGTCGTTACGTGAAATCGATTATTCAAATCGATTCGTACGTCGAGTCAAAAGCTCACGTATCCGAGTACTAATAAATAGTCACCATTTTGGATTCATCATCAATAATAGATTTCCATCGCGGGTCACGGCGCGATTGGATTGCGATAGAATGCGCAGGGCTGCCAGCTATTTTGAACGCTGACAAAACCAGCCTCCTACAATCTACACCAAAACAATGCATAATTAAGATACAGCACTTGCATCGTTAAATACATACCTACTCATATTAAATACTTTTTGCATGCTTTATAATAAAATGGCTGATATTCCTAGATCAGGTATATTTGTCATATAAGAACCTATGATTTGAAAATAAATTATCATTTTAATCAGTTCTATTGTGCGAGTAGATGACACATAGGTAAGAATTCATCATTATTTTTTTAAATTTAGTATCAATATAATTTATTTTGTTATATAACTACACAAATCAAGCATACAACTATTATTTTCGGTGGTAATAAAAAAACAAGATCTAAATAGTTAGCCTAAAAAATACACAGGCTTCCTATAGTATTTTCAAACCTGTATTTCATTATTACCTGGATAAATTCCGCAACGAATACAAATTTTGTAGCTCATGCTCGTTAAACATAACTTACTGTATTTAGGTTCATCATCATCTCAGCCCGGTGTCCCCCACTGCTGGGTATAGGCCTCCTTCATTTTCTGCCAGCCTCCTCTGTGCTTTGCGTCTCGGGTCCAGGTGTTTCCAGCGACCCTTACGATGTCGTCGACCCATCGCGCTTTCGGTCGGCCTAGATTTCGTCGGCCTGATTTCGGCCACCATTCGGTCAAGGCTTTACTCCACCGGCCATCACCACGTCTGGCAAGGTGTCCTGCCCAACTCCACTTGAGGTTTATCGTCACCGACGTCGAAGATTTTAACTACCACTAATTAGGTTTCTATCTCTTTATTTATTTATTTATTTATTATTACAATGCAACAACAAACTAACATTTTCATAACATATCATTATAAGTTATGCAGCCCGTATATTAAAAGAAACAATAATAGGTTAGAGTTGCATGGACGAAGCAAGGAATGTCAAGAAGAATAACAACAACATGTAACTAGGTAGGCTAGGTATGTACTAGGCTAGTTAGTCTTTGATATCGACCATGCCCAGGCGCGATAGAAATTCAAAATGAGAAGCTGTCTTTTTAATAAAAAAAATCTGCTAAAACAATGGGTGGTGAAATCTCTTCATAATTACAACGTCTAACGACCTCTGTTAGACCAGCTGAGTCAAAAGAGGTTCAGTTGCGGAACAAATAAGCAATATCTGACATTTTATTATTTTACCTATTCGTTTGACGGCGTAGCTATTTTATACAAAATACATTCGAGTAATTTTGCATGCCAACCCTACAGGGAATCGCCTTGTTCCAAACACATTGTAATTTGCGAGAATAATTCGAAAATGGAGTTTCATTCGATTCAAAGGGATTCCGCGTACACGCTACATGGCAGGTACCTACTAATTAGTGAAAACGAACAAGACGAAACTGATGACAAAATTGATTGAAATTTGTTTAACGGTGGCGAAAGCTTCGCTTGATTTCTGTCGTATTTAATTTCAATTCTGAATAAAGCACGAATTTATATTACAAATTTGCGAAACATGAATACTTAGTGTGAGGCTACAAAATAAGGAACGCAACTTACCTACATCTTCTGTTTAAGGTGAAGACAAGAGCTAATGTGACTCTCGCTCGCACGTTTTGATTTATTGAAGAATATAAAATAATTGAAGCCATTTTTGAAAAATCGCAAACAACCATTTTGTGTGCAATCACATTGCGCACAGTTTAGTAAAAATTTCATTTTCATCGATGCAAGTTTTCCTACTTAAAAGTTTACTTTTTTAGTTTTCGTACATAAGCAAACTTTTGAGTAGGAAAACTTGCATCGATCAAAATGATTTTTTTACCAAACCGTGTTTAATGTGATTGCACACAAAATGGTTGTTTGCGATTTTTCAATTTTGGGATTTGTGATTTTATATCTTTCAAAAAGACGAATCGCGCGAGCGAGAGGAAATTTAGGTGTTGTCAACGCCTTAAAGCAAATTCTGCGACCGAATTTCTGCGGCCGACTGACTTCACGTGTGGCCTTACAATGTCTATATTTTGCATTTGCATATCGAAAAAATAACTCTTTTTTTTTGCAATTTTTTTAGAAATGCAATTTTATTTTTCTCAGTTCACGATTGTATTAAAATAAAAAAATGGACGGTCATTTATTGATTTAATATATATATAAATATAATGTACACCATGGGTTCCTGACGGACGTCGACCTCGTGGTCGGCCGAGAAAGCGCTGGCGGGACGACCTAGATGCCTTTGAAGGTAGTTGGTGGGAGGAGGCTCAGGATAGAGAGAACTGGAAGTCCTTGGGGGAGGCCTTTGCCCAGCAGTGGGACGGAATAGGCTAAGGAAAAAAAATAAAAAATAAATAAATAATAATATAATAATTAATACTGATAACCTAATTGAAATAAAATGCGTTTGGCAATAATTTCAAGAAGTTTTTCACCTTTATTTTATACAAAATAAATCACCATTTATCACATGAGCTCCTCCGCGTCACTTTACGTTGACAAATAATAAATGATCGGAATTTTATACGAATTGCGGAATGGTACGCAACGTTTCAATGTTTCAGTAACACAACTCGAGAACACTGGTGGTCGAGTGGTAGCAGCCCCGCCTTCTCCGACCGATGAGTTTTCTGTTCAAAAATGTATGTGCACAACATCTACATGATTGAGTAAAAATTACTTTTTTTTGTTCTAAACAACGGTTTTAACAACTATTTCAAGTTTATGTTTTTAAAGTTATCAAGCGCACTTATTTTACCTGAACCATTTCATATCAAACTCCCTTCTCAAACTTGAGACGAAGAAAGATAGATAGAGAAGTTGTTTGCATTAAAACCACGTAAGTTGTATTACTGTACTCGCTACAGTGGCGCCTCGTCCCAGGGGCGAGGCGGTATGACATCGAACGATCATTTTATCGATTACTCATTTTGCAATTTACTACCGCCTTGGGCCAACTCATGTTGAAATATACTATGTGGAGTTTAATATTTGTAATGGCCTTATGAAATGGCATGGTTTGAATTACCAGGTTTTTCTATATTTGATTTTTTGCACTGTTCCTCTTGTTTTCTTTTTGGCTCCTGACGTGGAATAGCTAGACGTCATGCTATTTAGGAGCCTGACCACATCTCGTGTACACATTCTAACATGTCTTACTAGCTGCGCCCCGCGGTGTTACCCGTAATTAAAAAAATGTCCCACGGGAACCATACATTTAACCGGGATAAAAAGTAGCTTAAGTGCTGTTCCAAACTATAATCAATCTCTGTGCCAAATTTCATTCAGACCTGCCCCTTGATCACGCAACTTTTGTTACATTCAAAATCCGGTTGCATATGTCAATTTTGGCAGTTTTGCCATCGCAAATCTGCCAAAATTGACATATGCAACCGGATTTTGAATGTAACAAAAGTTACGCGATCAGCCTGCTGTTCAGTCATTTTGGCGTGATTTAGTTACAAACATCTATCCATACTTTCACATAATATATGATATGTGGGATTGAATTTAGCTATGACCAAGCGACCATGTTTTAGAAAACATTACAAAAATACCACTTTGATATTTTATTACAAGTTTCGTACTAATTTAGTTTTTTTTTGTACGGAAACTGTTGCTACCTAGTAAGAGTAGTCTACCATGCTAAGAGCTTACTCTTAGCATGGTAACTTTTTCAAAAACTAAAAATTATATTTCTGGTCTATACAAAGCTGGTTATAGAAAAGCAATGATTAATATCACGCTGTATATGTATATGATTTCTAAATAAAAAGTGTATTTTATTTACTGTATTTATTTATGTATTTTATGTATTTTTAATACCTAAAATGCGAACGACTTTGCTGACAGAACCTATTGACTTGTGTGTTTCCGGCACAAGTCACACAATTATAGCAAGGGCTTTCAAGGATCAGAAACCCAATTAAAATAAGACCCAAATGTAGCAAGATCCTTCGAAAATCCTTAGCAAAAGCCGCAAATCCGATCCCCCAGTAAAATCAGTTAATAATAAAGGCTCATTCGGAATACGATCGAACACAAACATAAATCAAGTGGGGAGAAAAATTCGGGCGAAGATTTCGCGCTGACGGACTGTTTTGCATCGGGACGCAAACATTGCGATATTCTTTTGTTTCATTTGTTAGTTGGTCTCTCCGATTGAAGAAGCTACAGCAATGGTAAATAATGTAGTGAAAAACTGAAACAGCTTCAAGAGTTTGGTCCCCAGGCGTAATATAACCATTCAGATCTCTTTGTACCAATAAAATAACTGTAAAAAAAATAAAAAAACCCGACTGTCCGTACTAAAAGGATGTAAACAATATTATGTTTTAAATTAGGTACTTATTGATAGAACTGCTAGGACAAAGGTAGGTACGCGAGCCTGTAAAAGTTATTTGAGGTTGACTAAGGGGGGTTTGTTTACGCTTAAATATTACATTTGACGTATACCCTCATTTTGTAGTAGTTGATATTCCATGTGACAGGTTGCAAGCCCATGGGGGCATCGCCACTGTTACAAAACTAACTAGTTTCCTCACGATGTTTTCCCTTACCTTCGAGTGAGAGATTTTTCAAAGAGGAAAATGTAAATCTCAAAAGTTGTGTTAATGACAAACGTAGGAATGTAAGAATGTGTAGATCTCATCCCAACTGTCGACTAAATGCGATTTCCATTTATGCTTTGCTAAAAAATTTATTTTAAAGAGACTAAATCAAAATTGGATTCCAAAACGAATTCAACAACTATTCAGTAGGAACAGATCACTGTGAAAGGATCACAAAGAAAAAGAAGTTCTTGTGGGTGACGGATCCACAACATATACCTAGCTAGCTACTAACAACCAATCTGAGAGGGCGGTTCATCTATCTCTTTCTGTAGCTTTTGGATCCCGTATTTATACGTCTTAAAAATGACAGACAACCAGTCGAGAACTTGTTTATTGCAAAACTCTTTGGTCGTTGGGATATAAATCATGTTGTATTTTGATATAGTTGTTGAATTGTTTTCATGGTAATCGTCCATGAAGGGTAGGAAGTTTCTTTGTAACTAGACTTGGCTGGATTTGAGAGATTTAAGGCTCCGGCGACAGCGGCTCGCGATCTCGAGGTGCGATTGGCTATTATTTCATTTCGGGGAGGTTGTTTGAAAGAATAACTCTAAAGTGACACGCATAAATACTGTTCGAACACAAATAATACAATAATATAAGGGAAATGTGCTTGAGTCAGAAATCATTTTGGTATTAGGTAAACGTAAGACCAAACATACAAATACCAAAATGATTTCTGATTCGGGCATGTTTCCCTTATATTATTGTATTATTTGTGTTCGAACAGTATTTATGCGTGTCACTTTAGAGTTATTCTTTCAAACAATCTCCCAGAAATGAAATAAAATGAAATAATAGCCAATCGCACCTCGAAATTGCGAGTCGCTGTCGCCGGACCCTTAATTCCTGAGCATAGAAAATAACTATAACAGTTTAATGACATTTGTTTTCCTCCACCGTTTAAGAGCTATGCTCTGGCATAATTTTTTCGAAAGGAAATATCAATTGGTGCACTACCGGATTCAAACCTGCGAGTCTACGTTCGGAAGGCGGGGTCAGTTCCACTTGACTACCGGTGCTCTAATCTGCTTATTTTTTTTATCTGAAAATATAAAATATGTTAAGGATCCAACAACACGGAACCAACAGCCAACATGAAAAACTGTATCACTCTGTTTTTTTGACACCTAATTAAAAATACAAACAAAACATTCAATTACAGTAGGTTTAAAGGCAGTCAACTTACTAGAAATTGGGTCCTGACTAGTCTCGTCCCGTGCTAAATTTTATGCCCAATAGGCCCTGACTCAGCTTTTAGTAACACAGTAGTAAGTATTCTTTACTATTAAATCTTTATAAATAGAAGTCAGAGAGAAACGAGTTGCGGAAGCATTTTATAAACTAAAACATTCAACATTTTTTCCGCTAAATCACAAAAGCAGCTACACTTGGCCCGCAGGGCGCAAACAAAGCTATCTCAATTGCGAACGGCTTACAAAAAGAGGCTTATTTCGCTTACTTTTTGCTTATTTTTGTATGAACTTGACGTCCGCTGTTTAACTTAAAACTTGAAAGTAGTTTAAACAGCTCCGTATAGCTTTGTTAATTAAATCAGTCGCGATAATAAAGTAATTAACTCGTTACTTCGTAGGTAGGCGACTACTAGAATGAAGTAGATGCTTGACTATTTAATTAAATAAATAAATAATGCTGGACAATCCACACAGCACTATCTAGCCCCAAAGTAAGCTACTAAAGCTTGTGTTATGGGCACTAGATAACTGATATATTTAATACATTATTATAATTACATAGATAGATATTTTTTATCAAACATAGAATACACCCAGACCAATGAACAAATTTCTGCAGATCGTGCACAAATTTGTTCCGAGGCGGGAATCGAACCCGCAACCTCTGCGTCGCAGGCGGTCTCTCGCCCGCTGCGTCACTGAGGTCGTCGTAATTATGAAATTAAAGTACTAATTTATCCCTACTAATATTATAAATGCGAAAGTAACTGTCTATCTGTCTGTCTGTCTGTCTGTTACGCTTTCCCGCTTAAACCTCTCAACCGATTTTGATGAAATTTGGCACAGACAATCTTTGGACCCTGAGAAAGAACATAGGCTACCTTTTATTGCGAAAAAAAGAGATGAAGAGATTAAAAGTACGCAGGCGAAGTCGCGGGTACCAGCTATCTTAAATAAACAAGAGGTAGGTAGGTAGCAAAGCTCGGTCACCTAGATCACTTCACTACATAGTATAAAACAAAGTCGCTTTCTCTGTCCATATATCCCTATGTCCCTAAGTATGCTTAAATCTTTAAAACTACGCAACGGATTTTGATGCGGTTTTTTCAATAGATAGAGTGATTTAAGAGGAAGGTTTATATGTATAACTAGCTGAACCCGCGGCTTTGCTCGCGCCAAGGAATTGAAGGTTTCATACAAACTTTCATCCCCTATTTTATCCCCTTGGGGGTAGAATTGATCAAAATCCTTTCTTAGCGGATGCCTACGTCATAACATCTACCTGCATGCCAAATTTCAGCCCGATCCGTCCAGTGGTTTGGGCTGTGCGTTGATAGATCACTATGTCAGTCAGTCAGTCACCTTTGAGTTATATATATTTAGATACATGCATGATAATAGTAGAAAAACAATGTGTACCCGTGCGAAGCAGGGGCGCGCGGGCGGGTCGCTAGTGTGGAATAAATATAAAAACTGGGTTATTCTTGCAAGTTTTGTTGTAATTATAATTATGATTATGCTTGAAACATCAGGTTTTCAATGTAAAATAATTTATTTAATGGACGCAAGGCAGTGCATCGTTCCAATCATGTTTGACTCAAGAGGCAATTATTTTTTTGTAGGTGGTGGATTCCACCTCACATCAAGACGTACCCTGATGGTAGCAAGTATATAAAAAATCTGCGTTAAGGGACTCCATATATTTAATATCTATAATTAAAGTTGTTTTATGAATGAAGTTGGCTCTATATCTGTAAATAAATAAATAAGAATGAAATATAGCACTCTGGTATTCAACCATTGAAATATCTGGTTGCCAGTTTTGTAGAACTTTGCTGTAAACCATGGTAATATCCGTCATAAACATGCTTACGAACAATATAAAATACACAAAACTTTTATTCGCGAGAGAAACTTTATTTTTAACTACACTGCACACCATTGCGGCACCGACAGTGTCCTCCACCAAAAACTTTTACACCAAAATAAAATGGGAGATGGTATAATCCCGAAAATTACTCCAACCGAGTTCCACTGACAATTCTACCCCGACGCAGAATTTTTTTCATAACCTATACAGCCGCCAATAAAGTTGAACTCTTTGCGAGTAAGGGTGTCCGTAAAATTTTCTTTACTGCTCGTCTGCCCCGAAGTAAAATATAGGTTCCTTTTACTGCAAAACACACCTACGGAATAGCTGCTTATTAGGCTAGCTTGGTTTTCTTTTGAGTTGTTACAAGGAATAGCAATACAAAGGTTACTTCAGATACTTTCAGAATAGATAGTTAACTACTGAATGTGAATGGCTGGGGTAAGTGTTGTTGTAAAAGCGACGGTAAGTTGCAAGCATGAAGTGATGTTGTAAGCGACTACTTAAACCAAGATGTCTGGTGAAACTTGCCTTCGGTAATAGTGGGGATATTTTGAACAAAAACTTGATGAGAATTTAAAATTATTCCACTCAGGTTTCATAAATGGTTCGGTACTGAATATCTAAAACATTGTAAGGATTAATGGAATTCGGTAGATGCAGAGAATTAAAGTAAAGCGAGAATTCGGTGGATGGAGAGGACTCGGAATATATCGTACATACAAGTAGTAATCTGCATAGACATTGAACCCACCTGACCAGGGGCGGTTTCGAATGAGATCTCATCGCAACCGAAATAACTAGAACATAGCCTCGGTGTTGCCCACGATTCGATAGCCAATCGGAGGTCATGCAATTTGTAAGCTATCCATTTCATTGCTTCATAAGATAGACCCCAAGTCCAAGAACCACGTAAACGTGCTTATATTTTAAAGAGATGGTACAGAAACAAAATAACCCCTGGTTTCTGTTTTGACAACCTCAGTAGCGCAGCGGGCGAGAGTCCGCCTGCGACGCAGAGGTTGCGGGTTCGATTCCCGCCTCGGAACAAATTTGTGTACGATCTGCAGAAATTTGTTCCGATAGTCTGGGTGTTTTATATGTATAATAAAAAATATCTATCTATGTAAGTATATAATGTATTAAATATATCAGTTATCTAGTACCCATAACACAAGCTTTGAGTGGCTTACTTTGGGGCTAGATGGTGCTGTGTGGATTGTCCAGCAATATTTATTTATAATTATTATTCTGTGAGCTCAATCAACACTAATCGGCTGTCAAGTCAGTTGCTAAGTATTTCAGCTTTTACTTCAAATTAGATAGAGATAGCAAATGGCTTGACGCCGATTAGTGTTGATCGCGCTTTTAGAAACCTAGACTTAGACTGACATTTTTAGAGCTTTTTCTACTTACGGTATGTCATTGCTCATAAAAGAATACAAGGTTTACTTTGAAACCGTCTATTCTCTTCACACTGATTTTTCAACATTTCTGTCGTCATTGAAGTTATCATACCTTTAACATTATTTTTGTTGTAAAAAAAACAGCTACCAATGTTGTAAACATCATTTTTAACAACATCCATCACAATAACAAAAACTACGCTAAAAAGCTAGTCGCTGCCAATTTTTATGGCAGTAACTTTTTATGAGAAAGTTTTTTGCGTATAAAAGCCGCTCGTCGGCCGGCCACTAAATTAGCTACATTCAAAGGAGCGGACCAGCGGATTGGTTTAGTCTGAACGAGACCAGTGATCAAACGAGTTGCTTTTTTTCTTTTATAGCATCGTCTTTCATCGGGTTTTCTCATTTGTTTTTAAACGTGGATCAAGCAAATTCAATGAAATGAAATTTTACTACAGTTACTGCTGTGAAATACGGTATTTCACAGCAGTAATGGTAGAAAAATTTCACCCAGCTTTTATACATACTTTTTTTAATTTCTTAACATCTACATCCTAGTGTGATCGCGCTTCGCACGTCAAGGTGTGAACTATGGAAGATATGAAATCACAAATGACACTCTATCATTGATGCCTGTTCTTCTAGGCTTTATGTTTATGTTTATTTCAGACGAAAAAGAAATACATATGAGTTGAGCCATACAGAGGTCTTATTCTAGGGATTTTAGCTTATCAGGCAATCTGGCACACTCTGGTTACGGAACATTACCTTCCGTGCTAGTTAAAAAACTGTGTTACGGCAAGTTAAGTGCTTCTCTCCCCAGGTGCTACTATTTATTATACCTATCTAGTGTTACAAACTCCTCCCGATGATTATACTTTAGCGCTCTGTCGAAGGTCTCCAGTAAGTCCGTGTCGTTGTTGTTGAGAATAATTTTCTTCGCCTTTCCAAATAGATCCTTCAAGGATCTAAGGACATCCTGCTCTTCCTGGTGTAGGCTCTCAAAGTGGACCATGAGTTGCGATGCAGATTTCAGATGCTTTGATCGCGTGGAGCTGGCACCTATAGGTTCACTTATTTTTAAGGCGGTTCGGCACTTTGAAAAGGATCACTATCCTTGTGATGTAATTGAATAAATACCTGTTATCTTTGACCATGACTTTGACTTTGTGATTTTTCGTAAATAACTCAGGAAAAATTGCAATCAACCCGTGGTTTGCTATCACATTGCACAAGTTTTCTCTCTAAAAAGTTTGCCTTACTAGTTCTTGTAATTATGCATAGTGTGTGAATGAGAGGGAATTAATAATTAGTTGCACCATTTTGGATTCTTTTCACAACGTGCGTTCGTAATCTATACTACAACCTGTCAGAATAAATAAAACTGTCAATTGATTTAATGTCCAATGGACTTTTAGCTAGGTTTCCTGTCATCTAACGAAGCAACATAGCATTTTCATTTTAATTGTTTTTCTAGTGTTATTTTGAGTTGTGTTGTGTAATTTTGGTGGTATTTTAACCAACATTACTTGTGGTCTTAGCACAAAGTGTAAGCATTTGAAATGAAAGTGTATTATGTGATATCTTGATTTGACCGAAAATGTTTCAAATGTTTTGAAGAAACCGCCACCATTTTTTTCAAAACAATTGACTGACTCGACTTTGGACTGACGTGACTAGAAACATAACTACAAAGAGTATAATCTCTGAATCACTTGACATTGGCAAGATTGTCTATGACAGGAGCCATAAAAAGAAGAAAGAAAAAAGAAAGACTTTTAGCTAGGAAATGTTCGACCAAATGGCCTTCGATAGATGAAGTGAATATCTAGGATGGAAATGGGTAAATTTCACGCGGTTATCCGGGTGAATCCGTCGATTTTGACGTCATCGCTTTTGATGAATTTGAGTTTCGGGCCGCTGGGACTTGTGTGTTTGGGAATGATATAGTATAAGAAAAAAAGTCATTGGGAAGCTTAAATTTTTTTTTTTTTTTTTTTTTATTTATTTATTTATTTATGTTTATTTCAGACAAAAAAGAAATACATATGAGTTGAGCCATACAGAGGTCTTATTCTAGGGATTTTAGCTTATCAGGCAATCTGGCACACTCTGGTTACGGAACATTACCTTCCGTGCTAGTTAAAAACTGTGTTACGGCAAGGTAAGTGCTTCTCTCCCCAGGTGCTACTATTTCTAAATGTATGTATAGTGTTGCAGAAATCCATAAGCTACGTTAGCCGCTTTCCATCAGGTGGGTTTAGTCGTTTATCGCTTGCTCGTTAGTATAAAAAATCTTAGTCTTATCTTAGTTGCAACATTATTTATTCTGTGCCGATACGAGAGGCAATAGACGAATGTGTTTCTATGAGAAAAAGGTGGATCACCAAAAACAGGTGACCCACCTGATGAAGAAGAATACCACAATTAGACTGACTTTACCGTTGATCGATTTGCTCATTTACCATTTATGTATGGCAATCCACTACTTAATACTATTACCGTATACTTTATTAAGCAACCCTGATACGAGTACGGTCAGGAATAAACTGTCCAGAATTCCGTAAATTTCGTAAAAATACCGTAATAGTAAGTTGGGTCGTAAAACCCGGAATACAAATCGGCCTGACCGGATAACCGGCGAAGGGGTGTTTTTCACTCGTTACATAGTTGGGGCTACTTTCTGTCTTAGAGGATAAAAATGTTTTGTTTATGGAGTTGACTTTTACCGTTGCCTTGGTTTACACTAAATAAATTTATTGAGAACAGTCTCAATTTCTATAAAGTATCCAGTTCAGATACCACATTAAATTATGTAAAAAGATTCCAAAAATGTAGAGAATTGCCGCAAGCTATCGAAATGTTTCGTGGTCGTGTAGACTGTCAAAAAATATATTAGCCTTTGTATTTTATTTCAGTTTTTTTTTATAAATTGTTGGATCAGGAAAGTATTAGGTCAGGTAATAATAGTTCAACCAGGGGATTTTTTACAAGAAGAAGCAGCAAATAGTATTATATTTGATATCCCTTTACATGCACATGTTTAGGAGTAGTTAGAGCTCTTTGTGAAGGGCTCGTCCGGGGAAGTACTACCACCACGCTTTTTTCTGCCACCAAGCAGCAACGCTGTGTTTCGGTTTGAAGTGTTTACCGGTGAAATTACAGGCACATGAGGCTTAACATCTGTATGCCTCAAGTTGATGGACGCAGAGTAGTGCATCGTAGAGTACATTCACTTCAATGCTTTGTTACAGGTGATGGTTACCACTTACATTAGGTGGTCCATCTGCTTGTTCCATCAGATATTATATATACCTTGAAATATCCTTTTATAAAATAATACAGAACAGAAAGAAAAAAAATACTACTGGTGTACGAACGAATTCAAACCGACGACCCTACGACCAGAAGGCGTGGTCTTTCCCACTAGACTACATCAGAAATAGGCATAATGGTAGTAAGTATTTCCACAGACAAGCCACGCACAAAGAGCTGCTCATAAAATAAACAAGAGGCTTTAGAAAAACAGTAAGTACCCATAATTCTAAAGCTCTTGTTATCCGCCCAAGCTCATGTAACCGCCAAATCTCATGTTAGTCCATACACCGCAAAATATCTCGTATTTATACTCTGTTGTGCTTATTACTTAACCCTTTTGTTTTGAAAACGTTCCACCCGTTTTGAGCGGTGAGCCTAAACAAACGTTGTAAAAATACTAAAGGCATAATAGAATTTGATAGGATAAACTTATATACGAAAAGGGCTGAAAAAATATTTTTTCCTGTTTTTAAAGTAGATATACCAACTACAAAACATAGCTTTTAAAGTACCTAACGAAAATACCAATTCAAAGAAAAAAAAAAAAAGAATACGTACATATTTAGACGATTCAACGTTGTCTTGCGTCTAAGTAGTGTAAAGTTAATCACTAAAAATAAAATGTGTGTTTTGTTTTTGGACGAACTTGAGGAAGGTATTGCCATCTCTGAAAACGGTATTCAGTATGACAGTCATCTTCATTATAATGTACTTACTGTATGAAACAATAAAAAGTACTCACCCACAACGTGTATGTACGCTGAGCGGACTTGTGTGTGAAAGGATGGTGCGTCCGCTGACACCTCGCAGCGGTAACGGCCCGCGAGAGCCCGGGAAGCCTCCTGCAATGTTACTTGTTGGGACGACGATCGTGACACCTGCAACAATAGACATCTCTCATAGGTAATCCTTTTCTACTCTATGTCAGGCAAACAGACGGCCCACTTGTTAATAGACGGTTACTGACACGTATTAGAATCCGGTACGCATGTTGTGACGTTCTCCTGAAATACTCCCAATAAAGATTTTATAATGTCCCAAGAGTTATTCTCCGAGCGGGAAAACTTGGGACATTATTAAAACTTTGTTATTACCATAAGCACGTATAACACTATAAAACTAATAAAAATTACTCCCAATATTTGGGAAGTAATCTCAATGTAGTTTAAAGTTCAAACAGTTATACTTAATGTAAGGCAATAATAAATTTAATGATTTAATTTATTTATTAAAAGTCAGGGAAAATATTAATTAGTCAATAAAATCACTAGGATCACTTCGAAACGTCTTAAAACTAGGCAAATCTAGATGCCAGTTCCACACGACCAACTAGTAGAACAGGCAAAAAATAACAAAAAAAAAAGTCGGATAAGGGCAATAAAATTATGATGATGGTGACGGTCAATGTCACCACGTCGCGTAAATCACGCTGCTTTGTTTTGTTATGAATGGACATTGAGAGGATAGCTGCGCCGGCTGTGTCTCTCTCTGACGCAAACTATACGTTATTCTGATGGTATTATTACTGTATGAGAGCTGAGGGAATATCTACGATGCTTGGGTATCTAAGTCGTGGAGCTGTTTTCTTAGTATAATGTTAACGGTACAGTGCAAGTTCCTACAATACTCATAAAACTAAAGTCGTACGATATCATAAAAATCACAATAATCATATGTATTAATAAAAATAAGGGTGTATGTAATGAACATCACAAAAACCAAACAAATAACAACGGTTGCGTTTTCGTAAAATGTGTTACCTGAATCGAAAATTCAGAAAAGAGTTCGAATTTCAAAACTTTTTCTTTGTTCAATAGTACTTTTTGTTCTATTCTTATTAAGAACCGGTCTTTTTCAGAGAGCACCGGTGGTCTAGTGGGAGTGACCTCGCCTTCCGATCGTAAGGTCGCAGGTTCGAATCCGGTCGTGCACCAATGGATTTTTCTATCGAAAAATTTATGTGCGCAATGCCAGTGCTCTTAAACCGTGAAGGAAAACATCGTGAGGAAACCAGTTAGTATTCTAACAGCGGCGATAGGCTTGCAACCTGTCACGTATGGAATACTAACTACTGCAAAATGTGGGTATGTGCCAAATGTAATGTTTGGACGTACCTCTGACTACCCCCCTTAGACATCCGCAAAGAATCTTGAATTAGTACCTACTTGGTACTGGAAGATCTGAAGGGATATCTACCGTGCCTGGGGATCAAAGTCGTGAAGCTGTTTCAGTTTCAGTTTTTCTTTTTCAGAAAAGTTCGTATTCGTATTTAGAAAGGAATATTCATTTAAAACCAACTTGTAGTAGTTTAGTGACGGTGTTCCTAGATTAAAAATGAGAAATTGTTTAGATTTTAATGAGAACTTTTTAAAAAGTACAAAAAGTTTTTGTTACGAAAATGCACCTAATTTACTGTACCAACGTTCCATTTTTGAAAAATGCTTGTTAGTGAGAAACTTGCTACGGTCGAGCGTTCACATAGTGCCCACGCAGAGCGGCTATAATTAAAACAACTTTTTTTTCATTTCAGTGTTCAGCAATATCCTGTGTCCTACTTCTTCATATTGATTCGACGTCTTTAAAAATAGAACGAAGTTTTTCTAGGGAAAACTCTCCTGGAAATGATTTATTCTAGCGAATGCTAATAGGTATTTATTTAAAAAACTTGAACTAGAAGAAAATCCTTCTCAACTCGGTTCGGGTTTTCATGTTTTTCTCTCCGTTAGTAGAATTATTTACTAAAGGTAAAAAAGATAAGTCTTAGAAAACAGAGCTGAATTAGTATCATTATGTTTTAGTTTGTGCTATAAAATAAGTTTTAATTTGAAATTCATTTTATATAGCAGTTTGTTACAGGTATCTTAAGAGTAGTAGAGCTCTTTGTGAAGGGCTCGTCCGGGGAAGTACTACCACCACGCCTTTTTCTGCCGCCAAGCAGCAACGCTGTGTTTCGGTTTGAAGAGTGTGGTCGCCGGTGTAATTACAGGCACATCAGGCTTAACATCTGTATGCCTCAAGTTGATGGACGCAGGGCAGTGCATCGTAGGGCACGTTCCTATTGTGCGTGACCTACGGGGCAATGTTTTGTTTATAGGTGATGGTTACCACTTAACATCAGGTGGACCATCTGCTTGTTCCATCAGCTAGTTGTATAAAAATAAAAAAAATTAAAAAAAAACAATAATCATAAGAGATCCTTGTGATTTTATTACAAAAAAAAACATTTTTGACTTTGACTTTGCATAGTGGATAATAACATAATGAAAAAAAATCGGCAATTCGAACCAAGTGCTTTAACTTGTTCACGACCGACGTCATATAAAGCTATCTTTATTATTTGTTTACATTATCCACCAAGGGCTATTTTAATTTCTATCTCCATTTTCCCATTATTACGGCCCCAACCCTTTCTTTTTACTGCGGATTTTAACCATAAAAGTTTTTTTTTGATCGAGGGGTTGTGGCGTTATTTTTGATTTATGTTGACCTCAAATTTTTATTGAAAAGGCGTTACATTTAAAAGAGAGGTTACATTAAAAAGAGTTGTTTATGTATGATAAAAAATATCTATCTATCTACGTATATAATGTATTAAATATATCAGTCATCTAGTACCCATAACACAAGCTTTGAGTAGCTTACTTTGGGGCTAGATGGTGCTGTGTGGAACGTCCAGCACTATATTTATTTATTTATATATTATTAAAAAGACTCTTGTAGAGATAAACTTTAGTTTTAAGAATATTTTATTATACATAAGTAACATAATAAAATCTTCGTCGAAATTATCCGTCTCGCTTTTTTTAGAGATTTTTGTGTGCTCTTCTCACAGGTCCAAAATAAATAAAGTAGGTAGCTAGAGATCTTTCTAATCTAAAAAGAACACTGTAAAAAAGGTAGGGGGATGTGTTTGCGCATACAAAACACACACGCCATCACACCCCTTGTCCCTCTTTCCAGCGTTCTTTTTACGTAACGCGACCTAAAAGGTTTGCATTATTATTATTTTATATATTGGTAGATAGATTTATTTATATTAATAAGTAGGTATTAAGGTTAGATATAATTATATTATTGTAATAGTTAGACACTTCTCCCCATTACTTTATCATAAAAACACTAACACTCACTCCACATTGCACAAAAGTTATCTGGAAGAAAATGCTAACTAGCCTTAAGTTCGCCTATGTACTTCTTTTTGTGCAATAAATAATTTTCTAATCTAGAGTTGAGTGTGAGGGAGAGAGAATGAGTGTGTCATTCTCTTCCCCTCACACTTTACAAACTTACTATGCACAGTATCGTATCTTACAGTAAAGCACCCCATAAGCTCGTTGGAATGAATGACGAGCGTGCACTTGCATAGCCGTGCCAAATCGCACTATCACTACTCTATTACACTTTTATTGTACTTTGCAAGTGCATTTTATTCTACCCGAAAGAGTAATACTCCATTTCTTTTGTTCTATAGCAACACTTTTGGTATTTATGTATTGGCGCCAAAACTTTTAGTGCTAAGACCTGACAATGAACGTCATAAGACGGTTAACATACTTAGTGAGTACTTAAGAGTGGACCGACCAAACTTTAATAATTCCGCATTTCGATAAAAGATTGTTCGGAGTGGGGATCAAACCCACGGTCTTAGGATTGGGAGCTACTAAAGTTACTGATCTGTGAGGGCTGTTATGACAAATAAACAAATGGATTATATAAAAACGATATACGGTAAAAGAGCACAGATAATTGCCATTGACGATTTAACAGTTTTATTATAAAAAACTGTCTGTAAGGGTATTTGTTTCGACATGAAAGGGTGCTCAAAATATTTGCTCCCAACAAGAAGACTGAACTCAACATCATACAAAAACAATCACAGCTATGAATTCGCAAAGTATGGTAATTCTCAATCGTTTTCCAACGGAATAAAACTCAAAATTGATTGCTGTAGCATAACTTGGCACTCTAAAAGTTTGTAAAAGGTTTTGGCCGCACCCGCAGGATTTACTTTTCGTGAGACATTCTAAACGTAAGATATAGACAACCGTCAAACAGCTTGTTTCGCACATTATAAAGTGACAACGTAAACTAGCGGAGGCGCGGGGAAGAGAATTTTTCACTGTCAAACTATTATCGACATTGTCTGCGTTGAAATAAAATCGTAAATCAATTAACACACTAATTCCTGAGAGCAGCGAAGCGACTACGCGCGCAAGAACGCGACTGCGCGATTTTCGATGTTATTTCATCGCGGACAATGTCGATAATAGTTTGGCAATGAAAAATGTTTTTCGCCGCACATGCGATGGTGTGGGCTGGCGATAAAAAGTGCTAACTTACCACACAGTTTAGCAAAAATATCATTTTGATGTTTTTGCTACGCATACACAAGTTTTCCTACTTCTTCTTCTTGTCGTGTCACTGCTTTCTTTCGAAACAGTGTGGTGAAAGGATTTTAAATGCACCTCACGAGGCTCCTTTCGAGCACTTGACACATGTTATTGAACTTGTTAGGTTGTACAACATGCCGGTTTCCTCACGATGTTTTCCTTCAACGTTTGAGAGTAAAAAGTGAAAAACTCGTTGGTGCGCGACTGGTTTTGAACCCACGACCTTAGGATCGGAAAGCGGGGCTGCTACCACTAGACCACCAGTGCTCTCGAATAAAATCTGTCGGTAAAAATCAGTTTTTTTGTACTTATGTAAACTTTTTAGTTTTCCTGCTAAAAAGTTTACATAAGTACAAAAAAACTGTTTTTTTGAGAGAAAATAAAATGAGGCTCCGTGCGTGTAAAATTGACGCCAAGCGAGTCATATTCAGTCAGTATTAGTCATATTTTTGTAACGCTATTGAACACGACTAAGCCGATTTGCGATTTTACTTACCTATATTCATTGATCTTCAAAAATGTTCAATTTTTTTTTTTTTATACAACTAGCTGATGGAACAAGCAGATGGCCCACCTTGTGTTAAGTGGTAACCATCACCTATAAACAAAACATTGCCCTGTAGGTCAATTATCCGAACAAGATAACGGCGCGCCAGATGCTGCCTTTAAAGGGTCATGTCATGAGACTTACCTACCTACCTACACGCTCTAAAGCTTTGGTTGTTTGCGACTCAATAACGCCTTCAGCTGGACCGCTTAGTATGAAACTTTGAATGTAATCTGCTAACCCGGAATAACATAAAGTTTATCTTACCTGAGAACCACACGATGTAACGGTCCAGCCTGACGTCAGTACCGTCACACAATTATTATAATGAAAACTAATTTATTTTGATTTTAAATAAAAGTAAACTTTACTAGAAATCATTCGCATGAAAAACAAGTAAATGAAATCATGTGCAATGATCGTTATTCAAAGATTAATACATCAGAAATAATTTAGTAATTAAATTTGATTTACCGTTCCCACGTTTAAAGAACCTTTTTTGCTTCTAGTTTGAAGTACACCTAAAAGGTCCTTGTTTGCAAATTGTTCATAAATCTCTGGACAAAAAAATAAAACATTTCAGTCTCACGCTCCAGGCCACTTGGACATATCGACAACAGATTTATATTTTGTGAGAAATTATAGTTTTAAAGGATCGTTTAGATGAAGGTAGTGACTATCTCGAAGATGTGGATCTTATTAATTTGATTACGATTTTCCTTTCATTAAAGCTTCAAAAGGCTAAAGGAATCAAAAGAAGATTTTATCACAATAAGTATGACCTGTCGTGTAGCCAGTCATACATGATAATTGTTTATTCATTGAAGAGTTACATAATTTAATTAAAGACAAGGATTCAATTTCATTGAGAATAAACACATGGACTCGGTTGGAGTCGCCTTCAGTTAATGTCTATCATTCACAATATTTGGCATAATAATATGCTAACCACTAAACATACAAGTAACTAACTCGTCTGAACGCGCGTTAAGTGACGTGAGTTTTGCTGTAAGGAGTTAATTCCGGGAATTCCCGAAACCTTTGCATGAATGCTGAAAGTTTTAAAAAGACATGGATTCTAAGGGAGAGGGACAGTACGTTTTGGGAAGGCAGTTGGGGGAGACTGAGCTTCGTGGTCGGTACGTGGAGGTCGCTCCGGGAAGGTTGCGCGTGAGTCGATGAGCGAATTGTCGGCTGTAATTAGATTTATTTGGGTTGTTCTTTTGTTATGATATAGTAATTGATGACGCGAAAGTAAGTGGCATTCCGTAAACGTGTTAGAATTTAGCTTGCTTCGAAATATTATCACAGATAAAGGTTTATTCTGGGATTAGGAGTGAAGTGATTGATTTTGTATGGGGTAGATAGAATCTAAAATACAGTGTTTCATTTAGAAAAATAGAGTGTAAATTCAATATCTTCGATTAAATTTATAAATTCAGTGTTCTTATGAGTAGATTATAATTTTGAGAATTTGGTGTTAATTGCTAGCTAAGTAAATGATTTAACTTCAGTAAAGTGTAGGTAGCAGGTAGGAGTATTTGGGGATCGGGGTAAGTGCTAGACATAATCCAATTGAGGATCGAGTAGTGCACATGATTTAGATTCATTATTTTATTCAGAAGTCTAATTATTCAGAAGTGATACTTACTTGGAATTAACCAGGTGAAATAATTAATTGAAATTACCCTTTTATATTTTACTGTCTATTTATAGACTTTTGATTTATCATTGAATTAACTGAAATTTGAGAGTGTGGAAATACAGAATATAAAATAATTGTATTTGAAATATATAAAGGATGATTTAATTCTATTACATTATGTCTTGAACAGACTTTTACAGTTTTAGAGTTTGACTTACTAAACTCATCAGAACTTTGAAAATATATAAAGGATGATTTAATCCTATTACATTATAGTCTTGAACAGACTTCATCAGTTTTAGAGTTTGACTAACTAAACTCATATAAAGTATTCATTCATGGCGTTTAGACCATGCACCATCTGATGGAACCGGTATTGAGTTCTTGAAGGAATAAATTAGAGCAAAGTCTATAATTATTGATTGAGGGTCTGATTGAATATGGGCAACGTACTCTGAGCGTGTGTCTCGTAGTTATTCTAACCCGGAATTAAAGGGAAAGATGACTACCTAAGAGTATGAAGTTGTCGTATTCAGATTGAGAATGTTCTCCTAGCCCTGAATTGAACTATCTAGAAAGATCAGAATTTATTTAATCAAAGAGACCTGATTGGAGTTTCTTAATGTAACATCACGCGTATAATAGCCCGGCTATTCAAATAGGGGCTTCCTTGGTCTCAGATGAGGCGAGGGAAGTTCCGCAGTAAACTTAGCAGAATGAATGTTTTGGTTTTAAAGGTATATATAACGTAGTGATCCCTTGAAAGAGTGTGTGAATGTCGATTTTGAATTTAGCTTCATTGGCCAAAAGATTAAGTCCTCTCGTATCTCTTGTGTAAGGTACAGACTTCACGAACAATTAATTGACTTCTGACTTCAAGCTTAAACTCGCAGTAGGCAGATTGGGCGTTTGTTCCTAGTGGTTCTTGGCGAGGCCTTCCATTACTCAATGAGAAAGAATTCTCACTGGTGCTGTGGTGGACTTAGTTGATGGAATGCTGGGGTTGAATGGCTTGTCTGCCTGCCGCTCCCCAGAACATAGAAGGGTATAAATATACCTATACCCGAGAGCTATGTACATGGCAAGAAACCTGTCCACGGTCATAGGGAAAGAGGGTTATTGGCGTAACGCGAGGAGGGGCGTTCTCTAGTATTACCAAATACTAGCCATGTACTTAGCATACCTAGCTAATTATTATCAATTCATAATGAAAATAAGAAAGTTGATTCATTATTATTCAGGTCCAAATATATTACTTATCTAAAAATACTACTTATCTACTACTATATAAACTACCATTGCTACTCAACTGTTATCTACTATATAAATATATACCTATATCTACAACTTATTATCTAATACTTTTATAAAATTAAATTCATTTCATTTATTGATAGAATCTCAACATAATTCCTTCAAAGTTTCTGAGTTGCTATCGATCACAACAGTAGGATCCCGACACTAGACGAACACGAGCCATTTACACGTTACACGAGCCAATTTACACGACACGCAGGTAGGATTAACTGTTTTATTTATTTTATATAGGTAAAGGGGGAAAGACCATTTTTTTCCAGGGGGGGCGTTACAATTTGGTGCCGTGACCAGGATCTGAACATAGGTTACTACTAAGTTGGTATTATTTTTTATTTAATAATATAATATGTATATATTTTATTAGTGCGATTAAATTCGCACAATTTGTTGCCGTATAAAAAGGATGAGGTTTTGTGTTGAGATTTCTAGAATATTATTAACAGTTTAAAAGTTTGTAAGTATATTATAAATAGGGAAGTTAGACTATCTAGTACATTACAATACGTAGGCAGTATAAGTTGATAGATTGTTCCAGGTTATAGTGTTTACTACACTTAAAGAAATCGTTAAGATTTTTATATTCTGTATCACAGGTAGTGGGTTCGAACCCCATTCGGATAATTAGGTTTTACTAAATTGGTACTTTATTTTGTGTTATTCATTCATAGGTTATTCATATTATTTCATTTAATATTCTTGTAGTAATATGTTGGTAAGTTTATTATTATTAACGTTTAGGATACCTAACAAAAGAAAAAAAGGGGACTTTTATTACCATTAGGCTACATATGAAAGGTACGAAAAAAAAGAACTGTTACTTAGCTTATTTTCTAATCTGGGTTTAGTTGTACATTTTGGGGGTCGCGAACATTTCTAATTAATTTGATAGAGGTCTTATAGTTAAATAATCCGGGGTCGCAAGAATAAAAATGACTATACCTACTAGAAATACCTATACAATGATTCGTTACTTAGAAATGAAATTAAACAGAAGTTCAATGAACCGGCGTCGTATGAAGAAGTAAATATAATGTATTGCACTGCTTTGGGAATATATAAGCTCATTATCTTATTTTTTATCTGTCTGTGTATTTTTATGTACTTTTCCATAGCTAGGTCATCTGAACTCATCTCATTATCATCAGTTCGAGATGACGAATGACTCCATTGAAGGTTGGTCGCAGTCTTAGGTATGAATCATACATTGTTATTTCAAAGTTTTTAGAAATTAGTTATTCTTTTATAAGAAATAAGTTAGCAAGCTAAGTTGGAACGTGATAACAAGGACATAGAGGCGAGATTGTGTTGACAAACACTGCTGCAGTTAGTGCGAACAATGATGGGTCAAGCCATAAAAGAATTGAACAAATTAGGCTCGTCGTTATTGCTTGGAACGTTGCTGGACTTGGTAGATTGATGCAGAGACGGTGTGTGTCCAGACAAGTCAGGCTAACAGTTATAGGTTTCAAACGTACTTCAGTATGGCTATAACTAGTGGCATAAATATTGTTTTACATTATTTAAGATAACATTAATTATTGTAGGTAAAATGCAGTATGCAGCACTGCTTAATTAGTTCACTTAACATCAGGTGGGTAGATGTAATGAAAAAAAAAAAAAAAAAAAAGTTTAGTTTGACAGCCTTCGAAGCTTGAAAGGAAAGGTAGTGGGTTCGAATCCCGCTCGTATAATAACTAGGTATATAGATTGTATGATGTATTGGCGCTTTACTAAAAGGCTTCATGGTGTATTATGAAGTCATAGGATTTATTTTAATCTTATTGAATATTTATGTAATAATATTAGTTACCTAAGGGTTATTTTTACTAACGTTTAGTTTACCAAAGGAAAAAAAAAGACAATACACTGCTACTTAGGTTAATAGTATTCTCTAATCTGTGGTGAGGTGTACATTCCGAGGGTCGCAAGGGTAATAAAATAATTTGGAACAAAGATAACTGGGCATCATGTTTTATTTTGTGTAAGTTCGAATAGTAATTAGTGTGTGCGTATTTTAGATTTTCACTAAATACCAACAGCTATTTAGTTGTTCATTTCGAGGGTCGTGTTATTTACAAATAACATTATTCTTTATTTCCGAGTAGATATACGTACATTGAATATAAATGATAAATAAAGTTTATTCAGTTGTATACTCTGAGGGTCGGGTAGATAAAAATATAGGTATATATTATAGGTATTCAGAGTATTGAAGATTTACGAGAACGTACAGTTTGAGCTTATATACTTGGTACGGTACCTAGTCAATTTGTTCTTTCCGAGAGTTACGTAATTTATTTTAATTAAATAGAGATTTTTATATTTAGAAAGAACTGAGGGTCGCAGGAGAAATAATATAAAAAAAATTAAGCGAAGATTATAGAGAGATAAATACATAATATGTTTACGACTTCAATTTGAGAAAATTATCGCCGAGTGCATATGTTAGCTAGTATGCATGTTTCTTTATTTACTCATCTTCATCATTAGCTCGAGGCATCTGGAAACTCATCGAGGTTGCTTTTATTTCGAGGTATGTGCATTGTATTGTCTTACTTAGATTATAAAAAAAAATAGTTTTGTACGAAAGTACAACTGCAAACAACATTAAAGAATCGAACAAAGTAAGGTCGTCTAAAACTAGTAGATACATGCTGAAGATGTTCGCGTGTGGGTGTCATTCATTAGTGGTCACCTATCCAAATCATTGTTAGGTCGATTGGCAAGGAGTGTCCGCGGACAAGCCACACTAACGGCTATAGATTCCCAAACACACAAAAGAACCTTTACAAAAAAATATGTTGAGCAGATGTTGACTGTCCAGTTTCTGTGTTACTCCGAATAGACAACAACAAAAAAAAAAAGGAAGGCGTGATCTACACTCGAGAGCATAGAAATCGCACATAGGGTAATTTTCCTGCATTTTGATTTCGACACTTGTTTTTATTTTAATTAAAGATTGGTTGCAAATATAACTTAAATTAAATTTAAGTACACACTGTTAGCTTCCTAAAAACCCATAATGTCTGGCCTTGACCTTCCAAATCATAGCAGTGGCGGCTTAACAATGGAATGGCCTAAATTTGCTCGTTTCAGGTAGCGCGGGTTGGGGGACTTTGAGCAGGTATAAAAGGATAAAAAAACAATAAATTTGTGAATGTAACGATTTATTAATACGAGGTATTGCCTCCTCTAGCCTGAATAACAGCTTCCATTCGATGTTTCATTGAAGAAATCAATTTTTTTACGAAATCATGCGGTTTGCTGTCCCATTCTTCCTCGATCGCGGTTTGGAGCTCTCTGAGACTCGTAGGCACTGCGTTTCTGGCTCTTACTCGTTTCTTTAGTTCGTCCCATAAGTGCTCAATGGGATTGAGATCTGGGCTTCGAGCAGGCCACTCCATAACGAGTACTTCAACCTCCTCCAAGTACTGGCGTACTATAGCAGTGGTGTGTGGTCTAGCGTTGTCCTGCATAAAAACGAAGTTTTCGCCGATAAATCCCGAAAAGGGCACAACATGCTCTTGCAGGATCTCCTCGACGTAACGTTGGGAAGTCAATCCACGCGATCGACGGTCGGTATCGGGTCCTGTGATGAAGACAAGTTCGGTTTTCGCTTCCAGTGAAATGCCTCCCCAGAACATACACGAACCACCGTCGTATGCGACCCGTTCGGAGATGCAGCATTGAGCAAAACGCTCACCGGGTCTTCGGTAGACTCTACCCCGTCCGTCGTTACCATGGAGACACATCCTGCATTCGTCGGAGAAGAGGACTGCCTGCCATTGATCCATAGTCCAATTAACGTGATTTCGAGCAAACTGAAGGCGTGCTTGTCTGTGCGCTGGGGTCAATTTTGGGCCAGTTGCTGGTCTGTGCGCTGTCAGACCTCCTTCGGCTAGTCTTCTTCTAACCGTCCACCGACTGACTTCCACTTCTCTAACTTCCTGGAGCTGCTGTCCGAGTTGAACTGCATTCAACCGGCGATTTCGTAGTGATGTATTCACAAGAAAACGGTCATCGCGCTGTGTTGTCGCACGTTTTGGGCCTGTTCCTGGTCGCCTGGTATGGCCACCAGTTTGCTGATATCGCTGGTATACACGTCGAACAGCATATCTGCTCAAATTTAATTGACGAGCCACTTGACTTTGGTTCTGTCCAGCTTCGATTAGTGCAACCACTTGAGACGCTGCTTCTGGTGTGGTATCCATTTTTTTGTTTAGAGAGATGACGTATTCGTTAAAGGACCTTTCTGACTGGGTGTTGGTATGCAAATAATGTCATTTCAATCATCCCTTATCGTTTTAGACCTGCTCAAAGTCCCACAACCCGCGCTACCTGAAACAAGCGAATTTAGGCCATTCCATTGTTATGCCGCCACTGGTATGATTTGGAAGGTCAAGGCCAGACATTATGGGTTTTTAGGAAGCTAACAGTGTGTACTTTAATTTAATTTAAGTTATATTTGCAACCAATCTTTAATTTAAAAAAAAACAAGTGTCGAAATCAAAATGCAGGAAAATTACCCTATGTGCGATTTCTATGCTCTCGAGTGTATTATTATATTACCCAGAGCCAAAACAAAGCAAAATATTTTTAAACTGTATAGGCGCAGATCTTTTGGTGATGGTACTTACGTGTGGTTAAAAGTAGTGCCCATGTTAATAGAAATATTGTTTTAGATACTCTGAATAGTGGGTTCGATTCCCGCCTTGAATGTCCATTATTTGTATTGTGAAGGCGGATATTTTCGTGGAGCGTGGGTTCGATTCCCGCCGAGAACGGTAATGTCTGTTTGATGAACACGGATATTTCCGTGCGCCATGGGTTCGATACCTGCTGAGAGTAATCATTTATGTGGTAAAGGTGGATGTTTCCGTGGGTAGTGGGTTCGATTCCCGCCGTGAACGTTTATTTTTTGGTGAACGTGAATGTTTCTATGAGTCGTGGGTTCGATTCCCGCAGATAGTGATCATTCGTGGTGGACATGGGTATTTGCAAAAGATTATGTATTATTTAGACTATCTGGGTTCCGTGTTGCAGGCTGTGGGTTGGTTTCGGGACTGGATAGTGTTGTGTGGAAGGTCCACCAATATTAGTTATTTTTCAGACCAGTAAAATACTAATAGTAATTAGACTAGTGTTTAAGTATTTAAGTAAGGGAATTTGAACAAACAAAAGTTCTCACGTAGGATAAACAAATATTTTAAAGTTTCAAGATAACAGATTTTTTGAGAGTCAAGCACTCAAGAAAAAAAAAATGGTTTATGGTTTCAACAAAGTAAGGTTTCGCACTTAAAATAAATAATACATTAGATTTTATGGGTTTTAGATACTTGAGAAGTTGAGACATATTTAAAGTTGTCGAACTTATTACATTTAAAGTTTTTTGTTAGCTATGCATCGTGAGAAATTTATTAGAGAATGTCTAGTACCTAGCACATAGTACCTAGTAGACTTTTTTAAATGGAGGGTCGTCTGATTAAATATATTCAATTTATGGGAGTCTTAGTTACCATTGCCTGACTGACTAGCGGACATACAACTTTCAGTCTGGACTTTACCTGTGGTTAATGGAGTTTTGTAGGGTGTGTTCTTTCAGGATATAGATGTATTATTACGAGTAAAAAGCAGATGCGAGATAAAGTAAAGCTGAGATAAACATTGTGAGGAATCCGAGTTTGTGATTAAGGTTTTATTATTAGTTGTATATAGGCGCTGCTACTGGTCCACCATCCGAATTGGTGTTGCGTAGAATGGTGCTGGGCTTGGTCAATTGACGAGGCGTGTCAGAGCAACTTGGACAAATTTTAGATAATAAGAAAGGTTTGCTTTTCTTGTTAGACAATAATCAGCGTGGAATCCAGATTGGAAATTAAAATTGGTTTTCAAATTAGAATTAGATTACAATCAAAATTTTATTTCAAACTAGAATTCAATTTCAATATAAGCTTAGATACTTCTAAATACTTTATTTTAATCTTATTACAAGTTGAAAATATCGTGAGTTTGTATTGTTTGTTTGTTTGTGTTTATGACGGCTAAGAGGATGGTTAAAACTTGTAATAGTTGTGGTTGAACATAGGTTTAGCTTGAAGTATTATGGACAATTACTATCTGACTAGAGCTTCGCAAGTGAAGTAGCGGGCAGATGGTAGTGCTGATGATGTGGGGTTTCGATAGGTAGCCGTAACCCCTAAACAGTCAATGAGGTTGATAATAAATTATATTTATTATTAGTCGTCATCATCACTCCTCATCGTGAGGAGAGTGTCTATGTGAATGGAGGATTAGACATTATAACAAATACATAATCAAGTGTTTGTTTGTTTATCTTAAGAGACGTACAGCACCTGTCTGTACTAGTCCTGCTTAATTGCTGTGTGTTTGTTTTATTTTTACAGGATTTTAATGCAGTAGTATCGGGATCATAGAAAAGGTGTCGTGTAGACTTTCTCGATCCACCAGTTTCGTGACCTAAAAGTTATTACTAGTTTTAACGCGATTAACTTAAAAAAATTATCGATTCACTTAATAAAAAAAAAATAGGGTGTTTTGAGTTAACAGTAAAACGAAAAGAAATAAAGTAATTTTGAATTTAAAGTTAAAGTCAAACTCTTTTGCTCTAAAATTTTAAGGCTGGTGATTAGCTTTTGTATCTGAATGGTTACGGGATGGTCATTTTTCTTAAAAATAAATTATAGCACATTAACCAATAAGTAACTAAATAGGCATAGTACAATTATTTAGTCTCATTTCTGAAAGGTCTGTTGGATTTGCGGGTATAATGAATCACTACGATTGTTGAAGTTATGAATGGTGTATGAAAAAAAAAAAAGTTTGAGGGGCCTAAGATTTCAACAGTATCTGGGAATGGGACAGTTTTGTTGGTTTTTAAAGTCAAATAGACAATTACTTACAAATAATTTCTATGAAGGAGATTTGGTGTTAGGATAGGTCAGCTGACGTCACCAGTAGTTGCTGGTTTCATAGAAATTCACACTATACCTATTAGGCCAGAACTAAGCACACTATACACGCTCCGAGTTAATAGATTGGTTATTATTCTGAGTAAGACTTCAGTTGGATGATGTAGTCATGGAGGATTAAGCTCGAATGCCTTTGGAGAGATCTAGGCTATGAAGGATGATGGTTATTTCTAGCCCAGATTGCGGTAGTCAATAACGGCAGATATACATCATTATACCACTAGGGTTGACCTGCCTCACAACCAGGTTTCCTTACAAGTTTAGATTATTTCTGCGGACGGGTTTGGAACTTTATGGGTGCTTCGTTTATATCTGGAACTCGAGTTCTGAATGATGACAATTTATAACACCGGTTTAAATACACACCACACATTTTTGTTGTGTAATATGCATCTTGAAAACATACATATTACATGATTGGATATTATTTGGAATTAAGAATCAACAAAATTAAATTGTACTTTTAGGGATTTAAAAGGGAGAAATTACTTTTCGATTTATAATAATTGTGAAATTGATTTGAGTTAGAAAATTTACTTCGGATTCAAAAGTTTATCACCTGCGTAAATTTTGAGGGTCGACTGTAACGGTCCAGCCTGACGTCAGTACCGTCACACAATTATTATAATGAAAACTAATTTATTTTGATTTTAAATAAAAGTAAACTTTAAATCATTCGCATGAAAAACAAGTAAATGAAATCATGTGCAATGATCGTTATTCAAAGATTAATACATCAGAAATAATTTAGTAATTAAATTTGATTTACCGTTCCCACGTTTAAAGAACCTTTTTTGCTTCTAGTTTGAAGTACACCTAAAAGGTCCTTGTTTGCAAATTGTTCATAAATCTCTGGACAAAAAAATAAAACATTTCAGTCTCACGCTCCAGGCCACTTGGACATATCGACAACAGATTTTTATTTTGTGAGAAATTATAGTTTTAAAGGATCGTTTAGATGAAGGTAGTGACTATCTCGAAGATGTGGATCTTATTAATTTGATTACGATTTTCCTTTCATTAAAGCTTCAAAAGGCTAAAGGAATCAAAAGAAGATTTTATCACAATAAGTATGACCTGTCGTGTAGCCAGTCATACATGATAATTGTTTATTCATTGAAGAGTTACATAATTTAATTAAAGACAAGGATTCAATTTCATTGAGAATAAACACATGGACTCGGTTGGAGTCGCCTTCAGTTAATGTCTATCATTCACAATATTTGGCATAATAATATGCTAACCACTAAACATACAAGTAACTAACTCGTCTGAACGCGCGTTAAGTGACGTGAGTTTTGCTGTAAGGAGTTAATTCCGGGAATTCCCGAAACCTTTGCATGAATGCTGAAAGTTTTAAAAAGACATGGATTCTAAGGGAGAGGGACAGTACGTTTTGGGAAGGCAGTTGGGGGAGACTGAGCTTCGTGGTCGGTACGTGGAGGTCGCTCCGGGAAGGTTGCGCGTGAGTCGATGAGCGAATTGTCGGCTGTAATTAGATTTATTTGGGTTGTTCTTTTGTTATGATATAGTAATTGATGACGCGAAAGTAAGTGGCATTCCGTAAACGTGTTAGAATTTAGCTTGCTTCGAAATATTATCACAGATAAAGGTTTATTCTGGGATTAGGAGTGAAGTGATTGATTTTGTATGGGGTAGATAGAATCTAAAATACAGTGTTTCATTTAGAAAAATAGAGTGTAAATTCAATATCTTCGATTAAATTTATAAATTCAGTGTTCTTATGAGTAGATTATAATTTTGAGAATTTGGTGTTAATTGCTAGCTAAGTAAATGATTTAACTTCAGTAAAGTGTAGGTAGCAGGTAGGAGTATTTGGGGATCGGGGTAAGTGCTAGACATAATCCAATTGAGGATCGAGTAGTGCACATGATTTAGATTCATTATTTTATTCAGAAGTCTAATTATTCAGAAGTGATACTTACTTGGAATTAACCAGGTGAAATAATTAATTGAAATTACCCTTTTATATTTTACTGTCTATTTATAGACTTTTGATTTATCATTGAATTAACTGAAATTTGAGAGTGTGGAAATACAGAATATAAAATAATTGTATTTGAAATATATAAAGGATGATTTAATTCTATTACATTATGTCTTGAACAGACTTTTACAGTTTTAGAGTTTGACTTACTAAACTCATCAGAACTTTGAAAATATATAAAGGATGATTTAATCCTATTACATTATAGTCTTGAACAGACTTCATCAGTTTTAGAGTTTGACTAACTAAACTCATATAAAGTATTCATTCATGGCGTTTAGACCATGCACCATCTGATGGAACCGGTATTGAGTTCTTGAAGGAATAAATTAGAGCAAAGTCTATAATTATTGATTGAGGGTCTGATTGAATATGGGCAACGTACTCTGAGCGTGTGTCTCGTAGTTATTCTAACCCGGAATTAAAGGGAAAGATGACTACCTAAGAGTATGAAGTTGTCGTATTCAGATTGAGAATGTTCTCCTAGCCCTGAATTGAACTATCTAGAAAGATCAGAATTTATTTAATCAAAGAGACCTGATTGGAGTTTCTTAATGTAACATCACGCGTATAATAGCCCGGCTATTCAAATAGGGGCTTCCTTGGTCTCAGATGAGGCGAGGGAAGTTCCGCAGTAAACTTAGCAGAATGAATGTTTTGGTTTTAAAGGTACATATAACGTAGTGATCCCTTGAAAGAGTGTGTGAATGTCGATTTTGAATTTAGCTTCATTGGCCAAAAGATTAAGTCCTCTCGTATCTCTTGTGTAAGGTACAGACTTCACGAACAATTAATTGACTTCTGACTTCAAGCTTAAACTCGCAGTAGGCAGATTGGGCGTTTGTTCCTAGTGGTTCTTGGCGAGGCCTTCCATTACTCAATGAGAAAGAATTCTCACTGGTGCTGTGGTGGACTTAGTTGATGGAATGCTGGGGTTGAATGGCTTGTCTGCCTGCCGCTCCCCAGAACATAGAAGGGTATAAATATACCTATACCCGAGAGCTATGTACATGGCAAGAAACCTGTCCACGGTCATAGGGAAAGAGGGTTATTGGCGTAACGCGAGGAGGGGCGTTCTCTAGTATTACCAAATACTAGCCATGTACTTAGCATACCTAGCTAATTATTATCAATTCATAATGAAAATAAGAAAGTTGATTCATTATTATTCAGGTCCAAATATATTACTTATCTAAAAATACTACTTATCTACTACTATATAAACTACCATTGCTACTCAACTGTTATCTACTATATAAATATATACCTATATCTACAACTTATTATCTAATACTTTTATAAAATTAAATTCATTTCATTTATTGATAGAATCTCAACATAATTCCTTCAAAGTTTCTGAGTTGCTATCGATCACAACAGTAGGATCCCGACACTAGACGAACACGAGCCATTTACACGTTACACGAGCCAATTTACACGACACGCAGGTAGGATTAACTGTTTTATTTATTTTATATAGGTAAAGGGGGAAAGACCATTTTTTTCCAGGGGGGGCGTTACAACGACCAAAGCCCCAGGTGAAAGCAAGTTAGTAATAATAACTACCCAACATTTACCTAACATTCTCAAGGCTTTTGTTAAACTAAGAAAGTAATAAAAATAATATCTTTTGACACGTGAATATTGAGCTTATAACCCTTTGAGATCAATACAGGGTGTAAAACTGCCACTTCTGAAATCTAATAGTAACGCATGTTGCATTACTACGTACGTACGAGTATAAATACTATTGAAAAATAAATAAATATTGGTGGAATTTCCACGCAGCACTACTTGGCCCAAAACTAGGCCAAAGCTTGTAACATGGGAACCAAATGTCTGATATACCTAATTTTTTTATGAAATGCCTTTAACTAGCTATAAAATTGTAGAACTTTAATTCTTATAGTATAAAGTAGAATGTGGTGGTTGCCAGTGTAATTACAGGCACATGAGGCTGAACATCAGTATGCCTCTAGTTGATGGACACAGGGCAGTGCATGCAAGTGCACGTTCCTATCGTGCGTGACTTACGAGGCAATGCTCTTTTATAGGTGATGGTTACCCCTTAACATCAGGTGAGCCATATGCTTGTTCCATCTAGTTCCAGCTAGTCTAATAAAAAAAATTGTATCTCAAAGTATGTAGATAGATTCTATATTAGTAATTGATTATTTCTACCCTATATAGCTACGTATGTAAAGTATAGAATTCCATAAGAAAACTGGGTTATGTTATATTTCCTACGTGAGGGAGTTTTTACGACGGAACCCATGTCGTCCTTATTAACAATACTTACTTTGGAATATTGAGGAAAATGTGTGCAATCTTTGAATCTTTAGAATCAATATAGTTGGTGAAATATATTATCTAGCTATAGCTGCCGCGCCTAGCTTCGCTCGCGTATTAGCAATGATCGGTAATGTTCACGAAATTTATCTTTTTTGTGTTTGATAATCGGAACTACTAAACCTGAAAATTTACTGGGAATGATTCTGAGCCCAACGGCCCGATTACGCTAATGTTTGGATATCGAGATGGCTTTTAGATTGACATTCCCATCCATCCAAGGAATTTAACATCCATCACAAGGAATTTAGATACTAAATCCAAATGAAAGAAATGCTCTCGTCAGAGAGTATTATATTCCTTGATCAAATGTCAAACTGAAAGCCATCTTGATAGCCAGACCTTAGCGTAATCGGGCCGCTGTTCTGGCGGTCACCAATCCGAATTAAGAACGCACCACACGTCGCTTTGCTGGTCGATCGATTAATGTGATCCTTGTGACTTTACTGAATAAATACCTTTTCACTTTGATCAGTTCGAGTTAGGTATGCCCAGACAAGCTACGTCACTAATTGCGCCCCAGCCAGTTTCAGCTCCACGGAATATCAAACACATCAGATACCTAACCGTTATTTGAGTGCCGGAACAAACAAAATAGTTACGGCATCCGCACCAGAAAACTATCTACATGTAAAAGCGAGAGACATCCATGTATTTTATGGAATAAATGAGTAGAATAGTTGCTGGATATATCTGTGAAAATATGTGCCACAAAAAGTAGGAACATGATAAGGAAAATTTTACTTGTTTTTGTGGAAGCTGTGATCGTGCTTAACATGGTGAGTACACAGGTTTGTGCAGTTTTAAATAGTACTAGTTGCGCCCCGCGGTTTCATCCGCCCAGATTTAAATCCCAGTATTCCCACGGGATAACTAGTAGCATATGTGCTTCTCGGTATTCCCCACGGAATAAAACGTAGCCTAAGTGCCATTACAGACTATAATCTATCTCTCTGCCAAGTTTCATTTAGATCCGTTCAGCCGTTCTGGAGTTATAGAGTAACAAAAATCCATCCATCCATACTTAGAGACTTTCGCGTTTATAACATTAGTAGGATGTATAAATGTTTTGAACTCACGTCTTAGTAGAATCGTGCTACAATGTAGCAGCTTCAATGTAGCTACAATGTAGCAGCTTCAAAGTAGCAGCTTCAATGTAGCAGCTTCAATGTAGCTACAATGTAGCAGCTTCAATGTAGCAGCTTCAATGTAGCAGCTTCAATGTAGCTACAATGTAGCAGCTTCAATGTAGCAGCTTCAATGTAGCAGCTTCAATGTAGCTACAATGTAGCAGCTTCAATGTAGCAGCTTCAATGTAGCAGTTTCAATGTAGCAGCTTCAATGTAGCTATAATGTAGCAGCTTCAATGTAGCAGCTTCAATGTAGCTACAATGTAGCAGCTACGTTGTATCGGCTGTATCTTTGGTAAAATAGTCGTGAAAGGCTTAAAAAGAAAACTGTCTACAAAAGAGTGAAATTAATAATACAAAGTTATCTTTTTAAGATTTCTATCTATATTTTTCAGGCTTTAGAGAGAAAAAACCAACTGCCTAAGGACCTTCTTTTTAGAATTCTGTTAAAAAACTGTTTCAGTCAATTTAAACCGTAAAAGACCGTAAAAAGACGTCTACCAAATTAAAAAATACAAAAAAAGATGTTGCAATCCCCATCTTTTTTCCTTATTTCTTCTGGCGGGTCTTGCTTATAATTAGGGCGTATAAAGACGCATTTAATCCGCCTTAATGCCCGTAGTCAGGTGTAGTGACCCCTCCTTAAACAATTAGGGTCCAAACGGCTCTATTCTATTTCCATGGTCCAGGGGACGTAGGCACACAGCTTCGACAGAACTGATAGCTGACAAAGTCACTGGCATAGGCTAGACATCAGTCTACTCTACAGAATTGTATGGATATATTTTTTAAAGTTAAAAAAACCAGCAAAAAAATTGAAAGCATAAAATTATTAACCTTGATAACTAAGTTCTTAAATTATTGTAAGTAATTCTTAGTCGGCTTGACTGAATTAGTTAATTTGCTTGTTCAGAGTCGACTCAAAATTAATTAAGTATCCTTACATCAGCATAACAACTTAGTTATCAAGGTTAGAAGTTTTATTTAATAATTTTTTGTTGCTATAATCTACTTATGACTAGGTACTATCCACCCTTAGAATTGGATTTCATTTTCCTTATGTGAACAATCAATCGGCACCTGTTTTCCTACCCTTAGGATTGTATTATTTTTCCAAATTAATACGGGACCTCCTTTCCAATAAAAAAAAATCCCAAAATCGGTCTACTCTGTAAAAAGTTATGCGCGGTCATACAAAAAATATATATACGCGTCGACTTGAACATGTTCCTTTTTATTGTGTCGGTTAAAAAAACTTTAAATTTTAATGCAAATAAACTTTTGAAAACGGCAAAGCGAGACTTTGGCCTACAAATAGATTGAAATAAAAAAGTGACCTAGCTGTAATTGCCTAAGCTACGGTTAAGGGGACGCAAGTACGCCATTTGCTTATCAAATATTTGCGCTTTTGAATGGTGTGATTAGGGAAATGCGATCGTTTTAATGTAAATAGGATTTGATTATGGCTGAGAGTATTGTATAGACAGCTCTGGTAATGTGGTCAGCTGTATAAATGTACTAGTACTACTAGTTGATGGAACAAGCAGATGGCCCACCTGATGTTAAGTAGTAACCATCACCTACAAAGCATTGCCTTGTAAGTCACTCGCGATAGGATCGAGCCTTACGATGCACTGCCCTGCGTCCATCAACTTGAGGCATACAGATGTTAAGCCTCACGTGCCTGTAATTACACCGGCAATCACACTCTTCAAACCATAACAGAAAAAGGCACCTAGGTATCAGTATGGGATGTAGTTGGATAATTTTTTTTATTGGTGGGCTTTCCATACAACACTACACTAGCCCCAAACTAAGCCTGATATAAAACATAAATACATTTTTTGTGCATACATACATCATACATACTCATAATAATAAATAACACCCAGTTATAGAACAAACATCTATGTTTCACACAAATGTTTGTTCTCGGTGGGGATCGAACCCACGGCCTACGGCGCAGAAGGCAGTGTTACTACCAACTGAGCTGCGGCTGTCTGTCATTGAGGGTAAAGCATCTTTTTTTACTCCACACGCCCCATTTATGGCAGTGGTCATACAGTGAGCGTGTAACTATCATTACTCATTCCACTAAGTTATTGATTGGCATACAAACATGATCGAGCTCTATATGACCATTTAACTGGAATTTGCCGCCAGCTAAGATAATTAACACTGCTCAATGATCGCATTAATCGCGACGGGAGCTACTCTACACTTCTATTCTGATGAAGTTGGATTGACTGACTATCTGACTGTCTGATGTGTGATTTTAGCAATGTCAAATGGTAAAATCATTGCACTTATCACATCTCATTACATACACAGCTTGTCACATCATACATAATATTACCCCTTACAAGCATTCTCGGTTTCAAGCGCATTGACCGAGTGCGGAACACCATGTTGCGTTCCTTGACTGGCATAAGCGATGTTGGGGAAAAAGCTGCCAGGCTCAAATGGGGTTGGGCGGGCCACATCAGCCGGATGCCTCCCGAAAGGTGGGCAAGGATATGTACACAATGGGTTCCTGATGGACGTCGACCTCGTGGTCGGCCGAGAAAGCGCTGGCGGGACGACCTAGATGCCTTTGGAGGTAGTTGGTGGGAGGAGGCTCAGGATAGGGAGAACTGGAAGTCCTTGGGGGAGGCCTTTGCCCAGCAGTGGGACGGAATAGGCTGAGGAAAAAAAAAAAACATACACATCACATAATCATCACATACTCATCACATGCACATCACATACACACACATACACATCACATACACATCACATACACATCACATACACACCACATACACATCACATACACTTCACATACACATCACATACACATCACATACACGTCACATACACGTCACATACACATCACATACGCATCACATACTCACACATACACATCACATACACAATATACACATCACATACACGTCAAATACACATCACATACACGTCACATACACATCACATACACGTCACACACAATATCACATAATATTATATAGTCCTCTATTTTACGAAAACATCGATTACAGCGACAGCTATAGTCATTTCTAATAATCATTTAAATTTTGAATTTAATTGTTAGCAATCATAATTATGCCCGTGAACTTAGCAGAGCATTGTCCAGCAGATCAAAAAAAAATGTGAGTTCTATTCGCATGCAGCATAGTTCTATAGTTCCTGATACATTTCAGGAATAGTTCTGGCCTGAAAACCTGAAAAAAGTTACTTGAAAAAATGCTCTGCTAACTTCCGGTAGCAGAGCATTTTTCAGCAAAAAAAAACTAAAAAATATTTTCTGACTTATACAGCTCTGTTCTATAGTTCCTGATACTTTTCAGAAATAGTTCTGTGCTGAAAACCTGAAAAAAAAATGTTTAAACAAAATCACCTCCCAACAAAACGTAAATAATCATTTTGGAATTTGAACGTTTCAAATCATTATTGCAAACTACAACTACGTCGTTTCTCATAAACCTGCTCAAGAACTAAAACCAAGAACTAGATTCAAGCCCAGAACTCACGTAAAAATGCCAGAAGAACATGCCGGAATATTATGAGTTCTAAAAATCACGTCCAAACGCCAGCAGAGCAGGCCTAAACATATAGTTTTCATTGTTTCAAACAACTCTTAGAGCCTAGAACTGTCAAGTTTCTGATAGATCTGTGTAAGACCTACAATCTAGACTTTGATTAAAATCTAGACCTCACGTTAAAATGCCAGCAGAGCATGATACAAAGTTAAAAATGAAATTTTCATGGACTCAAACTATACCTAGACCCTAGAACTCTCAAGTTTCTGATAGATCTTCATAAGACCTACAATCTAGACTTTAATTCAAATCTAGACCTCACGTAAAAATGCCAGCAGAGCATGGTACAAAGTTTTAAATGAAATTTTCATGGACTCAAACTATACCTAGACCCTAGAACTGTCAAGTTTCTGATAGATCTTCATAAGACCTACAATCTAGACTTTGATTAAAATCTAGACCTCACATTAAAATGCCAGCAGAGCATGGTACAAAGTTTTAAATGAAATTTTCATGGACTCAAACTATACCTAGACCCTAGAACTGTCAAGTTTCTGATAGATCTTCATAAGACCTACAATCTAGACTTTAATTCAAATCTAGACCTCACGTTAAAATGCCAGCAGAGCATGGTACAAAGTTTTAAATGAAATTTTCATGGACTCAAACTGTACCTAGACACTAGAACTCTCAAGTTTCTGATAGATCTTCATAAGACCTACAATCTAGACTTTGATTAAAATCTAGACCTCACGTTAAAATGCCAGCAGAGCATGGTACAAAGTTAAATATGAAATTTTCATGGACTCAAACTATACCTAGACCCTAGAACTGTCAAGTTTCTGATAGAACTTCATAAGACCTACAATCTAGACTTTAATTCAAATCTAGACCTCACGTTAAAATGCCAGCAGAGCATGGTACAAAGTTTTAAATGAAATTTTCATGGACTCAAACTATACCTAGACCCTAGAACTGTCAAGTTTCTGATAGATCTCCATAAGACCTACAATCTAGACTTTAATTCAAATCTAGACCTCACGTTAAAATGCCAGCAGAGCATGGTACAAAGTTTTCACTCTTAGTCTAGATTTGAATTAAAGTCTAGATTGTAGGTCTTATGAAGATCTATCAGAAACTTGACAGTTCTAGGGTCTAGGTATAGTTTGAGTCCATGAAAATTTCATTTAAATCTTTGTACCATGCTCTGCTGGTATTTTAACGTGAGGTCTAGATTTGAATTAAAGTCTAGATTGTAGGTCTTATGAAGATCTATCAGAAACTTGACAGTTCTAGGGTCTAGGTATAGTTTGAGTCCATGAAAATTTCATTTAAAACTTTGTACCATGCTCTGCTGGCATTTTAACGTGAGGTCTAGATTTGAATTAAAGTCTAGATTGTAGGTCTTATGAAGATCTATCAGAAACTTGAGAGTTCTATGGTCTAGGTATAGTTTGAGTCCATGAAAATTTCATTTAAAACTTTGTACCATGCTCTGCTGGCATTTTTACGTGAGGTCTAGATTTGAATTAAAGTCTAGATTGTAGGTCTTATGAAGATCTATCAGAAACTTGAGAGTTCTAGGGTCTAGGTAAAGTTTGAGTCCATGAAAATTTCATTTTTAACTTTGTACCATGCTCTGCTGGCATTTTAACGTGAGGTCTAGATTTTAATCAAAGTCTAGATTGTAGGTCTTATGAAGATCTATCAGAAACATGACAGTTCTAGGGTCTAGGTATAGTTTGAGTCCATGAAAATTTCATTTTTAACTTTGTACCATGCTCTGCTGGCATTTTAACGTGAGGTCTAGATTTTAATCAAAATCTAGATTGTAGGTCTTATGAAGATCTATCAGAAACATGACAGTTCTAGGGTCTAGGTATAGTTTGAGTCCATGAAAATTTCATTTTTAACTTTGTACCATGCTCTGCTGGCATTTTAACGTGAGGTCTAGATTTTAATCAAAGTCTAGATTGTAGGTCTTATGAAGATCTATCAGAAACTTGACAGTTCTAGGATCTAGGTATAGTTTGAGTCCATGAAAATTTCATTTAAAACTTTGTACCATGCTCTGCTGGCACTTTAACGTGAGGTCTAGATTTGAATTAAAGTCTAGATTGTAGGTCTTATGAAGATCTATCAGAAACATGACAGTTCTAGGGTCTAGGTATAGTTTGAGTCCATGAAAATTTCATTTTTAACTTTGTACCATGCTCTGCTGGCATTTTAACGTGAGGTCTAGATTTTAATCAAAGTCTAGATTGTAGGTCTTATGAAGATCTATCAGAAACTTGAGAGTTCTAGGGTCTAGGTATAGTTTGAGTCCATGAAAATTTCATTTTTAACTTTGTACCATGCTCTGCTGGCATTTTAATGTGAGGTCTAGATTTAAATCAAAGTCTAGATTGTAGGTCTTATGAAGATCTATCAGAAACTTGAGAGTTCTAGGGTCTAGGTATAGTTTGAGTCCATGAAAATTTCATTTTTAACTTTGTACCATGCTCTGCTGGCATTTTAATGTGAGGTCTAGATTTTAATCAAAGTCTAGATTGTAGGTCTTATGAAGATCTATCAGAAACTTGACAGTTCTAGGGTCTAGGTATAGTTTGAGTCCATGAAAATTTCATTTTTAACTTTGTACCATGCTCTGCTGGCATTTTAACGTGAGGTCTAGATTTTAATCAAAGTCTAGATTGTAGGTCTTATGAAGATCTATCAGAAACTTGAGAGTTCTAGTGTCTAGGTACAGTTTGAGTCCATGAAAATTTCATTTAAAACTTTGTACCATGCTCTGCTGGCATTTTAACGTGAGGTCTAGATTTGAATTAAAGTCTAGATTGTAGGTCTTATGAAGATCTATCAGAAACTTGACAGTTCTAGGGTCTAGGTATAGTTTGAGTCCATGAAAATTTCATTTAAAACTTTGTACCATGCTCTGCTGGCATTTTTACGTGAGGTCTAGATTTGAATTAAAGTCTAGATTGTAGGTCTTATGAAGATCTATCAGAAACTTGAGAGTTCTAGGGTCTAGGTATAGTTTGAGTCCATGAAAATTTCATTTTTAACTTTGTACCATGCTCTGCTGGCATTTTAACGTGAGGTCTAGATTTTAATCAAAGTCTAGATTGTAGGTCTTACACAGATCTATCAGAAACTTGACAGTTCTAGGCTCTAAGAGTTGTTTGAAACCATGAAAACTATATGTTTAGGCCTGCTCTGCTGGCGTTTGGACGTGATTTTTAGAACTCATAATATTCCGGCATGTTCTTCTGGCATTTTTACGTGAGTTCTGGGCTTGAATCTAGTTCTTGGTTTTAGTTCTTGAGCAGGTTTATGAGAAACGACGTAGTTGTAGTTTGCAATAATGATTTGAAACGTTCAAATTCCAAAATGATTATTTACGTTTTGTTGGGAGGTGATTTTGTTTAAACATTTTTTTTTCAGGTTTTCAGCACAGAACTATTTCTGAAAAGTATCAGGAACTATAGAACAGAGCTGTATAAGTCAGAAAATATTTTTTATTTTTTTTTTGCTGAAAAATGCTCTGCTACCGGAAGTTAGCAGAGCATTTTTTCAAGTAACTTTTTTCAGGTTTTCAGGCCAGAACTATTCCTGAAATGTATCAGGAACTATAGAACTATGCTGCATGCGAATAGAACTCACATTTTTTTTTGATCTGCTGGACAATGCTCTGCTAAGTTCACGGGCATATCATAATTATGAAATTTTTCCTGCGTTTTGCCAGCTGTTAGCTCATATTGTATTCTTTAATAAATAAATCGGCCTGAATTAGCGTGAACGCGCCAACGTTATCATGTGTGTCGTCATAGATGACGTCATTACATCCGCCATCTTGCGATGACAGCAACCTATCGTCTACTAACCGATAACATTGTGAGCGTCTCTCGTTGTCAAAGGTGACAGTTTCTGTTAGTGGTGGCAAAGAATAATTAATAGTATTGTGGTTGAGTATACATTGTAATCTATCTTGTAATATGTAGGTACCTTTAAACGAACAACTCTTGTATATTATAATTTTTTTGAACTCTGTATTTCGGAAATGGCTCCAACGATTTTCATGAAATTTTTGCAAGGGGTTTCGGGGGTTAAATCGATCTAGCTAGGATTCATTTTAAGAAAATGAATTTTATTCGTATTTTTGTCAAGCAGTCGTCCAGATATTAATAATTAAATTAATAATGAGAAAGTGATAGAAGAAGCAGATGGCACACTTGATGTTGAACAGTTATTTTTGCCTATAAGGTAACTCACTATCAGGTGGTCCTAGAATACGTCCACTAACTGACTTTATAATCTACACCCACATCGTTTTGTTTAATACAAATACGTCAATACCGCTTCGATACATGATAACGTTTACAGTAAGGTTTTTAGAAGCAACCCATTACAATTTAGTGCTATTTTCGTACCAATACGCGACCAAATCTAATAAACACGCAATAACGATGACGGGGCACACGACCGAATGATTTACACTCAACTGTCAGTGAAACGTTATTTTATGTTGTTGGCCAATCAGCCACAGAAAGCCTTCAAAGGTTGGTGGTCTTCTGCGCCGTAGGCCGTGGGTTCGATTCCCACAGAAAACAAACATTTGTGTGATGAACATAGATGTTTGTTCTCTGTCTGGGTGTTATTATGTATTTTAAGTACAAACAAAAAAAGTATATTATGTATTACATGCTTTGGCTTAGTTTGAGGCTAGATAGTGCTGTGTGGATAGTCCACCAATAAATAATCATGCTATTTTCAAACTTTGAGGTTCGAATGGAGCAATTTCGATTGATTATATATATTATTCTAATCTTAAATAACTGGTGACGTATTATTTCTCACGCCATTTCATTTACAACTGAATCATTTATTTAAGATAGAGAACATGTCAGTGAACCCAAATTTTTCAAGAGACTCAAAAAAACTAAATAACATTCAGTTTAATGGCGTTTTTTGTTTTTTTTACACATATAATGTTAAATTATGGTAATAAAAGTCAATTCAGAGGTATTATCATTTTACGAAGTATTTTTATCCACAGAGAATACGAACCCGTCAAAATCGCTATTTTCAAAAAAACCTGACTTGTTCAAAGTCAAAGTCAAAGTCAAAATATGTTTATTCAGTAAAATCACAAGGACTATCTTGAACCGTCTTAAAACTAGGTGACTCTAGTGCCAGTTCCACGCGACCAACACCGAGAAGAACAGGCAACAAACTCGGCTTGGTATCTATCGCTCTTTTATATGATCCTCGTTACAATGTAATAAAATACCTACACTATTGAAGCTATATAATACAAAGTAATCTAACAGAAAAGGAAAAGTAAACAGATTCATAAAAGAACACACGCTTCAAACCAATAATACTAATACATAAGTAAGAAGTGTAGTAAGTCAAACAACAATGGAAAAAAAAAATCCTTTTTTAAATAACATAATAGTAAAGACATTGCAGATATGTTAGCCGTCGATGGGCAGAGCGACCGGGACATCAGGCCACGCACTTTTATCATTAATATAACTATCTATAGTATAGTAAGCTTTCCTTATCAGATAATTCTTAATGTACACTTTAAATTTTTTAATAGGAAGCCCAGTGACACTTTCTAAAATAACCGATTCAACTACTAAACAGCGAAATCTACCGTGTGGCTTCTAAGCCATGAAGGTGCCACAGCTATCGTTACAGAATAACGATTTACAATTGTAACGATTACGATTATCCATTACATATTACAATGCAATAACGGTGTAATAACGACAATGTTATTACATGTCGGAATTGGTTGTCGTTTGCGTTATAGGCGCTTGTAAAGCTGTTTTTGTAAATGGGTTTTAGTGTATTCTTATGAGGGGTTTAGCTAAAACCTACTAGACTGGTTGGCTTATGGAAAAATCTGGGAATACTCCCACCCACCCACAACTAAAACTATGTCTTTGCACCTCTGAAGCACCGGTGGTCTAGTGGGAGTGACCCCGCCTTCCGATAGTAAGGTCGCAGGTTCGAATCTGGTCGTGCACCAATGGATTTTTCTATCAAAATTTATGTGCGCAATGCCAGTGCTCTTAAACGGTGAAGGAAAACATCGTGAGGAAACCAGTTAGTATTCTAACTTCGGCGATGGGCTTGCAACCTGTCACGTATGGAATACTAACTACTGCAAAATGTGGGAATGTGCCAAAATGTAATGTTTGGATGTACCTCTGATTTTCCCCCTTAGACATCCTCAAAGAATCTTGAATTAGTATCTACTTGGTACTGAGAGATCTGAAGGGATATCTACCGTACCTGGGGATCAAAGTCGTGAAGCTGTTTCAGTTTTCAGTTTTTTATTATAACCCTGATAATATCCTTATTATACAATAAGGATATTATCAGGGTTATAATTTCAGAGGTGCAAAGACATAGTGTTAGTTGTTAAGTTTTTTTTAATTGATTATAAAGAATAATTTTAATTCAATTCAAATCAAGTCACAATAATGGGCCAGTGAGTAATTTTGAGTTGGAAATGGTTTTCGCCATTCGAGAACCTTTATTCCCCAGCGGTTGTCAGGTTTTGGTGGTACTTAGTAATAAGTATTCAAAGATAATCTACCGCACCTGAGTATCAGTCTTGTAGCTACTGTTTGCTCTTTTTTTATTCATAGCGTTGTTCGATCAGACGTACAAAGCAAATTACTCGTGATATTATAATTTACAAGCGTGGGCCTAAGGGCACTAAAAGGATACTTGGATAGACAAATATTTGTTTAGGACCACTATGTGCCTTCGGATTATCTCCCTTAGTTTAGTTTTGAGGGTCTTATCGCCGGACTTTAGGGACGTTAGAAATTCGTAAAATTCAAACTAAACGACGAGGGACGTTTGTTGCTTAATTTTGTCTGTTTAGAATCTTAAAATGTGCTTATCTGGATGACAGCTTAATTGGTTAGCTCTGCGTTCTGTGCTGTAGGCCATATGGTTCGTTTTCCGAGAACAAAATTTAACAATTGTGAGAAGAACACTGTTTGTTCTCTGTCTGGGTGCTTCAATATTTATTTGGTGAACAGTTATTTGGTCATCATAAAGCAAAGCATGCATTTTGCTGGTTTTTATTATTAAAAAACCAGCGAAATGCAAGCTTTGTTTACTTATTATTGAGTAACATTTTTTTTGTTAACAAATACTTCTAAAACTAAAAATATTATGCATAACATTTTAACACCAAAATCTTATAACTTTGATTAAGTATTACTTTTCCAATAGGTTAGTTATTGTTCTTTGAATTATAAGATACAGAAAAACTAAAAAAGAAAGTTGTGTTCATCTCATAGTACAATATCTTCATTATCAGCTTAAAGAACTGCTACATATAAACCTCCCCTATATATTTCTAGGAAGAGCGATTAGGAGTAGTCTACATCCACCAACTTTCTGCACAATCCTCACGATGTCATCCATGTGTGTGTACTGCCCTTTCGGTTTTTCAAAACTATACAAACGTTAACTGGAAGAGAATGCTCTCTAGCATTAAGTTCACCTATGTACGATACATTTTGTTTATGTGCAATAAATATCTATGTCAACTAGCTAGATGCAGCTTCGTAAAAGAGGTCAGCCAACGAATCCAACTCAAATGGGCTTTGTTTGGGAAATTACGCCACATCTCGTCTCGTCAAATCAATGTAATTTGAAACTAACAAGAAGAAATATCTCTATGGTTATTTAAGCCATTATGTATCTAAGTTTCCTACCGAAGCGGAATTTACGATTTAATATTGAGGATCAGTAGACCGGACAACGGTGCTTTAAAGGGTTCGATACGTCAACATAACGGTTCAGTAGAAACCAAGATAGTTCTGTTTTCATGGTAAGTCTCTCTATATCTGTGCATCGTAGGGCACGTTCCTATTGTGCGTGACCTACGGGGCAATGTTTTGTTTATAGGTGATGGTTACCACTTAACATCAGGTGGGCCATTTGCTTGTTCCATCAGCTAGTTGTATAAAAAAAAAAATATTTGACGACCTCTGTGGCGCAGCGGGCGAGAGCCTGCCTGCGACGCAAGAGGTTGCGGGTTCGATTCCCGCCGTGGAACAAATTTGTGTACGATCTGTAGAAATTTGTTCCGATGGTCTGGGTGTTTTCTGTGTATAATAAAAAAATATCTATCTATGTTAGTATATAATGTATTAAATATATCAGTTATCTAGTACCCATAACACAAGCTTTGAATAGCTTACTTTGGGGCTAGATAGTGCTGTGTGGATTGTCCAGCATTATTTATAATTGATTTTTTATTATTTATTTATAATCACAAAGTTTGTAACTAGTTTATTTATAAAGAAAACTACAGTATTTACGCAAATGTACAAAATATAAATAAAACAATTGAGCTTCAAAGAGACAGACTAAGAAGAATATTTATTGTATTTATTATTTTTTAACAAAATCCACAGCTCCTAAGATACAATCCTACTACTATATTTAAAAACCGAGAATTTGTAAGTATAGATGGATGTTTGTTACTCTTTTACGCCGGAACGGCTGAACTGATCTGGATGAAACTTGGCAGAGATTTTTTTTTTATTTATCTATTTTTAGGAAAACCATCAGCACAAAAAACAGACAAGTAAAGAAGAAGGCCAATAATAGGTTTTCACGTATAGAAAGGAAATAGATACAGAAAGGTGAGAACAGAACATATTAGTGAACAAGTACTTACAAAATTAATAGATAGATAGATTATAGTCTGGAAAAGCACATCAGCTACTTTATATCCCGTGGGAATACCGATTTAAATCTGCGCGGGTGAGTCCGCGGGGCGCAACTAGAGTAAATATATAGATGTCTAACACGAAGCCAATAAATTAAATTATGGTGTAGTAGTTTTCATTCATAATTTAACCTACTTACTAGTTTGATTTATCTCTGTGTAAATGCTACCAGAACGATAGGGCAGTTACCGCACGGTCTTAAAATTTATAGAAGCTAATAAAGGAAAACTTTATTCAAAGTCATCAAAATCGAGTCTAATTTGAATTGAACGTCGAAAAGCCTGACCCCAACGTTTCGTTTTGTTTAATGGCGCACAGTAAACACGTTTTAACGGCCGTTAGCGCACTTTTCATGTTTTATTGTCAACCATTGTTAAGGAAATAAGGTTTACGATCGCTAAACCTTACCGTTTCATATAAATAAGTAACTGCTTTTAAATATTTTGATTTGGAATTTTCCGAGAAATTTATGGGCCCGCTTTGAGTTTTAAGAAATTAAAGTCAATATTACAAAGATTGTATAATGTCCCAAAAGCAGTTGGTACGGGGCCAGCGTATCAAGGGGAAGGTCGTAGGTTCAAATCCCGCATATTATGAAATCTTTGCATAGGTGTAGTAAACACTATAAAACCTAATAAAAAAAGGTAATTTTATTTGGTCCTTGTAATAATGATTGAAAATTTTTACTAACAGCGCCGCCATAAAAGTATGGTGCACGAAATTTACTTTCAATTTATTAATATGAGAAAAATGTACTTGTAAACTGAAGATTATATTCGATTGTAATTAAAAAACCCTTCCTGTTATTATTATTTTAAAACGATTTATGGTTATGATTTAAATTCAAGGTCCGGTATTTAAGGCCTCACTGACAAGTGTTACACATTTATAAATTAGATTTTTTTATTAAAAGCCAGTTTTATATAAACAACAAAACTATATCATTTAAAAATTATGGATATTTTGAAAATTTTGGTTGTTTTACCAGCGCGACGAAATTTTGTAGTGATGTAGCACTGATGCTACGAATTATTTCAAAGACATGCTACGCTTTGCTACGTAGCGTTTGAGCTCACCGGTATGTGACGATGGAATACCTACTAAACGTCAATGTATAGAGATATATAAAATATCTATAAAGTAAAACAAAAATTGTGTGTACCTATATAATAATTTTGTTTATATTATCTTTATCTTACATCAAAAAAATATGTTTAATTCATAAGCAAAAAAAAATAAACACCCCTACTAAAAATCCACTGCACCCAACGGTTGTCTGGTATATATCAATGGTTAGCGATAAGACAGCCTATAGTACTTATTAGTTTTAAGTTTGTGTTTATGTTGTATCAATAAGTTGTGTGAAATAAAGTATTTTCTATCTATTCATGTTGTTTTATTTTATTTACATAAAGTAAAAAAATTGTCCAAAGAAGAAAAGGCGTATGGTAAAGTTTGGTACATAATATAAATGACTCAAATAAAACCCAATTATTTAAATAAAGTTTTGGGGTAATCATTTTTTATATTATACAGATAAAAATTACAGTTCGTTCATAATGTAAGGGTTTTATACAGTTATGTAAAATATTACGTTATAAATAAATAAATATAAATAAAATAAATATCGGTGGACTTTCTACACAGCACTATCTAGCCCCAAACTAAGCTTATGCTTGTGATATGGGAGAACCAGATAGCTGATATACTACTTAACGGTTGTCTGGTAGAGATCGCTACTTAGCGATAAGGCCGCCCATTGTTTTTTTAGTTTTAAGTTTTTTTTTTGTTGTATCCTTAAGTTGTGTGCAATAAAGTATTTTCTATGTATCTATCTATTTACTTATAATACTTTTTTTTTTGTAAATACATACTTATAATATTATATAACACCCAGACAGAGAATTTATGTTCACCACACAAATGTTTGTTCACGGTGGGAATCGAACCCACGACCTACGGCGCAGAAGGCAAAGCTACTACCAACTGAGCTATGTAGGCTGTCAAATAAGAGTAAACAAACAATATTTTTTTTTTATTTTTTTTTTATTTTATTTGGAAAACAAACAGTATGTAAACTATGAATGTAACAACTTAAAAAAACTAAATACCAATTATATGTTTTCGCATATACAGTTATAACCGTAGTTTATATTTAAAAGAGTTCCAAACGATAAAGCCAGATAAAAATGCTAGTTTAAACTAAGTCTTAGAAAAGCGTTTGTCTTTCTAGTATAAAGCACTAAGACCGTACCAGCTTACTGGGATTTATGTTTGTTTTTGTCATTTGGTTGCGTGTTTCGCTTGTCAAGTAGGATAACATATCAGCCTTCTCTACACACACTACACTTATTTTCTATTTTATGTCTATTATTTCTAATGTAGCATTTTACCCCAATTTACCACTTTTGTACAATTTAGCCCTGCATTTTTTTACATTGCTTCAAAGATAAAAAAATTGGCTTATTTAAGCTATAATAAAGAGAGTTGTACATATTTAGAAAGTATATTATTATTATATGTACTTTTATTTTGTTCAGTTTTCATTTGCAAAAGTTTACTTCACCTGGGTGACGATTTTTTCAAAATTATTTCTAATACAAAACCAAGTTTTCTTTCTCCGGTTTGACAGCATAGCGTAGAAGGCTTTATGCTAAGCTAGTTGCGCCCCGCGGTTCCACCCGCGCAGATTTAAATCCCGGTATTCCCACGGGATATAAAGTAGCCTATGTGTTATTCCAGACTATAATCAATCTCTTTGCTAAGTTTCATTCAGATCCGTTCAGCCGTTCCGGCGTGAAAGAGTTACAAACATCTGTCCATCCATCCATCCATCCATCCATAGTAGTAGGATGTAGGTCCTTCCATCCAGACGGCCGTTAGAGTATTATTCCATACGTCAAAACAAGTTGCAAGCCCATTTTCGGTGTTAAAATACTATCATTAGGTATGGAGAGTTCCATAAACAGTCCCTTTAACGAGTAGGGTTTTTTTTCTACAACTATCTGATGAAACAAGCAAATGGCCTATCTGATGTTAAGTGGTAACCATCACCTATAACAAAGCATTGCCTCGTAAGTCACGAACGATAGGAACGTGCCCTGCGTGCCTGCCTGCATCCATCAACGTGAGGCATACAGATGCTAAGCCTCATGTGCCTGTGATTACACCGGCGACCACACTCTTCAAACCGAAACACGTGGCTTGACGACAGAAAATGGCGTAGTTTTTTTGTCAGCTATTGATACATACCAACCATTGAACAACCTTGAACAACTTATGGTTGCTGGAAAGATCGACGGCAAGCGCCCGAGAGGTCGAAGTCCACTTCGATGGTCTGACCAAATCCGCTCATCATTGAACACCAAACTACACGATGCTCTCACAATGCCAAAGACAAGCATAGATGGCCATCGTTAAAACTATGATGGCTCAACGTCAAGGGAATCACGACCCTCAGTAATGAGGAATACGACGCAAGGAGGAGGATTGATACATACATCGACGTCGATTCCCGGCTGCGCGAAGATCCTCGTAAACGGAAACTCCTTCGGCAGGTAGCTGAAGAACTCCTGCCGTCCTCGGTACCACTTTACACTGTAAAGGGTCTCGTTTCCTTCTAGTGTCCATTTGCAGCCGAGAAGAACTGTGTCACCGAGTTTGACGGCAGAAGGCGCTATCAGCTGCACGTCTCTGAGGGCTATTGTATCTGAAACAATTGAGAGAAGAACTGTTTGAGAAGGTTTATTCAAATAGCCTTCATAGCTCAGTCGGTAGTAGCTCTGCCTTCTGCGCCGTAGGTCGTGGGTTCGATTCCCACCGAGAACAAAAATTTGCGTGATGAACATAGATGTTTTTTCTCTGTCTGGCTAATATATAATATTATAAGTAAGTATTTAGAAAAAAAGTATATTATAAGTAATATATCAGCTATCTCGTGCCCATATGGCTTGAGCTTAGGCTTCATTTGGAGCTAGATAGTGCTGTGGAATGTATACCAATATTTCTGATAAAAAAACATTATCGAAACAGGTGCATCAGACGAGTGTGAATAGGGCTGTTGGGAGGAGAAGACCTCGGCAGACGTATTTGGACCAGATAGCAGACGTTCTAGAAAAAGGCCAAGTCAAGAGTACCTACCCTAAACCGACGATAATGTATGAGGAATGTTATGAGAGTGAATGAAGCGAAAGAGGTATGTCAGGATCGTAGCAAGTGGAAATCCGTGGCCTCTGCCTACCCCTATGGGACGCAGGCGTGATTTATGTATTATGTTTATGTATTTATTTTATTCCAGTAAGATAACATGGCCATGCTACTCTTGAAATAGTTGATTCAGAAATAAATAAGTACGTTGACATCCCATACAGCACCACTATAATGTAACTACATAGCTAAGTAAGTAAATATAAAGGCAATAAAAGCGGGCGGTCGTCGGCGGGGGACTGGATGAAAAGGCTCTGCCGGTTTCGTCCCCTCCAACAAAGACGACGCGGGAGTGCCACTGGGTTGTTTAGTGGGTATACCGGGAAGCAGAACCGGGGAGTCCTACATATCCCTCCCAACCTCCAATGGAGGGGAATGCGTAACGCATTTTTCCCGGCAGCGGCGTCAAAAAAAAAGGTAAGTAAGGGCTCCTTTTTAAGCTAAAGCTGGCAGATGAGTATACGGGCCACCTCATTGAATGTGGTCACCGTCGCCCATAGATACCTACAACACCAGAGGCGTTGTTGAAGAAGATTAAGAAAAACCAATTTATTCCAAGCACGGCCCTTTTGATAGATAAGAAAACGTAACGTTATGATCTCAAACATATTTAACAATATCCAGCTATTTTCCCTCGTGAAACATTCAACGAAATTATTTAATAAAATTGTTTTCCAAAACGAATACGCTCGGAAACCGTTTGATGTTTCTGCTTGTTTCGTATCAAGATCTTACAAAAACATTTATTACAATTATTTATTATTTAAAATTACTTTCACGCTGAATGAGTGGGTGTTCAACGTTTAATAATAAAAACAAATAAAGGAGCTATTAAAATTGGCATCAGCTTCAGTTTATATAGCTTTCGTGCTGAATTAATTTATTTGTATGAAAATGTGTTCGGATCAAAAATATTGCTAATCATTTTTATCGTCGGAATTTAGTGTTTGACCATTACTCAATATTAAATTCAAGTTTTTTTTCATCATTAAATTAAAGTTTAGTCATTAAATTAAAGTTACAAAACTAAAGATAATACAATCAGTCAATTTATTTATTTGCATTTTTACGCAAACTTTATACTACTCTACTTTAGGTACAAAGTGGTCAGATTTTTAGTGTCACATATTTTTACCAGTTTAGTGTGCATAAATTCAAGTAGGTACATGCGATATTTATTAAATTAAAATGTTATGTAATTATTAACAAAATTGACAAAAAATAAAAACATTGAAAACATTGAAACGTATTAGCAGTAGATTTGTGTTCATAATAAAAACGAGACGAACCCCTTTCCAAGAATACAGAAAATGTATAAAAGCTATCAGCTAATAACCATGTCTATAACTCAGCAGAAATCTTTTTATAAGGGAGATCATATATAAAAAAATAAATGATAATGAAGATAAATTTGACGACCTGAGTGGCGCAGCGGGCGAGAGTCCGCCTGCGACGCGAGATTTCCGTTGCGGGTTCGATTCCCGCATCGGAACAAATTTTGTGTACGATCTGCAGAAATTTGTTCCGTTGGTCTGGGTGCTTATGTATAGTAAAAAAAATATATCAATGTAAGTATATAATGAATTAAATATATCAGTCATCTAGCAGGTACCCATAAACAGCTTTAAGTAGCTTACTTTGGGGCTAGATGATGCTGTGTGGATTGTCCAGCATTATTTATTTATTTAATTCAATTTTCGGTTTAAAGAACTTTATTAAATAACTCATAAAGACTTCACAGTCCACTTAAATTTTACAATTTTTCCAGAATGTTTCCAGCGTAGGCACTAGCATCTTCAGACAACACATTAAGTTGCTAGTCTTCTAATAATGGTATGGTCATGTAATGCAAAGAAATAACAGATACTCGGTCGTAACCATTCTCAGCATTACTAGACCACTTGGTATATGTAGACCACCGTCTACATGGGCGGTCCAATGTTGGGAGAGACAAGACCCTCAGCATTGCATCAACGAAAACTCAGGACAAAGCGTCCTGGCCCAAAAGAACTAGAAGGCCCGACCCTTGATAAAAGATGATGAAGGACAGGGAGAAGAAAACTTATAAACTATTCACATGTAAATGACTACGTATGTTTTGAGAGCAAATCTATACCTACGTATTTATTAGGAGAGTTTGTTGCTTGGATTGTTGTTTGAATTTATAACATAAACACAACAATAATAGAAACATAATTCCCGCATTTTGCTAACAAGCCCTAATCACGAGCACAGTCGGTATAATTATAAATAAATCACGTCTCTCGTAATTGCATTAGACCGTCCATGTAACGTAATTGTTGAGGCTACGTATCTGTCGCGTTAGGTCACGGGGTTTGGCGTGACTGTAAGCGGGGACGTTTTTACGATTTGATCCGAATGACCAATAATAGAACTGTTATAATATGTTTTATCCGGTTCTTAATCAAAGCCATTTATATCGCAGACCGTTCGAGGTACTATTTTTTTTATTATATTTCTTGAACAAGGAGATGGCCCTGATTTTAAGAGATAACCACCTATAGCAAAACATTGCATCGTAAGTCATGCACGATAGCAACGTGCCCTACAATGCACTACCCTGCATTCTTCAACTTTAGGCCACCACACCTCGAAACCGAAACACAGCACCGCTACTTTGCGGCAGAAAAAACATAGTGGTATTACTTCTCCAGACGTGCCCTTAACAGAGAGCCATACTTCTCTTAGAAGGGGATAGTTTTACGATGTGATCCAAATGGCCAGCAATAGAAAACTGAAAACAAGTAGTCCACTAACAAGAAAGACATCTTCAAGGCGTAATTACAATCTTCAAAGTGCCTTCGACAGAGAGGTAGTGGGTACCGCCCTAATAAAAGTCACTAAATAACTTTACACTACATAGTAACCCATTATAATTTTTCTACAGGATGGTATACTATCTCTTAGTTTGGAAAAACAACATTTTATAGTGATTTATTTACCAAAAACCAAATTAAGATAGCAGATTCTATAAAACGGTCCATTTTTTATGGAGCGTAGTAAAATGTGCTTTTATTGTAGAGTTCAACTGATAAGGCTGTGATGATGAAGCAAATCATTTAGAAAATACGTTTCAGCTTTTAAGACTTCTGAGCATTTTTAATTGCATTTTATTTTTTGTAAAATGGAATGATCATGAAAAAACCTGAGACGCCCGCATATACCTAGAATCATCTTAATAAAATATTGAATACTGTTGTTTATCATAGTGGAAACAATTATTTTTATGATTTAACACATATAAAAATAGTTATTTTGCGCCAAACGGTAAATAATAACAAAAAACCCAAAACTTGAATTATTTCAATCAATTGCGAATGCCAATTTATTATATGTGTTTTGTAAGTGAATTGTAAAATCATCTTCAATAGATGTAACAGGCTAATGATGATGATTGTAATTGAATTAGCGCCTCATAAACAACACACACGCCTAATAAAGTGGCAAAAAAAAGAAAACAAAAAGCGTTCTAATATTTCCATGTTCATATTATTAGAATCTTACTAACAGCGCTCATCGCTTCAGCTGGTTTCAGCTGAAAATCAGCGTTGGGTATTAATATACCCAACATTTATGCTGAGCTGATAACCTTTTTACTATAGGTAGGTAGGTATAGTATGTACATACATGTTGTACCGCAAAAAAATTGTTATTGCTACTCCCCCTTTTAATTTATTTTTGCAGGCTTGTGCTATTCACTGTACCTATTTACTTATGCTAAATAAAGAATTATTCTATTCTATTCTTATCGCTGCAACTACACACGCGCCTTACTACCAATATACATGCCGTATGGCGTTCAAAGGAAAAAGAAAATGGAACATTTCAGCGAATGTTTTTGTTACTCCGCAGAATTGATTTAGTCACCATGTTAGTCCAAGATTGGACCCGAATATACAGATAACGTATCAGATGGTATTAATAGGAGAATAGAAGGCAGGAAATTGGAGGGCGTACGAAGTTCGCGACTATTTGTCGTGAGTTATTATTACACAATTTTAATAATAACTTAGGAGTAGTATTTATATATATTTGCAGATGGAATAAGCCGATGGCGCATCCGATACTAAGTGGTGACTATCGCCTATAACAAAGCATTGCTTCAGAAGACACGCACAATACGAACATGTCCTACGATACACTGCCTTGCGCGCACCAACTTGAGGACTACAGATAATAAGCCTCATGCGTCTGTAATTTCACCGTGTCTATAAACACCAACGCTGGTGGGTGAAATACGCTCTACAATTACTATAAGGTATTAGTAGTAATTGAGTGAAGGAATTCATGGTACCTCAGGGATTTCTTATCCAGCGTTTCATTTTACAAGATCAGTTAGAGAGGAAATAGAAAGGTATTTCACAAATAATTTCGCAATTCACCAGAATGTTCCCAACTACATCGATCTCCACATAATTGATACCGTATCGTACGAGCAGCCTATTTAGGTAATGGAGGTAGCCAGTCGCTCTCAATTTTATTACATCGGAACTCGCAATTTATTCTTAGAGAAATACTCGTACTTCAGATGTTTCAACTTCTGATATTTATTTGAAGGATATTTTTCTATGGTTTTGGATTATTTGATGTCTAAGTGATTATCTTCTATGGTTTGAATTTCCTCAGATTGTACAATAAAAAACCAACGTTAACTTAAGAAACTTATAGAAAAGAGACGTCGTATTAAGAAGTCTCATCTAAGTTTTTTTATAAAACTAGCTGTTGTAACAAGCAGATGGCCCACCTGAAGTTAAATGGTTTCGCACTGTTTCGAAAGAAACTAGTGTCACGAAAAGAAGAAGAAGATAATGTCCGGGATTTGTACTTGGTACTAAAAGATCTGAGGAGATAAGTACCGTGCCCAGAGATAAGGCTAAAGCAAAGCCGTTTAGTTTTTTTACGAGTACTACAGAGTTATCCACTCAACATCCTACTAATATTATAAATGCGAAAGTTTGTAAGTATGGATGGATGGATGTTTGTTACTCTATAACTCGAGAACGGCTGAACGGATCTTGGTAAAACTTGGCACAGAGATATATTATAATCTGGAATAACACATAGGCTACTTTTTATCCCGTGGAAATACCGGCATTTAAAACTACGCGGGTGAAACCGCGGGCGCTACTAGTAATATGATAATTTTACAACTCTTCTAATTTCGACAAATTTTAGAATTGAAATCTCAACGAATAATCGGAAAAACAGGTTTTATCAGAAACTTGGTCAATTCATGAGATCTTAACAATAATGACAGTCCATCGAATATTTCATCTTCAATTGTATACTTGACAGCCTACGTAGCTCAGTTGGTAGAAGTTCTGCCTTCTACGCCGTAGGTCGTGGGTTCGATTCCCACCGTGAACAAACATTTGTGTGATGAACATAGATGTTTGTTCTCTGTCTGGGTGTTATATAATATTATAAGTATGTATTTACAAAAAAAAGTATATAAGTAGTATATCAGCTATCTGGTTCCCATATCACAAGCATAAGCTTAGTTTGGGGCTAGATAGTGCTGTGTGAAAAGTCCACCAATATTTATTTATTATTATTTATTATCTCTACAAAGCACGGTTTTTGTCACGATTTTTCTCACTGATGATATCGAAATTCAACTCACGGCACCGAGTGACATATCGGATTTCAATGAACTCTCTACACCTGTGACTCGAGCGGTGTTCGGTTGAATATCACTCGAGTCCACTTTCAACCCACCCCTTCAAAATTATAAAAGGGAATCTAAAGTTCCACGTTTTTCTAGCCTTGATCGGTTACTCTCGTTTCTTCTAGCGTTTCAAAGTGATTCATTCGATTAACTTTTAAGCTACTTACTAGTAATGTGATGACGGATTTACTTTAAATTGAATTTTAAAATTTGTTAAAGGTCACGGCATAAGCGTCAGTAAGTATTATGCTTTAGGTAGGTATATTATGGACTTAAAACCAAATAATCTCATTTACAAGCAAGCTCTCAAAAACAATAAAGATCGATCGAGTCACTGGACTAGATAGAAAGATCGACTAAAATATCATGCTTTTTACCAGTGGACATTACACATTGCACTATCTAGCCCTGAACTAAGCATTTGTTCTATGGGAACCAGATATTAGCAAATTTTATACCTAGGTACATGTTTTAACACTGCTTAGTCGTTTAATTAAATCAGTGTACTCAGTTCATTGTTATCATGTTAATGTAAACAGCCGATAAGCTAATATTCAATTAAAGTGAAAATGTTCTACACCGCTTGTGGTTAGTCGGCTGTTTTCAGGAACTAAATAATTTAATGCAAACGCTAATGTTGTGCCTATCAAACTAACATCAGCATTGTTTTATTACATTTATGTATCATCGTCAGTATTTTGTTTTTGATTTATGTTCTAGGTGTTGCAACTATAGAGTTTAATTAGAATAGTATTAAATTTTTATAGCTTTCACAACTCAGTTTTTTTTATACAACTGTAACAGGGAGGCCTATGGGTACCCAGCAGTGGGTGAAGTCGGGCTGTGGATGATGATGATGATAATTATATGTATTCGTTTCAAGCACTGCATAAAGGGGTGAGACAGGGAGATGTAATTTCTCCGAAACTGTTCACCTCGGCATTGGAGGATGTTTTCAAATTGCTGTCCTGGAATAGACATGGCATCAACGTCAATGGCGAATACATCACTCACCTTCGATTTGCCGACAATATAGTCATAATGGCGGAATCGCTGGAAGATCTAGGCACAATGCTCAGAGACCTCGATATTGTCTCCCAACAGGTGGGTCTTAAGATGAACATGAGCAAGACGAAAATCATGTCTAATGCTCATGTCGCACCCGTGCCGGTACATGTTGGGAGCGATATCATCGAAGTTGTTGACCACTACGTGTATCTGGGTCAGATGATCCAACTAGGTAGGTCCAACTTCGATACCGAGGTCAGCCGACGAATCCAACTCGGATGGGCAGCGTTCGGGAAATTACGCCACATCTTCTCGTCACACATACCGCAGAGCCTCAAGACGAATGTCTTCAACCAGTGTGTGTTGCCAGTGATGACATATGGAACTGAGACGTGGTCGCTTACTATTGGCCTCATCACCAAGCTCAAAGTCGCACAACGAGCTATGGCTATGCTATGAGTTTCACTACGAGATAGAATCAAAAATGAGGAAATCCGTAGGAGAACCAAGGTAGCCGACATAGCTCTCAGAATCAGCAAGTTGAAGTGGCAATGGGCAGGTCATATAGCTCGAAGAACTGACAACCGATGGGGAATAAAGGTTCTTGAATGGCGACCACGAACAGGAAAGCGAAGTGTGGGACGCCCTCCTACCCGATGGACTGACGACATTGTCAGGATCGCGGGTAGTCAGTGGATGGAAAGGGCTCAGAATCGTTCTTCCTGGAAGCGGATAGGGGAGGCCTATGTCCAGCAGTGGACTTCTGTGGGATGTGGATGATGATGATGATGATGATGATGATGATGATGATGTTTCAAGCATCACTTCTGAAGTAAACAATTAATTTTCCCCGCGCAAAAATAAACAAAGTAAATAATACAGTTTTATCGGAAACTAGCTATGCCCCGCGGTTTCACCTGCGTAGTTTAGTACTTTTGCACGCGTAGTTAAGTACTTAGATACAGCGGTCCAAGTCCCAGCTAGGCTCGCTAAGGGCCCCGCCCCGCGCATCGCCAGCCACCGCTGCGCCTCTGACGCCGCTCGCGCATTCCACCCGAGATAAAACCCTAAATTAGTATATTTTTTGTTATTTATCTACTTTTACTTTTAGTTTCAAGTCAATCGCACTACGCGTACAAAAATTCTCGTACAAACTTTGACATCCCTTTGCACCCTTATTAAGGGTAGTTTACAAAAACTAAAGACGTCGTTCTTATTATTTATTTAGAAGTATATTTACTCCAAGTTTGAAATCAATCGAACCACTCGATAAAAAACTCCCATACAAACTACAACACCCCTTTAGGGTGCAAAGGGGTGTTGTAGTTTGTATGGGAGTTTTTATTAGGAGTATTGGGGGTAGTTCTCAAAAACTAAAAATGACAAACTTAATTATTGACTTTGGGATATATGTCCTCTAAGTTTCAAGTTCCTAGGTCATACAAACGTTTTCAACCCTTTTTACACCCTTAGGGGTTGAATTTTGAAAAATCCCTTCTTAGTACACGTCTACGCTGCACAGTGGGTGAAAATTCGTAGTTGCCTTTCATAGGATTTTTGAAAAAAAATCTTCCTTAATTGGGGGATTTAAGTAAACAGATTTGTTACAAAACTCAAAACATTACATAATTTTGTCGTTACGCGACTTTTTTGCGGTTAAACACCATGTAATACGAGTTTGTGTGTTTCAAATGTATGAAAACGAAATTTGTTTTCATCATAACTTTTTTTTTTATTCGAATGTAAAGCTGATACTTTCTGGTATTATAGTAGAACTTGTAACAAAGCTATAAAGCTTTCGATCTTAATCTGGAGCGGACCGCTTCAAAAGATATGATTTTTACAAAAATGCCAGTTTTAGTGGTATTCATGTATGGGGTAATGTTCTACTAAGTTCGAGTTTGATCAAAAATTATGGTCATTATTATTATTTGATAGGTATCTTATCGCTCTTCAATGACTTGACCTTTTATCTAACCGATAAATAACAAAACTATTCAAATAATATATAATTATGCAAAAGTGGTATTTTGAATTACGACTAACAACTACACTTAAACCTATAACTGTATTCAAAACCTACTCATTATTGTTCCACTAGGTATGACAAAATATTTGGTTTAATTAATTAGGGTGATCAAGGTCATATTATTTCGAAAAAAAAAACTATTTAAAAAAGTAATATTTTATTTACAACTGCTATATACAATAAAGCGGACTTATTATTAATCTTATAACTCTAATATATATACAATAAATAAAACAAAAGCACCAATTACCGACATGCAATCCACAACTTTACCAACTATCACAGAAATACTACCTACCTATATAAATAACTTACAACAGAAACAACTAAATATAACAACGATTTAAACAAATGATTTGATGCTTTACAAAGAAAAGACAAGGAGTGGTCGGAGTCACACAAGTTTCCTACTATCTACAAATTCTATATTTTCTTTAATCTACCTTAGAAGTATATAATAAATAACAATTTAGCTTCATCTGAAATAGGTAAACGAAGTTGGTTTATTTTAGGCCTAAAACTAGAGATATAGGGATCAGATGATATCATTAAATGATGGATAATATCCTCATTTGTTGCAATTCTACTAATTTTACGTGACAGAAACACTCTGGAATGCTTAAAATCTTTGTTTCGAGCCTCAGATGCCTCTTCAGAGATAGTATAAAGTTATTGTGTTCAATTATGTCCGCTCCATGTATGAGTAATTTATGCACGCTTGAAGGCATATAGTACCATGCATAGAGCTCAACATATCTTTGAGCTGTTGAAGCACAATATTGTCGGAACTTTTCCACATCAACAAACTCTCCGCAAGATATTACCTGAAGAATTACGCCTAAGCTTTTAATTAACTCTATATCTACACCCGTGATTCGCGCAGTAATATCCGGATTTGCGAAAAATCTTCTAGCAGTATTTCCATCATTGGTAGTGCCTGCACCTTGTTTCACAACATCCACAAGTAGCCCCATTTCCTTCCGAAATTTGTCTTGGATATCCTTTTTCCTATCGGCCAATTGTTTTTTCTTGTCGTCTCCTTTTGCTTGCCATTTCTTGAAGTCAAGACGGTAAGCTATATGCAAAATACATTCCATGCATCTAATACGTGCATGTAGAGTAGAAAGGCCAAACTTAAAGATATCGACAGATTGGTGTCTCTGTGATACCATTGTGATGTCATTAATTTCTGTGGGTTTAGCTTTGCAGATATCACATGTCGATGTTGATGTATCAGAAAGATGAGATGTTATCTTGCCATCGATCATAGTCATGTGAAGTTTGTGTTTAATGCTGGCATTATCAACAACACTCGGCTGTAGAACAGTAATTTCGCTTTCTATTGACGCTATTTCTTCTTTTATATTTAAATCATTTTCCTTGGCAAATTTAAAATATATTGGCCGACAATAAAATGTTGAGGATGCTTTAGGATTTTCCCAAACAACGTCATCAGTGTTTTCTTTCAGTAGTCTTAATGGTACAAATGAACACATGAAAATACTTGAATCATCGCCTTCTATTTTTTGTTTGTAGTTGCTATGTCCAGAGGCGCCATCAAATCCCCACTTACTGACCAGGGTGTAATTACTGCCAGATTCAGTTTCCACCGTTTTACAAAGTCTGTTGACAGTTTTATCTAAAATAGATTGCAGTTTGAGTTTAACTTCGGTGTCAGTTATAACCATGTCTTCTTTTTTTACATAGCACTCTATTTTCTCGGTCTTTAGAGCATCATAAGATGGAAAAATATCACTTCCCATATCTCTTGTTGTTTGCTTTAAAGTGATGTACCTATTGCCATTTTGATAACTTCAGTGATGTTGTCAAGCCCAGTGCCTTATCAGCAGAGCAGGTTCGGTTGTTCGACTTAATGCAAGATCGAAAGATTGATGCATTCTCGGGGTGTTTGTGTAAATGCTTTAATAATTCAGCTACGTCATTTTTTTTCTATTTCAGCTTTTTTGGTTAAAGCGAAGTAAAGAGTGTCAAAGTCATAATTGGCGAGAACATCTTCAGTTCTCCTTCTTTTTTGTAATGGATGTAAGTCAACAAATTCTTTTCGTGGAGTAAATGTAGAGGTTGATGTCGACACAGATACACTTTCATGCACAGTAAATTCCATTGATTTTTTTGGTGTTGTTACTATACATTCACTTACCGAGACTTCTTCATGTCTATCTCGAGGACATGAGAGTTGTTTACTTCGAAATTGTTGAATGTTGAGTTGCTGCTAAGAGTTGAAGCTAACACTTTTTCAAACAAAACGTGTGCACTGAATGAATTTTGCCTCATAAGTGCAAAAATGTCAAGATTTGACACTAGTCCTTCCATACTGAGCAAATTAGAATTAAGGTAAAGAGAACGTTTCGGTACTAATTGGTAGCCAAAAGTGAAATGAAATTTAGTAACTCTCAGTATTTATAGTCTAAACTAAAATCTAATAATGCGTTATCAGGAATCATTAATTAGTATTCCATAACAAGAACCCATGGTACCTGTAAAAGCCATCTAGGTACCTAAAAATAGTACCTGCACTCAATACAAAGACCCTAATCATTCAAATTACCTGTTTTGTCAAGCACTGACCCTAATCACCCGAACGAGTAAATCAAAAATAATTTACCACACAATGCGTATTGAAGACAGGGACAGTAATAGTGGTCTCTAGGTAAGGCTCTACATAAATAAAGGGTAATCAATAACAAGATAGTACGTAAGTGATCGAAAAAGTAAAAACTATGATCGTAATTCAAAATATCACTTTTGCATAATTATATTTGAATAGTTTTGTTATTTATCGGTTAGATAAAAGGTCAAAAGTCATTGAAAAGCGATAAGATACCTATCAAATAATAATAATGACCATAATTTTTGATCAAACTCGAACTTAGTAGAACATTACCCCATACATGAATACCACTAAAACTGGCATTTTTGTAAAAATCATATCTTTTGAAGCGGTCCGCTCCAGATTAAGATCGAAAGCTTTATAGCTTTGTTACAAGTTCTACTATAATACCTAAAAGTATCAGCTTTACATTCGAATAAAAAAAAAAGTTATGATGAAAACAAATTTCGTTTTCATACATTTGAAACACACAAACTCGTATTACATGGTGTTTAACCGCAAAAAAGTCGCGTAACGACAAAATTATGTAATGTTTTGAGTTTTGTAACAAATCTGTTTACTTAAATCCCCCAATTAAGGAAGATTTTTTTTCAAAAATCCTATGAAAGGCAACTACGAATTTTCACCCACTGTGCGCTGTATATGTCTATATGTCAGTCAGCCAGTCAGTCAGGACTTTGATTCTTATAGTTATAGATTGCGTTGTTACCAATATTATGGAAACACTTGGTATTTAACAATAATTTCAAAATTATAATACACACACATAAACCCTTCTATTTGCGTTAGGTTACTAAAAAAGAAAAGTATAAAGAAAATTTGAACATTATTATTTTAATGAACTTTTATTTTTATTACTTAACTTTTTACCGTTGCGTAGGGGAGCCGACTTCATTTCTTGACATTGACTCCCCACCCGTACGGCCCCTTTTTTTTTTTTTTTTTCGCTGGGAAAAATGCGTTACGCATTCCCCCCCATTGGAGGATGGGGGGGATATCTGGGACTCCCCGGCCTGTGAGGGCCGGTATACCCACTAAACGACCCAGTGGCACTCCCGCGTCGTCACCATGGAGGGGAACTGGGAAACTGGCAGAGCCTTTTCGTCCAGTTCCCCGCCGACGACCGCCCGCCTTGATAGCGGGGCCTACACGCCCCTCCTGGAGGGAGAGGCCCGGGAACGACCGCGAGTGCTCGATCATTCCCGCTCGACGGAGGTGGCGAATAGTGCAATGCGAGAGATGGCGCCTCCACGCCTATCTTCCGCTATTCATCACCTTGAGGGGAGGGAAGACGTCTTCTCCTACCCCTCCTCCGCCTGCAGAGCGGCGCCTGAGGGTCAGCCTCCCGCGCTCGCTCTGCTGCCTCCTTCTGGGACATTACGTCCTCACAGAAGGAGGCGACCGCTGCCCAGCCTGTCGCGTCCCTCAGCATGGAGTTCACCACGCTGGGGAGCGACAGGTCTGGCCCAACTACCGCCACCAAGTCGCGGCGCGGCTCGGCTCACGACGGGCACACCTCGAGGGTGTGCTGTGCCGTGTCTTCCACCGTCGCCCGCCCAAATTTGGGAGGAGCCAGGAAAGCGCTCCCGCAACCTTAAGAAGGCGCTTTGAAAGCCCGCTGAAATGCGGGCCGAAGCGCCACATGCTGTCAAGCACCAGGCCCAGATATTTCATCTGGGCCTTCACCTCGACCCTGACACCCTCCACCATAATGTGGGCGTCACTGGGGATGCGCTGCCGAGGCCCGTGGAAAAATACGGCCTCGGTCTTGTGCAGCGCCACCTCCAATCCAAGCCGGCGGATCCTTCGTTATTATTAACTTCGTTATCGTTCGTTTATTTACTAATTTATGAACGTGTTGTTGTTTTTTAGTTACGGCTACCCTCTCCCTCCTTGGTTTCAGCTGAAAATCAGCGTTGGGTATTAATATACCCAACATTTATGCTGAGCTGATAACCTTTTTAGTATAGGTGGGTAGGTATAGTGGGTATGTACATGCAAAAAATTATTAATGTTACCCCCTTTTTAGTTTATTTTTACAGGCTTGTGCTTTTCACTGTACCTTTTTACGTATGCTAAATAAAGAATTATTCTATTCTTTTCTATTCTATTCTATTCCTGCGACCAAGGATCCGCCAGCCGAGGCCAGGCTCGCTGCCTCACTAAAGCTCCTCCCCCGACCCGTGCGGCCCCTACCCTAAGGTGCTGCCTAGCTCGCCAAGCAGGGTGAGCGGCTACCACGCGACCTTTTTCTAATACTTACATTTTTATACTTGTGATATCTTTCGAATGGAATGTCCGAATTGAATAATTTAAAAAGTTTTATAAAGGTATTAAAGCAGTTTTGAATATGAAGTAATTTATTTTGATAAGGATTAATACCAAGATACAAATAAAGAGCCTCTTATAGCGGCGGCATTTCAATTAAAATTTTAAAATAAAAAAACACTTATTGTGGCATAACTATAAGAGTTAGACATGTACTGTCGCGACACTTTTTGTAAATAATGATGTGTTCTGCAAAGTTGTAGAACATTATTTTATTCTATCATCAATAGTTTTCGCAGTGCACGCGATGTAAAGAATATTTTACGAATTTTTTTACACCTTGGGTTACATTATTTGAATTTTAGTAAGGATCCCAAATTTTTTGAAAAAGTAATATAGCCTATGTTCACCGGGGATAGTGTAGCTTTCCAATGGTGAAAGAATTTTTCAAATCGGTCAAGTAGTTTCGGAGCCTATTCAATGCAAACAAACAAACAAACAAACAAACAAACAATCAAATCTTTCCTCTTTATAATATTAGTTTAGATAAATTAATGTCAGCTGCCGTTCCGTCCGGCCATACTTCCTTACTAACTCACTCCTAATCTACGTCACGAGTTTTTCTTTATAACTGCAAGGATATTCCATGGCACGGGGTTTTCTCGTATAAACTATAGTGAGTCTGTGGCTAGGGCACGTATAATACAGCCGTTAACCGCAAGATATTACTCGGCTTCTGCTAGTCACTGCTTCATAATTGGAGCCGGTATACATAAACATGACGAAGGAAAGGTTATTGTTGGGGTATAAACTTGGTGACATGTGGCTCGTTTGATTTGGGTGAATTTATCGCTTTAAATTACAAATACTTTTATAATAAGAGTGTGCTATGAACCGGTTTCGAACCCTCGACCGGAACTTTGATAATATGGCGATTCGGAAACCAGTAACTGGCCAGTGGCTAACGAGTGAAGATAAAACTTATTTCAAAATCCCAATGTATGTTTGATCGAATTCACAAAAATGAGATTTTTTGTCAAACTTATCACACATTTGGTCGTTTCACTGACTACTTGAGACTTCACCAAATATGTTTAATAGAACCTTGGGGATTTTTATCGTGCCTGGGGACAGTTGTCCATTTTCGTTCTAATCTCTCATGTGGACAATGTGTAAGTGAATTGATTGCATTGTTTTAAAGTTAAAAATAATAATACAGGACGCAGTATCATTAGGTAAGTGACTTGATGGCATTGTTTTAAAGCTAAAAACAATAATACTGGACAGTTAACATACCGCTATTTAGCCCCAAGCTTAGCCAAGCTTTTATTATGGGAACCAGACATATTAATAACTCAACTGGTGGATATCAGTCCCCTCATATTTGTTTTTGCCTGATTGCTGACCGCAGCATAAGTGTTAGACCGCATGCACCTCATGCGACCGTTTGCCTGCTTTTATCTAAAATGAATTGGTTGTGTACTTCTCTGGATGAGCCCTTCACAATGAGCTCTACTGCTCTTAAGGTTAGCACTAATGGCTAAGGGGGCTTTGACTTTGAGATCGGAAGGTGAGGTTGCTACCCCGATGTGGGTTCGAATCCATATAAGCGCGGTCGCGGATCTGTGGCCCGGTGCTCACGCAAGTCTTTTTATTTCTATCATTCCATAGGCGATGAACTGAGCTATGAAACGTTTTATTGCTCTTATAGTGGAGCACTTCAGACGAAAGTGTTTATTGTTGATTCGGAAATAAAACTGGGACCGTTGATCTAGAGTTTTCAACATCTGTTACAGAGCAAAAAGTGTGTGTTATTTATACGATCAATTGAAAGAAAAATTTGGATATTATTTTTACTTGAAGCTTCACGGCTTTGATAGATGTTACGATAGGGCCCTTAGATTTATTAGTACCATATATACAATATTGGGATTTTTTGAGGAAGTGTTAAGGGGTTGGTCAGAGATACAGAAATAACATAATATTACAAAGAGCTACAACTATCTACTTGCAATGTTGGCCAATTAAGCTAAGAAGATGGTTTTGTTATTGGACAAGTCTATCGACTTTCCCTAGCACTACATAGGCATCTAGCATGCTGTCATAGGCACCAAAGCGTTCCGTAAATAGAGTCTATGTAAAAACCCATAACGCAGTTCAAATCATCAAAAATAGATGCTAAAATCTGTTTAAATTACATAGGTGTAACACATTACCATGCATACCAAAACCCATTTAGCAGTCAACAGCACAAACTTCTCAACATCTCATAAATTACCAACAGTATCCAACCCTTACTGACTTAATAGTGGACAACCCGCAGGCAATCAGCTGGAAGGACCTTAATTAACCCAATCGCTCGGATCAGGGAAAACAATGTACCAACCAGATTGGTTCGAAATTGACTGAGAATTGCTAGAAATGGCAGCGCAGGACGAATAGGGAAAACCTATTTAGTTTTGCCTTTGAGCTTGTTGAAATATGTAATGAATGGGGGATTGATTGGTCGCTTTCAATAACGTGGACTGCGCGCTTTATCAAGTAATTTGTTTCTAGTGTACGCTGTGGATGTTAATCGTTTTGAGGTGTAGCCGGGTGGACAACGGGGAGAGATTTGAGATTTTTTTGTGGAGAGCACGCCCGAAAAGCAACTTTTGTAATAATTCTGTGATGCTCCCCAAAATTAAGAGTTTTTATTAAACTTTACTATTTTAATAAACCTTTTGACTTTGGATTTGAATGAAAAGAATGAAAAACAAATAGTCATCTATCTATTCGTAATATCCTCTTTTCATAGAGCGACAAAAAATTTGAAATCCCGTTTCAGAAAGAGCGAGTCAGTTTGAATGAAAGCTGCATACGTTTTGTTAAAGCTTTGACCTACAATACGTTTGTCACCGAAAATGCTGAAAACTCCTGAATATGACTATTGTCTGTCTGCTTTGTAAACAACTCCACATTTCCTCAAAAACCAAATTGTTTTCGTGCAAACACACGCGGCCCAACATTCAATTTGCATTTTAAAACACCGTCGAGGGAACGATGACAGCTAACCGTACAAAAACCATTATATTTGCACCCCTCAAAAATGTATTACCGATCTCGTTTGCTTCCATTTCGCATCAGTACGAGAGATCAAACTGAACTGGGAAAAATTTAGGCAGTTTTATTGCGACGTTTATCAAGATATTTCAAATAGAGAGTGCAGTTATGAGCCCGGATTAATACAGTCTGGTGCATTGTGACACCATTTTGGATGTTGGGAATTGTAAAAGTACATCCTAATGCAGCTGACTGTACCTATTTTTATGTTAAAGTCTGTAAATAACTCTAGACTACTTACCTTTCGAAAACTTAGTGTTGAATGACACCCAAACGAACTACTCCGAAAGAAATTGAAATAAACCTTGAATTTTTCAGACAGTAGGTAAGGATTTCAATTATTTTTGGGTAGGATCAGGGATCATCCTACGGGACTCAGTTATGGGTATACCCGTTGGTATGCCGAAATGGTTTTCATATTGGAATGGGGAATGCAGTTTTTGGTATTCCGAAATACCGATAGCTACGAAAACATTTTTCGCGTTTAGATAGATATCGCATAAATCAACATTTTTCATGTTTTTTCACAGTGTGGCCGATTAGGATATCGGATCGTGAAACTGGGTAAATACTAGAATGCAAACTATGCTATAATAGTCCGTGGCAGCTCACGCTTGCTTTTCGTATAAAAAAACCTGTACCTTTGCTATTTCGGATCAACTATGATTATTCCCCAATCAATCCAGCCATTACGTCAAAAAGTTTAACAAGTTAATAAATTTAATTACGTGTAAATTTCATGTATCGTTAATAATTTCGTTCAAAATTAAACGAGTGGAATGTGAGCTCTTAGCTAATTAATTTCACAAAAGTAATATTTCTGATAAATAAACCGGCGAAGTTGTCCTACAAAACCAAATTCAACCATATTTTGTTGATAATACATTATTATCATGATTTAGCAAAAACCCTGTCACTTGAGCAAACGTAACAAACGACCATTCCGGCCCTAAAAAAGGTAACATTTTCAATCTCCAAAACTCACACAAGGTGGACGTTAACCATGTTCACGCATAAACCAACCACCGAAAAACAAAATCTACCCAATTTGTATCGTGTGACATCGCCCCTAGGGCTCTCAAAGACTATTCCAAATGAAGCTAGCCCTACCGCATTCTCGCTGATACCTGCCGGCTCGTCATAGCTTATACGTGATCGTTGGTTCATTTGGTGGTTTTAAGGGGTTTTGAATGGCATCAAGCAGTGGACTTTTTTAGGCTGAAATGATGATAAAAGGAGTTTAAATAGGGGTTTGTTTAGATGTTTCACACATTGACAGTCCAAATAATTTTCCGCCATTTTCAACTTCTATGATGTATTCTCTATTTAAAATGCCCAAAATGTATAAAAAGAAGCTGAATGGATTTCTTTAACACTCAATAGTTTATTAAAGGATTTTGTCTGCGTGAGTCCACGCTAAATAAAACAATGTTGGTGTGGATACTGTGGGTCCTCATGGAGAGTCGTATGTGTGAGTATGTACGTTTCAGGTACAGTGGTTTATACTGGTTTATAATTACAAAATGTTCAAAATACGCATGAAACAGTTGAACCGATTACAGACCGTTGCTCAGTTCTATTTATAGAACTAGCTATTTTGTTTGGTCCGTGTTCGAGGCTCGGTCACTACAAAACTAAATTTTCTCTATACACAGGACCACTTTGAGCCCAAAAATTACAAACGTGGATGGAGGTTAAACTAAATAATTAAACAAAGTCAAGTCAAAATCAGAAGGTATTTATTTAGTAAAATAAATATAAAATAAATAAATAAATAAGTAACTCTGTCTGTCTGTCTGTCTGTCTGTCTGTTACGCTTTCCCGCTTAAACCTCTCAACCGATTTTGATGAAATTTGGCACAGACAATCTTTAGACCCTGAGAAAGAACATAGGCTACCTTTTATTGCGAAAAAAAGAGATGAAGAGATTAAAAGTACGCAGACGAAGTCGCAAGTACCAGCTAGTATAAGTATATACCCACGGACCTAGAGTCCAACCCCAAGAGAAGCAAATACGAAAGCTTCTATTGATTCAATAAACATTCATAATGTGAACTTTATTTCAATAAAAACTAAACTGACTTTTGAAATAGTTTCATGAAAATCTCTACTTTATGATCGGTCAGTTTTTATGAATACCGAATCCAAACATAACAAGGGTTTAGGTTTACTTGTACCATGTTCTCCTCATATTTTTCTTAACTAATCCATATTTATTCGGGCGACCCTTGAGAACGGCTGCTAGGTCGCGATAAGGTCGCTTATAATAACGCTGTTAATATTTTTGGCGAAACTTGATCGACTGAAGAGTTTTTTGGAAGTTGGAGCACTTTGCTGTGAGTTTTTACGATACAGAAGATTTGAATAGAGAATCTATGTACGTTTTAAGACTTGGTATGATGAGCAATAGTCATATGAATAATGAATAATCCATTTTTCAAGATAAATAAAACTATTGTGTAATTGATTGGATTACATGGCTCAATCACATCTTCACTACATAGTATAAAACAAAGTCGCTTTTTCTGTCCCTATGTCAATATATCCCCATGTCCATATGTATGCTTAAATCTTTAAAACTACGCAACGGATTTTGATGCGGTTTTTTTAATAGATATAGTGATTCAAGAGGAAGGTTTATTATGTATAATACATGCATGATATAGAAGAAAAACAATGTGCACCCGTGCGAAGCAGGGGCGCGCGGGTGGGTCGCTAGTATTAAATAAATAATGCTGGACAATCCACACAGCACTATCTAGCCCCAAAGTAAGCTATTCAAAGCTTGTGTTATGGGTACTAAATAACTGATATATTTAATACATTATATACTTACATAAATCGATATTTTCTAAGTATAATAAAAAATCAATTTTTTATTATACATAGAAAATTTCGATTCGCTAGTAACCAATAAACCGATTGTAATAAAACATAAAACAAATACAATCTACAATGGCATAAAGAAAATGTAATTTGTTTTTAATATCAGAAACAGCAGATAAAAACAAAAAAAAGGAAAACGACTTCAATATGAATGATAGATGTTACGATAAGATATGTTGTCGCCCGTGGCTTCGCTCGTGTACTAGACGCGAACGAAACCACGGGCGACAACTAGATTTAATTCAAGGTCTGGTCATTAAATGCGGGTTCGATTCCCGCCTTGGAACAAATTTGTGTACGATCTGCAGAAATTTGTTCCGATGGTCTGGGTGTTTTCTATGTATAATAAAAAATATATATCTATGTAAGTATATAATGTATTAAATATATCAGTTATCTAGTACCCATAACACAACCTTTGAATAGCTTACTTTGGGGCTAGATAGTGCTGTGTGGATTGTCCAGCATTATTATTTATTTTATTATTTATTTATTGACCTACGATGACCAAGAAAAACTAAAGATATAGCAAACAAGCTAGTTCTGCCATGATATTTACAAGCGCGCCACACTAACCCATTTTCAAGTGAAACAATGTAGTGACAGCATTGTTTGAGTAGCGTCTAGTTTTGACGCGGCGGCTGGTGCACCCGCGAGTTTGCAACTAATTGTGTTAACTAGCTATTTGCATATCTACGTTGATAACAAAGATAATATAAAAGCATGCTTGCTAGATGCTGAGAATTTCAAGTCTGAGATGAAAGAAATAGAAGCAAACATTAAATCAGATAGTTAATTGACTCAGGCGTGACTTTGCGAAAGTCCATTGTTAAATATAAATTAACTTGAACAAAGCAATATGTAGTACTAATCCGCTGATCTAATCTCCTTAAGCTGGAATAAACTTAATTAGACTTCAATTTTTGAAGTGGATTAGTACTACATATTGCTTTGTTCAAGTTAATTTATATTTAAACATTAAATCATCGGTAAAGAGATTAAGAGTAGCAGAGCTCTTTGTGAAAGGCTCGTCCATGAGGCTTAACATCTGTATGCCTCAAGTTGATGGAAGCAGGGCAGTGCATCGTAGGCCACGTTCCTATCATGCGTGACTTACGAGGCAATGCTTTGTGTGCAATGCTTTTGGTGATGGTTATCACTTAATATGAGGTAGACCATCAGCTAGCTATACAAAAAAAAGATTTCACTGTTTTCAGTGTGGATTAGTGATGGTCACAAAGTACAGTTAGAAACTTTTGAATCCTTACACCATGGGATGCCCACGATGCTCCTGGAACGATATCGTTGACACTGACACTGAGTTACACTACCTTTCATCGACTTGAGACATGTAAAGCCTGATGTGCCTGAAATTTCAGCGCCAGCCACACCTTCAATTCGAAACACAGCAACGCTTGGCGGTTAAAATAGCCTTTGCGGTAGGGTCGTCAACCAAAAAGAACGCTGGAAAACAGTGGAGAGGGTGTGTTTGCGCGTACAATATATTCGCGCCATCATACCCCCTCTCAATGCTTGCAGCGTTTTTTTTGCGTGACGCGCACACTATATTCCCAGACTTGCCCTTCACAAAGAGCTCTACTATTGCAATCGAGGACAAATTAAGACTTAGATAAATACATCTAAGGTCTCAAAGCAGTATTAAGTACTAGTTGCGCCCCACGGTTTCACCCGCGCAGATTTAAATCCCGGTATTCCCACGGAATAAGAAGTAGCCTATGTGCTATTTCAGACTAAAGTCTATCTCTCTGCCAAGTTTCATCCAGATCCGTTTGGCCGTTCCGGCGTGAAAGAGTAACAAACATCCATCCATTCATACTTACAAACTTTCGCGTTTATATAATTAATAGTAATAGGATAATTCAGTTTTAAGCTAAAATTTCCAGGTAGTTGGATGCAAAAGTGACTGCATCTGCAATCTCGCTGCTTTACATAACAATGGCAGTCTGTAAACTTGGTTCCGGGGTCTGTCTTGTAGTTGCCGATACGAAGTTTAGCTTCGGTTTCTTAGGAAGCGGCTAAAGTTATTATTTCGGGTATTAAATAAAATCGAATAAGAGCGGTCTTTTCAGTTCAATTGTGGGAATGCCGGGATTTAAAACTACGCGGGTGAAACCGCAGGGCGCTACTAGTATTATAAACGCAAAAGTTTGTAAGTATTGATGGATGGATGTTTGTTACTCTTTCACGCTGGAACGGCCGAACGGATCCGGATGAAACTTGGCAGAGAGATAGATTTTAGTCTGAAATAGCACATAGGCTACTTCTTATCCGTGAGAATACCGGCATTTAAATCTCCACGGGTGAAACCGCGGGGCGCATCTAGTACGTACATAAATGTGGAACAAATGTTTATTTGTTATGTTATTAGGCGACTCACGTGGTTTTATCATTTAATTTCATCTAAACCAAATCAGAGAAACCTTATAAATCATCTAAAGCCAACATTTTCTAAAATTGTATAAAACCTACATTATGTCTTCTATACGTCCTCTTTTGTTCCAATCAACCGCTCACACCATGCGAACGAGAGCTCGAAAGTGCACGGTTTTGAATAGCGGCATCATTTACACCGACTCGCTTCATGCGGTTTGAAATACATCATTACTCACTATAAATGGGGGGTTTTAACGAGAGATGTGCATTTTGAAGGCCCGCTGTGGTCCCAGTGCGAACGCCCCTCATTATTTTTGCTTACTGTTGTGCGTTGTGTGGTTGTGGCGTGTAGTTTAAAATAAAAGGTTTCATTTCAGATTGATTGGGGCACGAGTTTTATCGTATCTTCAATTATTGACAAGTCATAATAGTTTCAAATTATTGGTAATGGGTAACACGGTTTTTGATAGGAACTGGTATTTTATTACTCGACATTTAACTACTTTTATTACTGACTAGCATTCCCCGTACATTTTCAGGAGAAACAATTCTCCTACCCCTCCTATCTCCTCCTAAGCCCTCTCTATCTAAAAATTATCAGCTGTGGATCCAAAAAGTACAGCCTCCGAATGAATCCGTCGTACTTCTCTCCTTTGTTTGATCTGTATATACCATTTATACAATGAAATGGACGTTATCATAAGAAATAAATGGCTGCCCAACGCAGAAATAAAAGCTAAAGTATACCAATGTTTTTGTAACATCATTTTTGTAGTCCAAACGTAAAAGCAATTGAAAAAATAAATTGTCTGCTCCAGCTCTTGCATTTTCATTCTTACTCCTAAAGGTTTAAGGAATGATTTGGTTTGGTGGTTTAATTCGTAAACTACAAAGGCCGACCATTGGCCGCGTAAGGTGATTTATTTGAAGCTTAATTGGTTTTGTTTTGGTCAAGGGCGGGATTAACGATAGTTTTATACGTCTAATGGGTGCAATGTAGGCTAGCGGCTTCTTAATGGTACCCTGAAACAAAGGCCAAGAAAGGTGCTTTCGTTTATGGGTTCCTATTTGAATAAGAATGAGCTCGTTGGACAGTCACTGTCTTTGAAAGTCTTGGGTCTAATGTCTCGTTAAAGATTTCCACTTTGCCAGAATAATGTATTTATCACTAATGTTTGTTGTCGCATTGCTGGGCTCTTGCCCCACAACAGGATAACAGACAACCGATAAACAGACATGAACTACCAGAGTTCTCTGTTTATCGGTTTGAAAAGCGTGGTGGCCGGTGAAATTTATTGCACAGTCTTATTTTTTTTTTTTTTTTTTTTTATACAACTAGCTGATGGAACAAGCAGATGGCCCACCTGATGTTAAGTGGTAACCATCACCTATAAACAAAACATTGCCCCGTAGGTCACGCACAATAGGAACGTGCCCTACGATGCACTGCCCTGCGTCCATCAACTTGAGGCATACAGATGTTAAGCCTCATGTGCCTGTAATTACACCGGCGACCACACTCTTCAAACCGAAACACAGCGTTGCTGCTTGGCGGCAGAACAAGGCGTGGTGGTAGTACTTCCCCGGACGAGCCACACACAAAGAGCTCTACTACTCTTATACACTAGTAACATATCAGTATGGTATATCTACGTGTGTTTTATTAATTAATCACTCATTTTATGTCGTAGGTAAAGACCTTAGGGTAGACAGTAAGTGGAGTTCCTCGCTCTAACTAAGCATGAGCTTGTATGTAGAAGCGAGGGGTCTACATACAAATTACAGGCTCATTATGCTTATCATCTGTATGCCTCAACTTGAAGCCCTCAAGTTGGTGGCACTAGAGTCACCTAATTATTAAGACGTTTCAAGATGATCCTTGTGATTTATATTGAATTTGAATGGACTCAGGCATCGTAGGGCACGTTCCTATCGAGCGTATGCAATGCTTTGTTATAGATGATTGTTACCACGTAACATCAGGAGGGCAATCTGCTTGTTCCATCAGCAAGTTGTAGAAAAAATACTAAAAAATAATTATGGAGTAAGTTAAAGAAGGTTTAAATATATACATGTTTACTGTAGGAAAATTCTTGACTCTGAATTGTAGACAGTACTAGACAGTACTATTTGCTCTCACATTCATTTCTCTGGCCTGTAATATGTGTGGGTAATTGTAAGTCACGTTGCGTGGTACTATTGGTTCTCAAATTTCTGGTTTACCTTTGATTATATAACCTCCAAAGGTTCTACAAACCTATTAGTGTGGGTATTGTTGGCTTAACTTAATCTAAAATCTCGCTTCCAATACAAAGCTACAGTCTCAGAATAAAAGATACAGCCCTCACAGTCACAGCCTAATTATAAGTAGCTCTGCCTTCTGCGATATAGGCCGTGGGTTCGATCCACACACATAACAAATATTTGGGCGATGAACATTGATGCTCATTATCTGTCATGGTGTCTTTAACTTTTACATTACAGCTGCGCCCTGAGGTTTCACCCGCGTAGTTTTTAATCCCGATATTCCCACGGGATAAAAAGTAGCCTATGTGCTATTCCAGACTAAAAATCTTTTGTCTGTGAAAAATTTCATCCAGATCCGTTCAGCCGTTCTGGCGTTATTGAGTAACAAACATACATACATCCAAACTTTCACATGTACGATATGTGTGATAAGTTTCAAATTTACAAATTAGGTATTATGTCAACTACCTGATTCCCATATTTTTGCTTATTGCTTAGTTTGAGGCTAGTTAACCTAGTCTGGAAAGTCCAGCAATATTTCTTCATTTATTTTATTGATACTACTAATCCCAAAAACGCAAGTAACGTCACAGCGCACCACGTAGTATGTATGAAGATCAGTTAGTTACTACATGTACTTAACCATGAAAGTCCAAAGACTTATTGTTATTTAATTAAAAGCACTACGTCTTCAGCTAAAAACGCAACATGACGTCACTGCCCACAGCACCCACACATAGTACGAAGATGAGTAAGTTACGACATGCTCTAGTATGTACCTATCCGTCTGAGTCCGAAGACGTATTGTCTCCGCTCCGTCCAATCAAGGACGGTTGCTCCGTCAAATCGGATCAGCGAGCCTGACTGAGCTAGATTTACATGAAGTCGGGCCTTTAGAAACGTTATAGTTAATGTTGAACTGTAGCACCAGTTTCTTATTTCAGCAAACGTATTGCAAAAATAAAAAAAAACTCCCAATAACCCCACAACTCCCGAAAAAGGATGATGATATTTATTTATTTAATACAATACAACTACAAACCAACCGCCTTGGCCAAAACGTTTGCGTGCCAGTTAATACAATAATGAAATATTAGGAACATATTATTAGGTGAATAGGTATTTAATTAAAAAACGTATGCAAACATATTATAACATTATGATATAACATAACAGTATGATATAATAACAAGGAAAAAAACCGAGTTATTACACTAGAAAACTCAATATAAAACGTTTGCTGAAGGGAACTACAGGCAAACAAGTAATTTGTTATTGTTTATATGTTATTCACTTTTGTTATTTTTTCAAAAAGAGCTAATCTCATTTTGATAAAATTATCATGAAGACAGAATTTACATGAAAATAAAATTACAGAATTTACATGGATCTCTGAAATAATAACCTACCAAACTAATGACGTGTTCTTCAAATTCAGTTCATAATTTTATTATTCGTGGAGTAATCGCGTTACAAGCAAAATATATTATCGAATTCAAACGTCAAATATTTTACCTATAGATTGTAAAAAAAAAATGAAAACTTCCTCCTTCGAAGTCGGTAAAAAATTACAATACACCTTTTTAAAAGTATTACAGAAACAGCTGAGCTAACATAAGTCCCTTGCAAGCAATTTAGGAGTGAGTTAATTGGTGTCTGGATGAGTGGCATGATTTATTGATATTCTATTGAATCAAAATATTTTAACCCTTACCGGTGTTGATGCATAAACTTAGAAATGCGTGCTAATCTAACAAAAGTAACAACACAAGGCTCGTTGACCAATCACTGAACACCAACTGATAACTATACTGTGACTTGGCAGTCCTCATCGCGACACACGGCTGTAAAATTAGCACAACTACTTTATAACTTCCTAAATTCGAAGTGGAATAAATAGCACGCCCTCGAAACGTGATATTATCTTGGACTTAATTTTTGAACAAAATTATGATTTTCACTTTACGAACAAAATTATATAAATACTGTAAAGTAATCACCAATATCGATTTTTCGTTTCTATTGTTAAATTCGCCGGATGGTAGAAATTATGACGCTTGTTAAACATTAGAATGTGTTTGGTTTCAGTTCATAACTAAATTTTTTTTTCTTATTTATTATATACTATAATTATTTTTTAGTGTTTGACAGTTTTTTTGACAGCTCAATTGGTCAGCTCAGCCCAGCTCTACTTTTTGCGCTGTAGGCTTGTATGGATTTGATTCCCAACGAAAGCCAACATTGATGTATTGAAAATAGATGTTTTTTTCTCTGTCTGGCTGTAAACTAAGTGAGAAGTACATCTAGTGGTTCGCTACAGTAATTATTTATTTACAAAAAAAAGTGTTATTATCAGCTATCTGATTCCTGTAGTAAGACTTATGCAAAGTTTGGGGTTAAATCATTATGTAGAATGTCCACACTATAACTTCTAGTGATTAGTCTCATTAGTAATGTTACTATTGAACTGGCACCAAGGAATTCAAGTAGGTACCATTCGCCAGTAAAAATATTGATAGACATTTCAATCGCTATCATAGCCGCCGAACACTTCAGCGTAGCAAAGGGCATTCATGTATCAATCTATCAGTTACCAAGCCCTAGAGCTAGTTCAGCGAAATGTTCTGTCATGTTGGCTGATCGCCCGGCGTCGTGTGTCGAGTGCACTCCAATTTATTGGATATCAAGCTGTCAGTGCGTTTGATGTCGCAGTCACGCGTGCGGGTGATATTGTTCAATGTTTCTGCCCAATGCTGCACCGTGGAGTTCCAGATTCTAGGCTGGTTCAGAACAGGACAAACTTCATATCTGGGGGGCTATTTTGACTCATCGGTATTGGATTCGTTACTTTATCCGCACGTATTGTCTCACAATAAACCAACGTGAAATTCCATTCCACGTGTAATAATGATTAGTGAATATTTTTTTAGCGGCGGGTTGGCAACTTCAGCAGTGTTACAAACAAATGTATTAGAACAGAGTTTTTACATCGTTATTAAACGACAGTCAGTCAGTGACAGAAAAGTTTCCGCCACAGAATATAAAATGAAAATGAAATGAAATGAAATACGTTTATTAACACACACACATTATAAAAACACAGAACAGGGAAGTTAAAAAAGAAAATGAAAATAAAACAAAGAAAAATGGATGAGGTAACAAAAATAAACTAAATAAGTCATATTGGTCCTGCTCTGTGCCTGGTGAGGTTAAATAATATAGCTAATATAATATAATATAGCTGGCGGAAGGTCACGTGTTATCTTATCGAATCTTAATGTCAAAATCTTTGTGTGAAAATGTCAAAGTTCGTTTCCGACGAGGATTTTAGAGAGCCATCGTATTTTGAATTCAAAAATAGTATTCCATGCCGAATCCGATACCGAATGGAATCAAAATGATCCTCCTAATCTCCATCTTTAAGAATTCTCAAAACTCATAATTAACTAGTACCATGGCAAGATTCTTTCGTGAGTCGATTATGCCCAAATTTTGGGAAATATATTCAACGAACGGTAGAAGCTAAGCCGAAAGTATGTCAGATAAGTACATATTCGTCTTCTATAAGTACATATCGTTCTTGTGATTTTATTGAATAAATTGACTAAACCCTTACACATCTCTCAAATAATCTTGATTTGGTACTAACAGATCTAAAATTATATACTCGTACCGTGCCAGTATTAAAATCCTGACAAAGATTCTATTTTGTTTATTTTTAATAATACGAATCTCGTACCTTTGATGGTTTTCCATTTACCTTAGCGGTTTTCTGTATCATGTGGTTGACAGGTCAGCTTGTGGTTATTGTGCTTGATGGGGGGGGTTATACCAACCACATTCGGGGCCCTAACCGTTTTCAAGTAAATGCTTCAATATAACTTAGACATTTTATCGAGTAATATAACAATTTGAATGGATTACAGCCTGTACTGAGGTGCATGTGGTTTTTTTTGTTTATTAAAAAAACAATTCTTGAGGAGCCTGTTAAAGGCACGCTTAAAATCCTTTCACCACACTGTTTTGAACGAAAGTAGTGACACGACAAAAAGAAGAAAGACATAATAATTAATTTATTATTACGTAGAATTCATATTATAGAGTTTACTTTCGTAAATGGCTGTTTTTATCTAGTTATTTTATTTTCAGTCTTGATCGAGTTTTAAATAAAAACAAACCACGTAGGCCCGATACCAACTTAAGCAAGATTAAACTTTCGCCCCGAGGGCACAACTTTGCGCTTAGGCCTTTAGTCTTGAGTGTCAGCGCTTTCCATTTAAATAGCTTGTTTAAAATCGCTGGACATCGGTAATTTCTCACTTGGGAGCTGTTTGTGGCTTTGTTTCTGACCATTTCTTAAAAGGACAAGTTTCGAAGTTTTTTGCAACACCCGTCAAAGGTAGGTATGTAGGTACTTGGTTACCATAGCAGCAAAGTCCCTTTTTATATTTATAGTCAGCAAACATAACGTTCGTGCTTCACCCCAAACTGACGACATGTCACACCCCTAGTTATAAAGAGATAGATTTTATTGATTACCACAACATAATTAATTAAACACATTTTACTAAAAACTAACAATTGTAGTAATACAATGGGCGGCCTTATCGCTAACAGCGATCTCTTCCAGGCAACCTTGGGAGGGACAGGAATTAACATAAAAGAGAGGCGGGGGGAGTCTAATGTGGTTTTAAATACATACTTTACAATTTTATTAACTCTATTTTTAAATAATATAAATACCTACATAAACATTACATACCTACATAAAAAGAGAGATCCAGGATAACCCATTATTTTTAAACTATCTACGTTACGTAATAATTGAGCACGTTTCACAGCGCCGATATTACCGATACGTCATAGTTCGTGATTTTCATGGAACGTCCGCGATCCACGTCACCACCTCAAACAAAGGCAATTACGGAACAAAGATATAAAGCGGAGGCGATGGGAAGCGCCGGTGACAAAAAGTGAAAATTCCAATACTCGAAGAGGGAACCGAATTCCATTGAGAGTTCTAACAATAGTAAGATAGATAAATGATTTATTGTACACATAGGAAAACACATAGAGATAAAAAAGGTACAGTGCGGCCTTGTCGCTAAGAGCAATCTCTTCTAGACCACCTTTGGATGGAAACGATAAATGAAATATTTTTGTCATATTCGTTTTTTTACAAAATATTTGGAACTTAACCACGTAGCGGAATACAAAGAGTTAGGAATAAACACCCGATAAAAATAGAAACAGCAATCACTACTATCCCTAGGCACGGTGGACATCCCTTCAAATCATCCAATACCAAGTGCCTTCTCAAGAGTCTCAGGGTCAGAGGTACGGCCAATAATTAGATACATTTGGCACATTCTTTGTAATTAGTATGACTGCTCATCACTGCTCCTAGAATACAATGATGAACCTACAACATCCTAATCCTAATACTAATAATATTATAAATGCGAAAGTTTGTAAGTGTGGATGGATGGATGGATGGATGGATGTTTGTTACTCTATAACTCCAGAACGGCTGAACGGATCTTAATGAAAATTGGCTCAGACATATACGAGTATTATAGTCTGGACTAACACATAGGCTACTTTTTATCTCGTGGGAATACCGGGATTTAAAACTACGCGGGTGAAACCGCGGGACACTACTAGTTGTAAATAATTCAGGAAATTTGTAATCTATCATAGTCTACTAGTAGACTCTTAGTTCTTCATAAAGGAAAACATAAACTAATGGCGATGATTAATATATTATATTTTACATAATTTTGTCTATAAATAATAAACTCCTTCGCAAAATACCAAGCATTCATCCACGTGTTAAGGGTCCGGTGACAGCGGCTCGCAATTTCGAGGTTCGATTGGCTATTATTTCCTTTTATTTCATTTCGGGGAGGTTGTTTGAAAGAATAACTCTATAGTGACACGCATAAATACTGTTCGAACACAAATAATACAATAATATAAGGGAAATGTGCTTGAGTCAGAAATCATTTTGGTATTAGGTAAACGTAAGACCAAACATACTAATACCAAAATGATTTCTGATTCGGGCATGTTTAGAGTTATTCTTTCAAACAACCTCCCCGAAATGAAATAAAATGAAATAATAGCCAATCGCACCTCAAAATTGCGAGCTGCTGTCACCGGAGCCTTAAGTACCTTTCGAAGTCGGTAAGTATTGCTGGGATCGATATCATTTTTCCTAGAAATATGAGCTAAGTCGATATAAGATATTTTTGAGTTATTTAATATTTATGTATTCCTTTGACTTTGATTCCATAGGTCTCGAGAAGCCACTGCCTCCTGAAACACAGTCTAAACTAGTTCAGGAGCCTACGTCTTCTAAATATATATAACTCAAAGCTGACTGACTGACTGACTGACATAGTGATCTATCAACGCACAGCCCAAACCACTGGACGGATCGGGCTGAAATTTGGCATGCAGGTAAATGTTATGACGTAGGCATCCGCTAAGAAAGGATTTTGATCAATTCTACCCCCAAGGGGATAAAATAGGGAATGAAAGTTTGTATTTAATTTGCAAAGTAAACGAGTGCGAGCAAAGCCGCGGGATCAGCTAGTATTCCATATATTTATGTCAAATAAGTTGTTTTGAACATTTTTACCCCGACTTGCTCTATACGCGGTATTTCTTTTTGATGGACGCGCGCGTCAGCTCTCCCACTCCGCTTTGTTAGTGTTCCGCTTGCAATAGTTTTACGCACGCATTGGTAACCTCTAAATAAGTCATCCAAAAGAACAAAAAATTCGTAATTTGAACGGCAAACGAAAAACTCCGATTTACGAGAATTCAACTTGCACGGCTCGCTCGGACCTATCGCGTCAGTCTGAGTACTAGTTTTTTTTATATAGATTGTGACATATCGTGATCGTTTATAGCAAGGAATTTGAATATATTCCTTGTTATAGCAAGTAATTTAAATACTAGTCTATATTCCTTGGTTTATAGATCATTACATTTTTGACTTACAACTCTAAAACTAATAAAAATTCTTCATGACTACAACTCTAAAACTAAAAAACAATCTTCATGACATTTTTGATTTGTTCAACATTATTGTGACTAAATATAAATTAACTTGAACAAAGCAATATATAGTACTAATCCGCTGATCTAATCTCCTTAAGCTGGAATAAACTTAATTAGACTTCGACACGTGTTTCACCTCTCTACGAAGCATCTTGTTCGTGTTACCTCGACGAGGTAACACGTTCAGTGCACAGCGAGTCAATTTCCTGAAGATGCTTCGTAGAGAGGCGAAACACGTGTCGAAATCTAATTAAGTTTATTCCAGCTTAAGGAGATTAGATCAGCGGATTAGTACTACATATTGCTTTGTTCAAGTTAATTTATATTTAACAATGGACTCCCGCAAAGTCACGCATGAGTCAATTAACTATTATTGTGACTAGACATAAAAAGTTCATTGCAAAGTGCCAAAGGAAGCTTACAACAAAAAAATATGACTTTAATCATGTACTGAGGTACTACTGTTGTTTTTTGTCTTCCCGGAAACAAACTTGGATAAGATAAGGTTTTATTTGAACAAAGAACATAGACAATATAGATAGTAGTAAATAAGTTTAGATCATGATTTTGCAAAGTGCCAAAGGAACCCTAAAACTAAAAAATGTGACATTTTTGACTTGTTCAACATTATTGTGTCTAGAAATCATAAAGTCCGTCGCACAGTACCAGAGGAACTCTAAAACTAAAAAAAGCCCAACAACTGGTCCGAGTCTCGGCCGTCCTGCGGGACGCCCCTTTATTGTTCGCGGCCTGACTGAATACAAAGCAGCCGGTCGTTTTGTCACAAGGATGTCATATGAGTGGAAGTGGACAATGTGGACAGTTCATTTGTCAAAATGTAACACATCTAGAGATAAAATATCAGTGGACAAGGGTTCGTCATTCATCAGGAACTAGTTTCTTTTAAATTGTTTTTTCAGCTGGGGATAAAAAGTTATCGAATGTGACCATTAATTTATATGGCTTCTAAATTCATCTAGCGTTTAGAGGTTTCCAAGTGATTCATAAGGTTCAATTTAATGAATACCATTATTTTTGGCTATAATGAGTTGTTATTCAGGTTTATAAGCCTGATGGCGCATGTGGTTAGCTAGCGAGGAAGATCGTAGGCTCAAATCCCACTCGGATAATAATTTTGAAAGTTTTAGGATAATGCTAATCAGCTCATCCCGCCATCTTCGCTTTGGTCGACCGCGTCTTCTTCTCGCTGGGTTCGGATATCAATCTGTGGCTATCTTTGCCAAAATACAATACATAAAAACTTGATAAAAAAACAAACCACACGTGTTAAAAATGAATAGAATACTAGTTAAATATAAATTAACTCGAACAAAGCAATATGTAGTACTTATCCGCTGAACTAATCTCCTTAAGCTGGAATAAACTTAATTAGACTTCGACACGTGTTTCACTTCTCTACGAAGCATCTTCAGGAAATTGACCCGCTGTGCACCGAACGTGTTACCTCGTCGAGCGCTGAGCTGAAAGTGAGTCAATACTCGCCCGCCCCACTATTTATACCTGCGCCGCCAGGTAGCCGACGATTAGTGATAGTGACTCGTTGTTGGTGAGTCATCGGACGGTCGATCGTTGTTTACAGCACCGTTCGAAAAAATACGTAACAACGGTGATCTTGTGAATGTGTTTTGCTCATTCAACAGTGTGTAGTTTTGTGTATTGTGTTTTGTAATTTCTAAACATTCTAAAACAGACATCCTAAAGCCTTTATCGCAGGTATGTAATATTTTATAAGTGTGATTGTTATTTAGTGAATGAGAGGATTCGATTAGATGTTTTGCAAAATGAGATCTTTCGGGACAATTGCCTCTGTAAGGCGCCATGTGCTCCTTGTATCTGGTTTGGAAATTACGACCGGTTTGACCTATGTAAACACCATTACATTCATCACAAATCAATTTATAAATACCCGCTTTTTTATTGTTTTCCAATTTATCTTTACCGTTACAAATTTGTCTCAATGAGTTGTTCGTTCTGTATGCTACCCTAATTTTATTTTTAAACAATATTTTTGAAACTTTGTCGCTAATTGCTCCTAAATAAGTTAGACTGCCCAAATATTTCTGTGGTCCATCTTGTTGCACGGGATATAGAAGTGATCGAACAATACTACGACGTTTTCCCTTAATTAATCCGTCAACCATACTTCTATTGTAACCGTTTCTTTTAGCCATGTAATATATTATGTTGAGCTCCCTATTATAATTGTCTTGAGAAAGTGGAACCGACATTAATCTATGGATAAAACTACGATAAGCTGCCAATTTATGTTGAATGGGATGACAAGAAGATACTGGAATTGTAACATCTGTGTATGTGGGTTTCCTATAAATTCTGAAATCGTGCCTATTACCTATTCTCGAAATTGTTAAATCTAAGAAGTTTAGTGATTTACTATTTTCGTCCTCTAATTCTAATTTAAATTTTATTTTTGAGTGTTTACTGTTGATTTTATTGACAAAAACATCAATTTGACGAAGGGTACCAGTCCAACATATAATTATGTCGTCTACATATCTATAGTAATATAAAATATTTGGTTGATCTACAATATGAGTATTTTCAAAGTGATCCATAAAAATGTCAGCCATCAGTGGACTGAGAGGCGAACCCATAGCTAACCCCTCCTTTTGTTTGTAATATTGATTTTCGAATCTGAAATAATTTTGGTCCATACAGTTTTTAGTTAATGATATCAATTCATCAACCTCCCCCGGGTGCATACGTTGTCTTTCAAAATGTCCTTCAAGTATCTGCAAACATTCCTGATAAGGTACATTTGTAAACAAGCTTTCAACATCTAATGACAACAGCTTGGCTCCCTGCGGTAAAGTGACATCTTTAATTTTATCTATTAACTCTAAACTATTTTTTAAACTAAATTTGGGGGTATAATTTGATTTTAATTTTAAAAGATAATTCAAGTGTCCTGATAATTTGTATGCTGGGGCTCCAATATAAGAAACTACTGGGCGAATAGGTATGTTAACCTTATGAATTTTAGGTAAACCATATAACATAGGGGACCTCGGATTCATGGGAACAATATATTTTAGTGAGTTGGGTGAAATGTAGGATACGTGTTTAGTGACATTTTTTAACTGTTCTGTGAACATCCTAGTTGGATCTGAACGTAATTTTTCAAAATCACTACCCTGTATTACGTCATTAACCTTTTGTATGTAACTATTTCTTTCCAAAATAACAACTGTATTCCCCTTATCAGCTTTAGAAACAACTAGATCGTTTTGCTGTATTTTATTTTAGAATACTAGTACCTAAATGCCCTGAGAAGAAAACGACATGAAAGTTTATATAAATAATGCGGGGTGGTTTAAACGGTGCACGTTTAACAATCAGCGTATATGCCCCTTATTATGTCTGCTTGCTCCCCCCTCCGCTCTGGAATCAATTTCCTCCTGACACATCCATCCATCAAAGTTCCGGGTTCTTTTTGCTATTATTTTCATTAACAGCCAGCGCGTGACCGAAATAAAGTGTTTGGAGGCACTTTATGATTGACTGTATAATGTATTTTGGTAGGCCAATTATCGTTTTCCTGTTTTCGTCAAAGTCAGAAGTATCGAGTGCCTGGAAAAAAGTAGCGGATAAGGTTTCAAGAGTAATAGAGCTCTTTGTGAAGGGCTCGTCCGGAGAAGTACTACCACCACGCCTTTTTCTGTCGCCAATCAGCAACGCTGTGTTTCGGTTTGAAGTGTGGTCACCAGTGCAATTACAGACACATGAGACTTAACAACCTTATACCTCAAAGTGATGGAAGCAGGGCAGTGCATCGTAGGCAGTTCCTATCGCGCGTAACTTACGAGGCAATGCTTTGTTATAGGTGATGGGTACCACTTAACATCGTGGGCCATCTGCTTGTTCTATCAGCTAGTCTCTCACAAATATATGTTGAATATTGTATAAACAATAATTGTCCATTTTTTTATTGCTGCATATCGCTCCACTAATTACCTACTCCAGAATGATGACCTTAAAAGAAAAACAGTAAGTACACTAAAATAAATAAGGAATAAAACTAACTGTACAATGGGCAGTCTTATCGCTGAGAGCGATCTCTTCCAGACAACCTTTAGATGGAGAGGATTGTAAATTAAGGAAGTTGGTCGCAGGTGCACGAGAAAACTAAGTTGATATAGTATGTAAACAAATAGATCAAATAACACTCTAAATAGATAGTTAGAAAGATTATATACCTAAATAACATGTATGTATTAAAATGTTGAGAATTGCCCGTATAATACACCTCAAGCTAGATAAACCAACATGTTGAGAAAATTGCGAGCAAAGGTAAGTGAATCTAGGTGCTAGTTTCATGAGACCACAAGTTTCTCGCTCTTGTTTATTGCATTTTATTCTTACTGCCTGTATTTCTCAACATTTGTGTCTTTTCTAGAACTGTAGATGGAAAACTCGTCCATGTCTAGAAAGGACTTTAGCAACACTAATAAACACAGGAAAGATGTGTTTGTAACGAATAAATTCAAAAACGAATGGTACGATTTTTAAAATTTTTTCACGATTAGAAAACTACATTATCCCTGAGTATCATATTTAAATATTAGGCTGAGGCTATATTTAGTTAAAAAAATGTCCAGCTGTGTGAAACCGCGACAGGGCGCTAGTTGTTTATAAAATCATCATCCATGTGTGTGCACTGCCCTTTCGGTTTTTTCAAAACTACACAAAAGTTAACTGGAAGAGAATGCTCTCTAGCATTAAGTTCGCCTATGTACGATACATTTTGTTAATGTGCAATAAAGAATTTTCTATCTATCTATAAAATAAACAAGCGAAATAACTGTGAGTCTTAAAACAGTTAAAAATGGTTATTTATTGTGAAATGTTGAACACAAATGTATAAAAAATGCTTCAATCATAAGGCTGGGTTCACATAAAACCAACCAACAGAGAGCGTGCAACCTGAAATTAACATACAGAAAGTGATTTCGCAAACCGCGTGCCAACCCTTGTTTTCTCTTTACACACACCTCGGTGGCAACGAATGGTAAAATAGGGATGCCTGTTAAAGGTTTTTCAGTAAAAAAATTGATGGTTATAAGTAGATATTATACTTATAAATAGCGAGATGATGATAGTGTATACATACTTATAATTTTCTGAAAACATGCTTTTGGCTCACTATTGTAAAGCCCAGAAAAGGACAAAACGTTAATGTTAATCACATAAAATGTTTGCCTTTTATTGGGATCGAACCCACAGTGTAGAAGGCAGGCAATAACTGCTGACAGCCGCGGTCTGACCAGATACGACCAGCCACGACGGCCAGTGACCTAGCGTACGTTATCTGCCTACCTAGCTTTAAAACGTTTCAAAGTCTATAGTTGCTATTACACAATAGATGTAAAAAAGGTACAGATTACAGATTATAGTAAAAAGTACAAAATTGGTTTCGCCCATTCGGACAGCTGACTGTGGTAAAATCTAACAAAAACAAAAAAACTTATTTCATAGAAAAAGTTATAAAGTAGTCATGTTAGTCAATTGAATATATACCTTTTAACTCTCAATTTTTGACATCTGTTTAGTTTCTCAGGCTGGTAAATTAAATGCTTTTCTATCTTGAAACATTACAGTTTACGAGTTCAGCGACCACAATGTTTTATGGCAGCCCTACGTTGTCGTGGGGTATGATAACTGCGTGTAAGTCGCGGCATTTCCTTGTTCGTGTAATGCTGTGTGAACTAAGCTTTATGGAAAACTAGCTACGTGGGAAAATGTCTTTCGCGGTTCGTGTTATGGAGACTGTTATTATGTACTTTTCTTACCTGTTTTTTATGGCAGAACTCTTAAAGTTGACCTACTTTGCGAAGTTTGTTTGTTATAACTTCTACATTACCCCCAGGGTGGTATATAATAACCATTAATAAAATTGTTATGGAGTAAGAAAGCTGAAAGGGATACTACGATTCATACTGATTATAGTCGTAATGCTGTTTCTTATTTATTATGCTTTTGTAGATAATTTAAACACTTATTTGTACGCCTTTTTCTGCCGCCAAGCCAGCAGTGCTGTATTTTGGTTAGAAGAGTGTATTTACGGGCACATGATGCAATACTATGTTAAGGGATGGTTACCACTGTGTACTGTTATTATTAATAAATTGAATTTCAATTTGACCACAGAATTTGGCCATCGTCTTCAGCTAGTTCTATAAAAAATGTTGGGTCTCATTTACTCATCTCTAAAACTGCTCCTAAAAAAGCCTATGCCACACTACCCCGGCCACCACACGTCACTATTTTTTAATAAACCGCAAAGCCCGAAGCTGCGGCAAAACCAACAATAAAATTACGGCGTCAATCTATTTCCACGCGGTTGAAACTGGGATACGTCAACTGTGTGTTTGCCGCCTTTTTAAAAAACAAATGCGGAGCAATTTAGGGTAACGCTTATGCAGAGTAAGCGATTGACTTCGTAGCGAGGAACTTGGCGCTTAATGAGCGCTTACTGCGAGTGAAGGCAGTAATCTTGTGGTAGTTATAAAAGGGTTTTGAATAAGCTCTCCGTTCAAGTTTATTATCATCGATGATAAATAAAAAAACTGAATATTTTTAAACTGAAACAGATTCACGACTTTGATCCTAGGCACGGTAGATATCCCTTCAGATCTCTTAGTTTTAAGTTTTGATTAAATTACACAAAATTCCGACTTTTTAAAAGACTTATGCGATTTTTCTAAAACAATTTGGAAACACCATTTGGACACCAGTGGTGTCACCACCATCACAGATCGGTTGGTAATAGTTTTGTTTTCTGCGCCGTAAGGCGTGAGTTCGATCCCCCCCGAGAACAAACATTTGTGTGATGAACATAGATGTTTGTTCTCTGTCTGGCTGTTATAAAGTTGTTTTTTGTAAATAAATTTTACAAAAAACAAGTAATGTGTTGATGTATGGAATGTCCACCACCAATTTTATAATATTATATTAAATATATTACCAATTAGGTTAACATAATTTACTGCTTTCCCTATTTTCAGAGCAGTTTTATGTAGCAAGCAATCAGAACTTTTCTTAGAAGTCAGCAATAATCCTCAAAACATCCTTATTTCCTGGTAAATTGACTAAAATAACTCGATTCTAGCTACTTCCGGATCCACAAACAAATTATACAAAACCTGTTTTAGTTTTCTTTTTTTATCGTATCTTATGAGCATCAGAAATATTGATACTACTGTAAATCTAAAACTACATCATCAAATTTAAATAGGAACACATGACAAGCATCAGCTTTCAAATAAAAAAAGAATGATCAAAATCGGTCAACCCATCAAAAAAGTATAAAGTAGCGGAGATAAAATTGTTAATAAAAATATTTAAATTTTATTTAATAAGTAATAATAAATAATAATATAAATGTAAGTAATCATAATTTCGATACTGTTTGCTTTCCGTATAAAAAAACGCAGTCGAGCTTAGAATCTCTTCCTTTTTTGTCGGTTAAATATAAGGGCCTTCAAATGTCTTAAACATTTACGACATTTACAAAACAATTGTTTTACTATTCGCTTCTGCTCTTGGGCCACACATATCTTGTCGATGTGTAAGCAATGTGTCTGGTGATTTATCACTACTTCCCCCATTCACTGTACTAAACCCTTTATACCTAGTTACGTAAGAGTCTGCCTCAAGGTTGATTCGAACTGTGCTAGTGCTTTAGTCTAGTGACTTGCCATCATTTTCGTCAGTTTTTCTCGCTCGGCTAAGCATTCATTTTCTTCTTACTTAATAGCCTCTCACATGCCGAAACGCGCCGCAACGCGAGGCAATGGAATCCCAGAATACAAGAAATTAAGGTAACCCATAGGGAGAGGCTCCACTAGCGCGTTGGGCTGCGTTGCGTTGCGTCGTCGACGGTAACGGACCAATGGGGCCTCTCTATTCCTCGCAGAGAGCGTTCCCATTGGTGCGTTGCCACTGACGCGACGCAACGCAGCGCAACGCACCAGTGGGGCCTCTCATGTTTATCTGTGAATGGCTTTATGCTTGTTTGGAGGATTCGTGATATAAAAATATCAACGGCGCAGTAAAAGAAGAACAGCGCGGAGTACTCGCTACTTGACTAAATCATTAGCGCCGTCTGGACAAGGCTTTAGCTTGGGTGTTCGTAAGGGGAGTCTTTAATTTCGGGGTTGGTTTCTTGCAAGTTTTGACAGGAGTTTGCGTGAACTTGGATCAAGTTGAATGACCATTCGTATTGGGAAAAGGATCCTGGGAGTTTACTATAAATAATTGTTGCGATTCTATTGCAATTTTGTAACAAATACATATAATTATGGATCTTTCATTGTTTTTTCTAAGTCATTTTGTCACAATCATTAAACTTTCGCGTTTTTATTAGTTACTAGCTGCGCCTCGCGGTTTCATCTGCTTATTTTCAAATCCCGGTATTTCCACGGGATAAAAGTTAGCCAATGAGCTATTCCAGACTATAATCTATCTTTTTGCCAAATTTCATCCAGATTCGTTCAGACGTTCTGGCGTTATTGAGTAACAAACATTCATACTTTCACATCAATGATATTAATGTGATGATTTATCTTTACAAATCACAATAATAGGTAAAACCTAGATTGAGTAATAAATAAATAACTGCTAAAACTTTCATAGAACGGATACCTATCAGGGTACTGAAGGTTGTACTAAACTTTACTGAATTGACGACTTCAGTGAAGCAGCGGGCAAGAGTCCGCCTGCGACGTTGGTTGCGAGTTTGATTCCCGCCTCGGAACAAATTTGTGTACGATATGCAGAAATTTGTACCGTTGGTCTGGGTCTTTTCTATGTATAAAACTTTATATCTATGTAAGTATATAATGTATTAAATACATCAGTTATCTAGTACCTATAACATAAGCTTTGAGTAGCTTACTCGTACTTTGGGGCTAGATAGTGCTGTGTGGATTGTCCAGCATTATTCATTTATTTACAAACTTTCCCACAGGTGCCAATTCTGTTGTTTAATTTTCCTAACTTAACCTAATTTGACAGCACTAAAAATATTGCCAGCCCTTTCTAGAAGACCGAAACAACAAGGACGACTATAATTTTAGAGCTGTCAGATTAGGTTAGTTTAGGATAATGCAACAACAGAACCGACACCTAACACGTTGCTTGTATTCCTCTATACTAGAACTAGACGAACGACCGGTTGCTAACAGCTTCAAAGCTGTCCCGCAAACGGAACCGTATCTCACACAACCTCGATACGCAACCTTGTGTTAAACTTTATAATAAAGACAAATTTTTATTAATTTTTATGAAACGTCTGACGGATCAGAATGCTTGAATTATTATACACTACACGTTTACAGTTGGAGAACAGCGATATAATTATTGCAATTTCGAATTGCTTAATATTTTCACTGAATATATAATTATAATTACTACTACTGAATATATTTGAATCATATAATCTAAATATATATAACTCAAAGGTGACTGACTGACTGACAGACATAGTGATCTATCAACGCACAGCTCAAACCACTGGATGGATCGGGCTGAAATTTGGCATGCAGGTAGATGTTATGACGTAGGCATCCGCTAAGAAAGGATTTTGATCAATTCTACCCCCAAGGGGATAAAATAGGGGATGAAAGTTTGTATGAGATTTTCAAAATAAACGAGCGCGAGCAAAGCCGCGGGATCAGCTAGTTAAATTATATAATTTAAATATATTCAGTGAAAATACATGGTTGATATAGTAGAAAAACAATGTGCACCCGTGCGAAGCAGGGGCGCGCGGGCGGGTCGCTAGTTTAAGATAGTCCTATCTTCATTAAGTATCCTTTTCAAGTATACTTTATGAATGACTTCGCACAAGTGCACAGTGTTTCTCTACTATAGGTATTATACTTATGAACATTCTTCTTGAACCACTCTATCTATTAAATAAACTGCATCAAAATCCGTTGCGTAGTTTTAAAGATTTAAGCATACATTGTTTTATACTATGTAGTGTTGCCGTTAGTAGGTATCTAAATAAGGCTCAAATGCCCAAAATAATTTCCATAAGCACCATTTCTATAATAAAAGACTTATTTATCTCTATTTTTCTGCTCTTGTGGACAAAGGAAGTAGAATGATTTACGCAAATTATGATTTATCTAAGAATCCGTCCCATCGGGCGGGCGCTGACTACAACATAAAATGATACATGCAAATAGGCCAGCTCTGACCCACATACCGTGTGGCAACATAAATTACGGAGCCAATTGTTTCCTATAGCCGGCTATTGTCTCCCGATGCATTTATTTAGGAGCCATTTTGTAAAATAGAGCGGAATTCGCTCTTTTTGTTTGGATTTTACAATGGCTTTTAAAGATTGAATCGACAGTTCTGAGTGTTTATTATTTTTTTTATTTTTTATCAGACTAAAAAAACGGCGTACTCACCTTTTTGATTCAAAGTTTTAAATATATTATGTATATCTAATACATTTTGGTAGCCTTATCGTTAAAATCATTTTGAGACCACTCTTCTCTTTAAAAATAAAAGAAGAGACCACTTAGAACAAAACAAAATCTATTATTTTTAATAGGGCAAAATGAATTGAGTCCTATTTAATTTGAAGAAAAACTCTTCTACGCAGAAATTATGAAGTTAAATAGGTATTACAACCACAAAAAATATATCTGAGTGAAAATTATAAAAATGAGTACAAAGTAATATTATCCAGTTAAAATTAAAATGATTCAAGTGTAGCTACGACTCTCGCTCAAAATGTACAGCCGAATTATCCACGTTTTAATTTAGCACAATTTTAATTAATTAAGTATTTGTTTGTCCGCAGTCATTCATCATTGTTTACATTGAAATGTAACGAGTAGAAATTAATTGAAAATGATAGGTTTTGTGGAACTGACTGAATACCTGGAGCCTTTCTTATTTAACATACAACCAAACCACATTTTATCATAATGAATTAATTTTTTCACAATATAATACTATAGAATTAAGAGAGATTTTTCCTACAAAAAGTAATATTTCTGGTTGACATAAAGAAAAAGAATCCTTTAAAAATAGAAAAAAATGTATTGAGATGAAAAAATATATATTTATATCTGTTTCAAAATAAGCGCAATGCCCTGGTATTACGTGTTTATCCTCCAACAATATAAACTTCCAAACATTGTACACAAAAACATTTGCCAAGCCAGTTTCGTATCTCAAAAACGATGCACAACAAAATTGCTACATCTGAGATATGAGCATTGCCAAAAGTTAACGCCTGAACCCGGCTAACCAAACCGAGCCGCGCCCAACATCACGTAACACAGCTCTCATAAAATGGCTAACTCAATCCATATTAGACTACATTCATCATCATCATCAACCTATGTTAGTCTGTCCACTGCTGGACGTAGGTCTCTCCCAAGACGCGCCACTGAGCCCGGTTTTCGGCTCTTCTCACCCAGTGCTTGCTGCGCTACATTTCGCAAATCGTCGCCCCCACCTCGCCGGAGGACGTCCTAACACTACGCTTACCTAAACGCGGTCTTCACTCAAGTATCCGTTTGCACCAACAATTTTCGGTTCTACAGCAAACATGGCCGGCCCACTGTCATTTCAGCTTGCTAATCCTTCGAGCTATGTCGACTACTTTGGACAGACTACATTGGTAGGTAAGAATTTGTGAAAAATTTAATTTTTATATTTTCAGATTTTTTTGTGTATAAAACATGCATTAAAAAAATATAGAGAAGAGGAATACAATGATGAAGTCATCATCAAGGTTGTTTGGAAGAGATCTCTCACAGCTATAAAATCTATATTTCTGTATGGTGAAAAAAAATATTGAGTTATCTATTTATCTACCTAACACAGAACACACGCGTGGAGCAAACCAGCCATTCTCTCTCACTGTAGCGAATGTTTGCGTACACCGAGCCATCTCCATCTATCCAAGATTAGATCAAGATAGGTATGTAACGTATAATCTGGCCATATTTCAACGGCACTGGACTCGGAAGCTATTGAGACGATTTATCGTTCTAGAAGGCCGTTTGCCTATCATCAATATAAAGGTTTGCCTGCTAGATTGAAGCTTTCTGAAAATTTGTCAGATGACTACATTCACGTGTAGAGATGTAAACATTTCAGAATTTTCATGATTATACTTTTATATTATTTTTTAAATAGGTATGTTTCTTTCTTTCTTTCTATATTCAAGTTGTGTTAAATCCTCCCTTTTCTTTCCTTTTCTGGTAGATTTTCCACACCTGATTATTCTTCACGAAGCATGAAGTAGTCCATTGACTAGTCTATTGAGGAAATACTGTCAGTTTTGAGAAATTTCTGAATTATCCAAGCGTGAGTATACAAATGTGGTATTTTTATCAAATTAAATTCTTGGTTTTTACTACTTATTTACGTTAACATCACTTAAAAGATGTATCAGACAAAATTCTGATTTATATTATCTTTTGAAGATTTGTTGATGTGTAGACTTCTCCACAATCAACACTCACTTACTCCCGGTTTCTGAATGCGCGATCAACACTAATCTGCTGTCAAGTGACTTACTGTCTCTATTCAATTTGTAGTAAAAGCTGAAATAGCATGTGACTTGACAGCTGATTAGTGTTGATCGCGTTTTCATAAATCGGGGGTTAGTAATGAAAACGATAATAGAAGTGTTTTGGTTTGAACTAGCATACTCGTAGCATATGAAGCAGCGTGAATAACCCAATTTCCAATAAACTGGTAACAGCCTAATAATATGTAAAACAAACTTTTTCTCTCCCAGCCATACGACTCGAAGAAAGCATTTCTTCGGCAGATTTCCAATACTAATATTGAAATTTACATGTTACTATCACTGTCGTAGTCTTTTTCAGAGAGCGAAAGATATCGATATCTGGCTATGCCTATCTCTTTCTAAATATAACAGTAGTAGTAAACTAGAAATTTTACATAAAAAAATGTTAAAGTGTGTCTGGGGCAATATATAGTGTCTATTATACTACTAAGTCTATTTTGTGGCATAATAATGATTTTAGCATTGTATTGTTTAGATTTAAAGGATTTTAGATATGACATGACATGTGACGGTGAGATTACAGTCACATAAGATTTAACACCTAATACGTCTATTTGATGGACGTATAGCCACGTTAGGGCGTAGATATACTGTCAATGTCAAAAGATATTTATTCAGATGAATCACAAGAATCTTTTTCAAATGTCATAAGGCTAGGTTAATCCGTCGCGAAAGCAAACGTGCTTGTTCGAGTTATTCCTGCGTTTGGTAAAACATTTTTCAGGATCCGATCCCCGGGAACAATGTGTGTGTTGGTACTGTTTGGTTCCATCGTTTACTATCTATACACAACGAAACGGAGGACGTAACATAAACAGTTCTCATATAAAACGCACAAGCGAATCCGCGGTATTCCACTAGTAATTCATAAAATAACGTCAGCCAATATTTAATATTGACATACTCCCAGACCGGGCGGAAAAGTATTAAAAATATTTTATAGAACCGTTATCACAGCTTTTGTGCGGAAACCTTTTGAAGTGGGTATTTTTTTCCAAATTTAATGGTTCAAAGAGTAACTGGCTGCTCAATAGAATAACAATTTCTGAAGGAAATAATTGAAAAGAGATACTTGAGTTTTGGTGTGTGCTCGCTAAGATTGATGTTTATAAAGAATAAGTAGGCAGGTGTGCTTTAGTAATTATTAAAAGTATAAAATTGTTATGCAACAAATTAGGTAATTGTCGAATCATTAAGGTGATACTTGCTCTATTGTTTTCGTACTTATTTTTTACTTTCTTTTTTTCCGTACTTTCTTCCTTCCTGGTAATATAATTATCTTCTTAGTCGTAGAACGATGATGAATTACGTAGTGGTGCTTATGCACTTTTACTCATACAACTATGGTAAGATCACATGTATCAACTGTTTCCTAAACAAGTAAAATAAAATAAAATGATGACTATTCGCAAGCTCTCAATTCGGTGAAATCCACCACGTATTAATCAAATGTAAAAGTAAAAAATGCTGACATAAAAACCACCTGCTCTAAAAATGTAACTCAATTACGCAAAGACATTCATAAAAACCCCCGTAAAATATCAGAATCTGAATAAAACTAATACCATCCGAGGCAGGTCAGAAGATTATTTCAACTTCGTAGAAAAACTTTCTTCAATATAACGAATTATTGGATTCGCAGACGCCGAAAAATGATTATTATATCTAACTTTTGGTTGGTATCTTTTTCTCGGAAACTTTATATGGCTGTCACAGTTTGCTAAACTGTCGGGAAGCGTTTACTATTATTACTTACAGAAATTAGTCAGGCCTTACAGCTTAGTTGGTAACTCTGCCTTCTGCGCTGTAGGCCGTGGGTTCGACCCCCAAACAGAATAAACATTTGTATGATAAACATAAATATTTGATCTGAGTCTGAGTGTTAATATAAAACATTATTCATATACCTAAACAAAGAACTAGAATATATTCCTGTTCCTACATCTGTACTACAATTAATATTATAAACGCGAAAGTTTGTAAGTATGGATGGATGGATGTTTGTTACTCTTTCACGCTGGAAAGGCTGAACGATTATATATGTATATATACGAGATGGATTATAGTCTGGAATAGCACATAGGCTACTTTTTATCCCGTGGGAATACCGATGATTAAATCTGCGCAGGTAAAACCGCGGGGCGCAACTAGTATTAGATAAATTAAAATACATTTTAATTTGAAATTTCAATCTTATATGATTAGGATTGTATATGAATTATAATTATTTATCCTTTTTTTAAATAAATTTGAATGCCAAGTTATCCGTTAGAATAAGTGAACGAATTTTGAAACTTCAAGCAAATAAAGAATTTCATTTCATTAAAATCCTCTCGTGTATCTAGCCTTTAACCAAATGCTTATCTAACCGTGTAAGCAGGCCTTTGGTTTTGATCAGACAATTCGATCAATCCGAAGCAAATTGAATAAAATAAGATATTCCACATATGTCAAATATTCAGTAATGTCACCGTCATACGTCTGCTAGACGTTATGGGTCTGAAAATGGACTACATCCGAAAATGGTCTATTTCCGCATTATGTCATGGAAATGGATAGTGTTGATTTATTTCTTTCATTTTTTATGTTCCTTTGATGTTCGCTGAAGATTTGTTGAATCATGCTGAGAATATGAAGGAATGTTTTCCTTATTATAGATCTGGAAGTTTAATGTGTTTTTTTACTGAGAAACGCTCAGTGGAGCTTGCTTGGTCATTCTTAATCGTGAACATTATTTGGATGGGTGACCGCTTAGGGTATTTTTATACTGTATATACTATACATACTTTTTATCTAAACGATGTTTTGGTTGACTTTAATTAACTATACCAGTCCTTATGCCCTGACCTTTGGCAACTTTTTTAACGGCAACATCAGGATTGTTCCTGAACTCATACAAACTTACTAAAAAGAAAATTACATAACTATTCCGAAACACATATTTATGGTTAGTTGCTTAAGTGGCTTTTGATTACTTTATTAGTATCTTCTTATCTATATATATAAAATAAATTGCTGTTCGTTAGTCTCGCTAAATCTCGAGAACGGCTGATCCGATTTGGCTAATTTTGGCCTTGAATTGTTTGTGGAAGTCCAGAGAAGGTTTAAAAGGTGAATAAATATGAAAACGCTCGGAATTAAATGAAAACAAAAAACTATGCGGGTGAAACCGCGAGGCGCAGCTAGTAATTATATATATACTTTGTTTATAAATATTGTGTTATATTTTCATCATAATATTTTTATTTGATTCACTTTTTCATAATTCCTTCTTGGTCGTTACACTCTTGGCAGAGTGGTCGTGGTCGTCATATCGGGGCAGTGGCTCGCTGGACGATTCTTCGCCACTCCTCTCGCACCGCTGCTCTCCTGGCGCATTCCTAATTCCTAATTTTACGCAAAAGGCTTCATTACTAACAAATTATTTTTACCACAACTGGGGAAAAATTCTCTCTAGTATTCGTTCGTATGTTTATACAACAGAATTTCCAAATCTAATCTTCCTAATTTACAAAGCAGTAGTAAATCACATCCCGCGTCCATAACTCCTAATTACCGTCCGCCGTAAACAAGCCAAGCCGATGGAGGCACTTGTCCGAGTATTTAATCAAACATTTAACTCTAATTGCTTTACTCCATGATTTATTTCTTGGATCCCCTCCAGAACATTGAAAAGTTAATCAGCTAAAAGCCTTTTTTTACTTCCTTCAGAAACGAGGTAGAACCTTGCTCCGAAGAAGCGTTCACCGTCGTTAAACTATATATAGCTATGCTAACTAAACTATATATAATGCTAAACTATATATATAGCTGATTAACTAATCACCACCAATATTTATTTATTAATCTTATTTATTTAATTAAAGGTGTAGTTAAAAAATGTGCTAAATATTTTGTGGACTATCCACGTCAAACCATGCCGAAAATTCGAAATACAAAATTATTGAAATTCTTATTATGAATTGAACCACCCTAAGGTGATCATAAGCATTATGTTTCTGTCAATTACCGACATACTCGTACAGCAATAACGTCTGTAATACATATAATAAATCTCTATACGAATTAACAAGTCTTATTTTGGATGGTTTTATTCAATAATAGAGCAATAAATCGATTCTGTAAAACGTTAGATTTTATTTTAATATCTAGATGCCTCGTTTATTTACTAATTTATGAACGTGTTGTTGTTTTTTAGTTACGGCTACCCTCTCCCTCCTTGGTTTCAGCTGAAAATCAGCGTTGGGTATTAATATACCCAACATTTATGCTGAGCTGATAACCTTTTTAGTATAGGTAGGTAGGTATAGTATGTACATGCTGTGCTGCAAAAATTATTAATGTTACCCCCTTTTTAGTTTATTTTTACAGGCTTGTGCTTTTCACTGTACCTTTTTACGTATGCTAAATAAAGAAGTATTCTATTCTATTCTATTCTATTACATTAAAGTTCAAAATTGAACTAATACCCAGAGAAAAAACCAATATCTATGTTTATTACACAATTACATGAAATGTTTGTTCTCGGTGGTAATCGATACCTAGCAGATTTTTTTTCCAAAACTATAAAAAATAAATTTCAAAGCACTCACCTCCTATCCATTCCACTAGAAGCAATCCGATCACCTTCAGAACACTAAACATTAGCGTCCCCATTCTGCACGGGCCCTAATCACAACACACTTCGTACATCTCACAACACTTTTCAGTTGACCTTTATGGAGTTTTTACTGATAGCTAGTTTTTTCGAAAATATCATAATGCCATTGTTCTGTTCTTCTAACACCTGCAACAAAAAAAAATTAATTTAGATACAGGAATACTAAAGTAACAAACGTTACGTGTTTAATGTATACTTATATAAATAATGTCCACATAATAATACCTAATAGCCAGAAAAAAATATGTATAGGTATGTTTTTGGATTATCTAGTTTTTAATAAGTTATTAAGTAGGCTTCATTGAGTTGTATTACGATATCGTATAAGGGTAATCTGTAATGATAAAGTAAGGATTGTGAATAAATAAATAAATAAATGTTTGGATGGGCGTTTCAAATATTTACAGGGTCAGCAACGCGCGCTGGTTGCAAGCGTCCATAGTTTAAGCCTTAGACTATGGACCTTAAGACTCTAAGATAACCGCTTCCCATCAGGTGGGCCGTAAGCTTGTTTGCTTACTCAGTAGTTTGAAAAAGATTTTTTTTTGTAAGCACGTAGGTACCTACATCGGTAAAGAGTTTTATATAATATGGCTTAATAGGTACCTTTACGTATCTATTATTTTGATATTATCCATTTAGGATAATAATAACAAAATGATCATATCCCGAGCATCATAATTGTTTTCAGTCAATTTCATCGTTGTTTACAAATGTATTCAAACCCTTGTTGAAGATGAGACCACGATTTGCGTGAGCCTTCGCTTTTGTTTCATTTTATATTGAGGGGACATCATGTCGTAAATTACGACACTTGTACGACTAGAATCTTTCTTGCATGAAAATGTGTGAAGACAATAAATGCAACCTTTTGATGTGCTTAATGTGCTTAACAAGGTTTCAAGAGAGTTAGGTATTTTGTGACCCATTAGTAATGTCATACTAAATTGTAAATGTGATAGTTTGTCCGTGTGTGTTTTTCCTCTCACTCACACAATCACTCGCGATTACATTCAAGATTATATAACAACCTATACAAGATTACAAACTATCAGAGGTCATTATTAAATTAATAACTCATACTACTTTAACTCAAAAACTACTCGTCAGACCTAACTTAAATCAAAAATCTGATCAATCAAATGAGAGCAAAGACAAGCAGCTTTCAATTAAATAAATAATTATCAAAATCTGTCTACCCCGTAAAAAGTTACGAGGTAACAAACAAAAAAAACATTCGAATGTGCACCCGTGCGAAGCAGGGGCGCGCGGGCGGATCGCTAGTTGTATAAAAATGAACAAAAACGAATTCACCATTGGGTGGAAAATGGTTGATGTAGAACCAAAAAAAAGTATTATGTTCCCATATCACAAGCTATGCCTTAGTTTGGGGCTAGATAGTGCTGTGTGGAAAGTCCAACAATATTTATTTATTTTTTTTTTTTTTTTCACGAGTAAAACATGTTAGTGCCAAACCGCTCCAATTTGAAAAGTACCAACCAATTATTGAATATTCCCAATGAAATACCTTCAGAATTTAAATTTGCTCCTTGCTGACTCAAATATCACTGTAATAAAGGTCATTTTACATTGGCATTCGATTTAAAAGTGACAAAGGCCTGATGTACCCAGCAAGAGTATAAAAGACCGAGTTCGTCAATAAACCGACTGATATTGACTTCGCACAATGGCAATAAAGACTCGTATAAACTGGACAGTCCGAAAGTTAATTAAATAGGTTCAAAGCTTGACTTTAGGGTTTTGAGCCTTTGTTTATATTCTAGTTTAGTATATGTAACTACTGATAGTGTGTGAAGTTAATAATAATAAATAAATAAATAATGCTGAAGAGTCCACACCATGTTGCCCCAAAGTAAGCTACTCAAAGCTTGTGGGTACAAGATGATTGATTATATTTATTACATTATGTATAGATAGATATTTTTTATTATACATAGAAAACACCCAGAACAACGCAACGGAACAATTTCTGCAGATCGTACACAAACTTGTTCTGAGGCGGGAATCGAACCCGCAACCTCTTGCGTCGCAGGCAGGCTCTGGCACGCTGCGCCACTGAGGTCATCAAGTTGAGGAGCAAAAAGGTTAGCGTGGGATGGCCACGATTGTCGCGTTGCTGCTGCTCTACTCATTGACGACCTCTGTGGCGCAGCGGGCGAGAGCCTGCCTGCGACGCAAGAGGTTGCGGGTTCGATTACCGCCTTGGAACAAATTTGTGTACAATCTGCAGAAATTTGTTCCGATGGTCTGGGTGTTTTCTATGTATATAATAAAAAAATATCTATCTATGTAAGTATATAATGTATTAAATATATCAGTTATCTAGTACCCATAACACAAGTTTTAAATAGCTTACTCTGGGGCTAGATAGTGCTGTGTGGATTGTCCAGCATTATTTATTTATTTATTATGGCGCCACTGAAAACCAGCGCTGTAGGGCTTGAGCTCATACAGCAAATGCTGAGTGGTGGCATTTTTTTTCGTCAAACAAATTGTAATAGTCGTTTTAGATATTCCATCATCATCATCATTTCAGCTCGGTGTCACCCACTGCTGGGTATAGGCCTCCTTCATTATCTGCCAACCTCTTCTGTCTTGTACGTCTCTTGTCCAGGTATTTCCTGTGACCTTAACGATGTCCTCGACCCATCTCGCTTTCGGTCGGCCCAGATTTCTACGGCCTGATTTCGACCACCTTTCGGTCAAGGCTTTACTCCACCGGCCATCACCTCGTCTAGCAAGGTGTCCTGCCCAACTCCACTTGAGGTTTATCGCCCTGTCCCCGACGTCGAAGATGTTCGTACGACGCCGGATCTCAGTGTTGCGTACTCGGTCTAGAAGTGTTATGCCGAGCATGGATCGCTCCATGGCCCTTTGTGCAACTCTTACTCGGTACACAGTTTCCTTAGTGAGCGTCCATTGTCTCGGCATGCGGCACCGTAAGTCATTAGTTTAGATATTTAAGAGACAAAATAAAGATTTTTCTATTCTATCCTAAGCATTTCACTATAGTAGGTTAGTTCCCGATTTCATTTCCTCATTGTCTTTTGTAATCCGACGAAACCCTCTGAAAACTCGCAATTAGCCGGGTTCCGAGTAATGTCGTTTTGATTGACAAGTGGAGGGTTGGATTACGTTTTTTATAATGGAAGTCAAGTTTTATTTCATCGCATTTGGGCTCGGAGAGAACTCAAGACCGTTGAGAGACTCAATTAACTTATTTCTTACCCTAAATCAAGTTAGAAATGATTTGAGTTTATTTGAGAGATAAATAAATTAACGTTTATCATTTTATCGTTACCAACACCGATAACATTAGTGGTCTAGTGGGACTGACTCTGCCTTGTCGGCAGTCTCTGGCTTGATCGCATGTTTGTAGGTTTGAATCTTGCTTGCTATCACCATAATTTTCATAATTCTCATAATTATTCACTAAATCCAAGAAGAAGGAGTAGCTACCGCGGCCTTATATAAATTATCACTAAACCTTCCTCTTTTATCTCATTGCCAGTCCATAACCAGTGTATTTAACTCTTGTATTTGCAACCAGAAACTTAACTGGCACTAATTACCGAGTAAAATTAAATAGTCAGAGCCTGGGGTCTTTGAAAACATTCAAAAGGACTTCTTGAAGTTTTAATGAAGCCACGAGTCAATAGGGGCCAGTGCTTCTCGACTCATAGTGAGTGTCTCGACTCTTACGAGTTACATATATCCTACTAACTGTGAAAGTGACGATGTTTGGATGCTAGGATGTACTCGTATCAATTGTCGTGGTTATCACACTTAACATTGATTCATTTATTTTTTTACCACTTATAGATATCTTTACAGCTTTAGCGCCAAAACGATAACAAAGCTCACATTATTTACAATATTTTAACATAACTATACCTACTTACTTAAATACTAACATGGCACCAATATTTCAACATAACTATACCCACTTAGGTAGGTACTTAAATACTAACATGGCACAAAATAACATCGGGATCTGCTTGTTCCATCAGCAAAGTATCAAAAACCACAATAAATCAGACTATTGGTACACTATTTCCACCTTAGATATTCATCTATAAATTTTAAAATTCATAAAAAAAAATGTCACCCGCGGTTTCTGAAAGCGCGATCAACACTAATCGACTGTCAAATCACTTGCTATCTCTATCTTATTTGAAGTAAAAGCTCAAAATAGCTGAATAGCTATCATTATGTCATGTGTCTGTGTAGTTGAATAAATGTATTTTCTTACTTTCTTTCAAAAAGTGATTTGACAGCTGATTAGTGTTGATCAAGCTTTCAGAAAACGGGGGTAAATATTTCAAATATACACAGCAACCCATTGAGCTTTTGAATTCCGTAGCATCCATGGACAGTTCAACTGATGAAATTATATTGATCGATTAGATTAAATCTTCAATGTAAGCAAAGCATTTGTATCGAACCGTCCCAAGACGTCGCTTCGAACTTCGGTCAGACATTGCATTATCCAGTCGACTGGACCTCAAACGACAATCACGCAGAAACGCAGAATCGTATAAACATGCTTCAAAGTTGATCCGTTTATTAAAACTTCTAACTGAGCAAGTATCTACGACGCGACTATTGGTAGCGACTATCGGTCGTGGCCATCAGTGGTACAAATAGTCAAAAAAAAGCAGCCATACTTTGGCGCCCAGGCACGGTTGATTTCATCCAAGGAAAGGAGATTTTAGTTGTTTTGCGTCAGGCACGTTCATAGACATCCTTCATCCGTGGGCACGTTCTTGTCGTGCGTGACTTACGAGGTAATGTTTTGGTATAGGTGATGGTCACCACTTAACCACAGGTGAGCCGAGCCCTCTGCTTGTTTTTTTTTTTTTTTTATACTACTAGCTGATGGAACAAGCAGATGGTCCACCTGATGTTAAGTGGTAACCATCACCTATAAACAAAACATTTCCCCGTAGGTCACGCACAATAGATAAGTCATCAGCTAGTTGTATAAAAAACTATGCTGCAACCTTACAGCTTTACAGGCTTTGCTTAGTTTGTGGCTACAAATAGTGCTGTGAGGTAAAACCACAATTTTTTTTGACCATAAGTCGCGACTTTCAGCCGCGACTTAGTTTTTTCGGAGCTTTAAGCTGCACTGTCAGATGGAACGATCCAAGCATTTCTGCCTTTTGAAAGCATTTAATCTGTCCAATAAAGTTGAAGATTGCTGATAAAAATCATTATCGGTCTCATATTTCAAATGGAAGACGGACCCAGTAATGAACTCTTTGCGATTATATAGATATCGGTCGACGTCTTTGTGTGAATATTCATTGTTATAGAAAGCTTGTTTAGTTGGGTATTTCATCTTTTTAATATTTTTCAAAGAGCATTTTGTTGGAACATGCTCGGGCTAAGCCGGTTAAATGAATAATGTCTGTCAAATTGGGATTGGAACCCACGTCATTTGGCCCCGTACCAACGTCGTCAGTAACACTACTAAAAAAAGATTTCCATAAATGTAGCAAACACTATAAAAATAAAAAAAGATGACTGATATCATTAAAAAAAGAATCTTTACAGACACATTTTAATTGATAAAATTTTGTAGATAAATCCTACTTATTGACCGAGCGAGCGAAGCGTCTTAGTTTCCACATTGGCCAAAAATGCGTTTGTCCGGATGTCTGTCTGTCTGTCTGTCTGTCTGTTCTCCTCTACAGGTCGCATTTTTCAACCGATCTGGACGAAACTTGGTACACAGGTTATATGACTTATTAGAATTTTTTGTCGTCGGGGATTTTTGATTGGAGGGGTACTTCCCCCAAAAAAAGGGCAAAAAGGGGGCTATTTGATATACTGGATATCTCCACCAAATGAGATCCGATTTCGATTATTATTTTTTTATTTGAAAGGTAGTAACAATAAGTTGGTCTCATAAAAGTTTGGCGAAGATCTGATAAGGATCTTCAGCATGATGAACAGGATAGCTCATCAAACAATCGATGGTTTTCAATCAAATTTGAGAGAAACACAAAGGACCTCATTCTACACAAGATGATGCAAAAAAAATCAAAAAGATCAAAAAAATCACAAAACTGAAAATGCACTTGCACATTACATTCCCCAAATAGCTCACTTTTAGTATGCTCGCGAGGTCTACAGCTCCCAGAGCCACTAGTATTATAAATGCGAAAGTTTGTACGTACGGATGGATGGTTTGTTACTCTATAACTCAAGAACGGCTGAACGGATCTTAGTGAAAATAGGCACAGAGATATATTATAGTCTGGAATAACACATAGGCTACTTTTTATCTCGTGGGAATACCGGGATTTAAATGTACGTGAGTGAAACCGCAGGGCGCTACTAGTGTAACTATATACGAATTGTTTAACCAAATATTTATCAATAAAATTCTGAGAGTTAATCGGTTAAATGAACAAAATCAATAAAATATTCATGAAAATATTTCCATCTCCTCTTTTCTCTATCAGAATTTGAATATTATATTGCATTCAATGGAAATCAGAACAAAGCTGCGAAGAAAAGGCATGGAAACATTAAATAAAACTGCCGTCCATTTCCCCTTTCAATATGCTTAAGTACACTGTCGATCACTTTATTTAGCCCGTTCCCACTTAAAACAATAAACATTATCGAACCGAACTCAGGTACGTACACTTCATTGCAAAAACCCGTGCAAAACAAAATACCGCGGAAGCGTCCCCAGTCGGCATCGCGGACAATCGCTGGTGTTATCGCCGCGAATTTCGCACAAAATTTTCGCCTCAATTCGCTATTTTCATACCGATGTATAATTTTGGCTACACTTGCGGGCGCTCTGGGCGACACGATTGCCACTGACACTATCTACCTGTGTTCAGTTTAAATGCACCTAGTGTATTATTCTTGTTATTTTTATTTGAGATTGTACACTATCGGAGTTCTGATGCGTAAGCCTTTTCGGAGAATTTTATTTGGAGCGAGTTTATTTCGTGTAAGTGTATTTTAAATAACGAGATACTTCTGCTTTAGTTTTAGAGCTGTTTACTTTTACTGGTTCACTTTGTTTTGAACTACAGTCAACGATAAAAATGATACGCATTATTTTTGAAATTAAACATTTAAACCTAGAAATACCAAGTTCCATATTACATCCATTTGACATCGCCCCGACTCTTTAACCTGTACATGGATCAGCTGATCCGTGAGCTCAGCAGTGCCAAGATCGGCTGTTCTATTGATGGAGTAGTTGTTAATAATATAAGTTACGCCGACGATATGGTACTGCTGAGCCCATCGATCAGTGCCCTCCGAAAGCTTGTAAGCATCTGCGAGAGGTACGCGGAGGCCCATGGGCTCAGATACAATGCCAGCAAAAGTGAGATGATAGTTTTCAAGGCGGGCCCTAAAACGTATAACGCTGTCCCGCCAGTGTCACTTGCAGGTGGTGAACTGAAAAGGGTGACGAAGTTCAAGTATCTGGGCCACTGGGTCACCGAGACTCTCTCGGACGATGTAGATGTGGAAAGGGAGCGCAGGGCATTATCGGTCAGAGCCAATATGTTGGCCCGTAGATTTGCAAGATGCAGTCCGGCCGTTAAAACAACTCTGTTTACGGCTTACTGCCAGTCTTTTTATACTTGCAGTCTATGGGTCAAGTATACACAGCGCTGCTGGAGTGCCCTGCGCGTCCAGTATAACAATAGCTTCAGGATGCTGCTGGGGCTGCCGCGCTTCTGTAGTGCATCGGGGATGTTTGCGGATGCACGAGTAGATGACTTCTACGCAATCATCCGCAACAGAACAGCATCCCTATTGCGGCGGTTGCGCGGCAGCACCAACAGCTACCTCCGGTTGATAGCGGACAGACTGGACGTCGACACAGTGTTCATGAAGCACTGGACACTAGTGCACACTGTGCATTCTTAGTTTGTGTGCATAGTTTTATTTGATAATTAATTGTATGTGTATTTTATTTGATAATTGTATGTGTACCTAGTTGTAATTAATGCATGTATGTTCCCACGTAGTTTTAAGTAGATTCTATGGCTGAAATACTTTTTGTGTGTAGGCTGAAATAAACGTATTATTATTATTATTATTATTATTACTCCATTTCGTGCTAAACAAATTGGTACTATATTGTAATAATTGTATGAGTCATATAGCAGTTTTGATTGGAATATTTCTAGTTCTACAAGATGTAGTAAGAAGTCTGACTGCCAATTATTGAGCGTTCATGTAGTTCTAAATACGAGTAAGACATTGGTCTTTGAACAATTTTTTAGATGTCTCAGAATATTTATAGCACTCATACTGGAACCAGTTATTCGGTGATGGAAAGGGCTCAGATCGTTCTTCCTGGTGGCTGATAGATGAGAGCTATGTCCAGCAGTGGACTTCTGTAGGCTGATGATGATGATGATGACGTTTATTTATAGAGATAAGGTTTTCGGTTGGGACCGAACTCACGGCTACGCGCAGCCGGTAGAGTTACTACCAACTGAGCTGAGTGCTATTAATTTTAGTACTCATAAACCGTTTAATCAAAAAACACGTATAAAACATTTTTAGGAGCCATCCGCTGATCCCAACTTACCCGCACTCATCCGCAAATTCGCTACTTCACATCCAAATTCGCCTATTCCCGAATTTACGACCCAGAAACAAATCAAAACACGGCACAAACAATGGACTGTAAATCTTGCTGGCAATTTCAGATGCGATCTGATACCGTAGCAGGTAAGATATTGACTTGAAGTGTAAGTTATTCGTTTCAAGCGACGAGCTAATAAAATAGTCATGTTCCGTTGAACGAGTTAACAATAAGCTAAATGATAAATAAATACCTAACGATGTGAAAGACTTGGGCGGAAAGTTTATTTATGTGTGTGTTTTTGACGACCTCAGTGGCGCAGCGGGCGAGAGTCCGCCTGCGACGCAAGAGGTTACAGGTTCGATTCCCGCCTCGGAACAAATTTGTGTACGATCTGCAGAAATTTGTTCCGTTGGTCTGGGTGTTAATGTATAATAAAAAATAGATATCTATGTAAGTATAAAATGTATTAAACTAGCTGATCCCGCGGCTTTGCTCGCGCTCGTTTACTTTGAAAATCTCATACAAACTTTCATCCCCTATTTTATCCCCTTGGGGGTAGAATTGATCAAAATCCTTTCTTAGCGGATGCCTGCGTCATAACATCTACCTGCATGCCAAATTTCAGCCCGATCCGTCCAGTGGTTTCGGCTGTGCGTTGATAGATCACTATGTCAGTCAGTCAGTCACCTTTGAGTTATATATATTAAGATAGAAGATAGATATATCAGTCATCTAGTAACCATAACACAGGCTTTGAGTAGCTTACTTTGGGGCTAGATGGTGCTGTGTGGATTGTCCAGCATTATTTATTTATTAGATGGATCTGAAACTGCTTCAAGACTTCGATCCCCAGGTACGGTAGATATCCCTTGGGACTTAGTACCATGTATTCTTTGAGGACGTCTAAGGAGGGGGATAGAGGTACGTCCGGATGTTGCATTTGGCACATACCTTACATAATGAGAGCACTGGTGGTCTAATGGTACCAACTCCGCCTTCAGTGGGTTTAAAACCGTTCGTGCACCAATAACATTTTCTGTTCAAAAATGTATGTGCAAAATGCCAGTACTCTCAAACGTTGAAGGAAAACATCGTAAGGAAACTGACATGTTGTAAAACCTAACAAGTTCTATAACATGTGTCAAGTGCTCGAAAGAAAAGGAAAGGCCTCGTGAGGCGCTCTTAAAATCCTTTCACCACGCTGTTTCGAAAGAAACCAGTTACAGGACAAGTGTGGAAATCCAAAATCGAAGCTTTTCACTAGTTCCCCGTTGCAGTTTCTCGTTGTTTTGGTCCGTCTTTGCTGCTGAGTCTTAGTTTCTTTAGTTGGAAAGTAAAAAAAGGAAGCTTTGACTCGTCCCTACATTTTTCAGCGTCCTTTGTGCGACATTCTTGGAATTTACAGCTATAGCTTGCGTTTCAATTAGTTTCATTAACTCCTGAAAAAACTGGAAAAATAGCTTCATCACTTTGATCCCCAGGCACGATAGATGCTCTCAGATAATCAACTTAAAATTATTTGTGGATCTAAAGGTGGTAGTCAGAAGTAGCGGCTCCACCCTCCGATCCTAAGGGTGTGGGCTTAAATGCGGTCGTGCTCCAATAAATTTTTCAGTCCCAAAAGTAACGTGCGCAGTGTCAGAACTCTCAAACGGTGAAGGAAAACATGGTGAGGAAACCGCTGTTGAAGAATCTAAAAAAATCTAAATCATTGTCAATTGCTCGAAAGGATCCTCTTTATGGTGCACTGATAATCCTTTCATCACACTGTTATTAAATAAACTAGTGACACCACCAGCAGTCCAAGGTACGCCCTAATTAAAATTTTGGCTTCTCTCTTCTTACTTCTTTCTTCTCCCTTTGATTCTGATGAAGGTTTAATTTTATTCTAGACCAGCTGACCCGCCCCGACTCTAACGGGTTAATTAAACACTAAAACCAAGCTTTTCAGGAAAATCCGTTCAGTACTTCACCAGATTGGACCGTTTCGAAAACACGGCAAGAGAACTCACTATAGATTTCCGTAAATGAGGGCTAAGGTACAATAAGAACTTAAATTTTCTACGATGGTTTTCTACGATCACTTTTAATTTCTCTACGATCACACTCTTATTTCTACGATTCTCTCTATCCAAAGATTGTCTGGAAGATGTCGATAAGACCCCTTATTTAAGTGTATTTCCATCCATTAAACGTTCGGACAATAAAGAAATAAAGGTAACACATAATAACAGTCACAAAAAGTGCAAATACAATGTGAAAACAGAACTTTCTACTGCATAATCTCACCAACAAAAGGCATTAAGATGAAATAGTGTGCACCAGTGCAGATATAATACAAAGTAAGTATATATAACAAGGTCCAGGCTCCCTGGCTGCCCGTAACACAATGAACTAAGCCTTGCCCCTGAAGAACCCTTCCGCCTTTGCTTTATCGCATTAACCACTATTTTTAAGTAATTACTTTACTCATAAACGTTGTTGTAACGGAGGTTTTACAAATGGTGCTTGTTCGTTTAGGTTTGATCTCGTAGAACTGGCGCTTGGTTGCTCGGACGGAGTAAGATTCTTCGTCACTACATAGTATAAAACAAAGTAGGTTTCTCTGTCCCTATATCCCTATGTCCCCATGTCCCTATGTATGCTTAAATCTTTAAAACTACGCAACGGATTCAAGAGGAAGGTGTATATGTATAATACATGCATGATATGTGCACCCGTGCAAAGCAGGGGTGCGCGGGCGGGTCGCTAGTATAGCTGTAAAACGCTTCAAAATGTTTCTTGTGATTTAAATCTTTGACTTTGCTTTCGCTTATATCATCCAATATATTCGCATGGTAAATAAATATGCTCAATATTTTAATATAATTTTTTTTCTTATTTTTGTGACTTTTTTTTACTCTTTACTAAACACAGTAATAACATTTAACAAACGTAAGTATAAAACATATACAAAGGCGAGTTTAACCCTAAAAAGAGTTATCTTCTAAGCGTTTTTTCAAGGCGCTCTTAATATCCACACTGTTTCGGAAAGAAACTAGTGATACTGCAAGAAAGTGAAGAATAGCAAAGGCCTGGGAAGAACAGCGGACATTCCGCTGTAAACCATCCGCTCGAAGTGCAGTTGATAGTTAAAAAGTCAAAAAGCCACTTAGACTGGCGCCGAGCGAGTTCACAGATAAAACGTTGTAACATGAAAAATGAGTGTTAGGAGTTGAAAGAATGGCTTGAGTTATTGCCGCTGAGTGTACCAATGTTTTTTGTTGTCTTCTGGCTTTATGAAGATGTTTTGTAAAGCTAGGTGACTTTCTACATAAAGTACAGGGCAGTGCATCGTAGGGCACGTTCTTATCGTGCGTGACTTACGAGGCAATGCTTTCTTATAGGTGACCATTACCACTTAACATCAGGTGGGCCATCTGCATGATCCATCAGCTGGTTGTATAAAAAAAGTAGCAAGGTATATTTTGGAAAAATCATGAATATTTTCACGACTGGAAGTGGCATCTATAGATTTGAGATTTTGAAACTAACCATCGCATCGTCTAGTTACCACTATAAATTACCTTAATCCATAAGGTACGAAGAGGCAATTGTCGAAATTCTCTAATAAATTTAGCAAGCGTTGTTTGTTAGCTGCACGGGGCGATAATTCATGATTAGCGGCAGCAATTATCCGGGAATTTGTCGCACCATCTTATTTGTTAGTCTGTCCCTCTATCCTCTGTCCCCATGTTTGGTAATGTCCCGGGATATCCCTACGTCTGATTGCACGTTGGTAAACTGTTGAATTATATATAAATTCTAGCTAATCCGCCGATTTTATAAAATCAAGTAAATATTATGTGAAAATAAACAGCACAGTAATTTTAATCTAGGTAAATAAATTGGTATGACTTGTTGGCATTTTTTCGCCCATCAAGTCACACTGTGACCGGATCTGGCATAACCCACTTGTAACCCATCACATAATTGTGTTGTTACTTGTAACTAAGAGAACGGTGAGGATATCTACCGTGACTGGGTATCAAAGTCGTGACGCTGTTTCAGTTTCACACAAATGCTTTTTCTCGATAGGGATCAAGTTCATCGGGATTGTTCTCCATATTATTTGATAATGGGCTGTTCAAATATTTATCGTCAGCAAATGATGACGTCATCTTGTAACATTGGCAACGCATGTGTTTCATATTATAAATAATAATAAATAATGCTGGACAATCCACACAGCACTATCTAGCCCCAAAGTAAGCTATTCAAAGCTTGTGTTATGGGTACTAGATAACTGATATATTTAATACATTATATACTTGCATAGATAGATATTTTTTTATTATACATAGAAAACACCCAGACCATCGGAACAAATTTCTGCAGATCGTACACAAAATTTGTTCCACGGCGGGAATCGAACCCGCAACCTCTTGCGTCGCAGGCAGGCTCTCGCCCGCTGCGCCACAGAGGTCGTCAATAATATTGTTTGTACTGCACATGGTTTCCTTTGGCAAGCGTTTCGGGATGATCTAACGTCATACTAATTGAGTAAGTGGATACAAACGAATACTCACAATAATTTTTAAACAGCTTATCATTTGTGCAGGCTAACATACGCATTAGAATGGTTAGAATACATGGACGGTCCATGTTAGAATACAATCCTCACAATGTTTTCCTTCACAGTTTAAGATTTGCTTACCTGGTTTCTTGCTTTTGTTATAAATAGTACTAAAGTAGCAAATAAGTTAGCCTGTAAGTTGACTAACAAAATATGGACCAAATAGTCTGATTCAATCAAATTTTATAAGAAGCTCTGTCATTGCGCACATAAATTCTATAGGAAAAATCCATTGGAGTACGTCTAGATTTGAATCTACGACCAACGATGCTCTACATTACTACAAAGATATGTTGGGGTAATCTAGCAGAGAACATCAAAAGTGTGGTTTTATGCCTCTCCTGAAAAGTGTCAAATTTGAGTTGTGCCCTTATTAACTAAAGGCACCGATATAGGAAATATGAAAGTAAAGCATTCTCGAATTTACTCTCGTAATTGTAACTTCCTCCCTTTCATAAGTTTCCTTCGCTTCACAACGATTTATGTAAAAAGTTACAATATTGTAACTTGCCAAACTCTTCGATAGAGAAAGACGTGTCAATTTGTTAGTATCTGATTGAGCAAGAATTTATTATAGTTTGGCTGCGACATTTCAGCTTTATTTTAAGAATTGTTGAGGTGGTTTATTAGGTAACTTAGTTTTAATTGGTTATGTTTAGAAAAGATTAGTCGTAGGATACGTTTGATCAAAAAGTTTGAGAGCGACGCGTTTTAATATTCATAATTATGCTACGTATATAAAATCGAAATATCGGGACACAATAAAACTCACAAATCATAGTAAATATCCCTTTTTAAATGAAAATTATGTTCATGTGAAAGTTAAACATACCACAGAGTATTAGAACTTACGAGTATATTGAGTCCTTGTAGAAACTTATATATTGACTTACTTGTTAACCTTAATCCAGCATATAATATTTATGTTTCGCTTTAAACCAAACTCTATTCAACGATTCTCACAAAAATTTCCGTTGAGTGTGCTTGAACCATTTCTATTGAACAAAAGTACTCTTAGAATCCATTAAAATTGAATTTGAATCAAAGCTAACGCAAGTTAAATAGCTAATCTGATAAATATTAAACATTAATGTAAATGGCACCACGTGGTTATTCATTTATTCGTTGAAGGAAATCAAATAATGATAAGCCTCTCATTTCTCGATTTCCGCAGCAGTTGAAACGTTTTAGCGAGAAATCTAAATAAAAGGCAGTAGATCTCTTTGTATGGGTTTTCGTCTGTGGAAGTACTCCAACGTACCTCTTAATGCCACAAAGCTATCCGCTACGGAGTGGAACTCACTGCCATCTCTCTTTAGTCTGCAAAGTTATCGGCTGTATCGGCTTACCATCAGGTGAGATTGAAGCCATAAAGCACGGATAGGTTATATGCTCGCTCTGCTGTGTTCTGGTTTTAAGAGTGTAGTTTTATACAACAATAAGACATAAGACTTAGTGAGTTACCTACTTAGTTCTAAGCTCACTTGGTAGTTACTCTACCTTCTGCGCTATAGGCGTTGGTTTGATTACTCTATGGTACAAACATTTTTGTGAATTAAAAGATGTTGGTTCTCAATCTGAAAACACAAAAAACAGCTTCACGACTTTGATCCCCAGGCACGGTAGATATCCCTTCAGATCTCCCAGTACCAAGTAGGTACTAATTCAAGATTCTTTGAGGATGTCTAAGAGGGGTAGTCAGAGGTACGTCCAAACATTACATTTCTCAATCTGTGTGTTATAATTATTATAAATATGAATTTAAATAAGTACTTATACACCTTCCGCTATCTGGTTTCCATACAAACTATGCTAGATAGTAGTTTTTTAATACAACCAGCAGAGAGCAGAGAGAGGAGTTGAAAGAATGGCTTGAGTTATTGCCGCTGAGTGTACCAATGTTTTTTGTTGTCTTCTGGCTTTATGAAGATGTTTTGTAAAGCTAGGTGACTTTCTACATAAAGTACAGGGCAGTGCATCGTAGGGCACGTTCTTATCGTGCGTGACTTACGAGGCAATGCTTTCTTATAGGTGACCATTACCACTTAACATCAGGTGGGCCATCTGCATGATCCATCAGCTGGTTGTATAAAAAAAGTAGCAAGGTATATTTTGGAAAAATCATGAATATTTTCACGACTGGAAGTGGCATCTATAGATTTGAGATTTTGAAACTAACCATCGCATCGTCTAGTTACCACTATAAATTACCTTAATCCATAAGGTACGAAGAGGCAATTGTCGAAATTCTCTAATAAATTTAGCAAGCGTTGTTTGTTAGCTGCACGGGGCGATAATTCATGATTAGCGGCAGCAATTATCCGGGAATTTGTCGCACCATCTTATTTGTTAGTCTGTCCCTCTATCCTCTGTCCCCATGTTTGGTAATGTCCCGGGATATCCCTACGTCTGATTGCACGTTGGTAAACTGTTGAATTATATATAAATTCTAGCTAATCCGCCGATTTTATAAAATCAAGTAAATATTATGTGAAAATAAACAGCACAGTAATTTTAATCTAGGTAAATAAATTGGTATGACTTGTTGGCATTTTTTCGCCCATCAAGTCACACTGTGACCGGATCTGGCATAACCCACTTGTAACCCATCACATAATTGTGTTGTTACTTGTAACTAAGAGAACGGTGAGGATATCTACCGTGACTGGGTATCAAAGTCGTGACGCTGTTTCAGTTTCACACAAATGCTTTTTCTCGATAGGGATCAAGTTCATCGGGATTGTTCTCCATATTATTTGATAATGGGCTGTTCAAATATTTATCGTCAGCAAATGATGACGTCATCTTGTAACATTGGCAACGCATGTGTTTCATATTATAAATAATAATAAATAATGCTGGACAATCCACACAGCACTATCTAGCCCCAAAGTAAGCTATTCAAAGCTTGTGTTATGGGTACTAGATAACTGATATATTTAATACATTATATACTTGCATAGATAGATATTTTTTTATTATACATAGAAAACACCCAGACCATCGGAACAAATTTCTGCAGATCGTACACAAAATTTGTTCCACGGCGGGAATCGAACCCGCAACCTCTTGCGTCGCAGGCAGGCTCTCGCCCGCTGCGCCACAGAGGTCGTCAATAATATTGTTTGTACTGCACATGGTTTCCTTTGGCAAGCGTTTCGGGATGATCTAACGTCATACTAATTGAGTAAGTGGATACAAACGAATACTCACAATAATTTTTAAACAGCTTATCATTTGTGCAGGCTAACATACGCATTAGAATGGTTAGAATACATGGACGGTCCATGTTAGAATACAATCCTCACAATGTTTTCCTTCACAGTTTAAGATTTGCTTACCTGGTTTCTTGCTTTTGTTATAAATAGTACTAAAGTAGCAAATAAGTTAGCCTGTAAGTTGACTAACAAAATATGGACCAAATAGTCTGATTCAATCAAATTTTATAAGAAGCTCTGTCATTGCGCACATAAATTCTATAGGAAAAATCCATTGGAGTACGTCTAGATTTGAATCTACGACCAACGATGCTCTACATTACTACAAAGATATGTTGGGGTAATCTAGCAGAGAACATCAAAAGTGTGGTTTTATGCCTCTCCTGAAAAGTGTCAAATTTGAGTTGTGCCCTTATTAACTAAAGGCACCGATATAGGAAATATGAAAGTAAAGCATTCTCGAATTTACTCTCGTAATTGTAACTTCCTCCCTTTCATAAGTTTCCTTCGCTTCACAACGATTTATGTAAAAAGTTACAATATTGTAACTTGCCAAACTCTTCGATAGAGAAAGACGTGTCAATTTGTTAGTATCTGATTGAGCAAGAATTTATTATAGTTTGGCTGCGACATTTCAGCTTTATTTTAAGAATTGTTGAGGTGGTTTATTAGGTAACTTAGTTTTAATTGGTTATGTTTAGAAAAGATTAGTCGTAGGATACGTTTGATCAAAAAGTTTGAGAGCGACGCGTTTTAATATTCATAATTATGCTACGTATATAAAATCGAAATATCGGGACACAATAAAACTCACAAATCATAGTAAATATCCCTTTTTAAATGAAAATTATGTTCATGTGAAAGTTAAACATACCACAGAGTATTAGAACTTACGAGTATATTGAGTCCTTGTAGAAACTTATATATTGACTTACTTGTTAACCTTAATCCAGCATATAATATTTATGTTTCGCTTTAAACCAAACTCTATTCAACGATTCTCACAAAAATTTCCGTTGAGTGTGCTTGAACCATTTCTATTGAACAAAAGTACTCTTAGAATCCATTAAAATTGAATTTGAATCAAAGCTAACGCAAGTTAAATAGCTAATCTGATAAATATTAAACATTAATGTAAATGGCACCACGTGGTTATTCATTTATTCGTTGAAGGAAATCAAATAATGATAAGCCTCTCATTTCTCGATTTCCGCAGCAGTTGAAACGTTTTAGCGAGAAATCTAAATAAAAGGCAGTAGATCTCTTTGTATGGGTTTTCGTCTGTGGAAGTACTCCAACGTACCTCTTAATGCCACAAAGCTATCCGCTACGGAGTGGAACTCACTGCCATCTCTCTTTAGTCTGCAAAGTTATCGGCTGTATCGGCTTACCATCAGGTGAGATTGAAGCCATAAAGCACGGATAGGTTATATGCTCGCTCTGCTGTGTTCTGGTTTTAAGAGTGTAGTTTTATACAACAATAAGACATAAGACTTAGTGAGTTACCTACTTAGTTCTAAGCTCACTTGGTAGTTACTCTACCTTCTGCGCTATAGGCGTTGGTTTGATTACTCTATGGTACAAACATTTTTGTGAATTAAAAGATGTTGGTTCTCAATCTGAAAACACAAAAAACAGCTTCACGACTTTGATCCCCAGGCACGGTAGATATCCCTTCAGATCTCCCAGTACCAAGTAGGTACTAATTCAAGATTCTTTGAGGATGTCTAAGAGGGGTAGTCAGAGGTACGTCCAAACATTACATTTCTCAATCTGTGTGTTATAATTATTATAAATATGAATTTAAATAAGTACTTATACACCTTCCGCTATCTGGTTTCCATACAAACTATGCTAGATAGTAGTTTTTTAATACAACCAGCAGATGGAACAAGCAGATGGCCCACCTGATATAAAGTGGTGACCACCACCTATAACAAAGCATTGCCTCGTAAGTCACGCACGGAAGGAACGTGCCCTAAGATGCACTGCCCTGCGTCCATCAACTTGAGGTATGCAGATGTTAAGCGTCCATCAACTTGAGGTATGCAGATGTTAAGCCTCATGTGCCTGTAATTACACCGGCGACCACACTCTTCAAACCGAAACACAGCAACGCTGTTTGGCGGCAGAAAAAGGCGTGGTGGTAGTACTTCCCCGGACGAGCACCTCAAGGAGCTTTACTACTCTTAAAAGTCTATAAAGTCTAAAACTGTAATGTGCACTAATATGCATTTATGTAACGTCGTAATGCCACGAAGGTCGTTTGTTCATTCTTACGTTCTCTATGTGAGGTAATAAATATGTTACAGGCAGAGTAAATCGCTCAACATCAGTTGGTCATAAACCTGGAGCCGTAACATGAAGTCTTATTGCTATTCAATACCTTTGAATCACTGGCATTTGATAAATAAAATGACTTTTATGCTGTCGTGATACAGTTCATTTTTTAACGTAGTTTTAACAATTCAGAATACAGAATCGCTATAAAACTTGTCAGTCATTTGTCTATGAAACTACCTTTGTTTAACTTAACACACAAAGTTATATTTCGTCTCTTTCTCTCCAGCCTAAAGTTAAACAGGAGAGACACAGACAGTAAGCTTCTTGTATCCATAAGCGTCACAGAATTGAGCCAATCGTTTCGACAATTCAGTCATACGTTTTTCAGTCCATTACCCTTTTTCATCTGAGCCGAGTTAAGCTGATTACCGATGCACCGGCGATGGACATCATGCGCAGATCCCATCACGGTATTACGTTCAATGTCATGACGAATCAATCTAAAACAATTCATAATTATGTGTTGTCAGCCTCTTAATCTTTTTAAAGCGAGGTCACAACGACTGGCTCAAGTAGCTTAAATTATTATACGGCATCAAATAGCAAAAGAAAAAGTTGGAGCTAAGCCTTAACCTTGTTACCATGGGTAATAAAGGGCGTTGATTTTTATTAATATCGTCATTACCTGGATTAAAACATTGCTTTTTTCCAACTCGTGCAATTCTAGGTAGCATTGCACGAGTTGAAAAAGATGAGGTTTTTAAATAGATTCAAGTTTTATTTAATGTTTAGGCTAATTCAGCAATTGCATTGTGTGTGTGTGCAATAACTTCATGCTATACAATCTCACTATAGTGTAATCTATAGTAATAGTGATATAGTGTGATTGTTATATAGCCAAATAAAATAAGGTAGACAATCTGACAGTTCTATAAAAATCCAGTTAATTATCATCATTAGCATGTGTTATAGCTATGTCCCACAGTCGACTTATACAAGCTTATGATGATGGTCAAAAGTAGGTCATGTTGGCACTAGAATGCCGTATAAGGCATACATACAGGTTATACAGATAGGTTATTATTATATATATAGGGTTTATACAAATATGTACAGGTGCGGCTTTGCCCGATAAATCAGTCGCACCAATCAATTTAACTTCGGCATTGTTCGATTAATCTTCGGAAGTTGAAGCCCTCACAATCCCTCCCTCACTATTTCAACGGTGAATTAATCCATTGAAGTGTCACTCATCTAGAATAAGGAAAACAAAATAGACAGCCCTGATCGTATCGGGTATTGAATGGCTGATTCGCTAGAACGCTAAGTAGCTAGGGTTGTCAGTTAGAAAAGAACATATTTCAAATATATTTGTGTATGGCTCGTCCGTTGTATTATTTTTTTATACAACTTACTGATGGAACAAGCAATGGTCCACCTGATGATAAGTGGTAACCATCACCTATAACAAAGCATTGTCTCGTAAGTCACACAAGACAGAAACGTGTCCTACGATGCACTACCCTACATCCATCAACTTGAGGCATACAGATGTTAAGCCTCATGTACCTACCTGTAATTACACCGGCGACCACACTCTTCAAACCGAAACACAGTGTTGCTACTTCCCCGAACGAGCCCATCACAAAGAGCTCTACTACACTATGCCTATTTCTACCACTAAGAAGCGTAGTTGTGTTTCGGTTAAAGGGTCTGAAATAACACATACCTATATATTATATAACAGACACATAATATATTACAACACATGCACATGAGGCTTAACTTTTTTGTGCCGCAAGACGATGAGCACGCAGGAGCCTGCATTGTAGGGCATGCTTCTATCATCCGTGACATGCGATGCAATTTGTCAAAGGTAATGGTTACCACTTAACATGTGGTGGGCCAACTGATTGTTTCATTAACAAGAAATATAATTAAAAAACTGAAATAATCTACCATCAGGTGAGATTGAAGCCAAAGAGACATTCTATTAAACATAAAAAAGAAATTATAAAAACTCAATTATGATGAATGAAACACATTTACACATTTTTCTTCTTAAATCATTTATCCTTATATTGAGGACACAGCCCTAACAATGCAGGATACGGTATACGAGAATGAACTCTAAATCTGAAGGTTAAGAGTTATTTCAGTAGTTCCGTGTAACGAGACGGTTCTTGTGCATCGTTTACATCGTAGATAAGTTGGAATAGAAGAGTTTTAGGTCAAGGAAGGTCTATATAGTCGTATATTAGTATGGACGTATTTAGGTAACGGGGCACCAATTTTTGAAGGATCGTTTCTACTTTTAGAAACTTAATCAATTGAATTTGTACATATCGACCCTCTCAGCTCAGTTGGTAATACCTCTGCCTTCCGCTCGGTAGGCCAAGGGTTCGGTCCCCACCGAGAACAAACATGACTGTGGTGAACTGTTTCAGACGACGTTCGTTCTCCGTCTGGGTGTTATAATGTGCAATATTTGTTATTGTATTCATTTCAACTTTATTAAAAAGGTTTGAAAGTTTACTAATTCTTTAGCCAAAAAGTATATCTTTAAAGAATCTTGAATTTTTTCTTAGAGGTGATCTTGGTACTAACCCCCGGTGTCTGATAGCGCGATCAACACTAATCGGTTGTCAAGTCACTTGCTATATTTATCTTATTTGAAGTAAAAGTTGAAATAGCAAGAGGCTTGACAGCTCATATGTTTATCGAGCTTTCAGGAACCGGGGGTTCTATTAAATAATAATACATATTGGGGGACATTTCAACACAGAACTATCTCGCCCCAAACTAAGCCACCGCTTGTGATATGGGGACCAGATAGCTGATATACTACTTATATACTTTTTTTTGTAAATACATGCAATAATACTAACTACTGCAAAATGTGGGTATGTGCCAAATGTAATGTTTGGACGTACCTCTGACTACCCCCCTTAGACATCCTCAAAGAATCTTGAATTAGTACCTACTTGGTACTGGGAGATCTGAAGGGATATCTACCGTGCCTGGGGATCAAAGTCGTGAAGCTGTATCTTACATGCCTTATAATATTATATAACACCCAGATAGAGAACAAAAATCTATGTTCATCGCACAAAATGTTTGTTCTCGGTAGGGATCGAACCCAGGACTCACGGCGCAGAAGGCAGAGACACTACCAACTGAGCTGTGAAAGCCTAGGTATCAAAGTCATGAAGCTATTTTCTTTTGTCATGAAGCTTTCAAAAAACTATACGAAACCATGTAGCAGTTTTGTTAAAAAAATAGTATTCAATTTCTGTTATTTCCACACTGAATACACCCCTATACATTAAGTCAGGAGTACGTTGTTGTCAGAATAAAATTGGTTAGAGAGACGATCTGAATGTTAATGTGGAACATTGGATGTTCCAAACTATGGCTGAGAAGGTCGCTGGCAAGAGTAGTAGAGCTCTTTGTGAAGGGCTCGTCCGGGGAAGTACTACCACCACGCCTTTTTCTGCCGCCAAGCAGCAACGCTGTGTTTCGGTTTGAAGAGTGTGGTCGCCGGTGTAATTACAGGCACATGAGGCTTAACATCTGTATGCCTCAAGTTGATGGACGCAGGGCAGTGCATCGTAGGGCACGTTCCTATTGTGCGTGACCTACGGGGCAATGTTTTGTTTATAGGTGATGGTTACCACTTAACATCAGGTGGGCCATCTGCTTGTTCCATCAGCTAGTTGTATAAAAAAAAAAAAAAAAAAAAAAAAAAAACTTATTTTTTTATAGTTAACAGGTTTTACTCCTCCGACGCCTTTTTAAATGCAATTTATAAAAAAATATAAGAATATACATTGATAGTAAGTAAATAAATAAATTGGCCGTCAAAAACTTTTATTATATAACTGATAACAAAGCATTGCTTCGTAGGTCACGATAGGAACGTGCCCTACAATGCACTGCCCTGCGTCCATAGAGGCATACTGATGTTAAGCCTCGGGTGCCTGTAATTACACCGGCGACCGCACTCTTCAAACCAAAACACAGCGTTGCTGCTTGGCGGCAGAAAAAAGCGTGGTGGTAGTACTTCCCCGGACGAGCCACACAAAGAGCTCTACTTCTCTTCAAACAGAAACACAGTAACGCTGCTTGGGGTAAACAAGAGAGCGAAGGAGCGAGAAAAAACAGGCATGGCAACCAACCATCCTTTATTTCTATTTATATTTATATATGTACAGTAGTCTATTTATATTTATAAATGCAATCTTTCTGGATGGATGGAATGGATGGCAAGGAGCCCCTCGCCATCCAGATTGTCTGGAAGAGATCACTTTTTAACCATAAGACCGCCCATTGTACATTTCTCTAGTTGTTATTATTTCTTTCCTTCTCTTAACAGACTAAATCTTGTCTGGTCAAATAATTTAGAGAAACCAATTTAAGAGAAACCCCTAAACGTCTGTATTACTAATATTTTATCAATAGATTTACAATAAATCAGTAATTTGATCTCTCAGATTTCGGTGAATGTTTAAGCTTGAAAGCTTGAATCTCCGTTAGACATTATCTCAATGTTCTAGCACAATCTTCCCCTTTGTTCTTAAAACGTTTCCGGAAAACCGGTAGCCGTCTTTAGTAGTCGACATAAAATACAAACACAGGAACAGGAAAACGAAGGCGGGAGGGCCTACCCGATGCACTGACGACATTGTTAGGACCGCGGGAAGTCGGTGGATGGAAAGGGCTCAGAATCGTTCTTCCTGAAACGTATTTTTTTTTATACAACTAGCTGATGGAACAAGCAGATGGCCCACCTCATGTTAAGTGGTAACCATCACCTATAAACAAAACATTGCCCCGTAGGTCACGCACAATAGGAACGTGCCCTACGATGCACTGCCCTGCGTCCATCAACTTGAGGCATACAGAAGTTAAGCCTCATGTGCCTGTAATTACACCGGCGACCACACTCTTCAAACCGAAACACAGCGTTGCTGCTTGTCGGCAGAAAAAGGCGTGGTGGTAGTACTTCCCCGGACGAGCCCTTCACAAAGAGCTCTACTACTCTTGAATAGGGGAGGCCTATGTCCAACGGTGGACTTCTTAGGCTGTTGATGATGATGATAAAATAAAAAGTTGGTCAGTTTTGTTAGGGCACCAGTGGTCTAGTGAGAGTGGCCCAGCATTCAGATCGAAAGGTACAGTTATTAACTAGCTCCTCGGATGTGGCTGGGGAAGTACTAGCACTATGCCTATTTCTTCCGCAGCTTTGCTGTTTTGCTTTAAAGGGAGTGGTTGCCGGTTAAATTACAGGCAATGAAGATATATGTATAGAGGAAGATGGGGGAATGCCGATCACCTGAGAGAAAAATGCTCTATTTGTTTTTTCATTGGTCTTATGCTAGTTTTGAGAGACTCTGCCTGCTCAAGCGTTACAACCCCTGCGCTGCAGCGTGCTCGCTGTGTTATAAAGCACCTTATTTAATAAGTTTTTCGAGTGAGCGATATTACCCGACACGATCGCCATTACCCCTGCTTCTCCTACCTCAAGTTGATGGAAGCAGGGATAAGGCAGAGGAAGGGGGCAGAGTAAAAACCACTGTCTCCTGAAACACAGTATTAGCTAGTTCTGGAGCCTTTGGATTCAATACTGAATTGTACTTAAATATTTATGTCAATAAGGTAATATGTTTTGAACATTTATTGCGTACTAGTTGCGCCCCGCGGTTTCACCCGCGTAGTTTTTAGTTTTTATTTAATTCCGATCATTTTCATATTTATTCACCTTTTAAACCTTCCCTGGACTTCCACAAATAATTCAAGGCCAAAACTAGCCAAATCGGATCAGCCGTTCCCGAGTTTTAGTGAGACTAACGAACAGCAATTCATTTTTATATTATAGATAGATGACTTGCGAGGTGATACGCGTGGCATATTGTAGGTGATGGTTACCACTAAACATCAGGGCCTTTTGCTTGTACCATCAGCTAGCTAGTACAAAAAACGGCTGTCATTTAGCGACCACCGTTTCAACTAAAATCGAATTGGTATAACTTATAATGCTGATAATTGTGAGTGAAGTTGTTAAATTCAGCTGCTTCTTGGAAAGTGCCGAAGTACCAATTAGTGGAGTAAACATCATTATGAACTTGCAGACTACGATTCCTCGACACCTGAAACTTTGTCCAACTTAAGACGCAGGCCACCGTCGAAGAACTCTTCGTTCACACGTTTCAACATTTTAAATCAAAATCAACATCACTTTGAAACGTATACTAGGTGAATCTACCGCTAAAGCCAATGATTTTAAACTACTGCAGTTGTGAAAAATCTTAAACAAAATTGTTTTCAAACTACCATAATGACCTAAGAAAGTTCTAGTCCAAATTTTGTCTGCCAAAAATGTATCTTAGCCTTCTTATCTAATCACTAGGTTCTTTTGAAACAGTGTGGTGAAAGGATTTTAAGTGCGCCTCAAGACTCTTTTCGAGCACTTGGCTCATGTTATGGAAATTGTTAGGTTCTACAACAACCAAAAATCTATATAGTACGAAAACTAGAAAATCCTTTTTTTGACATGCAAAATGTTTCACATTTTATTATGATCCATTACCAACATTTTGAATTTTTTAAATAAAATGATCATGCACAAATCTTTAAATGCGTAGAATTTCTAGTATTTTTTTTTGTGATAAGATGTAAATAATTTTATCCTTCTTACTAATATTATAAATGCGAAAGTTTGTAAGTATGGATGAATGGATGTATAACTATAACTACAGAACGGCTGAACGGATCTTGGTAAAAATTGGCACAGAGATATTATAGTCGTAGTACCTGGATCTAAAACTACGCGGGTGAAACCGCGGGGCGCTACTTAACTTATAGTTCGAATTGGTTTACAAAATATAACTAAGTTTGTATAATGAACGATTTTCGAGGAGAACCCTTTTTATCAGTCAAAATATCTCTCAAGACAAAAGTGAAGTGTGCCATGGACGTCCTTCTACCAGATAAAATAATTGTAGAAAATTACAGTTAACTTTCCTAAAATACAAGTGCCTACAACCCAAAATAATTCACAACCATCCCATTCAAAGCGTCGCCCTAAATTACCTTCTCAACTTCGACCCTGCATGACCGCATACATACGCCATTACGCCATTTGATAATAATAATCATTTATTTCAGGCAACACAGTAAAAAAGATCTTAAAAATACTGGGCCCATAGCATAAATACCTTACAAACTAAAATATATATATAATTATACTAGCTGAACCCGCGGCTTTGCACGCGCCAAAGAATTGAAAGTTTCATACAAACTTTCATCCCCTATTTTATCCCCTTGGGGGTAGAATTGATCAAAATCCTTTCTTAGCGGATGCCTACGTCATAACATCTACCTGCATGCCTAATTTCAGCCCGATCCGTCCAGTGGTTTGGGCTGTGCGTTGATAGATCACTATGCCAGTCAGTCAGTCAGTCAGTCACCTTTGAGTTATATATATTTAGATGACTTATTTAACTAGCACGTAGAGACTGCGACGTGAAGTGACATTTGAAGCTGTCATATTACTTATTAATAACTTAACAAAGTGGCCCCTTCTTGTCACACGATGCTAACTAGCGGAGACCTTTGCTATAACCATGTAGGTATGTGCACTTTTGAGACTGTTATGTGTGAAAAGTATCTCTGTCATCCAGTCAGGGCTTGGAGAAGTTTTTTATACAACTATCTGATAGAAAAGCAGATGGCCCACCTAATGTTAAGTGGTAACCATCACCTATAACAAAGCATTGCCTCGTAATTCACGCACGATAGGTGCCCTACGATGCACTGCCCTGCGTCCATCTTCTAGGCATCCGGCGACCACACTCTTCAAACTGAAACACAGCCAAAGTAGTAAAAGTGAACTAGTTTCATAAGATCGGTAAAATTGCGTGGAGTTGCTACGTCTTGACTTGGGCAGCTGATTCTTCTTTAGTTAAATAACATCTGTGGAGTGGGACAGTTCGTAGCTTCCATGTTTTAGAGGCATAAAATTTTGTTCAGGAGACTTTTTGTCGTGTTTGAAAGGACCTCTTTTGAGGGGCACTTCAAACCCTTTCGCCACATAGCAAAAAACCTTCAGGTTCATTCAGAGCCCCCACCAAATCTCCACGAAGGTTCTTAGGTTTTTGTAGTTGTGTAAAAGTGTCTACACGCCAAAAGACGCTGGCCCGCCGGCTTTACCCGGCAGGTTTGGTGTGGATACCCAAAAACTTTAACTCATCATCTTCCTCCCATGCTAAGTGCTGAAGCTAAAACAATAAAAACCATACAAAGTAAGTCTAAGTAGTGTCTGCCCGCGACCACGGCTATTGCAACATAGCCGAAACATCGGGAAATTATTAAAGGTAAAACGCGATAAATACCCGTGTAATATTTCAAATTAATTATGTGTTATGATCGCGAAAGTTTAAAAAACACCATACAAAGTAAGCCTGGCAGCCTAAACCACCGAGAAAAGCCGTTGGGCCGTGCAGCCGGCAGGTTTGGTGGTAGACACCTTAAAACGACACGACAGTTTAGGTGTCCGTAGAACTGCTATGATGAATAAATATATAAACACAAGATGCGATTGAGTTCGTAACAGTGAGGGCGAACTGAGAGGAAATTGTCATAAAAAACCCGACAAGTGCAAAATAAAAATTATTCTTACAACAGAAACAGCTTTTTGTAAGTTAATTGCCATCTTTTAGTATATTAGAGGCAGTGGATAGCACTTAACTGGCTAGCTCCATTTTGTGAAAAAAGCTTTACCTACAGTACACTTAATGAGTCTGAGTTTCAAAGTAGTTTCAGTTCTCGACTAGTGCTCTGGCACTTATTAATCACTACATAGTATAAAACAAAGTCGCTTTCTCTGTCCCTATATTCCTATGTCCCTATGTATGCTTAAATCTTTAAAACTACGCAACGGATTTTGATGCAGTTTTTTTTAATAGATAAAGTGATTCAAGAGAAAGGTTTATATGTATAATACATGCATGATATAGTAGAAAAACAATGTGCACCCGTGCGAAGCAGGGGCGCGCGGGCGGGTCGCTAGTATTAAAAATAATACAAATTGATTAAATTTATTAATTGCGTGTTATTAAACATTAAAATAATGTAAGGTAATGGCCTGTAAAACGCTACGCGCAATGAATGCACTAATCTTTTTCCACCAAAACTTTTTGTTTTGTATTAGGGTAGGTAAGAGTAGTAGAGCTCTTTGTGAAGGGCTCGTCCGGGGAAGTACTACCACCACGCCTTTTTCTGCCGCCAAGCAGCAACGCTGTGTTTCGGTTTGAAGAGTGTGGTCGCCGGTGTAATTACAGGCACATGAGGCTTAACATCTGTATGCCTCAAGTTGATGGACGCAGGGCAGTGCATCGTAGGGCACGTTTTTAATGTGCGTGACCTACGGGGCAATGTTTTGTTTATAGGTGATGGTTACCACTTAACATCAGGTGGGCCATCTGCTTGTTCCATCAGCTAGTTGTATAAAAATAAAAAGGTTGTGTATTTTTATTACATGAACTGATCAAAATAAAAACTACTAGTGCATTACGAAGATGGTCAGTAGTTAAACTCTTTGTGAAGGGCTCGTGTGTGGGCTCTTGCCTGGTTCTGCCGTCAAGCAACTACTGTGTTCCCGTTTGAAGAGTGTGGGTACCATTTTGTCTTAAGGCTCCGGCGACAGCGGCTCACAATTTCGAGGTGCGATTGGCTATTATTTCATTTTATTTCATTTCGGGGAGGTTGTTTGAAAGAATAACTCTAAAGTGACACGCATAAATACTGTTCGAACACAAATAATATAAGGGAAACATGCCCGAATCCGAAATCATTTTGGTATTAGTATATGTTTGGTCTTACGTTTACCTAATACCAAAATGATTTCTGACTCAAGCACATTTCCCTTATATTATTGTATTATTTGTGTTCGAACAGTATTTATGCGTGTCACTGGATAGTTATTCTTTCAAACAACCTTCCCGAAATGAAATAATAGCCAATCGCACCTCGAAACTGCGAGCCGCTGTCGCCGGGCTCTTAAGACCTACGAGTATATGCCTCAAGGTGATGGACGCAAGGTTGCATCAAAAGGCATGTTCTTTACTTGTGTGTCTACCAATGCATGCTTTGTTATACGCGAGGTTACCTTAAGATCAGGTGAGTTATCTGCTTATACTTGTGCAACTACATCAACCGATAACTGTACAAGATGTTTGAGTCTTACTATAAAATAAAGGTAAAAGATTCGGGATAAGAGTTCTCGGAAAAGGTGGGTTTCAATTTTATTGTGACGGAGTGAATTCGCTCACAGTTTGTTATTAATAAAACTTTAAATAATTAAATAAAATGAAACAAGCATCTCCGCTTCAAATGTAAGAAGTTCATTTAAAAGGTTTTCAGTGTAAAGACCATAAATCTGACAATATTTAGTTTTAGATTTCATTGTATTAAGGTTTTCCTTTACTTTTGAGAATCATAAAGATTTTATGACTTCCATAAGGTATTATAAGATTTATTAGATTTTACAAGAGCTATGAGCTGGAGTACGTGAGTTCGGATCCAGCGTGGTTTCTATTGTTACTATACTATTTTGTTTCCTATGACTTTTTTGAGAGAATGAAGTTAAAAAAATTCTATTTGCATTTTTACTAAGATTATTTCAAACTGTACATATTGTACTCATAAGATATTTTTTATTTGAAATGTTGAGGATGCGAATCAAGTTCGTAAAGTGTATCTAAAAGCATGTGTATTCTATTTAACATTCCGTTTTATTCACCGCATCTATTTTGCACAATGGACTCGTCGAAATTATTGAAATATGGTTCATTTGCAAGATAGTGGCTCTCGGGGAAATAACGTAGTTATTGAGTTAGCAGCCGGCGCAGCTTTCCTTTTACTATCATCAATGTAATTGTTTTCTGCTCTTAGTACCTTTTACCAGCTAAATAGCTCATTTACAATGTATAAATATTGAATTTTATGTTATTATTATTACAATTTCTGCAAAGTACCTTATTCTGATTATTTTCTAGTTTTTAGTAATCTATAACTATAAGAATCAAAGTCCTGACTGACTGACTGACATATAGACAACGCACAGCCTAAACCGCTGGTCGTAGAGACTTGAAATTTGAGGAGTACATACTTCTTACAGCGTAGACGTGTACTAAGAAGGGATTTTTCAAAATTCAATTCCTAAGGGTGTAAAAAGGGTTGAAAACGTTTGTATGAAAAATCGTATTCCTTCAACCTAGGAACTTGAAACTTAGAGGACAGATACCCTAAATTCAATAATTAGGTATGTCATTTTTGGTTTTTGAGAACTACCCCCAATAAGGGTGCAAAGGGGTGTTGTAGTTTGTATGGGAGTTTTTTAACGAGTGGTTCGATTGATTTCAAACTTGCAGTAAATATACTTCTAAATAAATAATTAAGAATTACATTTTTAGTTTTTGTAAACTACCCTTAATAAGGGTGCAAAGGGATGTCAACGTTTGTACGAGAATTTTTGTACGCGTAGTGCGATTGACTTGAAACTAAAAGTAGATAAATAACAAAAAAATATACTAATTTAGGGTTTTATCTCGGGAGAATGCGCTAGCGGCATCAGAGGCGCAGCGGTGGCGGGCGAAGCGCGGGGCGGGGCCCTTAGCGGGCCTAGCTGGGACTTGGACCGCTGTATCTAAGTACTTAGGCGCAAAAGTACTAAACTACGCGGGTGAAACCGCGGGGCACAGCTAGTGTTTGATAAAATCTGTAAAATTTTGATAATATTGTAATGACAAAGAATGGTATTTTTATTTGTATTTATAACTTTCATCACTTTTTTGTAAACTGTGACTTTGCCCGAAATATATATAACTAACAAAGTTGATACTTGAAAAGTGCGAGGGACCAATAATAATGGCCTATAAACCACATAAATGTATCAAAATGTAATATAATATTGACAAGAATTAAAACATTTTATTTATATCGGTTGAATAAATCAATAAACACAATTATTGCCATTACATTAGAGACTTGCATGATGTAACCGGCGCCGCCGTAGTTAATACCAGCAGATATAACTACACGTCTTAATCAAAACTTAATCACTTAACAAACAAGCCAGCCGGCGGAGACGTAAGCTTAAACCTTGCTTAGTTCCTACTTAGAATTGAATTAACAATCTTGGACCAAGTTAAGTTGGTTGCAATCTGAATGCAACTTAGTTGTAGTTGTGCATAAGAGCTATTATTCTTCAACTACAATGGATGTGGTGGATGCAGGTTGGGTGGACCATGTCCTGATGACTGGCTTTGTTTATTTATTAGTTGTACTAAACCTCACTTTACTAGTTTATTGGACGAGTGAGTGAAGTGAACTGAGACCTGATTGATAAAATGATTTCTATCAGCTATCGGGTTTTCATTGAACAAACTTACTTCATAATAAAACGTCCACTCATATTTAATTTTCTCTTCTCGTATACCTGATTGGATTTACTTTTATAAAAGTTTTGACTATTTTGTATTTGCTTTTTCATTCAAAATTATATATGTCTTGCGTAATTCACATAATGTCCGTAATGGGAGAAGCCACTAGCTCCTGAAACACAGTTTCTTAACTAGTTCCGGAGCCTATGGATTCAAATTACTGTGCGTATAGTAATCACTACATAGTATATAACAAAGTCGCTTTCTCTGTCCCTATGTCCCTTTGTATGCTTAAATCTTTAAAACTACGCAACGGATTTTGATGCGGTTTTTTTTATAGATAGAGTGATTCAAGAGGAAGGTTTATATGTATAATACATGCATAATATAGCAGAGAAACACTTTGCACCCTTGCGAAGCCGCGGCGGGTCGCTAGTAAGTCAATAAAACACATTTTTACTTTTAACTTTTGAGCGGACGTTTTAAGAATACTACAATTAAAAAAAATGAACTTTTCACACAGCATTATCTTAAGCTAAGAAAAGCTTATTTCCTCTCCATTCGATTCCATTCGAAGTTTGTCTAAAAGAGACTGCACATAATTTACTTGATGGTTGAAATTTTCCTTTAATGCTTTCTTTTGTGTACCTACAATAAAGTGTTTATCTATTTACTAGCGACCCGCCCCGGCTTCGCACGGGTTCAAAGTGTTTCTCTGCTATATTATGCATGTATTATACATATAAACCTTCCTCTTGAATCACTCTATCTATTAAAGAAACCGCATCAAAATCGTTGCGTAGTTTTAAAGATTTAAGAGTCCGGTGACAGCGGCTCGCAATTTCGAGGTGCGATTGGCTATTATTTCATTTTATTTCATTTCGGGGAGGTTATTTGAAAGAATAACTCTAAAGAAACACGCATAAATACTGTTCGAACACAAATAATACAATAATATAAGGGAAATGTGCTTGAGTCAGAAATCATTTTGGTATTAGGTAAACGTAAGACCAAACATACTAATAACAAAATGATTTCTGATTCGGGCATGTTTCCCTTATATTATTGTATTATTTGTGTTCGAACAGTATTTATGCGTGTTTCTTTAGAGTTATTTTTTCAAACAACCTCCCCGAAATGAAATAAAATGAAATAATAGCCAATCGCACCTCGAAATTGCGAGCCGCTGTCACCGGAGCCTTAAGCATACATAGGGATATAGGGACAGAGAAAGAGGCTTTGTTTTATACTATGTGCAAAACACAGAGATTTCAAAGTAGTTCTTCAAAAAGAATACTCCCAAAACATATTGCATGCCAGAGACAGTAAAACAAGAACTCTAGACGGGGAATGAATTCATTTGACACAACACGACAAAGCGCCACATTGTAGAGTAATGGCATCAAGATGCAATCCTATTCCTCTTGCAAAGTTGGATATAGAGATAGTTGTACGTGAGACAACAGGCGGTTCCGGGCTTGTTACATTGTTGGGTTCGTTTATTACATTGCATCCTCTGCAGATTGTTAGTTCGTCTGAGCTGAGATAGCTCTCGTGACGTGGTTCTAAGTCCGCCGTAAGACCTCATAGACATTGCTTAGGGGCTGATAGCTGGGTCAACAATACAAACCTACCAAAGCACGGCACGGAATCTTTTGTTATTCTACTTGCTAATAGTATAGTGCGCGTCACGCAAAAAGAACGCCGGAAGGAGGAGGAGGGGTGTGATGGCGCGAGTATTTTGTGTGTGCAAACACATCCCCTCCACTGTTTTCAAGCGTTTTTTTGGCTGACACCCGCTATACCAGCACATGGACTACCTGATATTAAGTGGTAACCATCACCTATAATAAAGCATAGCCTCGCAATCACTCGCACCCCCTCCCCCTCTTTTCGGCGTTCTTTTTGGGTGAAGCGACCTATACTTGTGCGATACATCGCTCAAGTGTTAGGTAAGCGTGGCATAGACTGTGTTGGAGCACCACAGTCACATTTTACTATCTACTAGTGTCCTAGAATGTTCTGCTCAAACGTCGCCTACATCATCGCTTACCATCAGGTGAGATTATAGTCAAACGACGGTTTATTTTATAAAAAAACTACACAATAAAAATAACATTCACAAAAATATCTACAAAACCAGTAACGACGGTCAATAAAATAAAACTTGTCAAATTACTCAACGACTTCCCACCTTAAATAGAGAAGTCACAGTATCTACAGACAATGGGTCAGAGCACAATAGCAGAGTTCGCGAACAAAACCAACGGCGATAGCGAGCTCTGTGTGACGTATGAATTGTCTGCGTCGAATGAAATGTTGCTTGGCTGGTTATTGGGAGTTTTCATTGAGACGTACAACATAGCTACGCAAGTAGTGATATTGAAACTTGGTACATATGGGAGCTACTTAGAAATATTCGGCTATAAAAACTATGTAAAATAAAAATCATAATAGTCTTTATTCAGTACGATCACAGGGATCACATTGAAGTCAAATTAATGAATTTTATTGTATTTTTTTTGTATTTCTCGCTGTTGGAACTAGTAGATGGCCTACCTGGTGTTAAGTGGTAACCATCACCTTTAAAAAAGTTAGCTTTGTAAGTCACGCGCGATAGGAACGTGCCCTACGATGCTTTCAAGTTAATTATTCTTGGTAACAGATAGAAAAAACTTTATGGCACACAAAAGATATAAAAAAACTTAAAACTACAGAGTACAATAAGAATTAGAACAATTATACAAAAATTATCTATATAAATAAAAAAAATTAAGAATAAAAAGTTCCGTTAAATAAAACACCGAACTGAGAGAAACCGCTCTATTAAATTTATATAAACTAATAGAAACGGTCTCTAGAATAATATTGAACCAAATAAGAAAATGCCGGTATACCGAGTCTGTCAGTATAATTGAAACCAGCTTATACAGGTTGTAAAAAAACTCTCAAAACTTGGAATTTTCAAATCATGCTTTTCTAATTGTTTTAGTTTTAAAATGTGATTGAAAAAGGTGATGAAATCATGATTATGCTTTCAATTTTTGAATGAAATTTGGTTCTTTCAGTTGAACGTGCTTATTTTTTTTAAGTCAACAGTATCGGCAAACCAGTTTTCTTATACAAACGAGCCTTTTATACTGAACAAAGTTTTTATTTATTTTGAAACTGTATGATTGATTGAATTGAAATACTTTATTTTACACCAAATAAAACATGGGTACACTCAAAATGCTTGTAGCAAGTCTATTGTAACAGAATTGTCGGGAAAATAAGCTAATACGCGATAAATACCCGTGTACATTCAATACACCCTGTATAAGTTATCAGGTCGAACGATTTTTCTTCGATAAACAGCCTCCATTATTTTAAGCTACAAACGAAAACTTCTTTCAATAATTGTTTAGCAAACGCCTTGATTAAATAGTAAATGATTTTAGTTTATTTCAGGCCAGAGACGAAATCCTAACAATTATTTATTTAGGTCACCTCATTGAATTTCACGACGGGCGAAAACAGTTCGAAAAGAGGCAATTTTAAGCCTTCTTTTATTGTGATTGGTTATAGTACACTTTACTCTTTTTCGAGACAATAAAGATAGAAAAGAAGAGAAAGAACGCCTCATTTCGGAGATAAGTGACTGAAACACTTATTTACGGGAATCTTTATTTTTACGCAGGAAACAGTGTTTCGAAAGAACTTGTGACATGACTAGAAGAAGGCTCGTTCATCATCATCATCCACAGCCCGACTTCACCCATTGCTGGGCCTCCCAGTTTCTGCCATCTGGCACGATCCTGTGCCAGTCTAACACATTCTTGACCGACTTCAAAAATCAGAGGAGGGTTTCAATTCAACTGCAATTTTTTTATGCTTGTTACCTCAACTTTTTACTGAGTGGACTGATTTTGATATTTTTTTGTAATCTATAAGTGGTGCTTGCTATGTGGTATTAAAATTTGAGGTAAATCTAACGAGTAGTTTTGAGATAAAGTAGTATGAGTGTATTTTCCGGTGTATTGGAGTCGGGTTTTTCTCAAAAGAGTTATCTCGTTAACATTCAGCTTGTTTCCTCATAAAGAAGAAAAAGTCAGTGCCAGTACTATCAAACGGTGAAGCAAAAATCGCTTTAAAATCGGCATGGCGTATAGAACCGAAAAATTAATAAGACATGTGTGAAGTTGTGCGTAAAATTTTTTTCGAGGCGCATTTAAAATCCTTTCACCACACTGTTTCGTAAGAGTTAGTGACACAAGAAGAAGACGACCGCCAACAAACATTCCCTTTTCAATAGACCATAACTATCATGTTACTTAGTTAACATAACATCTACTCGAACCCCACCTGTTCAATCCCATATCTAATCAACAACATTGATCTTACATTGTATGAACATCAAAAGCACGTGTTTTGATTAACAATGGTTATTAACACAATGTGTATTTGTAAACAGCCTTGAAATAATGGGTAAGCTATATTTGACATTCAGCTTTCTTACTAGTTTGAAGCTGTGTTTCTTGTCAGCTTTTAACTAGTTTCATTTCAAGTTTTTCACACAATAGCTGTTTATAAAAAATTAAGGCCCGTTACATTCTGCCTCATCAAGGCGTGCAAAAATTTGTGTCACAAAAATGGAAAACAATTTAAAAATTAAGTAAATGTCAAATTAAAATTAATAGTAATAATAATTAAACAATTCATGGAAAATTACACAATAAATAGAATGTCAAATAAAAAATAATAATCTAAAACAGTCAAATTTTATAATCTAAATATTCTTTGACATCATAGAAACATTTCTCTTGCAACCAATTTCTTAACCAATTTTCTTAGTGTTATTTTGAGTTTAAAATCAAAATTAGTTGTTTTACGAGTAGCAATAAGTGTAGTATTCTGACTTAGTATGAACTCAGGACACTCTAAGGGATTTCGAAGGGGTGACCAGTATTTCCAAAATATTTTTTGGAACGTCCAAATTTTTTCATTTTGAAAATATACAACGTCCTAATGAAAAAAGATCTAAACTAATCATCTCAAGCTCACATAGTTTTGTTTTATTCATCAATATTCTATACTTTACTTTTAAACTCTTAATAACTTTGTAACTTACTTTTATAATTATCTAATTAACTTTGTTATCTGCTGCAGCCAAAAAGTTTTGACAGCCACTCATCTACATCTCAGTAAATTGGGACATGGTAATAAGTTGGTATGCGTTTACTAACAGTGTAAAGTAAAGAGTAGCTTAATAACTTTCAAAACATTGAAAAACAGTAACTATTAATGAATTTAAGTCTAAGCAACCAAATTATGATATTCGTCTTAGTTTTATATTTATAGTGTTTTTATACATGAAAGAACGCAAAATCCCACTCGCTCGGATATTTAGCGAATAGTTAGCGGATAAGTTTCAGTTTTAGTTTTATTAATAAAAAGAGACGTAAAAAAGGCTTCCACTCAGCATTTGCCATACAAGCCTATAAGACTTTTGAGGCACTGGATTTACAAGATGGCGCGAATATTTATCCAACTCCTCTTTCCAGCTAATCCCCAAACTGTAGTCACCGCCACCATTATCACAAACGTGTACCAATTCGACATCTGCATAACAAGTTCGTTCACCTCGACAATTGCATAGCGTTTTGTAGATAAAGCGTTCGACAAAGAGACGTCACAGCACAAAAGGCTGGAGGAACTCTTTGTGCAGTCGATATTGTCGGTAAACGACTAGGGTTGCCACTTGTAGGGATTCGTCGAGATTCTGTGTGTATTTTTCTATCGAAGCAACGATTTCCTATTAGGTGTACCTACTATCTTTTTCTTAAAACTATTTTGCGCCCTCTCCATCCACAGACATCCCGCAATCCTAACAATGTTTTCAGACCATCGATGACCACGTGACACGCTTTGTCAACAAGTTCTGATTAACATTTATTTCTCCAGACAAGAACCCCAAAATCCCGACATTGGTTTTCAGATTTTCTGTGTTGGCAACCCTACGCACACGTGGACATGCAACAACAAATTACATTTCTAAAAAAATATCTTAAGGTTAGTAGTTGGTATGATCGTTTATATTGTCGTAGATACTAAAACTTTTAAATGCATATAACACTGACTATTACCATTTTTAAGCGACGTGTGACGTCACGGTAAAGGGGCTAATAAATAAATAATAAATAAATAAATAATGCTGGACAATCCACACAGCACTATCTAGCCCCAAAGTAAGCTATTCAAAGCTTGTGTTATGGGTACTAGATAACTGATATATTTAATACATTATATACTTACATAGATAGATATTTTTTTATTATACATAGAAAACACCCAGACCATCGGAACAAATTTCTGCAGATCGCACACAAATTTGTTCCACGGCGGGAATCGAACCCGCAACCTCTTGCGTCGCAGGCAGGCTCTCGCCCGCTGCGCCACAGAGGTCGTCAAATACCTCATACCCGTCAAAGTACTTCTGGCTCGCACATTTCAAAGATATCTTATCACTGAACTTATTTATAAATATTGCAATTACTCTGATGGTTACACAATGTAACTTTTTGGTAGAATAACTAGTTATTTTCGCTGAACTGTGTGTGATGTTATTACAACTTTAAACATTTTTGAAAATATAAAACTACTGAGTACTTACTATGAAAATTATATTTTTTGGTGAACCTACAAAGGTAAAAACAAAGGTACAAGGTATAGGTAAGGGTATAAGGTAACAAAGGTAAGGTTTGTAAGTTTTTATTTATTAAATATTCAGTATTCAGTATATTATATATAGTATATTTTCAAATGTGCGAACTAGAAGTACTTTAGTCTGAGTCTTAAACCACAAACCGAAGCTTCCTCGTATCTCATATCTGTGTGGATGCTGATCTTGCGTTTACATTCAACTATTCTGATTAACTTCTTCATGTCGACGTATGTAGGTAATTAGAACTTGAGGTTGAAACGCTCATGCTCTCCGGAATGTTTGCAGTCTACTATATCTACTACTAGCGATCCGCCTGCGCGATATGTTCACCCAGCTTCGCATGGGTGAACATATCATGCATGTACATATAAACCTTCCTCTTGAATCGCTCTATCAATTCAAAAAACCACATCAAAAACCGCTGCATAGTTTTAAAGATTTAAGCATACATAGGGACATAGAGACATGGGGATATAGGGACAGAGAAAGCGATTTTGTTTTATACTATTATATAGTGATACCTAACTACTACTAACTGTTTCCCACGGCTTTGCTCGCAGGTGTCCGAATGATAATATGGTCTTTGGCAAAATATATAAAGAGATACGGAATTAATGAAGTCTTTAGGCGGTTCTTCAGAGGACTATTTTTACTTCAAGTTTAGCGATTGAGTCACTTACATCTAAACATAATTATAATCTTTGTTTAATTTAGTTGTATGCTTAGTTTTTTGACAAAGTTAAAGATGGCAATAGTTTAAGCATTATTTATCTAAACAACTAGTACTAATACATTTATCGAGATAAGTAACCAAAATAACGAGATGTGGTTCGAAGATTGTCAGTCTCTATAACGAATGAAACAATACAACCTAGATACCAAATCGCATACACCAAACTAACAATACAAGCTACCCACGACCTATGAACTCAATAGACAGAGACTATAAATCTATATAATGACAGAGATACCATCTCGCTCCAATAGAGAAAGCACACGATAAAAGCCTATAGACCCCTCTTGTCTAATGCAGGGTGCTTATATTGTGAATAGTTTCTTCTTTACTACTTTTCACCCGCAGTTTTACTCGTGGGCCACCTGAATTAAATTCAAATATTTTTTATAGCTGTATTTATGCAAACGTATTGATACATACGTATTAAGTTGATGTAAAAAAATCATGTTAAATATGTTGCATTTATTTACTACATAAGATAGTAGGCTCGCAGTATACAGACTGAAATGTTTACTATCTTAATTTGAAACATAATAACATAATCACAGATAACATGAATTTTATCATTAAACATACCGACATGTTCGACCTCGTTTATAAATACGTTTAAAAGAGACATAATGACTGACACTACGAGTAATATCCAACTGCCCACGAGTTCCAAACTAAACGCCTCTCTGTACGATCCGGATTAGTAAAATTGAATTTAGCATTCACTAACGCGTCCGTTTTGAATGCGTAAACTTTATTGATTTGCTCAGAAATGTATCTAGAGGCACAATAATCGACAAACCTCATAGCTCAGTTGGTATTAACTACGCTGTAGTTTGTGTGGGTTCGGTCCACAGACAGAACAAACATTTGTTATCGATCATGGATATAAATAAATAATAAAAATATACTTATTTCAGCAAAAGCAAATAGGTATGAACATACATAGTAAAAGTATTAGATGTCTGTTCTTTAGCTGTGTGTAGTATTAATATTTATAAAAGATGGATACTTATCATTTTATCTGGTTTCCATAGTACACACGGATATAGGCTTCACAAAGTCAAAGAAAATTGACGCTTACCAGAAGAATATAAAAGCGAGTAGTTTTGTCCTGATTGTTACCGCTAAACATCAGGCGTGTTATCCGCTTGTTCTTGATCTGCCAGAATTAAAAAAAAAACAATGTGCTGAGGCAATTGCTAATTTACACCTCGATTCTTACACCTTCCTTTTTAAACCATACCCTTACCGTTCTTTTTAAAGATCCGCGTCACCAGAACTTTTGAACACCCCTTAGTATTGTAGAGCTCTATATTTAATATCGGATATTCTCGTTACATGTGTCGTATCTACCATCTACCTATTGTCGGCGCAGGCTTGAACTCGAAGAACAATTACTGAAGATGAACGATAAAAGACTGTGGTTATATCATTACAACAGAATGAAACTTATAAATATTTTGTACTAGTTGCGCCCCGCGGCTACACCCGCGTAGATTTAAATCCCGGTATTCCCACGGGATAAAAAGTTTCCTATGTGCTATTTCAGATTATAATCTATCTCTTTGCCAAGTTTCATCCAGATCTGTTTACACGTTCAGGCGTGAAAGAGTAACAAACATCCATCCATTCTTACAAACTTTCGTGTTCATAATAGTAAGTAGGATACTCACGATAAAGTCATAGAGTTGGGAGAGTGGGGCCAGCAAGATCACCCGATTTAATTTTGCTTTTATGTGTCACTTGTCACAAAAATAATTAAAAAGTATGTAAATTTCTAGTAATAATCCCACGAAAGTGACAAGAGCTTAAGGCTCCACTCCACAGGCGCTTTCTGCAATTCTGCCTCCTGCGATTGCGTTTTACATTACGTTTTCGGTGATATTTACGTTTTAGATTGCGTGTTACTCGTACAATAGGAGAATCCAATCGCGCGTCCGGACGCGCGTTTAGATCGCGCCTGTGGGCGAGAGGCTTTATTTTCAGTGATCTAGTCTTCGATTATAGTGTACTAGCGACCCGCCCGCGCGCCCCGCTTCGCACGGGTGCACATATCATGCATGTATTACACATATAAACCTACCTCTTGAATTACTCTATCTATAAAAAAACCGCATCAAAATCCGTTGCGTATTTTAAAAGATTTAAGCATATATAGGGACACATGGACACAGGGATATAGGGACAGAGAAAGCGACTTTGTTTTATACTATGTAGTGATTTGTTCAAAGCCTGAAGTCTTATAAAAGTTTATGATGATATGACTTCGTTGTCTGTTCACATTTGTGGTTTCTAGGCAACTACTAAGTCCTACTGATTTATTTGGAACATAATGAAGAAGTACCTAATATGACGACGACAAAAAGGTTCAATCAAAGATGAGGTCCAAAAAGAGATTATAAACCTAAGTGGGGTAGATCGATTGGGGTATGTGGAAGGTTTGTTATATCGGATTTTATTAAACTCTCTATTATTGGGAAAAAATGCCATTGTTTGGCTATTTCTGCGTATTTTATCGGTCCACTAGTTTTATACAAAGCTTCGTAAGTATCTACGGGTGGCCCAAAATTTATCATCCAATTTTGTTTTGGAATAACTTTTTTACTAAATATAAAAGAATATTTTGAGTGATGGGAATCTTCATTCAGACCATATTTTTTTCTGTTAAGTGGAAAAGATGATATCCGGCTAGTGGCTGTAGGCAGTTGGTACACACTGTACCCGTTTTATCACATTTTCTAGCTGCGATTGTCTGAGGCTTGTTGTCAAACTGGGATTTTTGAAGGACTAACACATAGAGTATGAGACCTTAACCTCATTTTTAGTGTATTGTTTGTGGCTCTAATGCATGTAACAGAAAACATATTATTTGGTATAAAAAGCCAACCACCAGTTTAAGCTTTCCTTAAGTTTTCCGTTCTTCCAAAATTAAAGTCCACCGGTGTACACTGTCCTTAAAGGTTTTGATCATCTAAAACTGAACCATGTACCTAAAATTCTTACAAAATAAAATATTTGATTTGATTTGAACCGGAACACAATAAACCTCTTAAGTACCTACTAACCCATGGCAGAACTGCTACAGTACCACCAGATCCCCGCTAATTGTCGTTTCTTGCACAGTTGTAGGAAGTCCGCACTTGACTCAGTTTTAGATAACGAGTGAGGGCCACTTCACGGCGCTTAGTTAAAAATGCATTCAAACTGCTGCTTCGCTTGGGTTGTTAGAAGACGAGGACTGGAAACCCCTTACCTAGGCGTGAAGATTTTATTTTTCTAGCTATTCTGTATACCAAAACATCCAATCACTTGATCTGCCTACCCAAAGGAAGGACGATGTTGCGAGGATTGCGGGCAGTCGTTGGACTGAGGCACCTCGGGATAGTTCTTCCTAGAAATTTATAGGGAAGGCCTGTGTCTAGCAGTGGACCTTGACAGGTTTTTTTTTACAACTTGCTGCTGGAACAAGCAGATACCTGCAGTGCAAGTACCGTTCTTATAGATCTCTTAATTGACATTTAGGATCATCAAAAATTTGTTAAAAATGGTTTCAACAATGGATATTGTTTCTAAATGTAAAATTAAGCGATCGATAAAAACGGCACTTGCACTGCCGATGTTGAGTGGTTACCACCAAAAATACAAAGCATTGCCTCGTAAGTCACGCACGATAGGAACGTGCCCTACGATGCATTGCCCTGCGTCCTTCAACTTGAGGCATACAGATGTTAAGCCTCATGTGCCTGTAATAACACCGGCGATCACACTCCTCAAACCGAAACACAGCGTTGCCGCTTGGCGGCAGAAAAAGGCGTGGTGGTAGTACTTCCCCGGACGAGCCCTTCACAAAGAGCTCTACTACTCTTAATATAAGGTTGATGATCCGATTGCTCAATCATGATGAAACTGAAAATGTTATATTTTTGATTTGACATTATTATTATGTATGTTACCGTCGTCTATTATCCCGGATCACTACAATCTAAATCTCTTCAAGGCAAGAGTGAATAGGTTTCTTCTAGACCGTTCTGCTCCAACGTCGGCTACATCGTCGCTTACCATCAGGTGAGATTGTAGACAAACGACCGTTTATGCCTTATAAAAAAAGTACTTATCAAGAATATAACCTTTTCAGTCTCATCAACACACACTTATAAAAGCTCGATTATATTCTTACGAGATATTATTTTTCAAATCTCGAACAGTATTCCTTCTAAGATGTACATTTTGGGTACAGCTGAGCATTACGTAATAAATTATGTTAATAAACTGCTGGTCGTAGATTTATTTGTTTACTTAAACATCAATTTGTAAACCTGCGTCGCATGAGTTCTGCGGGATTTAGAAAAATCTAATTAATTTAAGCAAACAAAGTAAACCAAGTAATTACGAGAAGTGTTTCAAATACGTAGGTTTTACACATTAATTCACCAACCTTTTTTTGGGTTCTGGACACCCGGGATAATACGAAAGAGAAACAGGGAATCTCACCTGATACCAATTAAAATGTAAATGAGTTTTAAAATTTATTACGAACTAATCAAGCTTTTAATTCGTTTGAGTTAAAGCTGTTATAAGGTTCTACCAAAAGGTTTATTGATTTATAATAATGAATGAAATGAAATGAATATTATTTATTGATAACTACAGCAAACACATAAACATTATTAAGTTTTTCAACTTCATTAATCACTGTAGTATACCTAAATAGAGAGAACACACTATTCAACTTTTTTGGTTCGCATTAGCAGCATTACTATCAACAGCATGAATAAATACCCATCCTATTTTCAGGATGCTTACAAAAACTAAGTACTAGTGTTATTCCAATTTTCAGTCTATCGGGTAGAGTAAAGAGTATTTTTATTTGCTTTATAGTGTTTACCTACGTAATGAAATCCCAACAAAATATCCTGAAAGTTATCATCCGAGTAGGATTAACTTCCCATTGATACAGAGCTGCGATAACCACCTGCAAATTTAGACTAATCACACTCGACGAATGAATCATACGAATGTGTTATTAAATAAGCGAACGTCCTGTCTGTCACCTTCTTTCAAAAGCTGATAAGCCAACACAATAAATCGATTCTAAAATGGATAAATAGAATAATATTTTGCATTTTTGAATACACAAAAAAGTTGGCAATCCACGATTTCTTTCACAGATTTTGCATCATACATATTTATCAGTCAGACACGTATTCTCAGCTTGCTATTGATAAATAATTTATTCAAGAAATCAATTTCACAAAAAGTTCTGATCGTAGTGAACTGTGAATTGGCAGGTTATTCGATTCAGACCGATTTATCGTAATGGTAAAATGGCAGTTAAATGTCATTATTCAACCTTAGATTAAATATATTATTACTATCACTAATTTGAAGTCATCAAGCATAATAATAGTCGTGGATTTGTAAAAATAAGTGCGCAACTTCAGTGCTCTGAAACGGGGAAAGAAAGTTATCATGAGTAAACTGGTTAGTATTGAAACAGCGGTGATAAGAAGTTTCTTTTTGACGAAATTGTAACGTTCATAAAACGGGTTATTCCTGAATCTTTTGATTTCCATTAGAGATCGCGCCTCATTGTGGATCAAAGTAAATAGGATAGCAACCCTTATTTTACGATGGGTCAGCTCATTTGGACGTTTGAAGCAATTTTCTCTTTCCAATCTGCCAATCAATTGTATACCGATAGAGTTGCCAGATAATAATCAATACCAGTTATACAAATAAAGCATTAAGTCTGGTCCAGGGCTCATCTTCTTTCATCCGCATAATCGGAAGGAATATTAATAAGCATTAACATAACTTTAAGTTATGGTTATTATATTATATATATTTTTAAAGGTTTTTCGTTTTGGGTAAATCGAATTAATTTTACTAATAAATAAATTTAAATATTTAAAAAAAAGTTAAAGTAATTGATACCTTCTTCCAATTTAACTGACTTTTATCTTTTTTGTAGTTTTAAAATAATAATGGAAAGAAGCGGCTATTCTTAAAGAAATCACAAAATCCCAATAATATCATAAGTGTGAAAGCTTTATTACACTACTACTTAACTATTATAACATATTACTCAAGAACGGCTGAACGGATCTGGATGTAATTTGGTACAGATATAGATGGATTTTTAGTTTTTAAGTTAAAATGTTATCTTTGTTTTGTTGTGATAATCAATAAAGAGTTATCTATCTATTTATAGATGATTGTCTGGAATAGCACATAGATTACTTTTTATCTCGCGGCAATACCGGGATTTAAACAACGCTAGTGAAACCGCGGGGCGCAGCTAGTATTAACATAAATAATTTGTAACAATTATAATACTAATACCATGAACTATTATTGTGGCTGGTAGTGCAAAAAGACGTTGACAAAAATCTGTATCTATGGAATAACAACATGATAAATGAAAGGGTATATACTACGTATCTGAAAATACATATTTTGGTTTTGATACACAAAAGAATTTACCAATCGAACCGATGATGGCACTAACGGAGCAAAATAACAATGCGAAAGGCTAATCTAAATAGCTAGGTCATTTCATGGTTCACATATCCACTGCCTGCATCAAGCACTTTGCTTCAACTTTTAATGCGAACAGCCCAAGGGGACTTCTTTACCGGCGTCCGTTTTTCCAGAAGCCTATAATTTGGATGTTTTCCAGAAAGGAATAATGAATAGGTATGTCACTTCTAGGTTAGCGTGCAGTCGAATGCACCATTACTAAATATCTCATAAGAATGCGGTCAAAAGTTTCTTTTGATTCAAAAAAAAATATTGTAAAATACAACTACACTTACACTTTCCACTTCCAGTACTTTCGTCTAAGTTGTTTAGGAACCTTTATTCCGGTTCAGCGGTTGTCGGTTCTACCCGCCGTATTGTATATAACACTATTCATTATCTATTCATCAGATCAAAAATATTTCCGTCTATACTTTAGACTTGACAAAAAACAAGGACGGGTATATTTTCACGTGACGAATAGCTTTACTGAGAGATGGCGAAATGGGCGCTTAGACCAGCGGTCGTAAACAGTCTGTGTGAACACCGCACGCAATAAAACACACGCGGCGATTCGTGACCATCTTTTGTGCGAAACCGACCAATTACTTGCGCTTGTTTAGTCAAATACGAGGCTGTTAGGAAATTCCCTGCAGGCCTTCACACAAAATAAGGAAATCTCCCACTATACACTTACTGCTACTATCATGGTTTTAACCTATTGGAAATAGCCTACCATGAGGGCGTTACTGGTTGCGACACAGTTTTATACTTTTGCAGTCAGTATCGTTACACTAGTCTTTGTTTTAATCTGTATCCTGTTCCAAAATTAACTTTTATTATTTTTATCATTATTATTATCTGTGTGTGTATATTATGTAGTGATAGTGCTACTTTTAATGAACACAAGAACAATGTGTCGCCTTAAGTAGAGACTGTAAGAAAAGTGCCAATGGACATATTCTTAGTAATACCTATTCTATAAAATTAAGTCAAAAAAAATTACTCATTAGCATAGCAGTACCGCATCTCATGCGCTAAACTAATTTAGTTAAAAAAATATTATTATCATAAACTAGTTATGTAGATAAATTCCTTTTTTTACATACTTGCTGGTGGAAAAGCAGATGGCCTACCTGATGTGAAGTGGTAATCTTCACCCGTAATAAATAGAAAGTGGCGGCAGTGAGAACAACTGTCTAGTATGGGCTCATGTTACCGGTGACCGGTATTTTTGCATAAACGCAAACCCAAACTGGTAATGGGAATCAAAATTAGGGGGTCTGGTAGAAAATTTAGGGGGTCTGGTAGAAAATGCTTGTGCATTAAGCCCTCCTTTTGTACTTTAACTTTGTGTTTTGTGCAATAAATGATAAATAAATAAATAAATAAAAAACTATGACCTCTTTCTGTTATACCTACGCCTCACATAATTCAACTGGGACCACACTGGAGTGGATATGGACTGACTGAACTGGATATTGAATTATATTACATTGTAATAAGGATGATATAAAAGAACAGTGGGAACAAACCCGCTAGCTTGATGCCTGTTTTTCTAGGCTTTGTTCGCGTGTAAGTGGCACCTAGTCACCATGATCCTTGTGATTTTATTGAATAAGTACTTTACTTACTTTTGACTTTCATCATATTTTTGCATTATTTAATTCGTTTTAGTATTAAAATCGTATAGTAATTACATAAGTCCATATAACAAATAAAAACACAAGTGACGACCTCAGTGGCGCAGCGGGCGAGAGTCCGCCTGCGACGCAAGAGGTTGCGGGTTCGATTCCCGCCTCGGAACAAATTTGTGTACGTCCTGCAGAAATTTGTTCCGTTGGTCTGGGTGTGTTTATGTATAATAAAAAATATCTATCTATGTAAGTATATAATGTATTAAATATATCAGTCATCTAGTACCCATAACACAAGCTTTGAGTAGCTTACTTTGGGGCTAGATGGTGCTGTGTGGATTGCCCAGCATTATTTATTATATTTATTTATTATATTTATTTATTATAAGTAAAATGATAAAATGTAAAACACACATAACTACAATAAATAATAATCATGAATACAACACGTCGTGAGAACCGCATATTATGCGCTTTCGTCCAGTACTCTATGAAGAGCATAAGAGTATTATCTAGCAGTATTTAAAGTTTTAGAGATGACATAAACTGTCCGTTAGTTAAGTTTTAATGGATTTAGATACTGCTCAAACTGTTTAAAATATCATTGAGATTTTGATTCCCTTATCATTTCGGGGTCGCAGTTAGGCGGCTGGTTTTGTGTTGTAAAACAAATGATTTTGATACAATCCTGTAGGTAATGTTGTTTATATAAAGTTCAATTTAACACCTAGAGGGCGTGTATGTGCTTCGTGAGGTATTATATCTAAGAATATAAGAAAAAAATATTTTGCCACTCATTAATGTAAAACATCCCGGTTTCTGAAAGCGCGATCAACACTAATCGGCTGTCAAGTCAGTTGCTATTTCAGCTTTTACTTCAAAATGGATAGAGATAGCAAGTGATTTGACTGTTGATCGCGATTTCAGATAGGCTAGACAGGCGTCTCTAAATCTATCTCAGCAACAAAACTGAAATAACAAATTGAATTATTATGCTCTCACAGCCACTATCCACACCTACAAAGTCGATAAATATCTCCGACCACTGAAAACACACGGCAAGTAGCCCACGTTGCGATTTGGTGTCACATAAACAATGGACCATTTGCGACGTGCCAGCTACCTTTGACGTGTAGGTTTGTGCAGCTATTTACAAGAAAGGAGTTTTATAAAAATTTCTACTAGTATTTTAAGTTTTAAGACGAATCTTCAAAAGTTATTTTTAATAGTTTATAAAAAGAAAGAAAGAAAAGAAAGAAAATACATTTATTTGACATACACAACAAGAAAAGAAATACATAGGTACATACAAAATTACAGCTATAAACAGAGACAAAACGAAAGAAGAAACAGTACCAAATACAAAAGAAAACATAACTGTACGCCAAAAAGGCCCTGACTGAGCAATTGCTGCTTAACAAAGTAGGTAGCCTACCTTGCCAAGCAGCGCTGGTTTTCAGTCAGAGCCTTGAGTAGGATGACGTCACTGCAGAAGAATAATAACAATTTAATTACATAGAAAAGACATACATAGGTGAAAAATAATTATTTATACTACATACATATAATAATAGTGTATTAACGTTACAGAATAATAATATAATTAATATAATAAACAATAAATACAATTAAATATAATAAACAAGCGGTGCTTAAAATTATTGTACAAGCTTTTTTTATATTTAGTCTGTGCCCGACCACAGATTGGTGCTTACCAATCTGTGGTCAGAAACACAAAAAATACGTCTAGTCTGTGAGTACAGCGAAGCAAAGAATCTGAATACAAGTCAAATTGCTTGCAGGATTCGTTTCCTGTCATCTAACGAAGCAACATAGCATTTTCATTTTAATTGTTTGTATCTACTCTCATGTCATAAAATTCAAATTATAAACTTTTTTACCATAACGATACAGTTCTTTTTCTTTTTTGGAAAAGGCAAGGGTCTTGAAACCGTACAGCCAGAGTTTGATAGTCTGTGGCAACGGCGCGGCGCGGCGGCGGCGGCGCAGCGCGCGCATGCGCTACGGTTGGTTTGGCGCCAATTGATACGTTTTGTTTCAGTCAACTGGATTTCTCACTAACTTTGATATTTTATTTATTAGGTTCAACACTAATGTATGAGAGTAGATAAAGTAGTGTAAGAAACTGCACATAACTAGGTATTAAAACTCTCGTGAGATACTATTAAAAACCTCGCCTACGGCTCGGTTTTTAAACACCCCCTCGAGTTTTAATACCCTTCATTATGCAGCAGTTTCATAAACTACTATTTAAGGCTTATGTACACTTAAATAAATAACAAATAATTTTATAATAACCCAAAAGCCATCCCAGTGGGATTTTAACTCCCAACCTTCCCTTATATCGTATTTAGAAATCCCTTTGAGTTATTTACCGAGTGTGATTAGAGTCCGACGGTGTAAGTTGTAAGCGAAGCCTTGGAGGTTTTGGTTAAAAAAGTATAATATAAGCCTTTTTTACAAATACAAAATACATATACATTTATTTACCAAAAACACAATTACATTATAATAGTTACTGATGGTCCCCGCACAAGGACAAGCCTGTATCGCGGGAGGCCAGGGTAAAAAAGGGTGCGATTTACCTAAACAACAGTTTACATACAGATAACAAAAAAAACAAGGCACAAGACACGAGACTAAACACAGGAGACAAATAAACAGCTAAAGAACACGACATGATGTAAAAACACAGTTAACATAGCATAAGAATGTGCGTATATAGGAGGGCATGAAAGTAGGAGTATATAGTTATTTAAGATTAATAAAAAAAAATACAATAAATTAATAAGTCAATTCTAATAATTACGAGTGTCAGACCATAATCTCCAAAATGCTTTCCGTAGCGTCATAATCAAGGGTGAGAAGCCACTTTCTTATTCTTTCTTTTACACCAAAAAGAGAGCAGTTAAGGTCACAATGCTTACAAACGCGGCGGTATATGAATGGGAAAGAATAGTATCTGAAGCGCCTTGCAAAAGAGGTTAAACAATAGAGGTTGTTTTAATACTATGAGCTGATTAAACAAGCTGATGGTTTACTAGATGTTAAGTAGTAACCATCACCTTTAAACAACATCACCTCGTAAGTCACGCACGATATGAGCGTGCTCTACAGTGCATCAACATACGATTCAAATCCTCATATGCCTGTAGTTTCACCGCCAACCACACTTCAAACCGAAACACAGCAACGATGCTTGCAGCAGAAAATGGTGGTAGACTCTAGAATCGGCTTAGTATTGGAGAATAGACGTTCTTCTAGCCTGCTTGCCCAGGCTAGCCGACAGGGTAAGATTAATGAAGGTGTGTTTACCTGAATCGGGCGAATGAACACACATCAATCATGTTTTAAGTGTAGAAATTTTCCGTTTGTTTGTGAGTTGGCTCATGTGAAAGGTTTTGGCAAAATATGTTTGCTTTGTAGCGTCACGAACTAACATGTCGGAAGTTTGAACAAGGATGATGTAGGACTTTGTAAATTCATTTCGCTAAGAGATAAAACTGGAGCCGTCACTAAAATAATTTACATTTTGTCTGAGACATTGTATTGTATAGGGATTTTATGAAGACATTTATTTGTAACATTGTGTTTAATTTTACGTTTGTATTTTTGGGGTTTCTAATATAATAGTAAGATATCTTAGCTTTATTCATCGGGGTGTTATTAAAATTTACATATTTTATAAAGTAACTATGGTATTACGTCTCTGAATTCTCTGAAGCTCTTTAAAAAACTGACCTCAAATGATATAACTCTATGAAAATTACTCAAAAACTACTTGCCAGATCTACTCAAATTTAAATGGGATCACATGACAAGTACCAGTTTTCGATTACAAAAAGAACCATCAAAATCGGTTCACCCGATAAAAATTTATGAGGTAAAAAACATATCTTTGATGTTTGATATATTTAATGCAGATAATTCAAGTTACATCAAAATAATATAAATCAAGTTGTATCAAAATGATACAATTAAAGTTACATAAAAATGTTAAACTTTTAACATTAAATACTATTTTATAACATTTAAAACGGTATAGTAAACTTCCCACAAATAGTAATTAATGGTTAGTGATACAATGTTTACACTTGGTCACAGCAACAATGCCATAATGTTAAATAGGTTAAATAAACCTATAATAGTCTCATATGGAGATGTAATTTATTTACGAAACCAGAAAGTCAAATGGTTTTCATTCAGTTGAATCCATAAGATTAAATCAATTGACTGTAGACATGACTTGATTGTAAAGTACAGGTAAGTACAGTTGACAGCCTTCACGGCTCAGTTGGTAGTAGCTCTGCCTTCTGCGCCGTAGGCCGTGGGTTTGATTCCCACCGAGAACAAATATTTATGTGATGAAAATTTCTTGACGTTTGTTCTGTCTGAGTGCTATATAATATTATAAGTATGCACTTAAAAAAAGTATTATATCAGCTATTTGGTTCCCATAGTACACGCTTTGGCTTAGTTTTGGGCGAGATAGTGCTTTATAAAAAAGTACTATCAGCTGTGTGCTGCCATTTCATTTCAAACCATTTCTACACGACAACATGATATGATTCATTGGATTTGCACATTAACTTAATCCCCTATAAGCTAAGTCAGATATTTTCTGTAATGATTTCCGCTTCAAAATCAATTTCACGAACCGAACCTCATCATTATTGTTCTCCAAATACGTATCTGATCTTATTTTATGTATTATTTCATTTAATAAAAACCTAATTATTATAATGAGCCCGTCAGATCCAAGAAAAATAGCATTTAAATAAATATCTAAAAGAAAAACATGACTAAGGCAGAGATATATTTAAAATAAATATTAAAATGATTAGAATTTTCAAAATAACTTGTAATTTGTCTCCGTAATCACGAAATAAATCCATTCCGTTTTAGATTCTGAAAACATGAGTCAATCTTATATTGTAACATCATTTCCCACGATTTATTCCCAAAGGATGACATAAATAGTCATGTTTATTACAACCGCGATAGAACGTTTACAATAAAATATTTTACAACACATAAAGTATTTCGTAACACAACATAATAAGCTTAGTCCCTATTAAAACAGGACATATACATGAAACGGCAGTTAGGCCGAAAATTGCAACCTAACAACTTTACCTATAGATTTACATTCCGTTTGACTCACCTTAATTCACAAAATCACTGAGCACAGCACAACACTATCACTAAAAATCGTCACTTTGAAATCGTGTACGATACGTTCGGCAGCCGATAGGTGACGTAGCGCGCGTAGCTACAACGCGGCCGGCGCGGCGACACTGAGCTACGCCGTAGAGGAGCTACGAGAGGCCTACGGCGCGCGCATCTACGAAAACGCTAATACAAATATATTTATCAAGCTAATTCTGCAAATTGGACTAAATAATGACGTTACCCAGCCAGTGTTCTTCCCCCGAGTAACTGTTTGTTGAGCCACTCAATGGCGCCAGTAATGAATGTCTTCAATGTTAATAAATTACTTTAAAGTTGATTCAGCAGCGATCGGCTGGGTTTAGTGAGCCACTGTGGTTGTCCCAGTCCCGAATCCCCGATAGCTTGGGTTCACAGCTGTTAACGCGCGAGAAACTTTGGAATACGGGTGCTTTAACAGCGTTGCTGGGTTTCTTCATACAACTAAGTAGGTTAAGATAAAGTGCAATAACTACAGCGCCCTTTTTCGTTTTGAACTAAAACTATTTTAAGCACTGTTTACTATTTGAAACGTCTCAACTGTAAGTAACAATTTTATTTCAATAAATCAGACTAAGGATTATTTTAACTAATCTATATTATGTCTATACTAAACATAATAATTAGCCAGTGTAATTACAGGCAAATGAGGCTTAACATCTGTATGCCAAAGTTGATGAACGCAGGGCAATGCATCGTAGGGCACGTTCCTATCGTGCGTGACTTACGAGGCAATGCTATGTTATTAAGTCAATTTAAGTGTGGATTGATTTTAAATCTGAAATAAATTAATAATAATAATGATACTTAAGGGACTCCTTTTAATGATATTATGTTTTAGTTATAAAATGGTTAATTTATTATATTTTTTAAGGATATTTGTTTTAGGTAAATTAAATAAATAAATATTAGGCTATGGTTACCACTTAACATCAGGTGTGCCATCTGCTTGTTCCATTAACTAGTTGTATAAAAAAACATTTTATCCACAGAAAACACAATACATTCACTAATGGAGCTTTCCAGTGAGATAAAAGAAAAATAGTCCTAAAGATGTCCGTCCTAAATGTACCCGTCACCATAAAAGTAGATTTCTTCGGAAAGGAAACGTGAGAGGCGTATAAAACTAACCTCCTCAGGAATAACTCAAATGAGAATTTTCGGGGAAACGGTCAGTGAGATCGTCTATTTTAATGTTTTGTAAATAACATGAGACGAAACAAAGCACACTAACCCCCGGTTTCTGGAAGCTCGATCAACGCTAATCGGCTGTCAAGTCACTTGCTATCTCTATCTAATTTTAAGAAAAAGCTGAAATAGCCGGTGACTTAGTCAATTAGTGTTGATCGAGCTTTCAGAAACTGGCCGTAAGTCTTGTATTTTTGTTATAGTTTTAGTTATAGAAAGTCGTTGGTTCCATTTATAACTTAAATATCTTCGAAAAACTCATTACAATTTGCAACAAACTCACACAAACTTTCTTTTAGCAATATAACATGACTTTCCAAGTTTAGAAAAGAACCACAAAAGCTAATTTTCAGGTACAGTCAGCGACGTAAGTAAACGAATATTTCAAGTTCAAACATTTCTTGAACTAATGCACTTCTTATGAAAGTTATAGACTTTACACGAAGCCGTATCTAAGTCGGTTGAGGAGTCACGGGAGGGGGGCAATGGTGCCTGTTCTGTTGTTTAATTTTCCTTACTTTGTAATGTGCTTGAGTCAGAAATCATTTTGGTATTAGGTAAACGTAAGGCCAAACATACTAATACCAAAATTATTTCTGATTCGGGCATTTTTCCCTTATATTATTGTGTTATTTGTGTTCGAACAGTATTTATGCGTGTTTCTTTAGAGTTATTCTTTCAAACAACCTCCCCGAAATGAAATAAAATGAAATAATAGCCAATCGCACCTCGAAACTGCGAGCCGCTGTCGCCGGGCCCTTAACCTAATTTGACAGCACTAAAAATATGGCCATCCCTTTCTAAAAGACCGAAACAACAAGGACGGCTATAATTTTAGAGCTGTCAGATTAGATTAGTTTAGGATTTTTTTTATACAACTAGCTGATGGAACAAGCAGATGGCCCACCTGATGTTAAGTGATAACCATCACCTATAAAAACATTGGCCTGTAGGTCACGCACAATAAGAACGTGCCCTACGATGCACTGCCCTGCGTCCATCAACTTGAGGCATACAGATGTTAAGCCTCATGTGCCTGTAATTACACCGGCGACCACACTCTTCAAACCGAAACACAGCGTTGCTGCTTGGCGGCAGAAAAAGGCGTGGTGGTAGTAGTATACTTCCCCGGACGTGCCCTTCACAAAGAGCTCTACTACTCTTAGGATAATGCAATAACAGAATCGAGACCAATGTGACATTATATCGCAACTTCTTACATATAAGTTAATCCATAATATAAAAGGCAAAATTGATTGACTGATGACAACGCACAGGCCAAACCCTTGCTAGCCCTTGCCTAGAAACTTGAAATTTCGCACAAATATTCTTCTTAGACGTAGGCACCCAGTACGGAAGGATTTTTCAAAATTCAACCCTCAAAGGGTCCACCCCCTAGGGGGTTAAAAGTATAGGGGGTTAAAGTTTGTACGTAAAACTCAAAGCAAACGCGCCCGACCGAAGCCCGATCAGCTGGTTTAAAAAATACGTGTTGGTATTATCGGGAGTACAAAATTAATTTATAATATGCACAAAAAATTTATTGTGGACTTTTCACATTAGCTACGACGTTGCATAGCGTTCCCATTTTGAAAATGATAATTTTCTTTGATCCAAAGAAAAACACCACTGAATTGTTGAAATAATACTTTTGTCTGACCGTACTTGCAACAAATACTTCTAAGCCACAAAACACCATCCAAAGATTTCTAAAACTGAAATTAAATGGCAGATGGCAATATTTAACGAGCATGTTGTAATTATCCCGGGATCAAAATCCACAGATATAATTGCGGCATGACGTCACAGCCGACTAGAGAACAGCTAACAATCTCACCACGCGAAACCTTTTGATCTATAACTCAATCTTTTTTTTCGTTTTGTAATCAAGTTAAAGTTTGGTATACAAGAGTAGCAGAGCTTCTTTGTGAAGAGTTAGTTATTGTGTTTCGGCTTGAAGAGAGAGAAAGTTCATTGACGAACCATGTATTCTTTAATCTGTGTCATGGGTATGTACCAAAAATAATATACTGACGTCCTCTGGCTATCCCCCTTACACTTTTTATTTCAGGATTCAGAGAATCAAGGTTTGGTTCTTAGTACTTGGTACTGTGCGGCCGTGCCTGGCTATAAAGTTGTAAGGATATGTGAGTATGAAACTTTGACTTTAAATTGCCCCCCCTTTTTTTTGTTAACGGCGAGGAAACTCATTTATGAGTAAACCGGTCCGGGGGGGACCGGAGTTATGTGGGACTCGCCGCCGAAGCGGAATACCCAAACTAAAACCTCGCCGGTGTTCCTCTCGCGCCATTCACGCCGAGCCACGGGAACTAAAGCCATCCGCGACTCGACTGGCGAAAACCTCTCATACCTGAACGGCAGCATTTAACATGCGCCGTCCCTCATTCACTCTAATCTCCTCCACGTGGCGTAGCAACACTGTGTTAGGCGCAACACCCCGTCCCATTCCTCCACTCTGATCGCCTTGCATACTCATACATCCCCCTTATGGCTTCATGGCCCTCGGCCCCACGGCCCACCTCCGTCGCCTGTCAGGAACACAAATTGCCCCCCTGGTGTAAGCATTTAGAAGTGACTTAGCTATCTTACATAGTCTGTAGGAGAAAAGATCTTTCATATTGCAATATGATTTGAATCCCGCGCCTAATTAAGATTAAGCCTGTCGGGTCGAGTAGATCCTGAACTGTGCTTAGTTTACAGCTCGATTTTATATTAGTTTGATGTTTTAATTTAACTGTGAAGAGGTTTCATGCATCATCATCATCATCATCAGCCTTCAGAAGTCCACTGCTGGACATAGGTCTCCCCTATCCGTTTCCAGGAAGAACGATTTTGAGCCTTTTCCATTCACCGACTACCCGCGATCCTAACAATGTCGTCAGTCCATCGGGTAGAAGGGCGTCCTACACTTCACTTTCCTGTTCGTGGTTGCCATTCGTGAACCTTTATTCCCCAAGGTTCCCCAGGTTTCATGCAATTTATTAAAATAGTTAAAAAAGTAACGTAATATGTAACGTTAGATCGAGCTTTTAGAAACTGGTCGTAAGTTTCGTACTTTGCAATTTTTTTGTAAAACTTGTTTAAAATGAGAAGGATATTTTTCTGAACTGTGTGCCATGCATAGATAGGAACTCATTTGATGGGTTTCTTACCTCTTTGGTGTTGTTATTCCGAATTTTTACAACTTTGCTATACCTACGTTTTTCGAATCGAAAATTCGACCTCGCAAAATGACTTTTCGAGTTGGTCAGTATTGCACAGCCCGTTTTTATAGTATGGAACGTTCTCAGCGCACCCTGATAGAGGCGCTTGTTCTTAAAATACGTAGGTATAGCAAAGTTGTAAAAAAATCGGAATAAGTTTGATTGCCATTTTTTGGCAAATAAGTTTTATGATTTTACTAGTTGCGCCCCGCGGTTTGGCAATTTTAAATCCCGGTATTCCAACGGGATAAAAAGTTGCCTATGTGTTATTGCAGACTAGAATCTATCTCTCTGCCATGTTTCATCCAGACCCGTTTAGCCATTCCGGCGTGAAAGAGTAACAAACATCCATCCATCCATCCATCTATCCATCCACCCATCTATCCATCCATCCATACTTTCGCGTTTATAATATTAGTAGGATGTACCTATTTCAAAGTATTGAATCTAGGAAATCGTAACAAACGAATTCACAGAGATCCTGTGTGCTAGAAAACGGACCAATAACAACATGCCAGAATTGTTAAAATGATTCAATTATATACTTTAGATACCGGTAGAAAAATTGAATGAACCATATTTTTGAGTTGAAATGTTAAATTGAAAGCCTTTTGATTGGAGTTTCATTTCGTGAAATCTTTAGACCGGACCAAGTTAATTGGAATCATGGAATCGATCGGAGAAGAATAAAAGCAATCTGCAAGCTTTTTGTATGAATAAAATGGATGTTTGTTTTTATGAATTAAAATGGCTTGCATGACTTCCTTGCATTCATAGCAGTCCAATCTTTTCCAGCGTTGAACGTTTAAAAGCAATGAAGTTAGATTTCACAAACGAAGCTAAATACTGTATTTAATAAAATATTAATAATGCTTCTAAAGGCATCATTAAGTTTTGTAACTAATAGCCTCAATTATTTAAAAAATATGTATGAAACAGTTGAGCTATCTGGAGACCATTGCAAACGATCTATAGATAGCTCAACTGATCCAAATCAGTGCCAATCTGAAGCGTACCCAAGACATTGGCTGCATTGCCGCGCTGAATGGCACATTATATACCTACTTAAATTTAACACCCAGGCTGAGAACATACATTTATGTTCATCACACAAATGTTCGGCTGGGATCAAACCCACGGCCTACAGCGCAGAAGGCAGACCGACCTACTGAGCTGCGGGAGCTGATTAAATAACAACCTTGTTATGATGAGGCGCTCGATAGCAGAATGATTTTAGAAGATGAGATGCGTCGGACGAGTGACTCCGCAGGGGATATTGATTATCTGGCATGATATTTTGCTGAAAATTTAAAAAACAAAAAAAAAATCGTGGATTACATGCCTGGAAGATATTCCTACTGAGCAATAAAACCACTGTTTGTACTTTTCATGCTTTCTTTATTATTTTTCGTGAGATGCAACAAACACTTACCATAGGTATTTAATTTTGTAGTATGTAGTAGTTTTTACAGTAATTATTCGTTAAATTGCTGTATTAGATTAGTATTTTTTATTGAATTTTTAATGAAGATTTCCACTCAAAGAAAGTATCTGAATACTTCAGTTGACACTGAAATAGTTTATTTAGAATTAACTACCTTTGCAATGAAATTATGTATTTCACTTTTGAACGTACGACAACAACGGTGTGCCGCTACGCGAGACTACCAGTTTTTTTTTTCAAATCTACGTTAAAAACCTGATTTATAGTCAACAGAGACATTCCTATAAAGACCAAAGTGCACCACTGTCAAATACTAAATCAATCGGTCACGCAAACGTGCTTCAAAAAGTAAACATTTCCTAACCTAAAATATTCATTTCAGTTTTAAATCGATCGCGTGCAGTTTTCCAGCGGTCACAACGAATTGAATTCCACCACTCCGCCCCGCCAACTTCGGACTTAAATGGAAAAAAACATTCAACAGACCCACTCTGATAGTTTTAGAATAATGTAGTTTACAAAGCTGGTGGTCTTGATATGCGTGAACTTTAGCAAAGTTGAGCCGAAGTCTTGATTCAGTTTAGACTTGCAAAACAGGGTCCTTAGCACTAGTTTTTATATTTTTTTTTATCTTTATGAAAAACAATCAATCGCTCTAATAATCATCAAAATTTGTCTTAATTTGGCTTTTAATCTTTATCATCGTATTGACCATTTGATTGACATACTTTCTACATGTTTCAGTACCCTAATAGCTACCGTCGACACTATTGTCATAAATGAATAGATAAAATTTAGTAACGTTAAAAGATAAACGCTTTTTTAATGAGACAGAATATTTTTTTTTATTGTATGGTATATATAAAAGTAGAAAAGTGTATAAAAGTGCAATAATTGCCATCACCAGCCTAGAGAATTTCACTGCGTGTACTTCCCCGGACGAGTCCTTCACGAAGAGCTCAACCACTCCCTACTTATTTTAGTAGTTGTAGATCCCGTTTCAGGTTTCATTAATTTCATTCTGTGTACTTCAGTATGCATAGCTCTGGGTAAAGCAACAAACTACAACAAAGCTGTGCAGCCACACGAAGTTCGCTATTAAATTCCAAAGTTAAAGATTCCCAACAATCTTCAGCATTAGAAGTTGCCGGTTATCTATTACGTTAAACCAATTTATTGGTTCACTTCGGTGGTTTGTGTTCGAGGTACTAATGGCGCTGGGCAGCTTAGCTTCAGTTTAAATTTATTAATAAACTAGCGACCCGCACGCGCGCCCCTGCTTCGCACGGGTGCAACATATCATACATGTATTATACATATAAACCTTCCTCTTGAATCACTCTATCTATTAAAAAAACCGCATTAAAATCCGTTGCGTAGTTTTAAAGATTTAAGCATACAAAGGGACATGGGGACATAGGGACAGAAAAAGCGACTTTGTTTTAATACTATGTAGTGATATCGTAGTGATAAATATTGGCGGCAAAATGTGGGTATGTGCCAAATGTAATGTTTGGACGTACCTCTGACTACCCCCCTTAGACATCCTCAAAGAATCTTGAATTAGTCTTTGGTATTAAGAGATCTGAAGGGATGTCTACCGTGACTGGGGATCAAAGTCGTGAAGCTGTTTCAGTTTTTTTTTTAATTTTGATGGACTTTCCACACAGCACTATCTAGCCCCAATTTAAATGAAAGCTTGTGATATGGGAACCAATAAGTACTGATATAGTACTTCAATACTTTTGTTTGTAAAGACATAGTGATATAGGAACCAGATAGCTAAAATAATACATAGGAACTTTGTTTTGTAAATACATAATAAATGTATAATTACACGCAGACAGAGAACCAACATCTCTGTTCATCACACAAATATTTGATCTCGGTAGGGATCGAACCCACGGTCTATGGCACAGAAGGCAGAGCTACTACCAACTGAGCTGTGTAGGCTGTCAAATCAATAAAATGTTGGCAATATTTCAATTTTGATTTACTAAACATTTTTTTTATTGAATTCTCGTATTTTTTGTGAATACATAAAGTACTCAAACGTTACACCTACTATCTATCTACTAACATTATAAACGCGAAAGTCTGTAAGTATGGATGGATGTATGGATGTTTGTTACTCAATAAGGCCAGAACAGCAAGACGGATCTGGATGAAATTAGGCACAGAAACAGATTATAATAGTCTGGAATAACACATGCGAGTATAGCACTTCTTTTTAACTCGTGGGAATACCGGGATTTAAAAATACGCGGGTAAAACCGCGGGGCGCAGCTGGTCGGTAATAATACTTTGTCTTATAAATGAATGGGAAAGATGGGAAGCATTATTTATTTATTTATTTATTATTTATCTACTCTGAGCAATACCGTTCAGGATGATGATGGCCATAATTCCTCATTCATGAGACAATTAAAGATGTCTGTTTAACCAGAGCACGACACAAATCCGCTAATTTGCGGATAATGGTCGTTATAATTGTCTTACGAGTCCCGCATTAAGCCTCATTCATTCCATTCATTCATTCGTTCATTCATTACGGTCATTGTGAAAGCCAATTTCATTGCAAAGCCATTGAAACATGGTTATTGTGACTCTTCATTTAATTTAAGATGGTGTTTCAAGTGCTTTTTGATATTAATTATCCTAATCTTCCCCCACCCGTATTGATGACATTCCTGAAAGAGATAAATGAAAGTAGAGCTTTTTGTGAAGAGCTTGTACGTTTGAAGGAATACCGGTCAATTAGAGGCACATGAGGCTTAACACCAGGATTCTATTCTTTTCTTGTTCCATTAGCAAGTTGCAATATATAGAAAACATATTGTACAAAAAGTTAATATTTTAACCTTAATTTTAACGATAAATCAATAATAATAATAATTTCTTGATTGAGGACAAACATGACAAATACGCACTAATTATATACAATACATAAACTTAGCACTACAATCGATAGGCTTATCACATACTGCGATTTCTTCCAGACGACCGATGTGGTGGGGGAAGATTGCCTGTAGATTGCAATGTGCCTCGCATAAATAACGAAAGGCTAACTATTCTACAGATAAAATTGACCACCTAAAACTCCAATGATACTAAACCACTCAAAATTCATTTTTCAAATATATTCTGGTATTATACAGATTTTATGCAAAACATACTTTTAAAATGCAACTTTACTTGAGTAATATTCTAGTTTACCTGAAATACGCTGACTCCAAAAACAAACGTTAAATTAAAGAGATAGTGCGGTGTACCGCTGTGAGACACAGTAAGGCTTCAACAGAAACACAATTACAGTGTGTTTTCTGAGTTAATATATTTTTATTACTCACTTTTAACTCAAGACCAAGATATTGGCAGAAGCCGCTCAAATTTTCCCTAACAAAATAAAGAAAGCCATTAGCATTGTAAATTTAATTGACGACCTGAGTAGCGCAGCGGGCGAGTGTCCGCCTGCTACGCGAGAGGTTGCGGGTTCAATTCCCGCCTCGGAACAAATTTGTGTACGATCTGCAGAAATATGTTCTGTGGTCTGGGTGTATTCTATGAATAATAAATAAAAATAAATAATAATAAAAAGTATACAATGTATTATTTATATCAGTTATCTAGTACTCATAACACAAGCTTTGAGTAGCTTACTTTGGGACTAGATGGTGCTGTGTGGATTGTCCAGCATGATTATTTATTATTTATTCAGTTGCGCTACTGCAGTTTTTGTAATGTGGTTGTGGTCTGGGCCAATCTACCGAAATACCAGGTGTGTGCGATGTTACGTTTGGATAGAGGCGACATTTAATACATGACGTGGTTTTCGGGTTTGTTGTATTTTTTTTGGTTTGTGGTCACAAATAATTTGGTATTTACAGTATTTTGTTCGATGTCATAATTCTTTTATCAGCATAAAGATTTAAAATATTATGCGGTATCGTCCCAGATTGCTTGATTCTCAGATTGACCAGAATAGTCATTAATTGCTAACAAAAATTTAACAAAATATTGAAAAATTTAACAATAATTGAAATACATATTCTAAATAAGGCAACACACGACGATTTAATACATAAAAGTAATATATAATATATTTGAATAATTTAATTTTATGCAGGTATGTGTATAACATATTATTCTGGTAGGTTAGTATATTAAATGTATACGTTATGTTATTGTTTTTCTACACCAACGTCCTTTATCGTTCTTGTCAAATCCAGTCTATCCCAAGGTTGTCTGGAAGAGATCGCTTTTTGCGATAAGACTGCCCATTGTATATCACTCAGATGTTTTTTGTTGTCCTGTTATGTGTAATTTTTATGGGGTGTGCAATAAAGTATTTTCTATCTATCTATCTAAGTGCGTAAAAAGTGAGTATCCACGATACGCACTGCAGAAGTATAGAAAGCTAATACTCGTAGCATTGCTGTTGCATAAATACTGTACTACTACTGCGACTGTAGACAGCAAATGACACCAAATAGATGGTCCCAAATCGTCACCAACTGGTTTCCACGAAACTTAAAAAATAAAAAAGATAGACCACCAAAACTATGGAACCAAGAGATTATAAAGGTGTCTGGGAGAATATGGGCTCGAAGAGCAAACGATAGAGACAATTGGCAATCCTTGGAGGAGTAAGGGAGGTAAAAGCCTCCTCGAAGGTCCGTACATAAATATATAAATGTGTACTAGTTAATTAACCTTAGTCAGTTAGTAATTAACATTAATTGATTCTATTTAATTTTGTGTGGAAAAAAGCTTTTTTTTATTTTATGTTTTATTTTACCATTGTAGATATATCCAGAGTCGGTGAAGATTGAAGAAAATCAGTTAGATAAAGAGGAACCGCTCTGGCGACCGCATCGCGGTGGAGAGCGACCGGCGCTGGTACGGGATACCTTTACCGAAAATTCCGTTAACTAAGTTGGCTTGGCCACGCTCTCATACTAGTTAAAAACCCTAATTTAATTGGCCACTGAGCTTTTCAATAGCATTTTTTATAATATGCTTATGGACCAGTCATGTGGCCCACCTGATGGTAAGTAGTAGCCCACCTATAACAAATTATTGCCGCGCGAGTCAATAGGAACGTGCCTTACGATGCTCTGCCCTGCGTCCAACAACTTGAGGCTTAAAGATGTTAATTTTCCGCCGCAATCTCCTCTTCAGCCGCATACGAAACTGGAGATCAGTAACCAGTTATGTTAGAAGCGAAATTCATCTTACACCGGCAACCTTGTGAAAGATAAGACCCACGGCCTACATACAATACAGAAGACAGAGCTACAACCAACTGAATTGTGAAGAAAGAAATATTTTTATTAGATAACCTTAAAATGTGTGTACCTTTTGTGAAATATATTTTTAAAATGAAACCGAACATTATGTAGCAGACTGATTGAGCTGCGATAGCAAATAAGTAATATTGCGCTCAATCAGACGTTTGGCGCTTTTCCAATAGTTTTGAGTTAAATAATATTTTGTTGGTAGAATAATATCAATTTTAACCCAATATGAGCGGAGTTAATTTTAAACCCTTTTAAACCCATATAAACAGACTTGGGCATATTGGTTCTGGCCAATTATTCTATAATAATCGTTCCATTTTCTGCAGTAGAATGTATAACTAATCGTGGAATCGACAGCCTTAACGCTTTTGTAGTTTGTGGGTTCGATTCCCACACGTATCCAACATTTGTGTAATAAACACAGATGTTTATTCTGGGTGTTAATTTTTTGCATGGGCCTATTTACAAAAACAACCGCACACTTCAAAACGAAAAAGTAGTGTGGTAGTACTTCCCCGGACTCTCTACTACTCTTCTTAGTTACTCTTCTATAAGTTCTTGTAAAATGTGAATTTTAATTGACACTTTGGTAAATTACAGTTTTAATGAAACATTTCGTCAGACACTGTGACCGCAGAAGTTCTACAAGTACCTGCACTACAAAGAACCCAATTTAGACTTTATGTGACAAACTTTATGATTCATTATGTACTAAATGTCTCGCAGTGGTTTGGAGTAAGCCACCAAAGGGTGCGTTAAATAGATTTAAGACGGACCCCTAGATTAGGAAGATAAACTACTAGCTGCGCCCCGCGGAATCACACGCGCGTACGCGGTATTTAATTATTACCGGTAATTCCCGTGCACGGGATAAAAAGTAGTGTATGTGCTATAATTTACTACTACTTCCAGACTATAATTTATCTCTGAGCCAATTTTTTCCAGATCCGTTCAGCCTTTCTCGCGGTATCGAGTAACAAACATCCAAACTTTCACATTTATGATATTAGTGGGATGATAGGTATGCTTTTAAAACTTCGTTTTAGTAAGAGTATTTAAAGCTGTTTTCTAGTGTCAGGTAAAATATATAGTTATCTACATTTGATGAAAGTTTTATTTGATGATCTACCAATACAGCGTTTACACTTAGCTGAAATGCGCAGGGGCAGGGGCAGGGACATGGGCAATGTGTGAAAGGAAACGCGTTGCCACGGACATGAGCTAAGTATAATAATAATGCTGAACAATCCACACAGCGCCATCTAGCCCCAAAGTAAGCTACTCAAAGCTTGTGTTATGGGTAGATACTAGATGACTGATATATTCAATACATTATATACTTACATAAATAGATATTTTTTATTATGCATAGAAAACACCCAGACCAACGGAATAAATTTTTGCAGATCGTACACAATTTTTTTTCGAGACAGGAATCGAACCCGCAACCTCTTGCGGCGGACCCTCGCCCGCGCCGCCACTGAGGTCGTCATAGTATAAACGCAGCAGAGGATTGAACGCGTGGGTTTGCCTTCCCCCGCCTTTTCTTTTGACATGTAGCACACAACAAACCGGTGTGCTCAGAACTAAGAATGTATGATATGCGAGCTGGGAGCTTCCTGCACTCTATACATCGCGAGTGTACTGTCTTCTTACTACCTGAGACCGCTGCATAATACACCACAAGCTAATTACTGAGGGAATTTGTAGAACAACAATACGAGCAAGTATTATACTGACTAAAATAAAGTAATTCATTTTAGTTTAGTGGGCGCTTTGTGGAGGGCTCGTCCGGGGAAGTATTAACACTGCTTATCGTGTTGTCGCTGCGTTGCTGTGTTTCTGTGTTGCATGTGGCTACCGATGTAGTAACAGGCACTTAAGGCATAACACTTACAATCCTTTCACCACACTGTTTTTAAAGAACTTGTGACACAATAAGAAGACGAATATGTCAAATCAAATCAAATCAAATCAAAAATATTTATTTGCAACTATGTAGATAATAAACAATTACATTAACTTACAACCAAAATACTGAAAATAAGTATGTCTCACCTGTAAGTCAGTCTCACTTGTATGTCACACAGGGCATGTTTCTAGCACACATGACCTCACTGTACGTGGAAAGGCTATGTGTTCAAGTGGACTTCTCCAGGCTAATGACGATGACTGAGAACCTCACCATGAAATAGCATGACTGTCATCATCATAAATTGTCTGCAAACGTTTTGATACTTGACCTTTTAAGATAATGAATAATTGAACGAGCTCACGTCAGGTAGGGCTGGCTGATAATTAACCGACTGGATTTTTAAAAACCGACTGGAAAATGACTGTAGCTCAGCGGTTTCCTTGCCGTTATACACTTTTTACTAGAACGAAAGGTAGCGATTCGAAACCAAAGTGGAAGCCCAACTTAATTAGGTATAGTATAATAGTAGTATACATAATTAATTATATATACCTACCAAAGTTTTGATGTTTGTGGCTCTATCTATCACGCTGCTGTAACGATACCAAATCTTAAGGCTCCGGTGACAGCGGCTCGCAATCAATTTCGAGGTGCGATTGGCTATTATTTCATTTTATTTCATTTCGGGGAGGTTGTTTGAAAGAATAACTCTAAAGAAACACGCATAAATACTGTTCGAACACAAATAATACAATAATATAAGGGAAACATGCCCGAATCAGAAATCATTTTGGTATTAGTATGTTTGGTCTTACGTTTACTTATTACCAAAATGATTTCTGACTCAAGCACATTTCCCTTATATTATTGTATTATTTGTGTTCGAACCGTATTTATGCATGTTTCTTTAGAGTTATTCTTTCAAACAACCTCCCCGAAATGAAATAAAATGAAATAATAGCCAATCGCACCTCGAAATTGCGAGCCGCTGTCACCGGACCCTTAACGAAAATATTAGATTTGGGATATCACTTATTTAAATTTTGAACCAGTTAATATATGAGTGAAACCACAGGCGAAAGCTAGCTAAAAATATAATTTCCAAGGTCAAGCTAAGTAAAATCATATCGGCCCTGCGGTCATAAATACCAGCTAAAGGTGTTCGGTGAAGGCAACACGGCAATGCTTTCAAACCATCGGTCACGCCGACCCTTCGATGAAAAGTGGCCACTTAACTCGTCAAACGCCAATCCAGCCGGGGACGGATATGCCCCGCTGCACACAACCATAGACCTCAAACTTCAGATGAGGCTTAAAAAGATTTTATAATGTCCTAAAAGTTATTCTCCGAGGGGGTTTGAACCCACGACTTTCCCCTTAATACGGGGCTACGCTACCAACTGCGCCACCGGATTCCAATCACACTGGACGAATAACTCTTCTTTATGACGTGTATAAACACTATAAAACTCATAAGAGGCTTAAAATTCTAAAGTCTGATATCTTCTATCTTCTTTCTTAAATATATATAACTCAAAGGTGACTGACTGACTGACATAGTGATCTATCAACGCACAGCCCAAACCACTGGACGGATCGGGCTGAAATTTGGCATGCAGGTAGATGTTATGACGTAGTCAACCGCTAAGAAAGGATTTTGATCAATTCTACCCCGAAGGGGATAAAATAGGGGATGAAAGTTTGTATCAGATTTTCAAAGGAAACGAGCGCGAGCAAAGCCGCGGGATCAGCTAGTAAAAGTATAAAAAGCATCATAATAACGGTTTTGTGAGGTACAAATGCTTTTTCTTATATAACTGCTGATGGAACTAGCAGATGGCCCACCTGATGTAAGGTGGTAACCATCACCTACTACAAATTGCCTCGTAAGTCACGCACCACGAGAAGTTGCCCTACGATGCACAGGCCTGCGTCCATCAACTTGAGGCTTACAGACGTTAAGCCTAATGTGTCTGTTTTTACACTGGCCACCACAGTCTTCAAACCAGAAATAGGCAAGTACGTAGTAGGTAAAAACTGTGTCTCCTCTGCACTCAACGCTCATTGCTGTGCCTTAACATGATCCATTATCACAAATATTACGCAAAATAAGAGTGTCGGAATCAGTCAACTAAAAGGACAACATATTGGCTAAGTAGCGTTGACTTATTACTAATACTAATGAATCGACGATACATCCTAATAATTTTTCTCCTACCGAGCATTGTTTTGGGGTTTTTCGACATCCAAGATGTGATTTCGGAAAGAATGAACAAGTTACCGATAGGGTTTTCGGTCGCGATCAAGGATATAGCCGAGAGTTTGCCCACAAAGACGATGGTGGTGGTGAGAGGGAATTCCACTAATATCAGGTTAGTAAAAAAAATAGGGTAGTTTTTTTATCAACAGCATTAACTAATAGCAAGAAAAGATTGATAAACAATACAATAACAATTTTATTGGTAACTTCGAGTCAAATGCTTTGAGCTGGTGTCCACGTAAACATAGGTTTAGCTGACACATAAATTACTATAATTCACAAACCGAGATTTTTAAGGATATATATATTTAATATATATTTTTAAGGTTTTTTGTTCATCGTGAGTAATTACTCAAATGAGTAACATTCAGACAGCCTTCACCACTCAGTTGGTAGTAGTTCTGCCTTGTGGAAACTCCACCAATATATATTTATTTATTTTATTCGAGAACTGGGTGACATGTAGTTTTCAGCGTGGTTTTTGCTCTTGCTAAAGTCCCCGCTAAAACATTGTCGGAGCTAGGGATCTAAGGCAGTTAGTTTATTACGAATTTTAATTTAATTTCAGATCACGAGATCTATACGAATTGTTATGTTTGCTGAGCCAGCACAACATACAAATAATTAACTTGGATATAAAGACGAAAGAAAACAAAGAAAAGGTACTTATTTACACAATAGGTGTTATTATATTTTTGTGTAGTCAGTAGTGGATATTTATAATTGAAAAAAACTAGGATTTATGTAATTACGTTTATATATATATACCTGCTTTAAAATTAGAGTAAGTACCTATAGGTATTACCCCACACTAGTATTCAAAATCCTTGTCCCCACTACCTACCTCTTTTTTATGTTTTATGTAATCCCAAACCGGTTGTAACGTTACAGTCTAGTTGTGAACAAAGAGGTAAAACTCAGAACGATATTTCCGCTTTTGCAACTGGTTATTTGAATTAGTTGCAGTAACAGCTGGAATGCCTGAAAGAGATCGCTGCTAACGACATCGTACTGCAGTTGTTAATTTTTAAGCGAACACTGTGTGTCCTTTCACTATGCCTTTTTCTGCCGCCAAGCACCGTTGCTGTGTTTCGATTTGAAGAGTGTGGTCGCCGTTGTAGTTGCAGTCACATGAGGCTTAACATCTGCGTGCCTCAAGTTGATGGACGCATGGCAGTGCATCGTTGGACACGTTCCTATCGTGTGTGACTTACGAGGCAATGCTTTGTTGTAGGTTCTACTTAACATCAGGTGGGCCATCTGAGTGTTCCATCAGCTAGTTGTATAAAAAAGTCCTATCTGATTTGTCGTGGTACCTAATTAAAAAGGGATCTATCTTTCCAAAAAGACTTTTTTGGAAATATATCCGAAAAATATAAACGCTTAGATTTGTATCTTTAGTACGATTGTACACATTAGGGTTACGTTTATGGGAAATACAATCTACATTCATTTTATTGCGAAGACGATTCTTCTTGTTTCAATATTTTTCAGTATTATTCATACATAAAGAAAGCCCTGGATTTGTCGGAAGAGAGGACCAGCTTGATGCTATGCGAGCCTCAGGAGTGCGAGGATTTGCTGACTGAGGTAATTTTAACATCAAAACGTATTAATTTTAACATCAAAACGTATTGATTTTAACATCAAAACGTATTAATTTTAACATCAAAACGTATTAATTTTAACATCAAAACGTATTAATTTTAACATCAAAACGTATTAATTTAATAGAATCACAAGGATCACTTTGAATCGCTTTTTTTTTTTTTGCCTAGGGGAAATCCGTTATGGATACCAACTAGCCGGGGGGGGCTAGAGGGTTATGTCGGACTCTTGATACCGACTAAAACCCCTGGGGTGTTCCTCTGCTGTGCTTGGGACGAGGTTACGGGTTCGGTTTGCACCGTGACCACGCCAGCAACTGTCCTTGCGGATCCGTCTTCCTCTCTTGCCTAGCAAGCTCTTTCTTATGTGAAGGCACCCTGAACACCGGGGTCCCTTCCCGCTCTGACCCTCACAGAAGTTAATGCAGGTGTCAATCTTTAAGATATCAATAAAATCACAAACACCAAATGTTAGTACTAGAGCTCTTTCTGAAGTGCTCGTCGGGGAAGTTCTACTCATACCACCATGCCTCGTTCTGCTGCCAAGCAGCGTTGCTGTGTTGCTGTGTTTCGGTTTGAAAAATTTATTTGACGATGAAACTACAGGCTTAGTGTAGTATGCCTCAAGTGTGCTCACAGGGCAACTTCTTATCGTGCTAAACTGTGAGGGAAAAAAATATTATGCGTTCTACAAGCTTTTTTTCCTGAAAAATATAAAAATTCAGACCTTCACGAAGATCTACGCAGGCAATATCCAGTCTCAAATAAGTCTCTTTTGTTCAAGGCAAGACTTTAGAGTTCAGTTTAAATGAAAGACAAATCATAACAACACCAACGACAGAAAGCAAAGTTAACACGTCTCGAACAAGTTTAATCAGACTTCGAAAGTTCCAGTCTTGTTTCTAAACAGTTATTTTATTTAACTTGTATCCTTGTTATGCTTGTTACAGTTTTGTCAATATTTAGTTTTTTTTTGCACGGAGCACCGGTGGTCTAGTGGGAGTGACCCCGCCTTCCGATCGTAAGGTCGCAGGTTCGAATCCGGTCGTGCACCAATGGATTTTTCTATCGAAAAATTTATGTGCGCAATGCCAGTGCTCTTAAACGGTGAAGGAAAACATCGTGAGGAAACCAGTTAGTATTCTAACAGCGGCGATGGGCTTGCAACCTGTCACGTATGGAATACTAACTACTGCAAAATGTGGGTATGTGCCTAATATAATGTTTGGACGTACCTCTGACTACCCCCCTTAGACATCCTCAAAGAATCTTGAATTAGTACCTACTTGGTACTGGGAGATCTGAAGGGATATCTACCGTGCCTGGGGATCAAAGTCGTGAAGCTGTTTCAGTTTTTTTTAGTTTTTTTTTGGAAGTTGTTTTCTTATCACTCCTGGATACAATATTGTAGTACTGATAAATAGCAGTAGCCATAATAGACTTCAGACAGCCATTCACTCTTTACTACATAGTATAAAACAAAATATAAGGACAGAGAAAGAAACGCTTTCTCTGTCCCTATATCCCTATGTATGCTTAAATCTTTAAAACTACGCAACGGATTTTGATGCAGTTATTTTAATAGATAGAGTGGTTCAAGAGGAAGGTTTATATGTATAATACATGCATGATATGCGCGACACCCATACCTTTCAACTCTGATAATAATATATTAAGCAATGTATATAGGTAAGCCTACTTCAAATACAAATAGGCCATACCTAAAATATTTAAGCAGTTGGTAGTAGCACAGCCTTATATGCTGTAGGTTGTAGGTTTGATCCCCACCGAAGAAAAATATTTGAATGAATGAATGAAAATGCTTTATTGTACACCTTACAACTAACAAAAAAAATGAGACAAAGTATAAAAAATAGAGATATGTACAATGGACGGTCTTATCGCTAACAAGCGATCTCTTCCAGACAATTTCAATTTCAGATCTCTTCCAGACATTTGTGTGATGAATGCAGATGTTTTTACTGTGTCTGGGTGTTGAATTATTTCTTCACTACGTGTCTGTTCGTACGTGTATCAGAATAAGTCACACAGTATGATATTTTTTGAAATAATAATAAATCATTAGTGTCCTTATTCACGATAGTCGCTGAGCGTAGCTTATCAGACCAATAAGTCTGTTGATGTCTCTTTTCGTTGGCATGAAAGTGACAGTAACAAGAATACTCTATAGAGCCCCTATAAAAAGACAGGATTTATGAATAAGAGGGTAGTCCCTGAGCGCGTCAATAGCCTATCAGACCAATAAGTCTGTTGCTGTCTCTTTTCGTTGGCATGAAAGTGACAGTAAAAAGAATACTCTATAGAGCCCCTATAAAAAGGCAGGATTTATGAAGAAGAGAGTAGTCCCTGAGCGCGTCAATAGCCTATCAGGCCAATAAGTCTGTTGCTGTCTCTTTTCGTTGGCATGAAAGTGACAGTAACAAGAATGCCTACTCTATAAAACCGCTATAAAATGGCAGGGTTTATGAATAAGAGGGTAAATCATTAGCCCAATTTCATGAATGTACTCTGCCTAACATAAAACTTAAAAAGATTTGCTCATAGTAAAAAAACTCACAGATTAAACTTGGAAAAAAAGCTTTGCTCATCTTAGTAGCATTAAATAATAATAATAATATTTAAACTGTATAACCTCATCTCATGTTTCTCGCACAGATGACAGAAGGTAACCTCATCCATCGCACGATCCTGTACATTTTCTTCTGGCCCCACGGAGAAGTCAGCGAAAAGTTCAAACTTACCATGACAGAGGCTATGAGGATCGCTGTCATCACCAATCCAAGAGAGAGTGTGTGAGTACAATATTATAAGTAAAATTCTAACTGGTTTTCCTTTTTAAATAAATTAATAAAAAATTGGTGCACTTTCCACACAGCACTATGTAGCCTCAAACTAAGCCATAGCTTGTAATATGGGTACCAGATAGCTAATATAATACTTATTTTAGCGACATTTTTTGTAAACACATACTTATAATACATAATAACACCCAGACAGAGAACAAACATCTATGTTCATCACACAAATTTTTGTTCTCGGTGGGAATCGAACCCACGGCCTACAGCGCAGATGGTAGAGCTACTACTAACTGAGCTGTGAAGGCTGTCAAGGGTTTTGTGTTGTTTATTTGTGCATTTTTTGAGTACCAAAAACCTTAAAGGTTTAAATTCTAGCTGGTCACTTCCTATAGACAAGATCCTCCAGACTCTATAGTCGGTAACCACAATGGTGCTGGCTTAAAATCCGGCATACCCGGATCTGGGGGGTGATTTTGACTTCCGTCGGTGTCGGAATCGTAACGGAAAGTCAATTGACAGTTTTTTTAAGCATGTACCTAGCGCGCGCATTGTCTCACAATTATTAACGTCAACGTGAATCTCCATTCCACGTAGGTAATAATAATAAGTGACTAATTTTTAGCGACGGAATGGCAACTTCAGCAGAGTTACAAGCAAATGTCTTAAAACAGAGTTTTTACATAGTCTTTAAACGACAGGTTGGACACGATCTGTCACGAAAAAGTTTCCGCCACCAAATAGCTGGCGGAAAGTCACGTGTTATCCTTTCGAGTCCTAATGTCAAAAGCTTTTAGTGACAATGTCAAAATCACGTAAAGTTCGTTTTCGATAAGGGTTTTAGAGAGCCATCGTATTCTAAATTCAAAAATTTTATTCCGTGTCGAATCCGACCCGACGGAAATCAAAATCACCCCCCAGGTATGAGGAGATAGGAAGCAACATATCTCACTAACACTGCCGTCACCAATCCGCTTGCAAGAAGGCATGGTAACTATGTATGAAAACAACCTCCCCCTACCCTCTATGGCGAGGGCTGAAGGGTCTGTCCAGCAGTCAACCATTTTAGGATGATGACAACGTAAAGTAGGTTCATAGTGCTAGGAAATTTTATGCGACAGTTTTATCTGTCCTTTGGTAAAGCCATGTTTGAATTTTAACCCGTAAAATGGGATGCTGAATATTGCAGGTAAAGGTGTCTGAAACTCGAAATGGAATCTCAACAATTTCTAAATTTCTTATGGTTGGAGGTTATTGCGGTCAGCAAATATATAGGTACTAGTTGCGCCCCGCGGTTTCACGCGCGCAGATTTAAATCCCGGTATTCCCACAGGTAAAAAAGTAGCCTATGCGCTATTCCAGACTATAATCTATCTCTCTGACAAACTTCACCCAGATTGCTTCCTGGGTAAACAAAACAATCTACTAATAAACTATGTACCTACCTAAAAACATTACCTATCATGAAAACAGCTCCATAATTCTCCATGTCCCACCGAATTTTGGCGAAGCCTTTTAACTTTATTGATTGAATCAGAGCTGCATCATTCGTCAACATAATAAATCAAGTCACAATCAGGGCGAACAGCCTTAAAATAAATACTCAACTCTCATGCATCAACATTAACGCTCACTAAACCTTGCAGCCGATGTGAGATAATTAAAGTGCAATCACACCAGAACCGTGATGTGACCTGTGTGGTTTCATTTATTTATTTATTTGCTACAATGTGGTTACAATAGGTAAAAATGGTGACCCCCGGTTTCTGAAAGGCCGATCAACATTAGTGTTGATCGGCTGTCAAATCACTTGCTATCTCTATCTAACTTGAAGTAAAAGCTGAAACAGCAAGTGACTTAACAGTCGATTAGCGTTGATGAGCCTTTCAGAAACCGGGCGTCATTATACGTTAATCTAGCATGCAAACAAAATTATTCTTGCTTTCGAAAAAGAGGCTGAACCATAATTATCACCATTTTATAAGATAAATCACTGAATTTATTTATAGATAGCAAATCTACCGCCGCAGGATTATAATAATAACAAAGGTTCGGATAATAATAACAAAGGTCCAGCAAAAATAGAATAATATTGTTATCATCAAATTCTCCCACCAAAAAATTACAAGTACGACAAATTTCGAGAAGTGATTTGTAGGTTGTCTACGTTTTAAACCACTTTTATATCAATCACCATACCAGACGTCAGCTGTATGGTGCCAGATTTTGTCTTAGCTGTTTTAGTTTTCAGTAAATCGCCAGATAACACTCGTACAGCATATGGCTCTCACACGCATTCTGTATAAAGTAGTCTACATAAATAACGAGTACTGAAATAATGGAGTAAATTCTTCAATAATTGGGTTATCGGAGTCAGTAAGCTGAATGATTATAATGGCTTAATGCGTCACTAATTGTATCTTGTTTCCGCATTGGTGAATAATAGCAATAGACTCCTGGCTCGTTAGCTTTATTGTTATCATTATCATTAAAGATAAACCTTGGATTTCAAATGCGTAATCAATACTAATTTGTATTGATCACTGCCACATAATAGCGACTCGTCTCTCCTAGCCGCTATTAAGTTGTAGAAAACTATGTTGAAATTGGGAGAAATCTGAAGAATTATGAAGTGGCAAGGTACCTATAGGTCTCTATGGCTTGAGGAACCAATAGACGTCCGCCAACCACCACGACTAGACGACACCAAACAGGAGGCTTAGCCCTTCCTCCTACCCGATGGACCTATATTGTGGGGCCTTATGACATCGGTTAAATGAGAGGACACAGCATCGTTCTTCTTGGAAATGTATAAAGGATTCCAGTTCGTGGAATTTGCAAACTTTATTTAAGTACATAGTGATTTTTTCCAAGAATACTAAGCTGAGAAAAGTCTGAGCATAATTTAACAACAGAATTAAAGAATTCTGTTGTTAAATTCACCAATTTAGTAAATACTGTTATTTTGTATCCTTGATGTTTTCTGCATCGTTTCATCCATTTTATCTCATCACGAAGTTTGAACAATCAACTTTTTAGGCTGACGATACGACAAGCCGATAAGTAAAGTCCTGAAATCCCAATAGAGGTCGCCTTATCAACGGTACTTGATTTTCTTTCCCTAATTCCTATTGGACCGTTCAGCTTATAATGGAGGTTTAGTTAAGGGTCCGGTGACAGCGGCTCGCAATTTCGAGGTGCGATTGGCTATTATTTCATTTTATTTAATTTCGGGGAGGTTGTTTGAAAGAATAACTCTAAAGTGACACGCATAAATACTGTTCGAACACAAATAATACAATAATATAAGGGAAATGGGCTTGAGTCAGAAATCATTTTGGTATTAGTAAGAACGTAAGACCAAACATACTAATACCAAAATGATTTCTGATTCGGGCATGTTTCCCTTATATTAGTGTATTATTTGTGTTCGAACTGTATTTATGCGTGTCACTTTAGAGTTATTCTTTGAAACAACCCCCCCGAAATGAAATAAAATGAAATAATAGCCAATCGCACCTCGAAATTGTCACCGGAGCCTTAATACTAAGAGATTTTGTAATGGAATTTTAGGATATCACCCTAAAGCTATAATGTATTTCGAAATTAAAATAGTTTAATTGTTGTTAAATGCTTGAATAAGTATAGTTTAAAAAATCCATTGCTGTATCTGCCAGTCCATAATCGGCTATTACAAAAATATATACCTAGCACATCGTAAGATTAAATGTGCGACATCATAAAATAACACAGTAACACAATAGGCGGCTTCATCGTTATCAGAGATCTCTACCAGACTGAAACAGTAGACCAATAAATAGCTAGTCGTAAAATCATTTTAAAACAACACAAACCTACAAAACTTCTGGCTGGTTGTTCGATGCTCATGCCTCAAAACATGAAACTAACCAAAAAGTATTTTCTGTGAGTACCTGACACAATAATATACGTTTAGAGAGAAAATGCGCGCCGTAGGGATGATAACTCTTTGCGAACTGGCAAAGTACTATCCGGGAACAAAGAGAAATATAACATTGTTTTTGTTGAAAACAAAACAAGTGAAACTCGACATGGAACTAGTGAAGTCTAAATTACCGGACAGAACCTAAGTTTGCGTATTAATGTTTTTTTGCTTAATACCTGTGAATGTTTGTGAATACTTTTCTAAGTAACTATTCGGAAAAATCGTAAAATATACAAGTGAAAAATGCGACTGTGCGAAGTTTTATTTTACTTTTTTCTCGGACCTATGTACACCAAAATCTACTATTCCCAGGTTATCTTAAGATAGTTCTTTTGTTTCAGTTTTTTTATATCTTAGGGAAACCAACAATTTTTATTTTGTCTAATTGGTAAGTAATTTATAAAAAAAAAGCTGTTGACCATTATCACGTTTTCGCATATTGAAACCAGGGAGAGCTTTTACCACTTTCCAATCCAAACTGAACAAATTGTGTACTGTAGAAAACATATTTATATCGGAATTAATTGTAAAATCTGTAAGAACTGGTGTCAAAATATCTACTTATTTATTTATTGGAGTTCGTCACAGAACGGATCTAGGAAAAAATGTTTCGTAACAATAAAATACTCCTTTTTACCACGACAGTACGAGCAACAGTGGCTGATTGTTCACCAGCGCGAATCGCCTTAGGGTTGTTCTAAAAATTACATTCCCCCTCTCCCCCCTCCCCTCATCTTGCGATGAAGTTCAATAGCTGAGCGGAAACAAAGCCGGACGGCGCGAGCCTATTCTGATAGTTTCAGATCTTATTCTAAACTGCCAGAGTTACCAGACAGGTGGTGACGGAAGAGATGCGCGTTCGGTTCCCGCAGCGGAACAATTTCCAAGTCCAAGTAATGTTAGTAATCCAATTTTGATAATTCTGTTTTATGGAACCAGCTTAGAGGTATATTCTATCGTGTGCATGTCTCCAGCTTCCTCATATTGAAAATGTAATTTCTATAAATGCCAATATTTAAAGCATAATTAGTGCACTCATAGATTTGAATCATAATTTAGCTGCCAAATAAACAACGATGCTATAAGCTTATAATAGTGTGTAAGCTGGAGTAACATGTCTCCAGCTGCCTCAGTCAGTGTGGGCAAACGGCTAATGATAGAGATATATAGTAAACGCAAGGATTTAGTACCTATTTAGTGCACCTGGTACCAAAAATTTCAGGTCTGTAGCTAGGAAACTCTTCGAGTTATAATACTTCATTAACGTGTAAGCTGGAGTAACGGTACGTAAAAAAGCATATGCTCGTTCTCTGGAATGGCTGGAGCTAGCAGGTTGCTTTAAGTCTCCAGATTTAGTACCAAACGAATTAGCGAGGTACCAAATATTTGAAGTGTCTCTGTTCAAAACTCTATGAGTTACAAGCTTTTCCAGCTTTTTTTGTTTGTCCAGCTTGCACATGTTGGATCTCAGCAACCACAATAGGTACAGACTCGGTTGATGTCTCTGAACCGAGCTATGAATTAGTGCACTCGGTACCAAAAATTTGGAATCTCTAGGACAAGCAGTTCTGTTGTAATCAGCAAAATAACATTTAACCGCCAAAAATTCAAAGCATTTCGACGCGACCATAAAAATGATGCGTTGCCGCTCTGAAGGTGATATTACGCTCTGCGGATTTGAACGTATTTTACCCGCGATAAGAGTCTTTTTTGTATGCACTCAGTCCTTTAAATTTCTGAAGGCATAATTATTATACCCTTCTCTTTCCGATGTGCGTTGAAGAGCGGGGCGTTGTATGTTGCCATATCTCATCAATTAAATAGTTTGGTATGGTTTGACATTTTATATTTTTTTTTTGATAAAATATACCAATTATATTGCAGAATTTGCAGGCAAGGCAGGGAGCGAGCAGCACGTCCGTCCGTCCGTATTTTGACAGTTTGACAGCCAATCTAATCTTGCTAGTGTCATGTCAAGTGAATCGTCATCAAACTAAGTCAAGTCATTCGAATTTGAGAGGTTAAAATATACCAATTATATATATTGCAGAATTTGCAGGCAAGGCAGGAAGCGAGCAGCATGTCCGTCCGTCCGTATTTTGACAGTTTGACAGCCAATCTAATCTTGCTAGTGTCATGTCAAGTGAATCGTCATCAGACCTAAGTCAAGTCATTCAAATTTGAGAGGTTTCGATTTGCAAAAACGAATCCTTCCTACCTATATAAACCAGTATTATGGTAGGTAGCAGTTAAATAAATAATTAGGTAAATTTAGATTTACGTAGGTACCTAATCATTTATTAGTTTTACTACTTAACTTCTCCTATGGGTACTGTGGTAGGTGTTAAAGAACTGGCGCTTTGAGTAGGTACCTATGTAGATACAGATACAACTCCGTTATTTTAACACTGCCAAAAAGGTAAAAAGAGGGGCTACCTACCAGTAAAAACGCACCTCTTGTATCTATGTATGTTTCTTCCGCATCGATTTGGACATCCGCATCGCACCAATAATGCGGATGTTCATGCGGATGTGACAAAAACAAAAAATAAAATAGACGCAACCAGTGACTGGCGCGTAGTATCACCTTCAGAGCGGCAACGCATCATTTTTGTGGTCGCGTCGAAATGCTTTGAATTTTTAGCGGTAAAATGTTATTTTGCTGATTACAACAGAACTGCTTGTCCTAGAGATTCCAAATTTTTGGTACCGAGTGCACTAATTCATAGCTCGGTTCAGAGACATCAACCGAGTCTGTACCTATTGTGGTTGCTAAGATCCAACATGTGCAAGCTGGACAAACAAAAAAAGCTGGAAAAGCTTGTAACTCATAGAGTTTTGAACAGAGACACTTCAAATATTTGGTACCTCGCTAATTCGTTTGGTACTAAATCTGGAGACTTAAAGCAACCTGCTAGCTCCAGCCATTCCAGAGAACGAGCATATGCTTTTTCACGTACCGTTACTCCAGCTTACACGTTAATGAAGTCTTATAACTCGAAGAGTTTCCTACCTACAGACCTGAAATTTTTGGTACCAGGTGCACTAAATAGGTACTAAATCCTTGCGTTTACTATATATCTCTATCATTAGCCGTTTGCCCACACTGACTGAGGCAGCTGGAGACATGTTACTCCAGCTTACACACTATTATAAGCTTATAGCATCGTTGTTTATTTGGCAGCTAAATTATGATTCAAATCTATGAGTGCACTAATTATGCTTTAAATATTGGCATTTATAGAAATTACATTTTCAATATGAGGAAGCTGGAGACATGCACACTATTCTATCCATTAAAAAAAGAATTATCATACTCTGTAAAAAGTTATGCGCGGTCTCGCATTACAATCAGTGAGTCAATGTACCCTTAGGGTTGGAGATTTTTTTTTTTTCAAATTAATATGGGACGATATTGATAATTATTTTATTTATCCAATAAAAACAATAATCAAAATCGATCAACTCTGTAAAAAGATGTACGCGGTCATCCAAAAAAATACGCGTCGACTTGAGAACCTGCTCTGTTTTTTTTTCGTCGGTAAAAATAAAACTCAGACTTGAGGTACAGGTTGTACTAACGTATTTAATCCTTGAGTCCTTATGATGTCTATAAAATCCTTAGGAATCAAAGGACTGTTAAATTAATGAAACGGGTGAAGTCACCGCCCGTTTGCTGGATTTTTAATGAACACAAAACTCAGGTTAGTTAGCCACACATTAGCACACATAATCTAAGTCTTCCACGTAGTCTAAGAGAATAAAGACCGTTGCTATACTAGCTATGCTATAAAATATGTCAACGTTTGATAACTTATAGCTCGACGTCTGGTAGTAGTACCAGAATAAGTCGCGCAGTCCGCACGTACTTTGTAATTCGATTGGGCCGGACGCCGATTGAGACTTGGCTGAAACATATTTCATGGGTGCCAAGGAAAATACACAATTTACTGTCCTTCTTTTCTAAATTATATTAAGTTGGGATAATAATCAACGGGTCAACCTTTATTTCGTAACTTGGCTATTGATGACGACTAATTTGAGTCGGGTAACTTGAGCACCTGTCACTCAAGCACTTAGTTTGAGTCAGGTTATTTACTTTAGCTTTTGTTCATCATGATCATGATTAGGCTGGAGAAGTTTACTGCTGTACATCTCACCTATACACCGACTTCTGTAGATGAAAGAAAGAAAAATTAATTATTTATTATTATTATTTATTAGACTTGTCAGATCAGTTTACAGATGGAAAAAAGACAAATAAGAGCTAAAGAGCTAACTAACTTTAGGAAGCTCTTTGTGAAAGGTTCGTACAGGTTAGTTATACCACCATGCCTTTTTCTGCTGCCAAGCAGTTGCTGTGTTTCGCTTTGAAGATTGTGGTCGCCGGTTTAATTACAGGCACATGAGGCTTATTATCTGTATGCCTCTAGTTGATGGACGCAGGGCAGTGCATCGTAAGGCACGTTCTTATCTTGCATGACTTACGGCGCAATGGTTTGTTATAGGTGATGGTTACCTCTTCGCATCTGGTAGACCTTCTGCTTGTTCCATTAGCAAGTAGTAAGAAAAAACAAATAAGTGACTTACGCTTTACACTAGTTTACACATTGAGGAGCCCTAAAAACTCCAACCCCAGAGTTGGCCATGCATACAAAACCAGTTACACCAGCTAGGACAGAAGTTCTTCTAATTTCAAAGTACTTTTGGTATATTTTTCAAAAGGTTCCGCATCTACTACAATCAAGCCACACCGGACAGGCCTCATCACCTCACGATGGTCAACTGGTGGTACCGCAGCCTCTACAAGTCTCCAGTGCTGCCTTCTGCTGATAAAATCTACAGTGATTTCCGAGGCAGGGTTTTTGAAGTACCTGTTCTTCATGTAAGATGATTTTTTTTCACTGCATTAAAGAGCATGCATGAGCTCAACTCATTGTGAAGAGTTTGGCCGGGGAAGTACCACCTGCTATGTACAGGTTGCTTGGTTAGGTACCAAATAAATAAATAATACTGGACATGGACAAGCCACACAGCATCATCTAGCCCCAAAGTAAGCTACTCAAAGTTTGTGTTACGGGTACTAGATGACTGATATATTTAATACATAATGTACTTACATAGATAGATATTTTTTATTATACATAAACACCCAGACCAACGGAACAAATTTCTGCAGATCGTACACAAATTTGTTCCGAGGCGGGAATCGAACTCGCAACCTCTTGCGTCGCAAGCGGACTCTCGCCCGCTGCGCCACTGAGGTCGTCAAAATAAATCAATAAATTGTTTTTATTGTTCAAGGCACCTCCGTGGCATTTCGTGAGGTTCAAGAACGAGTCTATGATCAAAGTGACCGGCGGACGAGATGACAAGCTTCTTTCGCTGATGGCCAACAAACTTAACTTCAGGTATTATTCTACACTTCTACATTCTCATAAATTTTAGAGCTTCACAAGTCCTGATTGCAGTTGGAACCTGGGCCAACTCCATGCATCTAATTTGAAGCCATTTTGATGTGGTTTTAGAAACCTGGTATATGGTCAGCTGATATCCTAAAAATCACGTCAAATTGTACCAGGTACAGATACTACGATCCACCAGACCGCAGCCAGGGCTCAAGTATCTCTGGCAATGGGACCTTCAAAGGGACACTAGGCCTTATCTGGAAACGGGTGAGATCTCTATTCTTCCTCATTCCTAAATAAATAAATTTTGCTGGGCATCCCACACAACACTATCTAGCTCCAAACTAAGCAAAACCTTGTGCTTTGGGAACCAGATAGCTGATTATAATACTAACATACTTTTTTTTGTAAATGCACACATAATATTATACATATACACTTATAATGGTTATAACAAGAAAAGAAATATATTACCTGATGGCACGACAAAAAAAGAGACTCAAACTCACCAGACTCACCAGACACCAGACTCTTTGACACACACTTAATATCCTTAACCATCAAACTCTTAGAAAGATACCAAACGATACGAAGAAAAATTTAATATTGAATACGAACTTTGTAACTGGCCCTGCAGAAAGCTGATTTCTTCATTGGTGACGTGACCATGACATGGGAGCGGTTACAAGCGGTAGAGTTCTCCTTCCTGACGCTGGCAGACTCAGGCGCCTTCCTCACGCATGCGCCAGCTAAGTTGAGCGAAACACTGGCTATCATCCGTCCTTTTCAATGGGAGGTAGGCTGAAACATTATCTTTATAAATAAACTAGCTGAACCCGCGGCTTTGCTCGCGCCAAGGAATTAAACTTTCATCCCCTATTTCATCCCCTTGGGGTTAGAATTGATCAAAATCCTTTCTTAGCGGATGCCTACGTCATAACATCTACCTGCATGCCAAATTTCAGCCTGATCCGTCCAGTGGTTTGGGCTGTGCGTTGGTAGATCACTATGTCAGTCAGTCAGTCACCTTTAAGTTATATATATTTAGATATAAATAATGCTGGACAATCCACACAGCACCATCTAGTCCCAAAGTAAGCTACTCAAACCTTGTGTTATGGGTACTAGATAACTAATATATTTAATACACATACTTACATAGATAATTTATATTATACATAGAAAACACTCAGACCAACGGAGCAAATTTCTGCAGATGGTACACAAATTTGTTCCGAGGCGGGAATCGAACCCGCAACCTCAACCCGCAACCTGTGTCGCAGGCGGACTCTCGCTCGCTGCGCCACTGAGGTTATCGACCTTTGAGGCTCCATGCGAAGCGCTCACAATCTGAAAAGTACACATTCAAAACAGTTAAGGTTTTCTTAGGTCTGGCCATTGGTGTGCGCTACGCTTCTGATCACAGGCCCAGCTCTCTGGGTCGTGATCGCAGCGCCCTCACTGTGGCAACATGGCAAACAAGATCAACTGGGACTCCTTAGTACATGCTGTTGGTTTACTACTACATTATTTCTGAGGCAGTGTAAGTACCTTTGTCGCTCTTTCTTCTTCTTTCTTTATACCTGTTCCTATCACGGATTTTCTACTTTTCTGCCCAAGATACTCTAGTGGAACTGGCACTAGAGTCACCTAGTTTTAAGACGGTTCAAGATGGTCCTTGTGATTTTATTGATTTTCTTGAATAAAATGTTTTATGCTGTATTTAAGCTGCTGCAAATAAATATGTTTTCTTTCTTTCTTTTCTTTCTTTCTTTCTAAACATATTTTGACTTTGACTTTGACTTTGACTTTGATAGCCTGCTTTGGGTTGTTGGCTAAGGAATAATGTTAAACATGGTTTCTTTTTTAAATTGGACCATCTTAGTTGTCCTTTCTACTTTATTATAAGCTTGGGCATGTCTCCATGATGATGATGATATAGTAACTATAAGTCACTTCTACTATAAGCTTCTAGCAAAGAACCATCCAGCACCCACAAAGCTCGGCTCGTCTCCGTCTTGATATCTCTCGGAGCCACCTACGTCATCGGAGACATGTACTCGGCAAACCTGACGAGTCTTCTAGCGAGACCGGCAAGGGAACGACCCATCGGGACTTTACCTGATCTGGAGGAAGCTATGAGAGACTATGGATATGAACTGGTTGTGGAGAGCCATAGTTCTTCTTTGGCTATATTAGAGGTTAGTATTTTGATAGAAAATTATTTCTTAACGGCTTGGCCTAAGCCCAAAGTTCGTGTATGGTACGGCCATAAATACGTACCAAAAGATACATGAGCACCCAGGCTACATTGGCTTTGGGTACGCTTTTCAGACTCTATTGGTTCATCAAATTGGTGACTTGGCAAAGTTTTGTGATCAAGAGAGGTGCGATGCAGCCTTGGTTTTATTCAAGGAATATAGATAAGGTTTTATTCAATTGTTTTTTACCATCATAAAGATCGTGACAAATTATGTTAATTTCTACTATCCTGTATATTCCATCTCTTTCTTATTTCTATCTAATAGAATGGGACAGGCATTTATGGTCGGCTAGCAAAGCTGATGCGTCGACAGAAGATCCAAAGAGTTCGAAACGTTGAAGTTGGCGTGAGACTGGTGCTGTCTCGTAAGCGAGTGGCCGTGCTCGGGGGAAGGGAGACATTGTACTATGATACTGAAAGATTTGGTAAGTATTTTAGGTCAGTCGTTTATTAATATGCCACAGGTCTTGCCTAGATTATCTTAATGTAATTATTATGACTAACCCTCACTTGAATAGCCTGTTACAAGTAAGTCACGTGTATTTCAGGCTCCCATAACTTCCACTTAAGCGAGAAACTCTACACCAGGTACTCTGCTATTGCTCTTCAAATCGGCTGTCCTTATCTAGAGACGTTCAACAATGTGTAAGTAATTTATTTCATTCGGTATTTATGATAAGGGCGAGAGGATATGACGCGATTTTTTGTCTATTTGCTAAGTAGCAGTGTATTATTATAGTAATATTTAAGAGGCATACATGGCAAGACATACAATAATAGCACCAACAAATATGAAAAACAAAGTCTTCATTATTATTGGAGTTGTTTTTTTTTTTTGTCGTGTCGTGTAGGAAGTGCTTCAATCGATTTAAAAAAAAATATAATGGTTATGAGATCAAGATTAGGTAAACGCAAAGGCGAACGTGGTCCTCTTAATTTCGTTTGCTCCAACAATTTTCCGTTCCTATGGCTTATGCACAATGCCTGTACTCTCAAACGGTGAAGGAAAACATCGTGAGGAAACCGGCATATTGTAGAACCTAAAAGCTCTATAACATGTGTCAAGTGCTCGAAAGGAGCCTCTTGAGGCGCACTTAAAATCCTTTCACCACACTGTTTCGAAAGAAACTAGTGACACGACAAGAAGAAGAATAGGCAAAAGCGAAAACTGAAAACTGTTTTATCAAGCTCAACCATGACCTTTGTGAACTTATTTAATAGGGTCATGACGCTCTTCGAAGCTGGAATCTTGGCGAAGATGACCACAGACGAGTACAAGAACCTTCCAGAAGCATCTAGAAGGTCGGAGCCGGTCACAGAGACCGACAGCAGGCAGGCCAGCGAAATGATGGGGGAGTCTATTGCTTCTCCTTCTCAGGTATTCATCTCATATTATTGATATTGGATTGCAATCATTAAGTCTTGACCCTTCTAGTACTTGACTTTTTTTGAAGAAAGCTTTTTTGAGAAAGCTTTTTTAGTACTAGTGCACTCGGTCGTATTCTTGGTATAAATCTATTCTACACGTTTCAATAAACCTTATTAAGACATCACAGGCGCAGGTGGACTCAGGGAAGGGACTAGAGCCCGATAAGCGTGGAACGAAACCCTTAGGTCCTCTTAGAATAAAAAATGCTCTTATCCTGGATTTACATTTTTAACCTTTAACCTTTTAACCGTTGTCACCGGTACCACCCGGGTAAAACCACGGGACGCTGTTAGTTAAAATTTTATTTACAAGATTTAGTTTTGGTATTTTACGAAAGATGATGTTATAGGTGCATGTTATCATCACTATCACTACATAGTATAAAACAAAGTCGCTTTCTCTGTCCCTATGTCCCTATATCCCTATGTATGCTTAAATCTTTAAAACTACGCAACGGATTTTGATGCGGTTTTTTTCAATAGATAGAGTGATTCAAGAGGAAGGTTTATGTGTATAATACATGCATGATATGTGCACCCGTGCGAAGCAGGGGCGCGCGGGCGGGTTGCTAGTAAAAAAAATGTCTCAGTTATATTCTCGGTGTCTGGCACTGCACTCTTTTATAAACCACATGTGACTTCACAGTCGCAACCGGAGTCAGCGAAGGGGCTGGAGCCCGTCTCCTTGAGGATGCTTCGCGGTGCGTTCTGTCTGCTCGGCATAGGATACTCGTTAGCTGGTGTGTATTTGTGGTTTTTATTATGTAACTTTTATAAATCTAATAAAATAAGTTACCTGAATAAAAAACTCTAAAGTGTTTTATAAATTGAAGCTTCTTCTTTTCTTTCCATAATAGTGATCGCTATTTGAGACACTTTATACCCCAGCGGTTGTCATTACTTCCAGAAATATCACCTGCCCATTGCCACTTCAACTTGATAAAACAAAGTATTTTTCTTCAGCGATAGTCCTGGGCATCGAGGTGCACCTACACCGGAGGTCTCTGATCCGCAACCGACCCTCACCAGCTTGCGTCAAGCGTGCACCGCGCCCCAGCAGGCTCGACAAGGCGCGAAAGATTACAGGCCGGGCTTACAGGAGGCTGCTGGTAGCTGTTTGCAGGTGCATCGATCAAGCCTTGGGCCCGGGAAACCAAGAGCTCTAGACCACGGGATCCAGGTTTTCATACCGGTCGATATCACAGCACTGTCTACTCCAGTGGTTCTTCAGACACTAATTTAAAAAGTGTGCATTAATTATTTCTTTTTAGACGTTACAAACAATCATATAATTAAAATAAATAAATAAATAAATATTGCTGGACAATCCACACAGCACCATCTAGCCCCAAAGTAAGCTACTCAAAGCTTGTGTTATGGGTACTAGATGACTGATATATTTAATACATTATATACTTACATAGATATTTTTTATTATACATAGAAAACACCCAGACCATCGGAACAAATTTCTGCAGATCGTACACAAATTTGTTCCGCGGCGGGAATCGAACCCGCAACCTCTTGCGTCGCAGGCAGACTCTCACCCGCTGCGCCACTGAGGTCGTCTATGAAATTAAATCGAGTGCTTAAAAATTTGATGTCTGTATCGATCCTCACTCAGCTCAATATAAAAGACCGACTATCTGCCACATTTCATCGTCGTATCCTCTCATATTTCGTCCACTGCGAGACGTGGAGTCGACAATCTGGAAGAGCTGGTCTTAGTCGGCCACGTGGGAAACGATCCTGTAGAAGATCCACAACCAGATGGTTTGACCAGCTTAGAGACAGGGACATTCCACAGTTTGGTCCAGATGGCTACGGCTCGGAGTCGCTGGGAACAGCCTGTCAACGCCTACAGAACAACACCTGGTTGATCACGATCTTCAGGAATAAAATGCCGACGTGCGTGTTTAACTATAGAATATACTGGTGTCTTCAAACACCTGAATGAAATGATAGTTGATAAATAGAAGCAGCTCAGTCAGAATCAGAACTCTGACTGAGCTGCTTCTATTTATCAACTATTTGAGACTAGGCACGGCACAGATTCGCATGCAGTATAAGCGCGTCTGTATTTTTTCACCTTTTATGACAAAAGGAGCTTCCTTTAAAATTAATCATTTCTCATACATAACATCTATAAACTAGAGAAAAATAACAAAATATTAAGCTATTAACGATCGCGAATTTGGGACACATCACCCAAACTCCCCTTAAATGAAGGAGCTCAGCGACACAGATATAGCCCTAATACAAGACGTCAGACGCTCATTGAATCAGAGCTAACGGCGAGCGCTAATGAAGTTAATATGAAGACTCGCCGTCTCGCAGACGCCTGGGTTCCACAGCTAATTGTGTAATTACTATGCAGTTTTGTATCTCAGAGATATGTAGGTGCAGTCGCTACCACGAAAGATTTATCTTCATCTTAAAAAGAGCTTAGCTCTTGTCGGGTCTGATGCAATTTCCTCCAATCGACTCTTTCTAATGCAGCTTCTTTGACTTCCTTATAGGCGCGGGCCTCATCAAATGGTAATATATGGCGTGGACGAAGCGCGGACGACTTCTTATTCCATTCAAATTTCATACAAAATGCATTAAAATAAAGCACAATTTAAGTTAGCACGTCAGACGTGCTAATCTACATTTTGACGTCACGTCGATAGTTTTGCAAAGCAAAAGGTTCCAAATAAAAAAAAAAGTAAATTAAATTATTTTTTATTGGGTTCTAGCGCTACCGAAACGCCTGATTATAAAACCTTGAGCTTGAGATCTGAGGCTAAGGATATCTACTGTGCCTGGTTAATAAAGCCGTGAAGCCTTTTTTTTCAGAACCTTTTTTTTTTTTGACGCTGGGAACGACCGCGAGTGGTCGGCCGTTCCCGCCCGACGGGAGTGGTGAATATGTGCAATGCGGGAGAAGGTGCCCCCAGGTCTTTTCCCGCTGTTCACCACGTAGCGGCGCGAGAAGTTAAGGCATCTCTCGCGCTCGCTCTACCGCCTCATCCGTCCGGGCTGCATAAACAGCCCAGACCCACCTGGGCAGACCAAAAGGTCTACCCTGCCTCATCACACTGTGCCTCTGCTAATCAGAGGGACACGTGGAGAGGCCCGCCGTGTCGGATTATTAGCCACCATGAAACACGTTCGCAGTACTCTGCAGGCGTGTTTCATGGTGTTACCAGGGTGCAGCACCCCTTTTTCAGAACCCTAGTTTAAGCTGTTACTTATTTATCCTTTTACGTATAGTACAAACAAAATCTATTATTTCCATACCCGCTACTATTTTATGGGTAGCCGGCATGCAAGTTGTGATCACCTTCGATTTACGTGGAGTTTCCCTTCTAATTAAAATTAATAATTGTACGAGTATTGTTTTGGGCGGAGGGTGTCGAAATCCAAACATATTGAAGTGCAGCTGGCAACCCTAGTTACAAACTTGTCTGTAGGGTGGGGGTTGAATTATAAGCGGATAGAGTTTCAGCTAAAAAATAAAAAAGTGACAGAAAGAGGTGCACAACATCCAAAATGCGTCAGTGTGAGGGAGGCAAGGCAATTCATCGTAGGGCACGTTCATTACGTACGTGACTTGAGGCAATGAGCTAGGTGATGGCTACACCGCTTACCATCTGGTGGGCCATTTGATTGTAAAATGTCAGTGCTCTCATAGGTAAAGAAATCCATTGTGACGAAACCGGTTGCTATGCCTACAGCGGCGATGAGCTTGCAACCTTTCACGTAAACCAACTACAGAAAAATAAGGGTAGTACTAAAGTGAAATATTTGGACTTACTTCCGACCCAAATTTGTATGTTTTCCCTAGAGAATACGGCATGGGGCTAATCAAAAAAGGTGTTATAAAATATCAAAATCAAAAAGTATTTATTTGGAACACTTAACGGAAATACAGTAACAGATGGAAAAACGATGATATCCGCAGGAGTTAAAAACTGTGTCGCGTGTGTGAAAATATTTAAAGGGTCAGGCAACGAGCGTGTGACACTGGTGTTGCAAACGTCCATAGGCTAGGGTAACCGCTTCCCATCAGGTGGGCCGTTTGCTTAGCTGATAGCAAAACAAAACCTTAAAGCACTTTGTATTGATAAATTCAAAATATGTTTATTCAATAAAATCACAAGGATCATCTTGATACCTGGTACTAAAAGATCTAAGGGGTATCTACCGTGCCTGATCAAAGTAGTGTATCTGTTTCTGTAAAAAGGTTTTGGCATGTACCGCAACTCCATATCTGGACCTCTAAACGTAGGGCCAAATGTTTCCAAATTTAAAGTTTATTGGGGTTCCCTGCGAAAATGGCCGTATATTCTAATATCGGTAATTACTTTACGGCGTATTTATGTGAAGGTAAATAGGCGTAATTTACCGAAGCTATTATACAGCTTTCCTTCAATAAGGATAAGTTTACAATTTACAGGCCGTAGATGATCTACCCAATACATTTTTTATTTATTTATTAAACACTTTATTGCACAGTTACAGGAAAATAAGTATACAAAAAATTAACCTAAGTGTAATGAGCAATGAAAAAATAGCGTTTTTTACTTTTTTCCCCCAAACTATGATAAAAATTTTAACCTATTAACAACTTCAACTTCCACTGCTTACTCTACAAACATCTTAATTATGTAGATACCTAAAGATTTTTTTCTACTATGTATTTAAATAAAAATACACTTTTGTGTATTCTTTCATCTAAGTTAAACAGACTAATAAATGTATGGTTGTCTCCAAAAACATTATGAAAAATTCTCAGAACTTTTCTTATAAATGGCGTAACATTTTATCTTCAACATCAAAGGTACTATCGGGACACTAATCCACATTTCTTTGAAGCGGGCAGGTCCTTCCAATTAATACAAATCCTTGAAATCATACAGGAGCGGGAATAAAATAGTTTAAGTGAAGCGAGTCAGGTGAAGTGCTTTTCTTCGTAATAGTTAAACGGACTTATGGCAGATGTGCACAATATTATATAAGAAAAAGAACAAATAGTAAACAGTTGAATAGGTAGGCCATCATCATCAACAGCCTAAATAAGTCCACTAGTGGACATAGGCCTCCCCCATACGTTTCCAGGAAGAACGATTCCGAGCCCTTTTCATCCACCGACTACCGATACATACATACATACATAGGTATGTACATTCATTATGCCTTCATTATGCGAACCGCTAAAGAGTGGAACTCGTTACCGTCGTCTGTCTTTCCTGACCATTATAACATGAGTCTCTTCAAGGCAAGAGTGAATAGGTGTCTTCTAGACCGTTCTGCTCCACCGTAGGCTACATCGTCGCTTACCATCAGGTGAGATTGTAGCCAAAGGACGGTCTATTCATTTAAAAAAAATGTATATCTATAAATTCCTTAATTTTCTTAGTAATTCGTCAAATTCGTTATATTCGAAAAGTATAGGTACAATATCGTGATCCATATTATTTAATTAGAATCCAGAGCTCGGGTGAAATCGAATCAGATATTGACGCGTTATTTTTGGTGTAGTAGATTAATCAAATGATCTACATACAAATTGATGAAGATTATTCATAACCTACGGTTGATTTAGAATCTTTTCAATAAATTATCTTGAAATAAATTTAACCCCGTGAAAAGGTATCACTTTTGAAAGGTACTACTATTGAAATTTTGTAATATGGAAATAAGGGCGGCGACATCACGACAAAAAACAGTGTAGCATTTTCGTGGCTTTCCTGTTTCTTTATTTAAAATCCATGCCTTCGACCGTAGCTGCCCATTTTACTTACCTATGTTCATCTAGTAACTTTGCCCCTGCGCTGTTGTAGTCTCCGTTTCTTTGAAATTCTCAGTTGAGTTCCTCACTCTCCGTATACTCCAGCTAACTACCATATATACCAGATGTATTATTACCCTAGAGGCTATCTCTAGGGATATTCCGTTTAGCAGCTTTGATCACAAATTCGACCTTTTAACGACGGTTACACGGTCTTTCTTATATATCACAGCTATGTATATACCTAAACTAAACCATGTGTAAGCAATAAATGTATTGAGTTTAAAAACTCATGCATAGTATTTTTTCTAAAAAATAATCACCCACGTCTTACGTATGTAACAAGAGTTACATTGTTACATACGTTATTATTTTCAAAATAGGTATAGTGTAACAATGTAAACCTTTGTAAAAATAAAAAATAAAAATATTAAAAAATAATATTATTATTTATAGATCGGGCGATCCCTCGCGAACGTTATTAGTTTCTAAACATCGGGGTTCTTTTGTAAAATTATATGTTCCGGGTATGTTTAATCAACATTATAAAAAAAAGTCAACATGCATTAAATTCTCCACAACCTCAAAAAGTTCATAAATAATTTCTCGTTACAAGTTTAAAGGTAAATAAAATATTCGTGAATGAACATTAATTCATAAAACATTGTGGCATACGTTTATTTTGTGAAAATTGATATTGCGTTAACATTTACTATAGTAAAATTAAAACCACGCTCATAGTAATTAAACTAGTAATTCCGCTGGTTTCGTTATTTAATATGCGCTGCATTTATAGTTTATTTGGTTTTGGACACACGTAGCTCATTTTTCCATATTCCAAAATCATTGAGCATCCAAAATCATTGAGCACCGGTGGTCTAATGGGAGTGACCCCGCCTTCCGATCGTAAGGTCGCAGGTTCGAATCCGGTCGTGCACCAATGGATTTTTCTATCGAAAAATTTATGTGCGCAATGCCAGTGCTCTTAAACAGTGAAGGAAAACATCGTGAGGAAACCAGTTAGTATTCTAACAGCGGCGATGGGCTTGCAACCTGTCACGTATGGAATACTAACTACTGCAAAATGTGGGTATGTGCCAAATGTAATGTTTGGACGTACCTCTGATACCCCCCTTAGACATCCTCAAAGAATCTTGAATTAGTACCTACTTGGTACTGGGAGATCTGAAGGGATATCTACCGTGCCTGGGGATCAAAGTCCTGAAGCTGTTTCAGTTTCAGTTTTTCCAAAATCATTGAAAAAAAGGAAGAGAGAAAGGTTAGATTAAGTGTTATTAACATTATTAACATTTTTACCCACATTAATTCCATTAAAGTTTTTCAAACCAGCTATATTCTAGTTCAGAAACTAGCTACAGACTATGTCCCTTATAACTTTACCGTATAGTACCCAGTCCGTTTTGTTTTCTAAGTAATAAACCAAACGAGTCTCGGTGTCTTACAACTTACAACAAACTTGTGGGACGAATCGAAGGTCATAAGTACTACGAACTTTTACCCTAACCACAGAATCGGCAGCAGTTACTGCGTGCTCTGAAATGACGCAGGTATCCGAAGCTGCTCGAAGTTTGATAAAAATATCTCTGAAACGACTCATATTTTTACAAAAGGTAGGTTTGACACTTTTACGTGAAGGTGACAGCGTTACAAATTAAAGCGTGCTGAAGATAGATAACATTATTACCCACTAAAAGTTCTTCAAATATTCTGATTTTCGGTGAGAAACAGTCACCATTTTCTTTAGTTATTTTTTTTATGTTTATTCAATTTTATTTCTTAGTATACCTACGTTAGCTTTTGTGTCGTAAAAAATAAGTTTTCTTTCGTTCTTACTTTAAAGCATGTTTTATTTATACTGATTTTCCATTACTGTAATATTTTCAACATTTTATTTTGACATTATTGAAGTAAACGTATAAGTAAGTATAAATTAGGTAGATAATATTATATGAGTGACTACCGGTATTTACCAATTCAAAGAGCACAATATATTTTAATACGGCCTTTAAAAATAAATTGAAACAGACTCATCAAAATTTTAAGTATCTTTCCATTATCATAAAACTGTTAGCATTTTGTCGAGCAATTAATCTCCCGTGACGTCACAGGTACTCTGACAAATTATTAATTGGTTGATGTTCCCTTTGTGCTCCTTTAGTATATTTGTTTAAGTACGTATGAAGTGGCCAGTACAGGCTGCCGTCATGGCTTAGCGACTGGCAATAGCTTGAACGACATAGCTAGCTGACTGGCCGGGACGTCTTAGGTTAGTAGCTAACTATAGTCAGGGCTTATGGCTTAGCGTCTGGCTATTGCATAGGGCCTATGGCTTAGGCTTAGGGAGTGGTTATATCTGAAACTTCATGGCTTACCCCCGCTTTCTGAGAGCTCGATCGAAGCTAATCGGCTGTCATGTCACATGCTATTTCAGCTTTTACTTCAAATTAGAGATAGAATAGAATAGAATAGAAAATTCTTTATTTTGTCTTATAAATATTAAACATCACATTTACAATTTGTTTGACGACAAAAAAAGGCCACCACTCAGCATCTGCTGTATGAGCTCAAGCCCATACAGCGCTGGTTTTCAGTGGCGCCATAATGAGTAGAGCAGCAGCAACTGCGACACGCGTTCTTCTTATAAAATAGTTGATAACATTTTAGCTTGACGTGGTCTTAGATAGCAAGTTACTTGACAGCCGATTAGTGTTGATCAAGCTTTCAGAAACCGGGGGTTAGTGTAGACCAATTACACGTCGGACTAACACAAGGGTGTATAAAAAAGTTAAGAATTCCTGGCATATCTTCTAGCGATACTGGTAATATTATTTCTAGGGATCAAAAATTCATCACAGGTTATGAAGGTTGGTTCAAGAGGGTCACTGGAGAAATAATGATCCATATAACTCCATGATCGGTCTATTTTACAAATGATCAACGGTTCGATCCGTCTCAGAGATTAATTGCTCGGATCGTGGACCATTGTCCGCATGTTGTCGACGCTTTGGGCCCTTTATGAATTCCCGAACCATTGTTTTGCCTGGATTTATAAAAAAAGTTAAAAAAGTTCTTAAACAGAAACCAAGAGAACACGACCGCGCGCGAACGCCTCCCGCGCGATACTGAGCCTTGTTTCTTTGATGCTACAGAATAAATTAAACAGGATACCATTCTCGAAAGCAAACCGAAAGATTGTAATCGAAATAACGAGGTCACGAGATTTTTTTCCTTGTTTTTGGTCGGTCATTTAAAAACTTTCATTAGTGAATTCGCGCGCTTAAAAATTTCACTTTATTTTTCTTCGGGTTGAATCGGCTAGACTGAGACTGAGAAGTGCAGTGACTGCGACATGAAAATGTTTCCGGTTTGCTCATTTTTAATTATACAAAACTTTGTGACTCTTTTGAATGAGTGTTTTTGTTATTTGTTTGAGTGTCCCGGCTTGCGCTGAAGGAATGAAATAGTGCTCCTGCACTTTGCATACTTTGAGAGCTTATGCATAACCAATTCGAACTGAAACTCCGCTCGTGGTAGATTTTATTATTGCCTGTACCTTACTGTTGCTTTAGAGATATAGGGTAACACATATTGTTCAGTGTTCGTATTTACCTACAGTATACGGCTGCATAGGCAAAACAATCGAAAAAATAGTACTTACCTTGTGATCTAAGCTATTAGGGGCATAATAATAACGTATTGTGTTTAGTAATACATGAAATAGACTAAAGACTAATCGATTTACTGAAAATAAAGTTTTATGACAGCACGACAATCGACTAGCATATCAGAAATTGGAGATTTTAAGAAAGATTTATAGCATAGACACATTTTATAGCTACCGCTATCGCTATTACTTATTTTTAGATAATTAGCTCGCCACGTCGCCGGTTCATTTTTGTCACGTTTTAGTAAGATGGCCGTTTCATCGAAACTTAGTTTCAGAGTTACACAACTTGCTTGTTTCTATTACTCACTAACTGCTTTTCTCCTGATATTTCAGCTTATTTGAAGAGAACAGACCTTCAGTTATTTTCACTAGAATTCTCACTAGATTCTCCTAGACTTGAGGAACTCTTTTATGGGTCACTAGTTGTGCCCCGCGGTTTTACCGGCGCAGATTTAAATCCTGGTATTCCCATGGACTAAAAAATAGCCTATGTGTCATTCCAAAATCTATTCTACCTCTCTGCCAAGTTTCATCCAGATCCGTTCAGCCGTTCCGGCGTAAAAGAGTAACAAACATCCATATTAATATAATAGTAGATATAAATAGACTATGAAAGGCTGGTAGGTGTCCATTCAATATAATGATATCATCAAGACAGAGATATGTCAATATGATATCATTAAGACTGTAGATTCTAGAGATATGTGCGCAGGTTTATAAGAGATAGACAAACACTAAAACTTGAATATTTTATACATAAAGAATACATTAAATAAAATAAATAACTGACATGCAAAGTCACAAAGAAGCTAGAATAAAATCAACTTTTCAGCGACCGAGACAACAAACAAACAAGGTCATCTGTGGTCAACCATCCGAAGAAAGCCATTATTTGAAAATCTACAACCACGAGTATTTGTTAAGTCTGAGTGCTATGGCCCATTCGCAAACTTAAGGGACCTAGACTGGATTTAGAATAATCTTTTTGAATTATTCGTAGAAAGAAAGCGTTCTCGCCGGGGATCCCCAACTAGATGGACGGACCAGCTAAGGACGGTAGATGACAGTTCCATGTGACCAGAATTTGCCACCAATAGAATGCGCTGGATACAAGCTATTGCGTCCATCAACTTGAGGCATACAGATGATAAGCCTCATGAGCCTGTAACTACACCAGCAACCACACTTTTCGAATCGGAACACAGCGTTGCTATTTGGTGGCAAAATAAGGCGTGGTGGAAGTACTTCACCCGCGAGCCCTTCACAAAGAGCTTTACCACGTAAAAAAGGTTTCGGAACAGTGATGAAACGATTTTAAGTACTTCTCAAAGAGGCTGCTCAATTAATTATGAAAATTATTTATTTACAAAGATATGTAGAGAATAGAATACAATTTATTATGCAGTACTACTTTATAATATTATAACAACGCCCCGACAGAGAACAAACATCCGATGACGATGTAAGACTTTTTTTTAATAACAGAACAGAAATGTCGATTAAACTAACCTAATCTGACAGCTCTGAAATAATAGCCGTCCCTGTTGTTATACGGTCTCTTAGAAAGGGATGGCAATATTTTTAGTGCTTTCAAATTAGGAAAAACAAACAACAGAATTGGCATCAGTATGGTTCAGCGGCAAAGCCCTTGAAATAGAATTCAAAAAGGAGGCTGATGATGATGATTTCATTAGAAAGAAAACATACAAAAATATTCTAGTACAAGCAACAAATATTTGGGGCAACTTATAAGTTACCCAATTTGTTATGTTAAATCCTCGGATCCATCGCAAACCCTCGTCGGCTAACAGATTGAGCCTACGGGAGATGGCAATGGATCAAACTAAAAATATACAAATGTACCTACATGGAGCAAAAACAAGATGGATAGGATGGATAGGCCGCGGTCTCGCTAAAGCCCGGCTAGAATCGTAATACAGCTTGACACAGTACGTAGATTATTAGATTATGTGTATAATCCTACTATTTTAATCATATCTTAGGTGCCCTACTAATGAATAAATGCAAATATTTTTTGAGGAGATGTTTTGAGGTTTGTGGCTCAATCACGCACTAGCCAGTTAAACTTAGGTAGAATATCATCTTACTGATGAAACAAGCAGGCGGTCCACCTGATGTTAAGTGTTACCCGTCACTAAAAAAAGACAAACAAACAGTAAAATATAATAGAAAAGAATTGCATGATAGGAACGTGCCCTTCGGTGCACTGTCTTGTGTCCATCAACTTGAGATACACACGCTGCTTGGCAGCAGAAAAAGCATGGTGGTGGTACTTCTCCGGAGGAGCCTTTTACAAAGAGCTCTTCTGAGTAGAGGTTATCGCTAGTGATCCTATATGATCTGCTCATTGACACTTCAATTGCTGACTCTGTGAGCTACGACAACTTAAAATAAACATTAAATCAATGGAGTCGGTTAAAATCTTATAATTTAATTGAATACTTAAATAAATGTGTAAATGAAAACAAAGCGCACATAAGCTTATACAATACGGATGTAATAGAAAAGCGTTCTAGAACGAGTAGGTATTCCTAATGATTATGTACAAGTAATTCAACCATTATTCACAAAATGTCTTCACAAACACACGTACTCAATTAAACAGACATAATTTAAATGAATACTGAATGAATGGTTCCAAAGACTGATTCAATGTTCCTAAGCGAGCGCTTAGTGGAGAGACTTCTCATTCTGATGCCTCAAATGGCCTAACTTCCAACTCACGCTGAGCATAATTGACTCCTTAAATTATTAGACGAACTTCGTAGCGATTGTGAGGCTAAATTTCAGATTATTTGCAGTAATAAACTAGCCTGTTTATTTTCGCTTGGCCAGTGTAGCTCTCCTTTTTTGAGAGCAAGTTCGTATCGTGCGTGACTTACGAGGCAATGCTGTGTTTGTGTTATAAGTGAGGGTTAACACTTAAAATCAGGGGGGTCATATGCTTGTTCCATCCACTACTACTAATATATGAAAAATGGACCAATTCTATTTTGATTTTGTAATTATTGTACTAAATATGTTAATTATTCGCCTATATTAATGTTTGTATCTAGTAGCAGGATCAGCGGTGCGATTACGCTAATGTCTGGATATCGAGATGGCTTTCAGTTTAACATTTAATTCCCATAGTGTGATAGCAATTGTATAGGATGGATGGAAATCAAATGTCAAACTGAAAGCCATCTCGATATCCAGACATTAGCGTAATCGGGCCGCTGGGTGATTCGAAACAACACACCAACCATCTATTTTGTAAACCCCAGATTCACGAACAATAATGATTTGCGATTTTACGCAACATCATGCTGAGCTGGACACCATTTTATGACGTGGACGTATGTACCTTGGTATGTACGGTATTGAGAGTCACACTGTCCCCCCCCCCCCCAAATTTGTTTCTTGTAAGTTTAGTATAGTTTTGTTCAAAATATCTGCTGTTTATTTTTATTATTAGTGTGTCGCTTTGTTGTTATGTGTGTGCGTGTGTGTTGTCGTCATAAATAAAAACTTTTTCTTTCTTTCTTTTCTTTATTTTACAAAGACAGTTTCAAATCAAATCAAATTGTTTATTTCAGTAACTTAATCTATATTTACATTTTATGGGTTTTAGATCTCCTTTTAAGTAAATGTATACCTGTGTTAGGATATCCCGCTCTTCCGTAATAGAAGACTAAGTACCTACTGCTAAGTTATGTTATAACTAGCTGAACCCGCGGCTTTGCTCGCGCCAAGGAATTCAAAGTTTCATACAAACTTTCATCCCCTATTTTATCCCCTTGGGGGTAGAATTGATCAAAATCCTTTCTTAGCGGATGCCAACGTCATAACATCTACCTGCATGCCAAATTTCAGCCCGATCCGTCCAGTGGTTTGGGCTGTGCGTTGATAGATCACTATGTCAGTCAGTCACCTTTGAGTTATATATATTTAGATAATGTAAACATAGATTAAGTTACTGAAATAAACAATTTGATTTGAATTTGTTTTGATTTTGAGTTTCACTACGTAGCGCTTTTGCGCAGTGCAACCTAATTGCCCAGATAAAAAGAGTATCGGCAATCTAATTACGTCGTTGACTGTACCTTAATGAGCTCAAGGTGAAGCCTCCTGATAACGAAGCAAGAAGCTTAGGAAAGCTTAGACAAACTCTTTACTTCATTACCTTTACAATCAACTTAACTTCAAGACGAATGTCCTAACAATTATGTAAGTAGTGCACATAAGTCAACATAAAGGCTCACTTACACTTTCATAGAACGGATTCGTATAGTAGTTAAAAATCATTTTAAATAAATTGGACGACCTCGGTGGCGCGGCGGGCAAGAGTCCGCCTGCGACGCAAGAGGTTGCGGGTTCGATTCCCGCCTCGGAAAAAAATTGTATACGATGTGCAGAAATTGTTTCCGTTGGTCTGGTTGCGCTATCCAACGTTTAGATCACGTTGTGACGTCACACGGTTTGGGGCAAGGAATCCCCCATGTCATAGAGGATAATGCCCCAGCACGTTGTATCAAACGTGCAAGCGAGAGGTACCTTCATTATCAGCAGATGTCATCGCCTAAACTACAAAATGGGCAGTCTTATCAGTAAAAGTGACATTTTTCAGCTAGCTAAAGTGACTTGCGGAACTCAGTGTGCGCTAAGCCTTAACCAGACACGTCGTAAATCTAATTTGTCATTTACTTTGATAATTATTTGTAACATTGAATAAGATGAAAGCATCTTAATTTAGCAAATACCATTGATCTAAATTATGAAGGCAAATACAGACAGAAAGGGAGCTTACTTCTATTCTACGAAATTACTAAAGATAAGGGACCAATGGAAATTTATCTACCTACAGTTTAAGATTTTTTTGCTCTGCTCTATTTTTTTCTGGATTTTAATTAGTAATCGTTATTGACAGCCTTCACAGCTCAGTTGATAGTTAGCTCTGCTTTCCGCGCCGTAGGGCGTGGGTTCGATCCCCACCGTGAACAAACATTTGTGTGATGAACATAGATGTTTGTTTTCTGTCTGGGTGTAATTATATATTTTAAGTCAGTATTTACAAAAAAAAAGTATTTAAGTACTAGTCGCCCCGCGGTTTCACCCGCACAGATTTAAATCCTGGTGAACGCCGGAACGTCATAAAGGATTATACGATTGCTGATAATAATATCACTCATTGCTAAAAACGCAACGATAGCGCGTGCTAATCTTTCCTGTGGCGACATCAAGTTATTATTTAGGAACTAAAATATGTATTACGGCTAAAATATGTGTAACCGGGTATTCCCACGGGATAAAAAGTAGCCTATGTGTTATTCCAGACTATAATGTATCTCTCTGCCAAGTTTCATCCAGATCCGTTCAGGCGTTCCGGCGTGAAAGAGTAACAAACATCCATCCATCCATCCATACTTACAAACTTTTGCGTTTATAATATTAGTAGGATTATAATTTATTTATTATTTTGTATTCGGCCTCCCGCGACACAAACTTGTCCTACTGCAACAAAACGATGCCAATGCAATGTAACAACAAAAGATAACAAAACGTGCTGGTTTGGTTTTAAGGGTGTGGTTGATGGATTAGAACAGGCTACTTGCTGATATCAAAGTCAAAGTCAAAGTCAAAATATGTTTATTCAATAAAATCACAAGGACCATCTTGAACCGTCTTAAAACTAGGTGACTCTAGTGCCAGTTCCACGCGACCAACACAGAAGAACAGGCAACAAACTCGGCTTGGTATCTATCGCTCTTTTATATGATAGGATAGAAGAAGCTGATAACCCATGTTATGTGGTAACCATCACCATCACGAAGCGTTGCCTCGCACGCACGATATAAACGTTCCCTACGTTGCACGGCCCTGCGTCCATCCTGAGACATTTAGATGTCTAGCGCGTAATTTCACCGTGTTTGTGTATATCCGTTTTATGTCGCGAAGGTTTATTAGTGAAGCCTCCATTAAATGAGGTTGGCCTCTGGACGTCGACACTCGGGACATGATCTATTCTTGTTAGGGAAGGAGCTTCTCTTGTTATACGAATCGCTGTGGGGCCATTGCACTGGCGACTGGTAAGGAAGGCTTGGTGTGTACAAATTACGCGCGGCAAACCATCGAACATCGGCGCCCGCGGCGGCCTCGCGCTATGTGGACGGTTTCGCCGCGCGCGGCAGCTTGAACATTGCCACGCTCGAACGTGCCGCGATATATGTGGGGATATCTACCGTGCCTGGACCTCAAAGTCGTGAAACTGTTTCAGTTTTCATTTCTGATCTTCGTTGTAATGAAAATGGCAAAGCGTCACAAGCATCATGTTTTATGGCCCTATCCTCCGTTAATGTGTCGGTTCCTGATTAATTTCGCCCTACATCCGCCCGGCATCAACCGACAGAATAACTACCCCACCCCGGGGTGCCCGAATGTACCATCAACTTTAATATCATACTCTCAACTATAGTAGATATATTGGGTATGCTCGTCCGATGTAGTACTACCATCAGGCCTATTTCTATAGACAAACTGCGTTGCTGTGTTTCGGTTTTTTTTATTTATTTATTTATTAAACATCTTGTGTTACAGACTTACAAATAGGTAGGTGCTTAAATTATTATGTAAATGTAGATAGGTATGAAATAGGCTTAATTAATAGGACACTTAAGTAGGTAGCTAAAATTATGATATTATAGTAAGAAGGTACTATGATTAGACAATACAGGTTTGTAGGAACACAGGCACTTGCAAGTAAATAAATGCAAAAAGTATGCTTCAAGTTGATGGACAGTGGCTAGTGCTTCGTAGAACATGTTCCGTTTATACATGACTTGCGAAGCATTGATTTTGTTAAAGAAGGTTGCCACATAACATCAGGTTGAAAACAGCTTTCGATTAATAAAGGAATCAACAAAATCCATCCACCCAGTAAAAAGTAGGTAAGAAACATTAAAAAAACAGTCGAATTGAAAACCTCCTCCTTTTTTATGTCAGTTAAAAAATAAACTGCAATTTTTTGATGTTTCTGACTCAGATCGAGCATGAACTGCTAATGTAAGTGAATACTTTATGCAATAACTGATTTATCCTAGTTTAGCTATACACTCGCATACGCGATCGCGACTGCGGCTTTCCGCACACAAACTTTCGCTCGCTTTAAATTAAATTATTTGCCTCTCCGCGTTACGGCGAATAAACATATTTTTTTGTCTCTGGAATTTAATAATTTCCATTTTAACGTGTTTTATGGGCTGCTCTTATTGAAATCTCGTGCGTTATTTTTGATTAAGCGGCGCGTTCTCGCCCCGGCTCGACTTCTTCAGAATTTTAAATATGCTCATACGTAGGTATTCTGTATTCCTCCAAAGCATTTTCTTGTTGCGTTTTTATACGCAAACGAGCCAATCTTTGCGCCATATTTGCGCGTTTATTGTGACGAAAATGCAAATAAAATATGACGCAAATATCGCGCTGGATGTGACGTACGCTGGGGAATTAAAATACTCGGTGAAGGAGGAAGGTTAATTTATTCTACTGTTGAAAAAATCTTTCGCTTCTACTTCCATTTCGCATTTATGTTGGCATAATACGAATGAGGCTGTAACTTTTTATGTGTTTATCTCCTTTCTTCAAAGGTGATTCTTGGAGATTTCTGTGAGATCAACGACTCACGACCTTTTTATTAGAGTCGGCGAGTATGTGATAAAGACTCATCTGAAGTTACTGTACGTAGATTCACTAGGTGGAGTAATAAAATCATGTAGTTACAGCTGAACAGAAAGGGACTTCTCGTCAGATTGAAATATAAAAGCCACCAAGATTATATCTTGTATAAATAAGTATCTAATATTTTTATATTGCTTGTATCCAATACAAGTAAAATTCTGTCATTCTCCGTCTATACACGACTTGCGTGCGATAGATTGACAAAGCATCGACATTCTTTGTTCTCCACTCAAAATATATTGCTGGAAATTTCCCTTTATTTACATAGTTGTCTGCAAAATAAAAGGAAGAAGTCCGGATATTGAAGGAGCCACAATCTCGGCATCAAAAGTGACTAAAGTGGCGGAAATTAAAAAGGATCAAACATTAGCCATGCAAAGTCTTTGTGGAAGCTCATTATTAACTGGCGAGAAGCTAAGACTATTTTTCCATTTAAAGTAATTGTATAAAAGTAATTGTAAAAACTAAATTATCAAAGTTCGATTCCCACCAAGTACAAACATTTTGTGTGATGAGCATATGTTTGTTCTGTGTCTGGGTGTTTTATAATATTATACCTAATAATCAAAGCAAGTATTAACTTAATACAGACAAAGTAAGAAGCAAAGTAACTAAAAAACATAATGTACCAATACAATCAATAACCGATTGGCCGTCTCTATCTGAAAGTAGATACGAAACTACATCGACGACGCGAGGAGTTCCGTTGATTGATGGATCACACCCCTCCCCCCTCGGCCCCCCTCTTCAAATAATCCAGGGGTTTGAAAAGAATTTGTCACACGTAATGACACCTGTGGGAGTAGGTGACACAGTTGCGCGTTCCTTGTATTTATGAAATATATCCAAAACGACGATTTTTTTTATACAACAAGGTAGACAAAAAGCTTACGGCCCGCCTGATGGGAAGCGGCTACCGTAGCCTATGAACGCCTGCAATACCAGAGGAATCAAAAGCGCGTTGCCGACCTTTTATAAATTTTAAAGCGCCCTTTTTGGATTACCCAATGTGCGATATTTTACTTATACCTTATAGTTATATTATAGTTGTTTTTATTTTTTACTGATTTTATCCTGTGTTCATAGAGGATTAATGATTTTAGTTTTATTGATTTTTTGTAATTTTGTGTGTACCAATGTACTCGTATGAATGTTAACTAACGTGTTTACCTTATACTAAATGACCTGTAACAAATCAGTTATGAATTAACAACTATGAACGATGAACCCCCTTGATAAAAACGTAGACCAGTCATCATCATCATACAGTAGAGAGTAGTGTGGTGAAAGGATTTTAAGTGGGTCCCAAAGAGTTGTTTTAGATTTTTTTTTGTTCTACATAAAGGTTTCCCAACGATGTTTTTCTTCACTGTTTGAGAACCCTAATGGCATTATGCACATGAAATTTTTCATCAAAAACCTCATTGGTGCACGTGGCTTTGAAAATTAAAAATTGTTTTAAAATAGACTTCTCAAAATCAAAATCAAAAATGTTTAATGCACTTCTGCATAAAGGGTAGGCCCATACATCTCTTGAAGCATTCTCATTTCAATATTACTTTAATTTTTGATCATAAAGCAGACTCTATGCAGTTGATATATAAGTAATATTGAAATAAGAACGCTTCAAGAGATGGTGGTACGGGCCTAGGTCTGGTTCCAGTCCCACTCTGTCTTTTAACTGGGATAACTGGGATATTATAAAATCTTTGTAAGCAACATAAATAATAAACTCGTAATAAATGTTGCTCTGCCGAATTGCAGGCACTTTAAATAGCACTTAAATATCTGGACGGACGCTTAAGCCGGCTTTTTGGCTTAATTTATTGACTTAAGCATCATAGCACTGCGCCCATTTGGATAGTCCTCTTTTTTTAAGTACAGTCAGCTGCACTAGAATAAAATATTATAATTAGTTTTGCGTATTCACCCAGTAAATTAACTTATGGTGAAGAGCTAATGTAACTCTCGCTCGCACGTTTTGACATGTTGAAAAAAACTAAAATCACTAGTGGTTTTGTTAATGATTTTATATCTCTAAACAAGACTGCAAGAGGTACATTAGCTCTTGTATTCGCCTTAACTGTGGTGTTTCTAACTTAGTGTGAAAAGTGTGTTTTGTGTGAATTACAGGCACATGAGGCTCAACATCGGTATGCTTTTCGTTGATGGACGCAGGGTAGTGTATCGTAGGCCACGTTTCTATCGTGCGTGACTTACGAGGTGTGATGGTTACCAACTAATATCAGACGCTTGCTCGATCAGCATCACTACATAGTATAAAACAAAGTCACTTTCTCTGTCCCTATATCCCTATGTCCCCATGTCCCTATATATGCTTAAATCTTTAAAACTACGCAACGGATTTTGATGCGGTTTTTTTAATAGATTCAAGAGAAAGGGTTATATGTATAATACATGCATGATATGTGCACCCGTGTGAAGCAGGGGCGCGCAGGCGGTTCCCTAGTGTAGTATAAAAAATGTTACTTGAATTCTATGAAGTGGGTACATTCTGGTGCAGCCGAATGTACTAACTAACGTGTACGTTACGTGGTAGATACGACAGCTCACACTAAATAATGCACGCTTCTCTAGGTACACTTTCTGATTCTGATAAGTAGACGCCATAGCACACAAAATTTTTACAAGCGAAAGTGCTTCCAAACATTTGCTAAGCTATTGACATTTTTTAGATGCAAACGAAATCATGCATGCGACTATGAGATCGTATCGTCATGAAAATGATATATTGTATCATAAATAACTAAGATACTCATCGGAATTTAATAGCGCTATGGAGTTTTGTTGATAGTGTATGTGTATAGACTCGTACTATTCATGTCTTCAAAGTAAAACAAGAGTTAATATACTCAGACGTTTTTAGGTAGAATACTTCCTATAAAGGTCTATACAAAGGAACATACAATTTTTTATGCGGGCGGATAGTAATTTCTTACTACTCACCACCCTTCTTCTTCTTGTTTGCTTATTTTTGGTTCCGTCATTTTGACAGACAATCTTGCCAGTATCAAGTACTAGTAGTTCGCCCCGAACTGAGATCTCGTGACGCGACGCGAACGCTCCGAAAGTTTAAGTAAGTGGTAGTTAGAGGCAAGTCCAAACATTGTGTATGGATTTGTCTCTGGCTGCCACCTACATACTAAGTATCGTAACCAAGTTTCAACTGAATTGGCCTATTTATTGAAGAGTTCCGTTGAACAGACCCTGGCCCCATCATCAGAACAGGTTGCTATCACCGTTTAATGATAACTAAGTACCTTCTTAATTTATTTTCAGTAAAAAAATATTTAAAAAGCAAAGAAACTGGTCGACCAGTAGAAAAATCTTGATGTCAAAGAAACTCTTAGAAATGGGAGCTCTTGGATCGTTGGTTATCTCAATTTACCTTTTTTGTTGTATCTCAAAAAGCGGGCATCCTAGAAAAAAAATAAAAATGGTTTTGGAATGTTCAAACCAAGCCCTTTCATATGACATGTAATTTAATTTTTTGTGTAACTTTTTTAATTTTTGCCCCCTTAAAAAACCCCATATTTTAATAACCCCTTATCCGATTTTACTCATATACTTACCAGTAAATTTCTCAAGTACAAGCTATCGACTTACCAAATTTCATGTAGATCGGATAAGCGGTTTTCAAGTTATCGTCGGACAAACATACAAACATACATATATATACATACATACATAAAATGCCAAATCGCCCAAGTTGACTGTAAGATCTTCGTTCGCTTCGCTCACTCGATCAATAATCATCATTAAAGATCAAGTAAAGGAAAATCAGGAACAATAAAGTCATTCACATACCACCAAGTCGAGCTGTCATGTTTTCATCAAAATGGTTTTTTCAAACCAACCAGAAACAATTTCGCTCAAAGGAAGATATCACATATTTTGTGCTAAAACATCGAGTAATGTTGATTAAAATACCACCGATATCACAGAAAAGAAATCAAAATAAGCAATATACAGTAAAAGAGCTATATTGCTTCCCAAGATGACAGGAAACAAATACACTCTTACAAGATAAAATAAATAAATAAGTAAATAAATAATGCTGGACAATCCACACAGCACCATTTAGCCCCAAAGTAAGCTACTCAAAGCTTGTGTTATGGGTACTAGATAACTGATATATTTAATACATTACATACTTACATAGATAGATATTTTTTATTATATACATAGAAAACACCCAGACCAAACGGAACAAATTTCTGCAGATCGTACACAAATTTGTTGCAAGGCGGGAATTGAACCCTGCGCTACTGAGGTCGTCAACTAGTTGTAAGGAGAGATGTCAGATGATACGAATAAAATGTATTTTCTGTTCTAAAAGTAATTTTTTAATTCATGTAAAGAAAACACACATGCATTTCCACGTGATTCTAAACCGAATTCCAATTAAACGTGAAATCTTCCAGAAGCCTCACGGTTTACGCAAGACTCACTGAAGAATCCGGCAAGTTAGCTGGCTAATGGACGGATTCCGATCCGATCCGGGCCGGATACCAGCCGGAATGTCGATAGACTGGCGTAATTAAAACTGCCACGGCTTTTAACTGGTACCCGACACCTGTGAGTAGAGCGGGAGATAAGGGCTGTTAATTCAAAAACACATTTACAGATTGTAAGGTCGCAGGTTCGAATCCGGTGCACCAAAGGATTTTTCTATCGAAAAATTTATGTGCGCAGTGCTGCCAGTCAGAATGCCAGTGCTCTTAAACGGTGAAGGAAACCAGTTTCTACTCGTATTCTAACAGCAGCAATGGGCTTGCAACCTGTCACGTATGGAATACTAACGACTGCAAAATGTGAGTATGTGCCAAATGTAATGTTTGGACGTACCTCTGACTACCCCCCTTAGACATCCTCAAAGATTCTCGAGTTAGTACTTGGTAGTAAGAGATCTGAGGGGATATCTACCGTGCCTGGGGATCAAAGTCGTGAAGCTGTTTCCGTTTTTTCGTGGTGATTTAACGCAGCGACAGGCTCATTAGCCTTCTATGTTCTCGGATAAGAAGCTGTAAGAAAATTTAGTAACGTAACTTCATAAGCCTATTAAATATTTCCAATAGATTTTAGATAAATACTGTTTTTCGCAACCAAACATTGGAATCAGACAGGACGACTGAATCACCATGACGTTCCCAGCGTCAAAACTGGCTTACAATTGATACATTCAATTATTTCTATCGTACCAAATGGCTTATCCACTCGTCTCCAAGACTCCTCAGGGTTTCCTCCTTAAGGAATTTGGCTCCACGGAATAGTTTTCGAACTTTATTCCGAACAATCGGCAAACTGGTGAACTAATTCTTGTTGAATTTTTACGATCACTTATAAAATTCTTGTTAAAGCTGTTGTTGAGTTCTTTGGGTAGTTTGCATTGTAAAATATACGTAGAACTAGCTGATCCCGTGGCTTTGCTCGCGCTCGTTTACTTTAAAAATCTCATACAAACTGTCATCCCCTATTTTATCCCCTTGGGGGTAGAATTGATCAAAATCCTTTCTTAGCGGATGCCTACGTCATAACATCTACCTGCATGCCAAATTTCAGCCTGATCCGTCCAGTGGTTTGGGTTGTGCGTTGACAGATCATTATGTCAGTCAGTCAGTCACCTTTGAGTTATATATATTTAGATAAAATAAAATAAATAAATACGTGCCCTATTTTAATCTGTACCTACTTTTTATACTACTCGCTGATGAAACATGGGTGACCCACCTGATGGGAACTCCTTTGGGATTACCTACGTTACACGTATTGATATTTTATCCAACTTGCCTTTCAGCCTGCAAAAATAACTTTTCTCGTTTAGCCTTTTCGGTATGATAATAACAATAATAAAGCCGTTTATTCCTTTTGGGTATAGAACCTTAAATAACGTCTGATTCAACTAACTCACCACGTTTCAAAAGTATATCAAATAGATTTAAAACAAATAAACATCGTGCGCATTGATTGCTTTTACGAAAAATTTAAGCAAACCATTTCGTCAGTCACCTTGGAATGTGCTACGTGGCTCGAAGCGTCGTGTTGCCGATTCTCGAAGCCAATATCCATAAAGTTTAGAATGAGGGTCAGATGCCGCAGTTTATGGGCCGGGCAGGTGATGTTACGGTTATAAAGTAGAACTAGGCAGCGGTGAGACGTCTAGGCAACTGTTCACAGATGCACGTGCAGTTGTCACTGGTTTTGTATATTATTGAATTTGGAGTGAGACTTCTAAGCAGCTGCTTTGGTGCGAAATAATTCACAAGTTACTTGAATAGCGTGTACTGTAGACTTAAATCTTATTACTAAATGCATTTAAAAGAATGTAAAGGATGCACAATATGTTTTTTTAGGGTCGAAAGAAAAGAAACATTATCGCTTCTGGTTTAGTCTTGAGGAACTGGCGCCATTATATTTGTACTACTCGTTTGTTTCTTGGACTAAAGATTTTTGGACTAAAGAAAAACTTGTATACAGAATGCGAATCAACAAAGATAATGCGTATCCGTGTGAACTATTATGGTTGATAGAATAATTTTATTTATTTATTGGAAATATTACCTTAAAATATAATGATGATTACATTTGACAATATTAAAATTATTTATTGCTTATAAGGAAGTGCATAGGCTTAATGCTAGTTGTCTATGATGCTAGAAAGCATTTTCTTCCAGTTAACCTTTATGTCATTACACAACCCATCATCAACTCATCATCGACCCGCTCCACATTTGGAGCGGGTCGATGATGGATGATGGTGATGAAAAAATACAAAAGATTTAACAAATTTTTACTCGTAGCTCAATGATTGTCCACATAAGTATGAGGTCTAGTATTGGCTAGTTGGGAGCAAATTCGTATAATTTGAATAGAACTTCTAAGAACTAATAAATAGCTTACAACTTCCTCCCTTTTTGAATGACCCCATCCTGCACTTTCCTCTAGGGATAAACTTTGATAGGTATTGCTCAATGCTCATAGTTTGAAAGCAGCTTTAGATCTGTTAAGCTAGGTTCATATTACCGTGTCGGGGCGTGTCGTGTCGTGTCGTGGCGCAATCGCTTCCGTTCATTTACACATTAGTAGGTTGTGGCGAGGCGCCACGCCACAACCTACTAATGTGAATCTAATCATAGTAAATGAACGGAAGCCACAACCTACTAATGTGAATCTAATCATAGTAAATGAACGGAAGCCACAACCTACTAATGTGAATCTAATCATAGTAAATGAACGGAAGCCACAACCTACTAATGTGAATCTAATCATAGTAAATGAACGGAAGCCACAACCTACTAATGTGAATCTAATCATAGTAAATGAACGGAAGTGATTGCGCCACGACACGACACGCCCCGACGCGGTAATATGAACCTTGCTTTAGTTAAATCTCTGTTATCTCGGCACCAGTGAATCGAGTTTAGCTGCAAGCTAGAGTCACAAATACAGGCTGTGCCTTGTTTGGGCGCTCTGCCAACCCTAAATCGTAGTTACAAATTACTTACAAATTAACTTAGCATTTACTTTAAATCGTTTAAACTTAGTGTGTTCCGCTTTATTGTTTGTTAGAGGAGATTTTAATTAGTTATTTTATTTTCATTTTATTGTAGTGCAGTTGGCTAAGCATCAAATTACTCACCCTATATATATTATACTAAACCTACTAAACGCTACATGGAATACAGAGGAGGATCGTTGAAAAGAGATAGGTTGAAGGTACGTTAGTGTATTTATTTAAAAAAATATATTCAAGGGGCTAGTTAGACCTAAGAATAAAAACATAAATAAATATATAAATTGGGACATTCCACACAGCACTATCTCGCCCCAAACTAAGCCAAAGCTTATAATATGGGAAACAGATATACTACTTATTGTATACTTTTTTTAAACATACTTATAATATTATAAATAACACCCAGACACGGAACAAACATTTATACTCATCACACAAAATGTTTTCGGTGGGGATGGAACCCACGCCTACGGCACAGAAGGCAGAGATACTAACAACTGAGCTGTAGAGGTTGTCATAGATTTGGTCCCAAAGAAATGTAGGGAGATATCTTTTCTCTGTAAAATCTACCGTGTTTGTGATAAGAGTTATGCAGTCAATGATGTTTAATAAGGTTTTATTTAACTTTGCTTGTTCAAATTTAGTAATGATCATTCCTCGATAAATCTGATAAAATACCAACGGGGTAAAGTTATAAATAAATAAATATTAAATAATGCTGGACACCATCACCACACCATGTAGCCCCAAAGTAAGCTACTTAAAGCTTGTGTTATGCTAGTAAGTAAGTAGTAAGATATATTTAATACATTAAACAGAAAGATATTTTTTTATTATACATAGAAAACACCCAGTCCAACGGAACAATTATCTACAGATCGTACACAAATTTGTTCCAAGGCGCGAATCAAACCCCCAAACTCTTGCGTCGCAGGCGGACTCTCGTCCGCTGCGCCACTGAGGTCGTCAGTGAAGTTTGGCCTATAGAAAGAAACATTTTTCTTTCGTTCACTATGGAAGTTTCCTCCCGAGGGTACGGAGAAACATCGTCTGGATTCCATCTCTTGTGGGCGCATCAATCTCACACCTGACAGATTCAGTATGTATCATATTTATGTAACACGTTTGGGAATCGCACTTTTCTAATATTAATAACTACCAGCGCCCCGCGGTTTCACTCGCGTAGTTTTAAATCCCGGTATTCCCACGGGATAAAAAGTATTCCAGCATATAATCTCTATGCCAAATTTCATTAAGATCCATTCAGCCGTTCTGGGGTTATAGAGTAACAAACATCCATCCATCCATCCATCCATCCTAATATCCTAATATAATTTATAATAATAAAGTGATAATTTGATCCCAAAGTTTGATCCCAATATTTTTTATAGTCTGGAATAACACATAGGCTACTTTTTATCCCGTGGGAATACAATCTGCGCGGGTGAAACCGCGGGGCGCAACTAATAACAATAATTAAAATTAAATAATTATTATTAATAATTTAATAATTATAATACATAATAACTTTTGCTATAGGCCAAAATAACAAAGTTTTAACTAGTAATACATAATAAATAATAATAATAATAAATATTGGTGGACTTTCCACACAGCACTATCTAGCCCCAAACTAAGCTTATGCTTGTGATATGGGAACCAGATAGCTGATATACTAATAACTTTTGCTATAGGCCAAAATAACAAAGTTTTAACTAGTAATACATAATAACTTTTGCTATAGGCCAAAATAACAAAGTTTTAACTAGTAATACATAATAACTTTTGCTATAGGCCAAAATAACAATGTTTTAACTAGTAATACATAATAACTTTTGCTATAGGCCAAAATAACAAAGTTTTAACTAGTAATACATAATAACTTTTGCTATAGGCCAAAATAACAAAGTTTTAACTAGTAATACATAATAACTTTTGCTATAGGCCAAAATAACAAAGTTTTAACTAGTAATTCATAATAACTTTTGCTATAGGCCAAAATAACAAAGTTTTGCTCATTCCATTACAATATTTCGATAAAAAAACTGCGATACGGCTAAGGTATTTTTTTATGCCACAAGCACCCTTTATTCCATCACCAAACTCCAGCGGTCTCGACAATTGTTTAACTGTTTAAAATGCGCGATCATTTGCCAGATGTCGTCGCATTTTTGTAACCTTCACGCCCACCTAAAATAACTGAATGTTCAGAGTTTTCGCGGATCCTTTGTTTTGTGTCCATATTGTTCAAATAACAAAAAGGTAGGCTGGACTTCTGTAGTGCTATTCCGTAAAGAACAAAACCACGGGGAGTTTCACATAGGGAAAGGAAATACAATGGCATAACACAAAATACTGAACGGTCAGCTATAATACGAGAAAACAAACAAACAAAATAAAATAGGTATCTACACTACACACTAAGGTATCTCGAAACTTGGTCCTAGCCAGTCTGGTCCCGTGCAGAATGGTATGACAAATTAGACCCCTAGTGAATTCGCGTTCACTTCGAATACGAGCTTCACCTCAATACCAAAACCCTGGTGGAGCTAGTAATGGGTGACACGACAAGAAGACGAAGAAGGAGCAGACTGCCTTCAAAACCAATATAATATTTCTGTTAATTAAGCCTATTTCGTCCCACTGCTGGACAAAGGCCTCCCCCAAGGACTTCCATTTCTCCCTATCCTGAGCCTCTTATATAATCCTATAATCCTAACTAACTAACTTTTAATCCTATATAATCTCTTTATCTTAATCAATATTATTTCTAATACAATCATCACTAATACATAGTATAAAACAAAGTCGCTTTCTCTGTCCCTATATCCCAATGTCCCCATGTCCCTATGTATCTTAAATCTTTAAAACTACGCAACGGATTTTGATGCAGTTTTTTTAATAGATAAAGTGATTCACGAGGAAGGTTTATATGTATAATACATGCATGATATGTGCACCTGTGCGAAGCAGGTGCGCGCGGGCGGGTCGCTAGTACAAATATTAAATACAATATTAATTACTATGTTTACGGCTAATAAAAGACAGATTGTATGAAACCTGGAACAAATATGGTTTGAAACCTGTATAGCTAAATTTTCATGCCGTAAAAGGTTCAGGAAAGGTGTTTTAATGGTTTTATCTGTTAAATCTGAGATTGCGCGTGTGTGGAAAATTTGACGGGTGTCGGCCTCTCAAACAACCAACAAATACAACAGAACCTTAAACAACCAGCTCACGTTCCGTTTTCGCCCTTTCATTGCTTAATTTACAAAATTAAATGTAATTGAAGTAAATTCCCTTTGAAAGTAGGTAAGCGGTGATTTTCATCGTGTTTTCGTGGGTTAATTCTTTTGTATAACTTTCGTAGATACGGTTTTGTGTTTTGTTTTGTGACTAGTTTTGGAATGAGTCTACTGATGTGATAAGGGTAATAATTAATTAGGACAGGCTAAATTAGGTGCTACGAGATACGAGATACGGTATATTTTAGAAAATACAGTTTCATAAATCATTTATTTGCGTCAATGGTGTGTACATAGAAATGACAAAAAATATGTAGCAGCTATTTATTTATTTTATTTTTTATACAACTAGCTGATAGAACAAGCAGATGGCCCACCTGATGTTAAGTGGTAACCATCACCTATAAACAAAACATTGCCCCGTAGGTCACGCACAATAGGAACGTGCCCTACGGTGCACTGCCCTGCGTCCATCAACTTGAGGCATACAGATGTTAAGCCTCATGTGCCTGTAATTACACCGGCGACCACACTCTTCAAACCGAAACACAGCGTTGCTGCTTGGCGGCAGAATAAGGCGTGGATATTCCCCATAGCTATTCCCCATAGCTGAAATGCAATAGTATTTTTTGCGTAGCTATTTCTTTAGGTATTGCGTATATGTTATATATGTTACAGGTATAACATTTCCCTATTTATTATGTTCCTAACTTTACTTCACTACATACCTCAGGCCATGCAAAATTTCGACGTGTGAATTACATAATGCAAAGATATTTTTTATACAACTAGCTAATGGAACAAGCAGATGAACCACTTGATGTTAAGTGGTAACCATGACACGGTGACTTACGAAAAAATATTTTGCTATAACAAAGCATTGTCTCGTAATCACGCACGATAGGAACGTGCCCTACGATGCACTGCCCTACTTACTCCACTTGAGGCTTAATTTTTTATAGCTAATGGAACAAGCAAATGAACCACTTGATGTTAAGTGGTAACCATGACACGGTGACTTACGAGACAATATTTTGCTATAACAAAGCATTGTCTCGTAATCACGCACGATAGGAACGTGCCCTACGATGCACTGCCCTACGTACTCCACTTGAGGCTTAATTTTTTATAGCGAATGGAACAAGCAGATGAACCACTTGATGTTAAGTGGTAACCATGACACGGCGACTTACAAGACAATACTTTGTTATAACAAAGCATTGTCTCGTAATCACGCACTATAGGAACGTGCCCTACGATGCACTGCCCTTGAGGCCTGTAATTACACCGGTGACCACACTCTACAAACCGAAACTCAGCACCGCTGCTTGGCGGCAGAGAAAGGCGTGGTGGTTTTAGTACTTCCCCGGACGAGCCCTTCACAAAGAACTCTACAACTCTTAAAATGAGATATGCAGCAATTTCATTAAAAACATGTTTACGCTGTCAAATAAAAACTGCACTACGCCATAATCAAATCTTCAAAACCATTGTAAAATGTTATATTACTTCAATTAAAATTCCAGCTTGAATAATACTTGTGAACTATTCTATCCGCTGAACAAAAACACTGAATTGTGTAAATTTAGTTTCCATTTTTCAGAGAGAAAGCAATTAATACTATTTACTTATTAAGTCTATTCGTAAGTGTTCGTTATTAAAGCCGTAAAAATAATGGCATCGTCACACAACTGCGAAAACAAATTTTATGAGTAGTTTTATAGTCAATGCTTGTTTTTTTATGACCGTTAACCTTGAGTCTGGTTTAAATTGACTGGAGGTGAGACCGAGTAATCTCATAAAAAAGCCACTCTTTTTGTAAGTATGATAATTGCATTAATACAAAGGGTAATTTCGTTATCAATAAACAGTGACAGACCTTATTTTAAGCTATATTTAAACCTACATTAAACTTACTTCTTACTTGGCAAGATTATAATAATAAATAAATAAATTATGCTGGACAATCCACACAGCACTATCTAGCCCCAAAGTAAGCTACTAAAGCTTGTGTTATGGGTACTAGATAACTGATATATTTAATACATTATATAATTACATAGATAGATATTTTTTATTATACATAGAAAACACCCAGACCAATGAACAAATTTCTGCAGATCGTACACAAATTTGTTCCGAGGCGGGAATCGAACCTGCAACCTCTGCGTCGCAGGCAATAAATAATAAAGCATAACATTTTTTAAGATTATGTAGTATACTTTAATTAATATATTGCTACAAGAGAGTGGAAGAAGTGTGCCGACCCCACCTAGCGTGAGATATGTACGAGAAAATGATGATTTCTAAACATGATACTATTCATTTACAGAAAATTTGTAAAATTCCCGTGTTTACTATCACACTGAGCCAGACCTTCAGTAACCTATAATATACCGTATATTAAAATTCCCTGTAACTAACCCTCTTGTTCATAATCCCTGCCATTTTATAGCAACTCTAAAGAGTATTCTTGTCACTGTCGCTTTCATGCCAACGAAAAGAGACAGCAACAGAGTTATCGGTCTGATAAGCTATTGGCGCGTTCAAAGATCATTTTAAATAACCCTCGGCGGTGTAATAAGGTTTAGTCGTTCAGAAACGTCACATTTCAATCTCAAAATTGAATACACTTCCAAGGCATTGGTACTCAAGTTTGTCTGCAAAGTTGGATTGGCAATTGTAAATTCATCACGGATTATTTAGGCAACAAATCTATTAATCTAAGCCTAGGGGTGGGAATACATAAATCAATTAAGGAGGACAAGACGCGGCGTGTTGAGGCCGGCAGAGCACAGCCCATTTCGGCAGAGTTCGGTGACAGTGCCCCTGGCTCTGGGTCGGAATCGCTGCTTTAATTCAGATATTACTTGTGGAATTGAAGTTTCGGTTGGGCCAAGAGATTCGTCGCAAAGTAACCATTCACGCCCACAACTCGCGGATTTATATTTACTTTGGGTATTATCTATACTATACTTTACACACCGATGCTATTATTTTTACTGTATCCTATCCTAATAATATTATAAACGCGAAAGTGTGTAAGTATGGATGTTTGTTACTCTTTCACGCCGGAACGGCTGAACGGATCTGGATGAAACTTGGAAGAGAGATAAGTTATAGTCTGGAATAGCATATCGGCTACTGTTATCCCGTGGGAATACCGGGATTTAAATCTGCGTGGGTGAAACCGCGGAGCGCAACTAGTATACCATAATTTTTAAGAACTTGTGAGATCTAATAAACGTCTTTATTATTTTATCTTATAGACACATTCAACTTTGTTGAGTCCCATCACTCGGGCGCCTAAAAAGGGGTGTGATGAAGGCAGTTTAATTACATAGGGCACATCATCGGTGGCCGTGCTCTTCGAGCTAATGAGATTGTGATAGGCAGAGGTAATAACAAAATAAAAACAAAAGGCGATAATAATTTTTTTTCGGAGAAACGCTCGCTGATATTGGTTTGCTATATTTTTTTTACTGTAATTAACAAATTACCTTGTAGACTTGTAAAATTCAGAATTTTTAAGTTTTTGAAAGTTGAGACCTCTGTCTCATTATACGCTTTAAGAGAGAAAGAGACAAAAGTATTGTTTATCGGTCTTTGTTTTTAATCCATTATAAGTCGCTTCAGCTTATGAACGCGTGCCGTTTAGTGGATGCAAAGTATCGCAGCTCATTCTATATTTACATAAAACCAATTACGGAGCGGGTCACCGTGGACCGTCTCGTGTTACCGATGCTGTAGCTCAAAGGTAAGACATTTCTATACAACAATGGGATTGAAAACTAGACCCAGGCCTGACTTCAAGCATTCGTTTGCCTTTTGTGAAGGCCCAGAGGCATACTTAGCAGTTAGTCAAATTTATCCATAAGACTTATTGAATAAAAGTTTTATCTACTCGTACATGGAAATATAAAATAAATAAATAATAAACAAATATTGGTGAACATCACACACATCACTATTTTGCCCCAAACTAAGCCAAATAAGCTGATTATACTACATAAAGACTTTTTTTTGTAAATACATACTTAAAATATTATATAACACCCAGACAGAGAACAAACATCTATGTTCATGACACAAATGTTTGTTCTCGGTGGGGATCGAACCCACGTCCCACGACACAGAAGGTAGAGGTACTACCAACTGAGCTGTAAAGGCTGTCATTATGGATGCACTCATAAAGGTTGATTGAGAACTATTAGGAGGCGCAAAATGACTCGGATTAGGAATCTATTACCGAAGTTCATGCCTAGTGATTGCATGCGAGTATATGGTGCTCAACCCTCCTCACGAGTTGAAACTAAAGCAGTGAAGGGCGGTATGAGGGCCGAAAGTTTCCTCAAGTGTTCAATTCAATGTTCGCTGTAAGTTATAGTTACGAACGCGTTTCTCTAATAAAGTACCTAGTAACTATTGTTCAAAGTTTATGGTTAAAGTAGGTATCGTTTCTACGCACAGCTCATTTGGTGTAGCTCTGATGGCATCCAACTATGTCTATGGTTCACAACAGTCTCGAGTGAGACGTGTCGTTCTAAGTATCAACCTTAGCGTAGCGTTATATGCTCTTGGGTATTAACTCTTAGGCCAACCATATTGTGCTGTACAAATAAAATAGTTAAAAGTTCCACTCAGTGTTTTACATCAAATTCTGCGTCTTAAAATACCAACCAGCCTACAACACCTATACAGTCAGCACACAAACAGCTCTGCATGTTGAATGATGTCCTGAAGAATATTCGTTGGAGTCCCGCTGAGAACAAATATTTGTGTTAATTAATGTGTATTTGTTGACATTTTAGAAAGGAGCCTTTTTGAGACGTACGTCAAATCCTTTCACCACACTGTTTTGAAAGAACTCGTGACAGGACAAGAAGAAAAGTATGCTACATGCTACATATTAAATAAATAAAATAAAAAAGCTTTATTTCCACACAAAAAATAAAAATACAATAAATCTTAGTAATAAATAAATGAATATTCTAATTGTTAACTGGTTTCAATAATTAATCAAACTTTGATTGAGTACTTTATTCTAAAAAATGCTATAATGCTGGCATAGCTAAACAATTTCAAAGTTCTCAAAAAAACATGAACTTTTGATGCTGAGTGTACAGTTGAAATGGGGCTTAGGGGACCCCGCCTCCCGAAAATATAGACCACGCGAACGTAATCGCAGCTAATCATTAATTACGACGAATTATCCGAATGAAAGACTGAGGTCGAGACGAGACGTGGCTCGAGTAAGTAAGTAATAAGCCCTTTGTTCCTTCATTGATGTAAATGCTACCATTTTATTCCAGTTCAGGTATTTTTGATGTTGGAAACATTGAAACTTTAGGACCTAAACTTTGAATTTTTATGTAGAAGAAGAAGAAAATTTATATTCTGCAAAGCTATTCGCACATCAGTACTACGTCTATTGTCTAGTCTAGTCTTGGAGTAATTTTTTTCTGTGGGTTTATTTATGTGGTGAAAAGGAGTTTGTTGAAAATAGGAGCAGAGCTACGGCGTAGCTCCTGAGCTACGAGCCTACGTGGCGCTCTACGAAAAACGCTTACAATCGTCGAACTAATAATGCTACTAGAATTTTATTTTACTTTCACACCTAAAATCGAACAGGTTTGCTAATGAGTCTGGAATCTCATTCGATTATCCTGCAAATCAGCAAACGTAGAGCTATTAATCGCATAATTTCGAATAAAAGATTAGCTGGATCTGTAGCTGGTATGCATACTTTGATATCGATGAGCGATGATTGTCTGCTAAAGGGTGATAGACATTGTTATCTTCTTGATTATATGGTAACTTACAATAGTTAGTTAATTTATCAGGAATGTCCAAGAAGCGCCACCGAGGGCGTGCTCTTTTTGACATGGCAACATGCCTCTGCATAAGCGCGTCTCACAGATCCTTTAATCTAGGGTACAATCCCTTTTGAGCATCACTCCTTGGTAATAGAGTTAGGTACGATCATAGATTCCTCGAACAAACTGCACAAAGAGCTCAAATACAGCTCTGCACATAGCACTACTACAACAGAATCAATCCCGCTTTGATACTCGCTATCTAACATATCTATCCCTCAGATAAACAAAATAAATATTAGTGGACTTTCCACATATAGTGATGTATGTGTTCGTTGTGTATGTTGTTGTGATAGTGTAGTTGTCGTGTGTGTGTTGTTGTGATAGTGTTGTATTCTAAGCTAAAGTTTGTAATATGGAAACCAGAAAGCTGTTTTAATACAATAATTTATTTTTTATCTTAAAATATTAACTAGCAATTCGACCCAGCTTCGCACGGGTGCAATGCTTATGTATTTTACATAGTATTTATGTATTTTACATACAGTCATAGGAAAATTTTCAAGTATTACATTTGGCACACACCCTGTTTTATTTTTATTGAGACAACATATTTTTTTATTCAACGTATTACAGAACGAATATTTTTATTCATCCAACATGAGGTTGTCAATTCACACAAACAATAAATCGACTCGTCCCCCGACTCGATAACTCTGATGAGATCTTATTATTTATTTACCGAACCTCCGCGTGAATTTAAACTGGAGCTTTTGAGAAGAAAATGAATAGAAATCTTGAATTTGAAACACTGGCTGTACTTTTGTAAAAGCGTTTTTTTTATCTACAGTTGAAATCAGACATTTGTTAGGTCTGATTTTGAGTGTCGAATAAAAATGCCAAAGGTTTAAAAGAATCAATATAGATAAAACATTTGCGAACCAAAAGGAATGAAGAACTTTACACTTTTCGTGGTTATGATGTACTTATTCAGAAGATTCTGAAGACCGCTGATGGAAAATCATAAGTATTCATTATTTAAGAAAAATGCAAATACAAAAAAATACGAAACCAAAAAAGCCTCTACGCAAAACCTTGCTTAAGTTTTTTTTTTTTTGCGTTGAGGTCTCATTCTTTTCATCATTGTTTTCGTTATAAAGCTATTTATTAAACGTTTTATGAAATCAAAGAAGATAAAAAAGGTTTATATAGTTGAAATACAAAATGTTTGACCCATTCTCTAAAGCTAAAGAAAAATCATTCAAAAAGGTTAAATAAATTTCCAACCACACCTCCACGCGTCTGAGGTAAAAATCCCAAAACCTCAGAATCGGAACGTTGCGTAAAATGCGAATAAATCGAAGTATTACGTTTCACCCGCGCCTATAGGCGTCAGTCAAGCGAACTGGCTTGTAAGCGGCAATAGGCGCTGTTTATTTACATGTACATATTTTGCTCTCGCACTGGCAACAAACAATATACGATTCGGAGACCGTTCGACTGGAAAAAACGAACAATTGTAGCTATTTATTGTTCAATATTGACACTTCCTTTTTCAAAGATGTTTTTTCAAGTTCGCAAACATTCGTTAGAATTGACTGTTGTTTTGCTCAGTTGTTTTATTGAATCAATTTTATCTAAATATTGAATTATTTCGTGACTACAAGTAGAATACCGCCACTGGTGGTGTTGATTTTGTTTTCTTCTGAAAGCGGTCACGCTATCACGCAAAAAGAACGCTGGCAGGAGGTGAAGGGGGTTTGATTGTGCGAGTGTTTTGTATGCGCAAACCACATCCCCGCCACTTTTTTTCAGTGTTATGTTTGGTTGACGCGAACTATACCTTAACATACCTAAGGTAAAATGTACTGCCTGCCTATCATCATAACAAAAAAGATAAATTCCTGATCCTTCTAAGAAATATTGGCAGCACTCACTGTTCAGTTAATAGTAGCTCTGCCTTCTTCGCTATAGACTGTGGAAACACCGTGGTGGTGCACCCCGTTAATTAAAAACGACCAGCCAAAACAAACCCCCAAAATCATCGAACCGCTTGAATGGAATCACTCAGTATGGAATCTCTCCGTGAGTGAGTGAGACTACTGTTGATGCTACATAGTGATCATTGTGCAACGGAACAAAGAGATGCTTCACAAAGGCGTGGTCTCCGTGGCTTATCGCCGACGACCAATGTTGCTGTACTGGTACACGCTACACTGCTCCAAATGCAAATAGATAACTTTATTGCTTCAAAACGCACGCTGTAGATTTCTTATCGCGGAGTTTTATTGGATCGTACCAGCAAGGAGTTTTTAAGATGTTTTTACTGATATTACCTGTTTGGGTATTCGACTCCAGGTATAAGATTTTCCGTGCTAGTTATTTCCCGAGATATGCGAATTTTATCTATTTTACAGCAAACTAAAATAAGACCGTGTTTCATTTTGTTCACTGAGTGGAATTCTACAACATTCAGATCCGATCGATGAAACAAAGACGGACGTGTTTCACGTCCATTCGCAAATTCTAAATTCAAAAACACACCCGTATTCAACCTGCTACAAAAGTAAATAGAGTGTACGAAAATAGTCGGAAAGATTGCCAGCATCGAAACAATCGACAAACTTGGGGCTACCCGGGCTCAGTGGTCCGTGAACGCTAACTGCCCCTATGGGAATGGAATGTTCACACCGGGAGGATTTACTGGGTCTAACGTGTCTTTGTTGTTTTTAAAAGAGTTGTACTACAATCAAAAAGACCGCAAATAGAACATTTTTGAAATCGAGAAACTCAATCAATCATAGGATAGGTATAATGTTATCTGCTTCATTTACTTCTAGCAATATTTAACCGTCTTGATATATTTATGTACTATTAGAAAAGGTTTATATTTTACGTTTCCGCACTTGAATAATATTGAGTGGATATTTGCATTTTGCAACACATGATATTCTTCGTTTAAATTAAAAAAGCAGAAAATATGAACGTAACAAGATTAATTACTTATTGAAACCAAAAACATGGGCCTGCGTCCGATGAAACATTAAACACCCTGTCAATATGCAATTTAAAATTGCGATACCTTTTTTCCGTAGCTCATTAATTATTTTTCGGAAGCATCGATGTAGTCTCAGCTTTACGACCAACCAGTACTACGAGGCTTGTCATCAGACCGACTTTACAAACATATAACGTGAAAGTAATTACTTTTATGCAAATAAACCTTCCCTGCCCCTTATAATCCCGGATTTCAGCATCCTAAACATCTGTAATCGATCAGCCTCAAGGAGCAAGTCAATCCCTACACTTATCTCAACCGAGCACACCGAATATCCACATTTTTATCACCCACCTACACCTAATTACCAATTTTCCAGTTAACTGAACGGTAAGACCGAATGATTGACCACTTTAATCAGGGCGAGAGTGAATGAGCGGATCGTAAAGTCGGGAAAAAATTGATTGCGCTGCAGAATCAATTCATTTACGAGTAGGTACGTAGGGTTTTTGTTGTCACCTTCCGAGAACCAAGTTTTTATCGAACTTTTTCAACCATCGCTTTTTGGTTCAATTCACATTTCGCATATACGTCCTAAACGAACAGTAGTCCAAATATAAATATCGCAATGATTATTGACGACCTCAGTGGCGCAGCGGGCGAGAGTCCGCCTGCGACGCACAGGTTGCGGGTTCGATTCCCGCCTCGGGACAAATTTGCGTACGATCTGCAGAAATGAGTTCCGTCGGTTTGGGTGTTTTCTATGTATAATAAAAAATATCTATAAGTAGTAAGCAGTAGTCTATAGGTAATCATATAATGTATTAAATATATCGCAGTTACCTATCTAGTACTCATAACACAAGCTTTGAGTAGCTTACTTTGGGGCTAGATGGTGCTGTGTGGATTGTCCAGCATTATTTATTTATTTATGTATATAATTTGAGCACTTTGCTCAATAAAACCATAAAACATAACCTCAAGCCAGCTTATCTTCTCCCCGGAGTATTCTGCTTTTAATTCATAGCCTAGCATTTCCATTACGTACCCCTGCAATTCCCCGCGCAAATGTTAATTTTTAACGTGTAAAACAGGGTCATTCATTCACTTAGCGCGAGCACTTAAGGGGATGCAGAAACCGGCGTGCAGGGGTGTGCTAGGGGTGTTTCAAAAGCCTTCAATTTATCCCACAGTAATTAGACAGTGAGTCGAGTCGGATGCAAGACGTACTGGCATGAGTCGACTATTTAATTAGTATAACTCCGTACAGCAGGCGAGCGGTGATACCAGTGTGCTGAAATACCGAGCTCAGGATGATTTATTGCCGTTTGTTAGAATTATTTTATGGCTGACGGATTTATTTTGGGGTAGAAAGAGCTCATGCTACTTCGTTCGCGTTTGATTTTCATGTAAACTTGTGTTGTGTAAAGTTATGCATTCATCAATTGTACCTCTATCAGTTAATGTACTCCCAAAAAATAACTACGGATCACACAAATACCTAAAACGAATCCGAAGTTCCATAACAAAAGGCAAGTCCCACTAATGTGCCGCTTGTAAGTCAACAAAACAAGACAATGAGTTTGTAAACTATTCCGCAAATAAGTTTGCCAATTAAGGGCGACAAGGTGACAGCTTATGGCAGACAACTTACATAATTTTAACGAGCTAGCAATTAATGTGACTTTATCTTTTCTTAATTTGTTTAAGACCGACGGACGAATTACCGAGGTGTTTAAGTTTTTAAAAATAATCATCACGATAGGAAACTATTGGGACGCACCTCTGACAACCCCTCAGACGTCCTCAAGGAACGATTGTATTGTTTATATTTGAAGTTTTATTAATAATTTGGAACTTGTATGTAGTCTAATTGTGATTTTTAGAGAGAAGTATTTAACCAAAATTAAGAATTAGATAAAAAAACGTTATACCAATTAGTCTGAGGTCAATTCTACCGCCTATTTTTTTCACGAACTACAAAATTGAGTCCCACGTTGAATCTTGTTTCTGGACAAGACTTGTTTAGCAATTTAATTATATAATCAAGTCCGTAGTAAAACAAAATGGCCAGAGGCAGTAATAGGAACGTGACACGTATCAGTTCATTTCTATGTAGTTCCTACCTACAGCGTGACCCGGGCGCTATTACTGCCGTCATATCCGGTTTGTAACAAGAATCTCCGAAAGGGAATACTGATATTTTGAATGAATGGATTAAGAGGAAAACTGGTTGGGATCAAAACAATTCGCTCAACCTTTACAAACTATTCTGTGAAACTTGGTTGTTTGTAATTTTTATAGTTTCATTCAAATAAAAAAAAATGTTTTGTCCGTATATTTTTTCAACTTTCTACCTAATATAAAATTAACGTTCATAAGCACGCAGCTCCTTCATTGTGAGGCTGTCGCTAAAGAAACAAATACAATTTCCCTGTAATTTCCGCCCGATATTTATCTGGACATGGCGACGAATAACAACTCCGAGTGAAGCTGGGGAAATACGCACGATATCATTTTAAAGGTTCCTATTTTTAAGTGCACTTACTTTATCCTTCCTTATGCCTGGAGTCACGGCTCATTTTGTAGTTATCCTATTACTATTATAAACGCGAAACTTTGTAAGCATAGATGGATGGATGGATGGATGTTTGTTACTCTTTCACGCCGCAACGGCTGAACGGATCTGGATGAAACTTGGCAGAGAAATAGATAATAGTCTGATTAAAAGTCGGATTTAAATCTGCGCCGGTTAAACCGCGGGACGCTACTAGTAATGCATATTCCTTATAATGTATATTCCGCTAACGAAAAATCATGGGGAGAGTCACCTAGTGGAACCGCGCTCGCTTTGCCATTAGATATTACCACCGTCCACCACCACAAAATATGTCATTTTCACCGAAAAAAAGACGGTAGTCAAAGGTACGTCCAAACATTTGGACATACTGAACATTGCATTGAATTCTGGCAATAACAGTGAAATAAAATACCCCTTATCCAATAAAAGCTCAACACAGCTCTACCTATATTATGCTATATTTTAATACCTACAGAATCTTTAAAAATTAATAATCCAAAGTGTCATATTATTGGTACGATTTATTTCACTTTGAATTGAAATAATTGTTATTTTTATATTTTTAGACATTGAAAGTTTAAAAAAAAAAAAAAAAAGTTTAGTTTTTAAGTTTTTATTTGTGTGTGTACTAACAAATTGGACTTGGATGGTCTGAGAATAAATGATTTGATTTGATTTGATTTGAAAAATTCCTTCCAGTCATTGCAGCTTTGTAACGAACGACTGAGAATATATCTGTGAGTGTGTGTATAGGTACTTTATGGGCGATTCGAAATGAAATACACACAAAAGAATGATACACACCAAAACCTTGTATTAAAATAAACAGCATGTAGCGTCTTTTAAATAATTAATTTCAAAATAGCATTTAACGTTTTCGTATATCGCAATTAAATCCTACAAATAACACTCATCGCTTCCAGCTTAATATAAAATTCAATCGGCAACATCTTACCCTGTTATTATGAGGACAAAATATACGTAGCTATTGCATTTCGGTATGGAAATTCTCACGCCAATTATAAACGAAGGAATTATTCGTTAGAAACGCTTATAAATCACAGACCTTTTCGCAGGACAGACGGATCCAACGCAGCTATGTTATCAAAAATTAATAAATTGATACAGTACATAGACGACCCAAAGCATCCCAGTCTCGGAATACTTCTAAATCTTCAAAAGTTTACCGGCCTATGGCACCCAGATCTCAAATCTACAAAAGCGCGTCTGAAACTTTTCGTTTACTACGTCATAATAGCTTTCTTCGCGTCGCAATACGTCAGATGCGTTATCTACTTCAACGAAGAATCCTTGAATCTGATCCTGCGGTACTTACCGTTTCACATGGGTGTCCTGAAGACTTGCATCTTTCAGAAGGACTACAAAGATTGGGAGGAACTGATAAAATTCATCAGCTCTATCGAGCGTAAGCAATCTGTCGTAAGAGACGAAGAAGAGGACGTTATAATCAAGGGCTACATACGACACAGCAGACGGGTCACTTACTTCTTTTTTACCCTTGCATTCTTTTCTAACTTTTTCGTATTCAGCGAACCGTATCAGAATAACAATGCGACAGAAAATAGCACTGTGTACACTTATCTGTTTGAAGGGTATACTCCTTTCCATAGAGTGCCCCCGGGCTACTACTTTAGCATGATCATCCAGACAGTGATTGGGTATATAATGACTTTGTACATTATTACTTGGGACATGACGACGGTCACTATAATGATCTTCTTCGTCGGACAACTGCGTCTGTGCAGCCTGTACTCCTCACGTATTATATGCGTGACTAGTTTTGAGCAAAGCGATAGGAACATTGCTGAATGCCACCAGTTTTACGCGACGCTAGTTCTGTATCAAAAGAAGTTCAACGCCAGAGTCTCAACAGTAATGTTCGTTTACTTGATTGTCATATCGGTGAACCTTGGAGTATGCATTAAACAGATTGCTGAGGTGTCTCATCCGTCTTTTTTAAATTGTATTATTTTCTGATCATTTGTCTAACTTTCTAATCTTCTTCCTTGTTTATTCAGCTAAAAGATGACTTGCCCACGATAGTGTCAAGTTGTGTCTACGTAGCCGCATGTATGGTCCAGCTTCTTTTGTTCTACTGGCACAGCAACGAAGTCACCGTTGAGGTATGAGGAACTTAAATGATGATCTAATATGATGGTGATTGCTGCGCTGTTTTCCTATAGGTACGACAAAAACATACGGATATTATGTTGAAATCTTGCCTAAAGCTAAACTATAATACATAACAAAGGAAGTGGTTTTTTTTCTTATTATGACCCAAGAGTATATAGCGTTAGGACATTTTGTTATTTGAAAAACCTCTTTGATCAATACCTAAGGTAAGTCAAAAAAGGGTGATTGAACATTAGAACTACGTTGGTAGAATAGGTGCAAACGTAGTGATTATATACTCAGTACTAGGTGCTGCCACTGAGCATGTAATCACTATGGGTGCTGCTAGGTGCTTGCGAGTTACTTTATAAAGGAAGTAGTTGGTAGATTATTTTTCTGAAATCCTATTGTGGCTTTTGTATGACGCAATACCTACCTTGAATTGGCTATTTTTGTAGAGTGAGCGTATGAGTTACGGCACATTCAAGAGTGACTGGGTGGGCGCTGATATCCGCCTGCAGAGGCAGGTGGTCCTGTTGACGTGGATGACCAAGAAGCGGCTCACCTTCAAAGCCGGGCCGTTCAACGAAATGACACTTTCGACCTTCGTAGGAGTGAGTACACATCTTCCTGTCGTGTTACTAGATATTTCGAAACAGTGCGGTGAAAGAATTTTAACTGCGCTCCCAAAGAAGTGTTTCCCAAGTAAATGAATGAATGAATGAAAATACTTTTTCATCCCATCTATTCGAAAAGAACGACTTGGTTCGCCTTTATGTGCACCCAAAGGTAGTGTTTTCTATAAGAAACTATAAGTGAGAAAAAATAAATAAATAATCCTAACTAATATTATAAATGCGAAAGTAACTCTGTCTGTCTGTCTTTCTGTCTGTCTGTCTGTCTGTTACGCTTTCCCGCTTAAACCTCTCAACCGATTTTGATGAAATTTGGCACAGACAATCTTTAGACCCTGAGAAAGAACATAGGCTACCTTTTATTGCGAAAAAAAGAGATGAAGAGATTAAAAGTACGCAGACGAAGTTGCGGGTACCAGCTAGTAGATAATAAAAATAAATGTTTACTTATGTACAATTACTGAAAAAGGGTAGGAATTCTGATGAAAATCGAGATCAGATATTCAATAAAAAGTCAGATGAGAAAAAAAAATCTATTTCTGAAGGTACAAGACAAGATTTTCTGTAAGTATTAAATAATAAATAGTGATGGGATTAGAGCTAACTTCATCAAGGCACAAGTTTTACTGAACTTTCATTCAGAATCCAAGATTAATTTTGTTTTCTGCTGTTTGGTAGCATCCATTATAAAATTAATTTGCTCCATAACAAAATAATTAAACACATTACAGTAGGTAACCTCTCATATCAGCAAAGCAGTATTATCTACATCAGAGCGCATCAGCGACACTGATCTGTAACAAACAATTAGGTAATAGAGATTGACAAAAACAGAAATTTTCTTATTACTAGACCAAATAGCAAGAGGCCGTCTGAGAGAAAGAGATGGTTATAAGCCTCAATAAATAAAATACATTTATAAAAAAAACAGTACAAAAAATACGTGCGTAATGCCAGTGCCAATTGAAGTAAAACATCCTAGTAAACCAAGGAATTTGAATACAAGTACATCAAATTCCTTGTAGTAAACCAGTTAGAATTCTAGCTTTTTCCTAGCAGTACGTTGGCCTGAATATCGCGTTTAGGGTTTCGGGAGCTTTTTATATCTAGTTTTATGTTTTTACAGGTTTTCTGTTCGTGAATCCCGATGCTAATATTTATATTTCAATTTCTTTCAGATACTTCGTAGAAGCTACAGCTTTTACACATTGCTGAAAGGGACGAACTAAGAATCGCATAGTGTGAAGAGGACTTCACTGACTCAAGAGACTACTATTTTAAATCCTTATGTATTAAAAGTATGTTTCAAGAAAATGGTTTTTACACGTAAAAATTTTGTATCCATATTTTTCTGGCGCCAAAATAATAAAAATACACTTTCACAAATCTATCTCACTGGGCGAAGGTCGGACTCATATTAAATAAATAAATAAATATTGGTGGACTTTCCAGACAGCACTATCTAGCCCCAAACTAAGCCAAAGCTTGAAATATGGGAACCAGATAGCTGATATAATACTTAATATACCTACTCTTTTTTTTTAGATACATACATTAATATAATCATATAAAATCCATATCATAATAAAATCCAGACAGAGAAAAAACATTTATGTTCATCACACAAATGTTTGTTTTCGGTGGGAATCAAACCCACGGCCTACGGCGCAGAAGGCAGAGCTACTACCAATGAGCTATGAAGGCTGTCAATATTCTCCCCTCGATATTAGGTGCATTCCAAAGAATTTGATTACTATTTGCATTCTACCCAATCATTGGACTCTCCAAGTCGTCTCGCTAGCACTTCGTCGGGAGGCCGCCAAGTCTTCTCGGTGGATAAAATCACATTTATCTAAGCAAATAAAATTAAAATTAATAGAATTCCGACGCTGGACCCTTCATTATTTACGGACACGAATCCTCCTCGGAATCCGAGTAAAAGGGAAAAATTTAATAAAACAATAATAAATATTCCCGAAAAGACATTTAAAATTCAAAATATGTTTACGAAATAAAAGGTGGAGCGGAATGTCTTGGCCCTTGGCAAATACTTCAACATTTGATTTTAGCATTTATTTTTTAATCACAGAATATATTGGTAGCTTGTTGGTGGATAAAATATTGTCTTATCGTTACATTTTTAAACGATCTATAAAAAGTTAACTAGGTAGGTCCAACTTCGATAAAGAGGTCAGCCGACGAATCCAACTCGGATGGGCAGCGTTCGGGAAATTACGCTACATCTTCTCGTCACACATACCGCAGAGCCTCAAGACGAAAGTGTTCAACCAGTGTGTGTTGCCAGTGATGACATATGGAACTGAGACGTGGTCGCTTACTATTGGCCTCATCAACAAGCTAAAAGTCGCACAACGGGCTATGGAGAGAGCTATGCTGGGAGTTTCACTACGAGATAGAATCAGAAATGAGGAAATCCGTAGAAGAACCAAGGTAGCCGATATAGCTTCAGAATCAGCAAGTTGAAGTGGCAATGGGCAGGTCATATAGCTCGAAGAACTGACAACCGCTGGGGAATAAAGGTTCACGAATGGCGACCACGAACAGGAAAGCGAAGTGTAGGACGCCCTCCTACCCGGTGGACTGACGACATTGTTAGGATCGCGGGTAGTCGGTGGATGGAAAGGGCTCAAAATCGTTCTTCCCGGAAACGGATAGGGGAGGCCTATGTCCAGCAGTGGACTTCTGTAGGCTAATGATGATGATATAAAAAGTTATAAGCGTTCCGTCACCTAAAGGTTTATTTATATCTAAATCTATCTAAAGGTTTATTATGCGTAAAAATGCCTTATCTATCTATCTGAAGTTACCTCTAGGAATGATAAAGAAATATAAAATTACTAGCTGCCCCCGTTTCACCCGCATAGTTTTAAATCCCGGTATTCCCATGGGATAGAAAGTAGCCTATGTGATCCATCTATAATCTATCTCTGTGCCAAATTTCATTCAGATCCGTTCAGCCGTTCTGGCGTTATTGAGTAACAAACATCCAAACTTTCAAATGTATATTATTAGTTATTCGTTTATGAAAGTAAAACAAGCTAAATAAATAACTTCACTTTTTTTTATTGAGCTCAAAAATCGTCTTCATATTTCGAGCCAGGAGCCAGTCATGAGTTAGCAGAATCAGAATCGATTAACGTGAAATTTCGGGCTAAATCGATTTACTTCATCTCGTGAGTGGATCTCGAAAACTTGGTGTACCTAGTTAATGCCCCGTCGATAGTATCGCATCGGGCCCCAATGCCCGACTTTAGAGAGTTAGGTAGGTAGGTGCCTACGTACTTGTATAGTATAAGTTTATAAAATTTTGTAAATAATGTGATCTATGTTATCGCCTTGGCTATTAAGCTGTCAAGATAATATATTATGTATAACCATGTATATGTTCCGTGAGAAACCGCGTGTGAACTTTTGCATACTTACGCTTGAAATACCTACACCTCATCCCGAAGATTTGGCACGAAAAATCTATGTTTGCTTCTTAAAAACTTTAATACAGTTTCCATGCCAAACGACCTTTGTAACATGCCTTCAGTACATTCTTGTGCCACGATATTAGCTTTATCAATTCAATTCGTCATAGTGATCACTTTTTATGAGGTTTTTATCACTGTATTTTTCCTTCTTTTGGCATAAAATCAGAAGCCGTTTGAAATTTTCGGTAGACGGTTGTAATAAAATTTTGAATTATTTGTTTTTCTTACATACTAGAACTGTGTTGGTTTGGGCTCAACTCCGATGATCTTCAACGATATTTCCAGCAGCTGTTCGTATTTTTTTTTACTTATACGTTTGACTGCTATCTCAATGCGGTCGGTCTACGGTGTAGCACGCTTACCTATGTATGCACAAATTAGTCAAATACACACATCAGGTGGGCCATCTGCTTGTTATAAAAAATATAGAATCAGAAGAAAAATATAGAAGAGTCTGTACACTGACGACAAAACACAAGAAACCTCACGACGGTTTGAACGATTTTGAGTTCGTTAAATAGCGCAAGCGAATCGTTCGTCTGCCAAACAAAATATTATAAATTACTAGCTGACCCGGCAAACGTTGTTTTGCCATATAAATTAAAATACTAAAATGGCTATTAAAAAATAAGGGTTGATCGTAGAAGGGTGAAAATTGAGGATTGTATGTATTTTTGTATGTTGTATCATAAAAAAATAGAAATTAAAAATTTTGTCTAAAAAATAAAAAAAAAATTAGGGGTACCCCTAACATTTAGGGGGATGAAAAATAGATGTTGGCCGATTCTCATAAATACCGGATAAGCACAAAAAATTTCATCAAAATCGGTCAAGCCGTTTCGGAGGAGTATGGCAACGAAAACTGTGACACGAGAATTTTATATATTAGATTATGTACGTCTTATGTACGCCGTTGTATTTTTTTTTACTTGAAATAGTAGAATCAATCTTGAAATTAATTACGCGGTGTAAACCACGGAACAGAGAAAACCCTACGTGTAAGCTACGCCGTAGAGCCCCTACGCCACAGTGCTACGCAAGTTTCGTCGAACTATTTTTCCTACTTCCATTATACAATAGGGTTTGTCCTATATTTCAGGTTTAAGATTATTTATTTCTCAAAAAGAATTCATTATTCACTTACATGAGAAAACAATATAAAAGTAACAAAAATAGTCGGGCTAATCGTCTTATAATAAACCTAATTCAAAATTAACAAAACAAGCCAATCGTCTTAAAAAATAAACAGAACATAAAATAGCAAACAAAATAAAAAGTATCTAATTCATAGATGCCGGTAGTTATGACTTATGAATGCATTCATTGCTCACTCATTGGAAACAATAGGCCAGCAAGTTACACGGATTAAAATAAACTAGATGTGACACTGTTCGAACATCTGATTGCACGGATTTATATTAAATTTTGTCATTTTTATAAAAAATTACCTATAGTTATCATCGTCACTTCGGCCGCAGGTCCATTGCTGAGCACCGGCCTGTCCTTAGATTTCTAAAGAGTCCTATCTTGTTCATTCGTTACACGTCGATTGTTCTGTGTGGGAATCGAACGGCCTATATCGCAAAAGGCAGAGCTACTACCAACTCATGACGACGTCAGTGGCGCAGCGGGCGAGAGTTCGCCTGCGACGCAAGAGGTTGCGGGTTCGATTCCCGCCTCGGAACAAATTTGTGTGCGATCTGCAGAAATTTGTTCCGTTGGTCTGGCCGTTTTCTATGTATAATAAAAAAATATCTATCTATGTAAGTATATAATGTATTAAATATATCAGTTATCTAGTACTCATAACACAAGCTTTGAGTAGCTTACTTTGGGGCTAGATGGTGCTGTGTGGATTGTCCAGCATTATTTATTATTTATTTTTATTATTTATTACTACCAAACCAACTGAGCTGTGGAGGGCTATCAAACGTACCTACAGGGTGTGTACCGAGAGTAATCGGCATGTTGGTGGTGCAATCGACGACATGTTGGCACCACCTTCTGGCAGTCCATACCTCCAGAATTAACATATAAATTGTTTTGAATCCGGCGACCAGCGCGTTAAATTATTTCGCGAACTTCGTGAAATTTACATGGTAATTGCCAAAACTCAAGATTTGTTGTTGAATTTCTGATTGTGATGTTAGACAAATCTGCGTGCTATTAACGAGTTGGAATCTGGTAGTAAGATGAGCCAGATGCGTCTGCCGCTAACTAATGGCGGTTTTAGGCAAATCTATTTTTTGCAATGTTAGGGGAAGCAGGGGTAATGGCGATCGTGTCGGGTAATACCGCTCACTCCAATAACTTATTAAATAAGGTACCTTGAAACACAGCAAGCATGCTGCAGCGCAGGGGTAACGCTTGAGCAGGCAGAGTCTCTAAACCTCAAAGCTAACATAAGACAAATGAAAAAACAAACAGAGCATTTTTCTCTCAGGTGATCGGCATTCCCCCATCTTCCCGTAAATCTAGAATGTTTTGTTGCCTCGCAGTAGGTAGGTAGGTAAACTTTACACATTTTCATGGGCCCTGTTACAGACACTAGTGCTTGGAGACGTGATTTTAGACAGAGTACCTATTATGTTGGTACCCTCTCTAGTTGGAACGGAACCAACCTAACTTACCTCAAATTAAGAATTTTTTTTATACAACCAGTTCATGGAACAAGCAGATGGCCCACCTGATGTTAAGTGATAACCATACAAACAACAACCATACCAAACCCACCATAATCAACAAAGCATACCTATTGCCTCGTAAGTCACACTTAGGTACGTAATCTACGATGCACTGCCTTGCGTCCATCAACTTGAGGCATACAGATGTTAAGCCTCATGTGCCTGTAGTTACACCGGCGACCACACTCTTCAAACCGAAACACAGCGTTGCTGCTTGGCGGCAGAAAAAGGCGTGGTGGTAGTACTTCCCCGGACGAATCCTTCACAAAGAGTACTACTACTCTAAAGACCTTACCTGGCATATACAGGGTGGGCAGCTACTGAACCATACCAGTGCTCGTAATTGGTAACCACTGTACTAAACCAGCGCCTTTTTTAGCTCTACCAACTTACAACCCAGTACCTATTTGCAAAAAATGGGGGTACACTAAAGTATACAATACCTACAGGGTATAAAAAACCTGTAAAAGTAGGCAACAAAATAATTATATGTCTTTCTCAGTATTATAACTAGTAAATAGGTACCTACCAGAAACCTAACCCCCGGGACCCCGGTTACTGAAAGCCCGATCAATGCTAATCGGCTGTCAAGTCACTTGCTATCTCTATCTAATTTGAAGTAAAGGCCGAAACAGCAAGTGACTTGACAGCCGATTAGCTTTGATCGGGCTTTCAGTAACCGGGGGCCCCGGGGGTTAGGTTCTCGTAAGCGAAGGGGTTTGCCGAGCGCGTGGCGCAAACAGAGGCCGCCGCTGCGTGGGTAAAGTCAGGCTGTGGATGATGATGATGATGATATCAAAAACACCAACTGGATTTACTTAATAACTTCAACCACACCTATTTAGTGTTACCCGTATATTATACGTGACCCAACCCTTGTTTTACGGTTTCTGTCAGGTGACCCACAATCAGCGTGACAGCTTGAATTCTCCGAATACCTTCTTTCAGTTGGTAAAACGAATTGCAGACACGGTAGATATGTAGGTATATTTTTTTGTATTTTGTATGTATATTCACAAATTCTTTTTATTCATCTCCACGCACACAAGGACCCCTTCTAAATTTCTTGAGTCCATTTCATCCAACGGTTGTCTGGTAGAGCTTAGCGATAAGGCCGCCCATTGTACTTTTAGTTTTAAGTTTGTTTATTTGTTGTATCCTTAAGTTGTGTGCAATAAAGTATTTTCTATCTATCTATCTATATGTAGGTGAAAACCATTCTTCTAATCCTAATAATAATATAAACGCGAAAGTTTGTGAGTATGGATGGATGTTTGTTACTCTTTCACGCCAGAACGGCTGAACGGATCTGGATGAAATTTGGAAAAGATATTGATAATAGTCTGTAGGCACATAGGCTACTTTTTATCCCGTGGTAATACCGGGATTTAAATCTGCGCGGATGAAACCGCGGGGTGCATCTAGTTAAATTATAATCCTCTTCGTCTTGTCGTGTCACAAGCTATTTTTAAACAGTGTGGTGAAAGGAATTTAAGTGTGCCTGATTCTCCACTTGACACATTTTTATAAGTTCCCGTTCCCCCAACGATTGAGAGTAGGTACCTACTTAAGTACTGAACATGAAAACTTGTTGGTGCACGACCGGTTTTTGAACCCACGACCTTAGCATGATAAAGCGGGGCCGCTTCCACTAGACTACCACTGCTCATTGGAACCTAATACGTATCACGTCTGAAGATCGTCTCACCTGGATATCCGGCATATAGCCTAACTCAGGTTATACCTATAAACTTGTATAAAACCGAACCCTTTCAATTGTAACAGATGAAAATACATAAATTCATAAGTTTTGTGCAAAACATTCGGTGATCGATGGACCTATGGGGCTGAAAAACTTGGACCTTCGTCAGCTGTCACCGGCCAGGCAGGGACTCGCTAGAAATTTAATTTGCCGCCGTGTTAGAGGCTAAAGCGTAATTTAATAAGTTATAAGGTGCCCACTATATTGGGATTTGGGGATTATATAGGTACCTATGTGCTCAAGTCAAGCTGGCAGTGTTGTAGGTCTGTCTACTAGAGCTTTGGGTTTATTAAAAAACTCTTTAATAGAGCACCGGTGGTCTAGTAGGAGTGACCCCGCCTTCCGATCGTAAGGTCGCAGGTTCGAATCCGGTCGTGCACCAATGGATTTTTCTATCGAAAAATTTATGTGCGCAATGCCAGTGCTCTTAAACGGTGAAGGAAAACATCGTGAGGAAACCAGTTAGTATTCTAACAGCGGCGATGGGCTTGCAACCTGTCACGTATGGAATACTAACTACTGCAAAATGTGGGTATGTGCCAAATGTAATGTTTGGACGTACCTCTGACTACCCCCCTTAGACATCCTCAAAGAATCTTGAATTAGTACCTACTTGGTACTGGGAGATCTGAAGGGATATCTACCGTACCTGGGGATCAAAGTCGTGAAGCTGTTTCTGTTTTTCTGTTTCTTTAATAGAGATTCCTCGCTTAGGTGCTTAGGACCTAGCAGGTAGGTTTGACTTGTTTACTTACCTACACTCAAAGGTAAGTAGGTAGGTATGTACCTACTTCGTTTATTATCCGTCCCGCGGTTTCACCCTCGTAGTTTTAGATCCCGGTAGGTATTCCCACGGGATAAAAAGTAGCCTGTGTTATTCCAGACTATTTAAATACCTATACCAATATCCGTGCCGATTTCCACCAAGATCCGTTCAGCCGATCTGGATCTGGCTCTTAGATGAATGGTTACTCTATAGGTACAATAGAGTAACAAACATCCATCGATTCATCCAACCATCCATACTTACAAACTTTCGCATTCACCTACACGGGTGTTTTCAAGTTTGCACCCGAATTCTCATTATTCATTCAAATAAAACTTACAAGCTTACATTTTTGTTCCTTCGCTTCGCAATGTAAAAAAAGATAATGGTATGCGTAATTAATAGCATCCCTACTAGTCTGTGGTTAGAGTGGTTATATTCTTGTGTAAAACGGATCGTTTCACATTTCCAAAAGCGCCCAACCAACGCGCCTCTCGCTCGCAATTGGCTGGCCGAACGAAACGAGAACGCGTCGCGTCTGTCATGCATGGTGCGTGATGTCAGTTCAATATTCAAAATATATATGATGTGACGGTTGGGATATCCATACAATTTAAAAAATTTAAACGAACGACTTGCAAAGAGTACGTACGACCAATTATATATATTCCTTTCCTTGATAGTTGATTAGGTACGACTTGCTTTCTGTTCACGACATATTAAGTACGATTTTCTATTGTGTCCTACGGCAAATGTGACGAATAGAGACCGTTATTTAGTTATCCAGTGATACTCTTGTTGGTTGTGTGGAATTTTCAATGAGAGTGCTAAAATATTCGTAAAATATGGTTCGAATCGAGAAAGGGCCTGCTGCCGCCAGGCCTAAGACAGGAGCCCTGGTACCTTCCAAGTGCGGATCTACACAGAACATGGCTTCTAACATCAAAGTAGCTGTAAGAGTGCGACCCTTGAACAATAAAGAACTTGGAGAGAACACTCGTATAGTCGTAGATGTCGTTGATGATAAGATGCTCGTATTCGACCCAAAAGAAGAAACCAGGCCATTTTACTATCAAGGCGTCCAGCAGCCAAATAAAAACTTTCTAAAGCGAGCGAACAAAGAGTTGAAGTTTGTGTTCGATAATGTTTGCGGCCAGAGCGCCACCAATAAGGATGTCTTTGAGACCACCACTAAAGACATGCTGGCGTGCCTCATGGAAGGATATAATTGCTCTGTGTTCGTGTATGGAGCTACTGGTGCAGGCAAGACCTTCACAATGATTGGTAACATGGAACATCCTGGCATAACATATTTGACAATGGAGCATTTGTTTTATACCATTAACTCTTATGAGACAGAAAGGGAGTTTACTATTGCTGTCTCTTACATTGAGGTAAGTCTTCAGGCTTGATGGCCTAATAATAATAGTGATAATCATCAGGCTTCGGTACCTAGGTAACAAAATATTTCTAGCATACAGTCAATAGATATAATAAAGTTAACTATGTTGCATGGTTTTTTGTTATAAATACCCTTGGTGCAACAGAAACTGTAACCTGCAGAGTGCTTCAAATTAAATCAGAAACAAATTTTTTTTTATACTTATGATAAAACAAAATGTAAATATAACATTGGGAGGAATAATTTTCGTCAGAAAAATATGAATGAATGAAAATACTTTATTGTACACCATAAAAGAAAAACATTAAGTGCACTAAAAGAATTATGGAATAAAACTAACTGTACAATGGGTGGTCTTATTGCTGAGAGTGATCTCTGGGAAGTACTAAGTAGTAAGAAATTTGTTCAACATACAAAACATAAAATTTTGAAAAGAAAAACTTTTTAACTAAGACCTAAGTCTAACTCATCCTTACACTTAATTATCAATAATATTTATGCAGTGTTGAAACAGTTTCTTTTTAAATTCTTGTATAATTTTTAGCACTGATTAAATTAGTAAAAACCTTGTTCTTGAAAGTATGAATGATTCCTGTCCCCCTCTGTGGCACAGCAGGAGAGAGTCCGTCTGTGACACAGAGGTTGTGGGTTTGATTCATGCCTAGAAACAAATTTGTGTATGATCTGCAGAAAGTTGTTCCGTTGGTCTGGGTGTTTTTCTATGTAATAAATAAATAAATAATATCTATCTATGTAAGTATATAATGTATTAAATATTATCAGTTATCTAGTACCCATAAACCCCCAAACCCATAGCATTGAGTAGCTTACTTTGGGGCTAGACGGTGCTGTGTGGATTTTCCAGCGTTATTTATTTATTATGTTTTATTTATTTTTCTGTATAACACAGGTTTATAATGAAAATGTGTACGACCTGCTCAATCCCTCCAAAACACCACTGCAACTGAGGGAGGACCACAAGTACGGAGTGATGATTGCAGGCCTCAGAATCTTCAACATTAAAACTGCTCAAGAGCTGCTGCAGATGCTGGAAAACGGAAACAAGAACCGGACACAGCACCCAACTGATGCTAATGCTGAAAGCTCTAGAAGCCATGCTGTATTTCAGGTAAATTCATTACCATGGTTACCCAGTCATGTAATTTCACCATCATACTTGACTGGGCATAGGCCGCACTCTGATCAAAGTCAAAGTCGAAATATGTTTATTTGGGGCTAGATAGTGCTGTGTGGATTGTCCAGCATTATTTATTTATTTATTTATTTTATTTATTTAATCAAATCAAAAGGATCACCTTAAATATTTGATTGATCTTGCCATTCCATATAAATATTGGTGGACTTTAGACCCAAACTAAGCCTAAGCTTGTGGTATGCGAACCAGATAGATACTTATATAGTTTTTTTTATTTAATACATACTTATAATATTATATAAAACCCAGCCAGGGAAAACACATCTATGTTCAACACACAAATGTTTGTTCTCGGTGGGAATCGAACCCACCACCTACGGTGCAGAAGGCAGAGCTACCACCAACTGAGCTATCAAATTGTAGTAACTATATTATAAGGTATCAATGTAGGCTGTCAAATTGTATTTGTTCTGATGGTCTGGGTGTTTTCTATGTATAATAAAAAATATCTATCTATGTAACTATATAATGTATTAAGTAACTGTATCAGTTATCTAGTACCCATAACACAAGCTTTGAATAGCTTACTTTGGGGCTAGATAGTGCTGTGTGGATTGTCCAGCATTATTTATATTTTATTTTATGTTTGTATTCATTTAAATTGTATGAAACAGGTGTATGTAACAATGCGCTACAAGACAAGCAGTCAGCTGCGCATAGTGAAGTTGTCTATGATAGATCTGGCGGGCAGCGAGCGCGCCTCTGCGACCGGCTGCGTTGGCGATCGCTTCAAGGAGGGCGCTAACATCAACAAGAGCTTACTGTCTCTCGGTAACTGTATCAACAAGCTCGCTGATGGGGGCAGTTATATCCCTTACAGGTACACCCACTCTATCTTTCTTATTCATATGAATATATACTAGGTAAAGCGCCTCTATCTAATAGTAGTACTATTATAAACGCGAAAGTTTGTAAGTCTGGATGGATGTTTGTTACTCTTTCACGCCGGAACGGCTGAATGGATCTGAATGAAACTTGGCAGAGAGATAGATTATAGTCTGGAATAGTACATAGGCTATTTTTTATGCCGTGGGAATTCATAATTCATAATCTTTATTGAATACCGGGATTTCAATCTGCGCGGGTGAAACCGCGGGGCGCAACTAGTATACTACTCACATCTCTGTCTGTTACATCGGAATGAGGATAATAAAATTAATAAATAATAATGTTGGACAATCCACAGAGCATCATCTAGCCCCAAAGTAAGCTACTCAGAGCTTGTGTTATGGGTACTAGATGACTGATATATTTAATACATTATACATATACTTACATAGATATATATTTTTTATTATACATAAACACCCAGACCAGTGGAACAAATTTCTGCAGATCGTACACAAATTTGTTCCGAGGCGGGAATCGAACCCGCAACCTCTTGCGTTGCAGGCGGACTCTCGCCCGCTGCGCCGCTGAGGTTGTCGAAGATGGCGACAGACTAGCGGCCATTTAGAGTGCCTGTACACTGAAGCGGAGCGGGAGATTTTATGCAACCCCTTGGTTAAGCATGCTTGCATAGCATAGCATGATTGTAACATCCAAGAAAAGCAACTTTCTTATGTTTATATTAGTAGGATATGATTGATTAATAACATACAATTTACTCTTTTAGAGACTCTAAGCTAACACGCCTCCTCAAGGACAGTCTCGGCGGCAACTGCAAAACTGTGATGATCGCCAACGTGTCCCCATCAAGCATCGGTTATGAAGACACTTATAACACGCTCAAATACGCGGCGAGAGCCAACAAGATCCAGCTGTCGATAAAGAAGAATATCGTGGATGGGGATGTACGGCTCTCTCAGTATGTGAAGATTACTGAGGAGCTGAAGAAAAAGGTTAAGGAGCTGGAGGCGAAATTGACACTGTCTAGTGTCAAAGCTGTGAGGGTACCGGACTTGGCTAAGGAGAAAGGTAATTGTAATGTTTGTTGCTAGCGGTACTTTTATAGGTAGGTAGCGAAATCCAGCTTAGTCGTGTGCATTGTAATTTTAAGACTTGGAATTTGGCGAGAAAAGTTGAAAAAAATAAATAAATGAGTTACAGTACGGGGCGCGCTGCGAAGTGGTCAGTATCATCTACCGATTATGGGCTTTGCTAAAGTTCGATTTTAAAGTCAAGTTTTAGTTTTATTGATTTTTATATTATGTATTCATGATTGTAGTTTCTACTTTCGTATGATCTCTCTAATCCCAGCTAACGATCGCTAAATATATCCATGTTAAAGCAGAATGGCGTCGCCGTTTGTTGGAGGAGAGCGCCCGGCACGAGACAGTGGAGCAGCAGCTCCTCGAGCTGATGTCGCGGCAGCGCGTGCTGTCACTGCGGCGCCGCCTGCGCACGCGCGCCGCCGCGCACGTCGCCGACCTCGCGCACCGCTCCTCCACCGACGCCATGGAACAGGTCAGCTCGCTCTGCGCATGCCTCTCCTAGCTCTGACGTCACTGCGGCGCCGCCTGCGCACGCGCGCCGCCGCGCACGTCGCCGACCTCGCGCACCGCTCCTCCACCGACGCCATGGAACAGGTCAGCTCGCTCTGCGCATGCCTCTCCTAGCTCTGACGTCACTGCGGCGCCGCCTGCGCACGCGCACCGCCGCGCACGTCGCCGACCTCGCGCACCGCTCCTCCACCGACGCCATGGAACAGGTCAGCTCGCTCTGCGCATGCCTCTCCTAGCTCTGACGTCACTGCGGCGCCGCCTGCGCACGCGCACCGCCGCGCACGTCGCCGACCTCGCGCACCGCTCCTCCACCGACGCCATGGAACAGGTCAGCTCGCTCTGCGCATGCCTCTCCTAGCTCTGACGTCACTGCGGCGCCGCCTGCGCACGCGCACCGCCGCGCACGTCGCCGACCTCGCGCACCGCTCCTCCACCGACGCCATGGAACAGGTCAGCTCGCTCTGCGCATGCCTCTCCTAGCTCTGACGTCACTGCGGCGCCGCCTGCGCACGCGCACCGCCGCGCACGTCGCCGACCTCGCGCACCGCTCCTCCACCGACGCCATGGAACAGGTCAGCTCGCTCTGCGCATGCCTCTCCTAGCTCTGACGTCACTGCGGCGCCGCCTGCGCACGCGCGCCGCCGCGCACGTCGCCGACCTCGCGCACCGCTCCTCCACCGACGCCATGGAACAGGTCAGCTCGCTCTGCGCATGCCTCTCCTAGCTCTGACGTCACTGCGGCGCCGCCTGCGCACGCGCGCCGCCGCGCACGTCGCCGACCTCGCGCACCGCTCCTCCACCGACGCCATGGAACAGGTCAGCTCGCTCTGCGCATGCCTCTCCTAACTCTGACGTCACTGCGGCGCCGCCTGCGCACGCGCGCCGCCGCGCACGTCGCCGACCTCGCGCACCGCTCCTCCACCGACGCCATGGAACAGGTCAGCTCGCTCTGCGCATGCCTCTCCTAGCTCTGACGTCACTGCGGCGCCGCCTGCGCACGCGCGCCGCCGCGCACGTCGCCGACCTCGCGCACCGCTCCTCCACCGACGCCATGGAACAGGTCAGCTCGCTCTGCGCATGCCTCTCCTAGCTCTGACGTCACTGCGGCGCCGCCTGCGCACGCGCGCCGCCGCGCACGTCGCCGACCTCGCGCACCGCTCCTCCACCGACGCCATGGAACAGGTCAGCTCGCTCTGCGCATGCCTCTCCTAGCTCTGACGTCACTGCGGCGCCGCCTGCGCACGCGCGCCGCCGCGCACGTCGCCGACCTCGCGCACGTCGCCGACCTCGCGCACCGCTCCTCCACCGACGCCATGGAACACCTACCTATAGATAATCAGTAGGGGCGAATCTGCATAGCCGGTTCGCACAGTTTCACATTAGCCACTATACATAGTTTTCTCATCCCATCAGATGTGCACCGAAGACATTCCTCGGCAGGAGCGCGCAGCCGAGAGCTACATGAAGCAGTCCGCCCATCTCGACTCGAAGGTGATGTCCGTCTGGACCGATTGGGACAACAGCAAGAAGGATCTCCAGCGCACCTGCGAGCAAGCACTGTCCGCCTGCCCCGGCCTCAGCGACCTCGTCGACAACGTCCGTCAGCAGAGCGAGCTGCGGCACAGCCGGGCGCGAGACGAGCTTAGGCACAAGCTCCTCTGCATAGAGAACCAAGAGATCAACATGTTCACTGAATACATGAGCGAGATGCCTTCCTTGCTCAAGAAACTGTACCTCACCCTCAAAGGATACGACAAGGTGCCCCCGGCGCTCACCACCGAGTACCTAGAGGTGATGAAGAAAGCGAAGTCGGCTAAGAGCATCACCTGGTCCGACAGAGAAGGGGAAACGGACGCGCAGTTCAAGTTCATCTCCAGCCTCGACATAGACCGACCATCGACGACGAAAGATTATAGTTTTATTAAGAAGGATGACGTAAATGCGACTGTTGATATTGTGACGGATAGCGACGATTTGACGGACGTGGAAAGCAAGGAACCGATCAAGATAACCGCGAAGCGCAAAGGCACGCCGATCAAACTTGCCAACGATGACACTATCATCATAAACGACTCGTTCGAGAGCCTGGATACGACGAGAAATCTGAACTCGGCTAAAAAAAATAAACGTGAGTTTGAGACGGCTGCTGATGTGGAAAATTACAGGGTTATTGACCCTAAGGACTTGAACTCAACATTTGTTTTGGCGGGGAACATGGACGCGTTGAAGAAGCAAATAAAAATGGAGTCAAAGATGGAGCCGCCTAAGAGAGGGCTCACTGACAGCACCAATACTATCAATCAGAGGACCATCACATTCAATAATGACAGAGGTTAGTTTAAATTCGACATCTGCTAGTAGGTACCTTGTAATTGGCGTTATAAAAAAGAGGCCTATACCCAGCGTATGCTAGAGGTTAGTTAGATAAAAAAAAAATGTTCGTCAAACACTGGAGAACTTACGATTTTCAATTCTTCTTTGCCTAAACCTCTTGAATGATATGGGTTACAATGGAATATTCGATACGTTTTCATTTAAATTACATTTTACGACTCGGTACGGTACTACTAATGAAGTTATTTTTATTCCTAGTTATTCTTGTAGTTAAGCGGCCGCCTGGCTTCCAATCTTTGGGCACCAATCAGATTTTCTGCTCAAAAATATATACATCCAGTACTCTCAAACGGTGAAACAAAACATCGTAAGGAAAGAGGCATGTGTAGAACTTTATGTTCGAAAAATGTCACACGATAAAAATAAAATTCATTTTATCGTGTATTCATAGGCTCCTCCATCGAAAGGTTGTCTGGAATAGAGCGTTTTAAGCGATAACACTGCCCATTGTAGTTACATTTATTATCTACTAGTTGCGCCCCGCGGTTTCACCCGCGCAGATTTAAATCCCGGTATTCCCACGGGATAAAAAGTAGCCTAGGTGCTATTCCAGACTATGATCTATCTCTCTGTCAAGTTTCATCCAGATCCGTTAGCCGTTCCGACGTGAAAGAGTAACAAACATCCATCAATCCATCCATACATACAAACTTTCACGTTTATAATATTAGTAGGATAGTTGCTGTTGGTCTTATTTTGTTACTTTATAAGGTGTACGTTAGATCATTTTCATTCATTCATTCAAGCTACGTTTGTTGACAGCTAAAATAGTGAAGCCAGTGGTAGGCAAGGCGCTTCCATTCCGCCGACCGGCGCCCGCGGCCGCGGCTAGAGGACCCGGCTTCGGATCGTCTCTGTCGAGAGACGGCACGCCTTTACAGAGGACTATGCAAGGTATGCATACTTTAAACAACTAGTTAAGTTTTTAAGAGATCGCAACATGCGATAAGACCGCCGATTGTACGACAATAATAAGTATTCCTACCTATTGTAGTTATAATGATGTACTGTCGATGTTGTCCTCAATAAAATTGTTATTTGTATTATTTTATTTTTATAACTGTTCATGAGGCTGATCACCGTCAAACAACTTCTTGATTACCAACAAATTTCAACATTTTGAAGATATCACATCAGTGAATGATGAGGTGTCTATTAGCGATACCCACTATAATCTGTTTTGCCGAAAATTTAAAAATACTGAAGAGGCATTTCTGACCAAATAAAATATTCTGAATTTAGTAATAAAATCTTAAATCGAAATAGCGTTAGCGATTTGTTTGTCTGTGTTTGTGTCTGTCTAAAATCTGGCTCTGTTGGTCGTGGGTTCGATTCCCACTAAGAACAGATATTTTTGTCTTATACATGGACTTATTCTGTGTCGAGGTGATAAAATTGTTATTCTAATGTATGAATTAATAAAAAAGTATCTAAGTATCATTTTCAATGGGAAGATGTAGTGAGTGCTGCTCTGCCTAGACCATAAAATTTGACAGGCCCAGTTTGTTACATACAGCTCAGCTCGGTTTGTATAATTATGATATCCTAACTAATATTATAAACGCGAAAGTTTTTAAGTATGGATGGATGGATGTTTGTTACTCTTTCACGCCGGAACGGCTGAATAGATCTGGATGAAACTTGGCAGAGAGATATTATGTTATAGTCTGGAATAGCACATAGGCTACTTTTTATCCCGTGGGAATACCAGGATTTAAAACTACGCGGGTGAAACCGCGCGGCGCATCTAGTTATAACATACATGTCTAATCAAATAATATTATTTCCATGTGCCCGTCATGTGACGTCCACTAACCAACTAACAGAGCCAGCGAAACAAAAGACAAATGTATCTCAAAGGTCAGTCGGTTTTAAAGCAGTGAGGATGCGTGATCGAGTCCAGAACCATCCGTACTCACGACCCGCCGCGCTCTCTACGAGGAAGTAATGAACACCCATCCCTACCTCACACTTTCCTGAGGGAAGTGCCCTGAAGAAACGCTGAGGGAAGTGTGACGTACACACTACCCCTTGATGGAACATGGACCCGGTATAACGCAGAATTCAGCGTGCACGAGAGTAATGTATACATAATTCTTTACAACAGTTTTTTAACAATGCTACCTGCACTTTTGTTGAAGAAAGTCGAATTTCTGTGACTGTTGTTTAGATTACTCGAGTTTATGACTTATAGATAGATCGACATGTGTATGGTATTAGAAAAGCTATGGCAACATATATTTATAGTGAAACCTTTACTTGTATGAAATATATTTAAAGAATATTTTAATGTACAAATGATAAGAAACTACCCCCTTGATAATGTACCTACTTAGGTCTAGAAAAAGACTGCTTGAAAGTAAGCTGAGTAAGTGGTAGGTACAGGAACTTATAACATAGGTTTACCTTATTGTGAATATTAAGATTGTTAAGAGAAAAGGATACGGGCTCTTTCTCCATACAAACGTAGTCGACTGTTTCCTCCCTGGATAATAACACTAGAGAAAATATTTTTGTACCACAAAATAGTTAACTACCATTAACATGCCCCTACATTTTTTTTTTCATATTTTAATTATCATAGGAAGTAGAAGTCATCAAAAGCTAGAAATATTGCCTAATTTTCGAATCATTTTAAGACATACAAAAAAGTCAGCATTTAAAAAAAATGAGAACGTAGGGGCATAGCTATATCTTTTATTTAATTATATAAAAAGAATTAAACAAATGGGCATGCTTTGGGGGAGAAAATAGTCGACTACGAAATGCTGTTTTGATCAATAATTATGTACCTAAAACGGTCTACGCTGCAGTTGTCCCTTTCTTGCTTGGGGCGCGGCGGCGGCATATAGTGAGACAGGAACACTATTGAAATACCTATTTTTCAAAAGTCTCAGGTATCCTTTCCTCTTAAGAGTCCGGTGACAGCGGCTCGCAATTTCGAGGTGCGATTGGCTATTATTTCATTTTATTTCATTTTGGGGAGGTTGTTTGAAATAATAACTCTAAAGAAACACGCATAAATACTGTTCGAACACAAATAATACAATAATATAAGGGAAATGTGCTTGAGTCAGAAATCATTTTGGTATTAGGTAAACGTAAGACCAAACATACTAATACCAAAATGATTTCTGATTCGGGCATGTTTCCCTTATATTATTGTATTATTTGTGTTCGAACAGTATTTATGCGTGTTTCTCTAGAGTTATTTTTTCAAACAACCTCCCCGAAATGAAATAAAATGAAATAATAGCCAATCGCACTTCGAAATTGCGAGCCACTGTCACCGGAGCCTTAAATCTAATACAGCGTTTACACATCTCAAATGCGCAGCGACAGAGGTAACGCGTGCTCGTGGTAACTAGAAATATTTTAGGAAGACTTTAATAAGTAGGTACCGCTGTGATATGAGCAAATCAGCATACCTTGATCATATGTTTACAGTCTACGCAGTAACCAAATCCTTTGTAGAAATTTGTAATAGATGTCTGGTTCAATTCCAAACGGTTTATTGAAATATCTCCATATCGCTACTATTCATGCTGATAGTTGAATCATAGTGAAGGCATATTGATACATAGACGGTAATAGTGACCGTGCTATATATTTGAGCACCAGACTATTTGGTATTACGAGTAGTTTTAATGAAAATTTAGGTAATGGGAATTTCGTAACTTCCATATTTGAGTGCCATTAATTTGTGTGTGAAAACGGTTCTGTTCAATGGGTGTATCGAAAAATGTTTCTAGACATACCTACCTAGGAGTAATTTTGAGATTGATGAAAAGTGGTAGCTTAGAGTATTAAAAAAGTCGTTTAACTTATATTTAACTTAAAAATTTTATAAATAATGTAGTTAAAAGTTTAATTAGGTAATTAAAATTTTAAAAAGGCATGATTGTATGACAAACTTTATATTTTATAATTATTTTACGCTAGCAAATATAAAAAGGTAAAGATAAACCATTCTAAAAATGCACGCCCCTCAACATTCTCATCTCCGCTACATGCACTCTTCTTTCATCCGACCCTTTGGTGGCCCAGCATTCAGATCCATACAAAACGACAGGCCGTATGATGGTTTTGTAAATTTTACCCTTTAGTTTGAGGGGCATTCGCGGATCGCAAGTTGCTCCTGTGACCTGTCGCCATTTCATCCATCCCGCATTTATTCTTTTCTTTACATCCCTATCAATCACCATCATTCTGTACTACAGAACCAAGGTACCGAAAATCGGAGCAGACTGGCAGGGATACACCATCTAAGGCAATATTGGCGAAATTGGAGGGACCACCGAAGTCACAAAACAGATGTTCTGTTGTCATGTATAGACGCAATACATGACACCTGATAATTTTATTCGTCATTCAGTTTCCCGCCGAACGTGAAATTGACAATTTCATGTCTGGCGGGAAACTGAATAACGAATGAAATTGCTTGGTGGCATGTGTTGCATCTATACAAATCATTTGTTTGTGTGGGTGAAGGCAGGTAGAGGGGCGTGCATTTTTAGGATGGTTTATCTCTACCTACCTATCTACCTATTTTGAGTGACCCATTCTTTGTGCACTGTCAGTCAGTAGATTCTCCAAACCAAAATAGGGTAATAGGGTTTTTTCTTATAATTTGTACCACATTTTAGTAGTTAATCTTAAATTTTGACAATAATTTTAAAATACTTAGGTTGATTTGTTTTTATAATAATTTTGTTTAAGCAGTTTTAATTTTATAGTTTATTTTAATTATAGTTTCAACGTCAAGTATCGGAACGGTGCGAAAAATATGTTTTTGATACAAAAGTTGTTTTTTTAACTTTAAGATTTATGTAGCTTGTATTATGTAATGGAAAGTTATATGTTACACTTGTCTTTGAAGTTATATGTAACAATTGTAACTTTGTCTCTTGAGAACCTTGTGCTAAGATAAATCAATTTAAGATGTGACATCTACCTGTGTAAGATTTGTATTAAGTATTTTTACTGGGGACCTGTTGCAAAAACGATGTTTTGTAACAGATTCCTGTTTAGCTTTGGATTTTATTGATAATGACGCGAAATTTCTGCCTATATGATTGTAAAACTACTAACATAATTGTGTATAATAAATAATTCTATAATAATTTTACCCACAAACGACTGATATTTAAGGCGATTGTCGCTTTTGTTTGTACTAAAAATATATGATTAGAAAGTATAACCTATGTGTGAGGATTAAATAAAGAAAATGTTTTACTCAGTTACATCTTTTATTGCACTACAGCGAGTAAAATAGTGAGACTTACTAGGTATTTTTTTAGATCCTCGACCACTAGCAAAGTAGCAGTTACAGTTTTTTTACTACTGGCTGATGGAGTAAGCAGATGGCCCACCGCCCACCTGATGTTAAATGGTAACCATCACCAATAACAAAGCATAGCCTCGTAAGTCACACACGATATGTACGAAGGTATCTTATGATTTCATACATACAACCACTTCATTTGTGACTAGGCTTGAAAAAAGATCAAAAACTATTTACGGCCTATCAGCGTTATGGCCCTTACACACGCCGCAAGTAGGTAGTCATTACGGAAACTCGATTACCTATAGGACGTGCGAATTGTCCCTAGCTCATGAGAGCTCATGTTCGAACATCTTAACCTAGATAAGAAGTGCCTGTTTAATCTAACGATCATTATAAAATTCATAATTGTAAGGTTCTCTCGCTATGGTGTCAGCCGTTACAACTAATGGGATGTAAGGTGCCTACTACACCGATTTATATCATGTTATCACAAGCCCAAAGCCTACTTCGAGGGATACAAATGCGAGCAGCTAGCCATTAGGCTTTTTCCGAATTTTTACAACATGCTACTCGACTCGCACAAACCTATCGAGGTGATCGCCTCGCAAAACGAAAAAATCGTTCTATACCTACCTATGTATCACTGCCACGCCCCAATGCACAGCCCGAAAGTTCTCAGCGTGCTTAAAATAAGTTTATAGAAACAAAATACCTTACGTTGCACGGATATCGGCACATTAGAAAACTAAATCCTACACGGATACCCAATTTATTTTTCGCGCGGGAATCTTGGGATCGCAAGAGATCCTAGTACTTACATAATCGAATAGAGAAGGAGACCAATTTTCCGTGCGATCGGCCGCGAGCGCGCCGCGCGGTGCGAGCGTTATCGTCCAAATTAACCCGACCGTGTTCTGTTCCACAGTGAACACAATTCGTACAGTGTACCTACCTACCTGCTAAAGATGCTATGTACACATTGCAAATTAAATAACAGCTTGTAAAATAAGTTAGATTTGTGGCAAGTATAGGTAAATTTAAATTTACATTTGAATTGAAATGGGTGGACGTAATCAGAGTTTTATACAAGGGGGCGTTTTCAGAGGTAACTTGGATGGCCCCACGTGATTTATAAATCCTATAAGGCCATTAGTGCATATAATATTTTTTTTCAATTATCCATTTGCGATTCCAAAGAGTATACAATAACTACGTGCGATTCTGCCATCAGCCATGTTGCTCATAGCAAATCTTTTGAGGGATTTCGTTGGCGTCTACTATGTAGACTAGGGTGTTTTGCCAGTCTAGTTTTATTAGGATTTTTCCAATAGTTGAATCCCTTCTTCACTTTGTATTGCATAATTCAAATAAACTTTATAAATCATAATTATATTTATTATTTAGAGTAGGTAGGTAATAACCTTACCTACTTAGTTATGTAGGATAAATATCTAATTTTACCTAGTAAATGAAAAATATATTTAAAAAAATCCGGGAGATAGGTATTATTTAATTTTTATATACGTCTTGCACTACTGCATAATTAGCACTGTGGAGAACTTTTCAATACTCGCGTGCGGTACACGGATTGTGGTGTCTAGTCTAGTTAGAACAAATCAAATCCCGATATGTAGGCGATCAAGAACCAGCCAGCTAAAGGTGGATTCTATAATCAGAGGGTTTGGTTCTATTCCAATTTTGAGGTTATTTTATTACTTATTTTGGTACCGAGGGAAGAAGGTTATTTTAATGTTTGGTGAAATTAGATGGTTGGTATTTAATTTATATTGAACATTAAATATAAACCAATTTAAATTTTTTAACTGTACCTATACCTTACTTTTTGAAATTTGAAACAGTCTATCTAGGTACATTCCTCAAGGGAATCGCGTCAAGTAGTACCTACGTCACTCGTTGCACAAGGCATAGATTACTTTACTGTTTCTACGCTCCGGTTTAATTATCTCGTGTTGATCAGAATCGCGAGTGTCTGCGATTTTGATGTATTGCGGCGGCGGCGTCGTGAACCAAATGCATGAAGCAGGTAATTCCTATAACTAAATACATGTATGAATATTTTTTAAATGTAAATGTTACAGGTTTCATACAGGTTATTACAAATTTTCTAAATAGAGAGGTGGCGTCAATCTTTTAACCAGTAATAATTTTTTGATGTAGGTAGGTATTTACAGAAAGTATAGAAACCATAGATATCATGTAAAGTTGTAGGTTGTCGGTACTTAATCAAAGTAGGTACCAACTTATGTAAGTACACGCATAAATACATAAAATCACGCCTGTTTCCCATAGGAGCAGGCAGAAACCACAGATTTCCACTTGCTAAGATCAGCGTTATATACTCTTGGGCTACGATCCTTACCATTTTCGCTTCACACATACCTATTTAGATATGTACACAAAAACTCTTTTAAATTAACTATTTTTTTATTCAATTGAATCCTACCATTCCTATCATTAAATTTGCGATCATAATTCAATTTTAACTCAATTTTTAAGCTCTTCGAATATTAAAATCGTGCATTACCTACTGAACGAGGGCTAGCATGAGCCCCCAAATTGAAATCTCATATGCCGGGTCTTTATTAGGCTATACCGAGCGATCGTTGTCGACTACTCTCGAGGTGGTTCACTGACATCCCATTACGACGCGTACCCAGGGTTGAACACAAAGTAGGTAAATATTAGTTGTATGGAGTTAGTGGGAACAAAGTATAAAAATAATTTTCGTCAACCTACGACAAATGCTAGTACATATTTTATGCTCCAATTAAAATATTTTACCTACTATGTGTTTATTTTTGCTTTACGATAATTTTATAACTTTTAAATTTGCCTACACATGTCAACGTAGATGTCAACCAATGCTTGGACTATTTGTAAATAAGTATACTTTAATAACACTGGTAAAACACGTGAATTCACTGCCAACCCTATGCCTACCTCCGAGGTGAAATTCGTTAGGTAAGTCCTAGTATACTACTAACGATGATCAGAATCCAAGGATCGCGTCTCGTCCTCGTCTTGCTTCCAACTCCTGACACCTGTCCAATTTGCGTCAAATCGTCATCCCTGCATCGGATGTCATTTAATTTACGAACCTAATGGGAGAGATATCGTTGAATCGTCTGGAGTGGGAATATTTTGATGGGCAATTTTCAAATATTTCACTTTGAATGTGTTGGAAATGATTTTTACGCATAGCTTTTATTATTGATTGCCCAGAGAATATTTAAAGATGAGTTCTTAAAAGAGCGTATCAACTTCCTGAGATTTGTGATGGGACAATTATATTGAATCTCATAGCCATAAAGCATAAAACGGACGCACCTCAAGTGCCATTACTGAAGAAAATAATGAACACACGGAGCTCACCGAACATAAAGCTAAAGTAATACACATAAATAACTGGTCTTGGGCTTAAAATTACTTTCAGGCAATTTGTCAGGAAAAAAGTGTCCCGCGCGGAAACAAATGGGTCAACCTTTTTTGGTCTAACGGAAATTTCTAATCTGTTATCCCTCGTGTATTGCACGAAGAGTAGTTACTAAAAACAGGATTTATTTCAATGAATTAGTTAAAGATAATAAATATTTGTTATCCTGCTACGAGAAAGAAAACTAGATGGGTAGGTAGGTTCCTTCATATAGGTACTTCCATAAACCGTCAACAAATCGTTAGTCCTATTTTCTATTCGTAATAAAATCTAAGTTGTTACAACCGACTTATCCGAAAATACATGAGCACATAAGTAGTTCCACATAAAATAACACTAAATAAGAACGTAAAAGTAACTGACCGGTGAATAAAGAAAATGCCAACACAGTTTCGCACGGTCACCCGTGATAACTTTCATGGCATTCCATTGATATTTCATAGAATGGAAATGTTATCACCCCAACATGAAGTTTTTGTATCAGAATCAGTAATAGAATAACTATTACCTTACTTGTCTACTCGTTGGTTTACCCACCTACTTTGATAAACGATGTTTTATTAAACCAGTTAGATACTACCCTCTTGAAATGTAGGTACCATTGGTTAGAGTAATTTCATTCCATTAATTTACTCTCAACCATAAAGCTTAATTTCCCATAGGATTCCGAATATAAATTCCATTTTTGAATAGATAATGGAGTTGGCCTAAAACTCACAATTATTTTGGCATGCGTAGCGTAGGTAATTTTAAATAATACAAATGATTCGTCGATTTGCTTGAAGTTATGTTTGAATTGAACCCAAAAGTTCTTTTGAATCTTACTAGAGGACTTATGAAAATAATGTATTAGTCAGTAAATAAAGAAATAATGCCAAATGAAATGTTAAATGAATCTGATTCTAAAATAAGTCTGAAAATGAAATTACCTTTGCATTTTATAATTAAACGGTACAATTCGACTGAAGCTTAAAGTATTTAATTTAAAATATTTTATTTTCGAGTGCTTTTTTACGAGTTTCCGTTCGGGGTTCTGAACTAGCATTCCAACATTTTTATGGGGTAGGAAGGCCTGAAGGCACGATATTTCAATTGTTCAGTGGACTGACAGAGTTTATAGGCAAGCGTCGAGTGACGTCGTAATAGGGACAAACATTAGGTAGGTACCTATCCTTTTAAATTGAATTTCACGCAATTTATCTGGTTGGCCCCGATAAATCCCGATGCATCCGCTTTACCTACTTTGAAACCAAACTTTTGATTTGAATTGTGTTGTTGTTTGATTCACCCATTTAGATCATAGATTTTAAGTACGCACATAAATCATACTTACAAACTTTAATGAATCTCTAGTGGCAAAATAGATTAAAATAAAACACAGCTACTATATCTGCCTAAAAACACGGAAAGAAAGGTAAATAGATTGTTATTTAATAATTATACTATCTGTTGATCCCACATGAAATGGGAATGAAACCCTTATTTTTCTAAGCAGCTAATAAAAAACTGTCTCAACCTACGTCTCCACCCCACAACCGCCCGAGGCGTGACAAACTCCGGCAAACTTACTGTCACACAATCTGTGCCATGTCCTCACCAACTATGCCACAATCTGTGCCTCGGGCAAAAGTTCCCGCGAACTTCTCGTAATGCGATTAAAAGTCGTGTTGGTGTCCGCGGCGACAATAGATGTAACTTTAACATTGTTTCCTTTGCAAGATGCCAATCGATTTTATTGCGTTGTCGGAAACTTTGCACAGCTCTAATGATTGTGAACCGCTCATCATATTTTGTGTTATTTACCACTATACCACCTAGAATACCTACCCATCACATAGACTTTCCTGGTCTAACCGTTTCATTACTTGCAGGAGCTAAAATAAGTTAAAGTTAACAATACTGAAAATATGCAGCTTGTTATGAAACTCTAGGGGAAGCAGGGGTAAAGGCGATCATGTCGGGTAATACCGCTCACTCAAATAACTTACTATATAAGGTGCCTTAAAACACAGCGAGCACGCTGCAGCGCAGGGGTTGAGACGCTTGAGCAGGCAGCCAGCGTATCTAAACATCAAAACTAACATAAGACAAATAAAAAAACAAATAGAGCATTTTTCTCTCAGGTGATCGGCATTCCCCCATCTTCCCGTACTTTCGGTCTAACTAGATAGGTTAGGTAGGTAGGTACCTAGGTAAACCAACATCGAATACTTTGCGGACAAATATACTCTGGTCTTTATGTTTGCCTACTTCAAATACAGAACTTATGTTTGACACAATAAATCCGGTTGGATTTAGATACACATCCAGTTAGCTTTGCCCCGGTTTAATACTGAGTTCGTCCCTGCCCTGCGCAAAGTATTCATTCAGAGCCCCAAAAATCGGACGACAGCAACATCGCACTTCCCGCGCGATAAATTCAACGATTTTTAGACGGTACGTTCGTTCTGAAACTTTCAGATACCTACCTACTCCGGAACTTCGGCCTTCGCTGCCGCTGCCGTCGAAGTTTGATGAGTTCGACACACGCCGGCATAAGCGCCCGTCGTCGACTCTCACAATGGTTGTTCCTTACTTTTGAATAAAACTCAGTAAGAATTTAGGTAACTTTGTGGACATTTTGTTTTGCTCGCCTTTTGTAGTAAAAATATCTTGTTGCTGTTTTAAACTGCGTCCAGTTGGAAGTTTGACTGCGCAATGAATTCTACTGATACCTATAGAGTTGTTTCGTTTTAATGCTATCCAGTACCTACTTAGCTACTTATAGGTATTTCCGTTATCATCCGCCAGAAAAAGGCAAAGCTGTCTTCGTGTCCTCCATGATTGCCATACATGGACGACGAGAAGACAGCCCTCAGGGCACCTAGAATTATAAAAACTGAAGCACACATGAAAATGGTAGGAAGGTACTAAGGACGTAGGTATAGTGCGCGTCAACCAAAAAGAACGCTGGAAAATAGATCATCAGTTGGCACATTTGGTGTGGGTGTTTTCTATGTATAATAAGAAATATCTATCTATGTAAGTATATAATGTATTAAATATATCAGTTATCTAGTACCCATAACACAAGCTTTGAATAGCTTACTTTGGGGCTAGATAGTGCTGTGTGGATTGTCCAGCATTATTTATTTATTTTATTTATTTCGAACGAATCTTTTCACCTCGATGATCGGTTTATGCAAGTAGCACGTAAGAATAGGAAGATACGGTCAACATTCTTCGATTTCACAAAGGTAGGTAAATCAGTTTCTAACTCCTGTTGAAGTTCTATCCATGCTGATCGTCGTATTTTTTTTTAAAGTATGTACATACAAAATGTACATATATTTATTAATAGTCATAAATTCTCGACAGAATAGATTATTGCGTAGAATGGAACGCAAAATTGATGATAGGGCAGCAGCTGGCTAGCCTGTTGACATGACGTTTGTTTGCCAAGTTGTCAAAAAATGTCAGCCAACAAGGAGAATAACCTTGTTCAGTTGTATAGTGAATTAAATAAATTCTGCCTAGGCGGAGACTATGAGAGAGCATTAAAAGCCACAGGAAAAAGTAAGCAACACTTCCAAATATTTACATAATAGGTATCCTTTCAAAATTTTTCATAAACTACTCAAAACAGAAACTACATTCCATGACGTGTTTGTGGGTTTACAACTATCTTTTTACTATTGAAACTTCATTTATTTGTGCTGTTTAATGTTACTTAATTATAACTGAAGCCTAAATTAACGAATTATCGTTTATTCCAACATAAACAAAATTTTTACTAGGCTTCATAGAAAATGCAAATTCCAGATCACAATATGTTAAGAATTAAGGTGTTTTCACTCCACTTTCCCTATTTCAGTCCTGCAAATAGCTCCAAATGAGCAAAAAGCGTTCCACTGTAAGGTAGTATGCTTCATTCAATTGGGAAACTTTAAAGAAGCCCTGAGTGTCCTCACCAAGCCTAAAAATGCTCCATTGGCTGCTGAATTGCACTTTGAGAAGGCATATGTGCAGTACCGGCTTAACTGCCCCAAAGATGCCATGGAGACGGTGGACAGTGCTCCAGAACAGACCCCGGCTATGAAGGAGTTGAGGTAACCATTGTCATCATAGGTACCTAAATAATTTATTGTTTGTGTACCTACTTAGGGAACGTACCCATACTACGTGACCCGTTTAGGGCGGGGGAGCGGAGTCTTTAAAATACTAGGGTCAGTCACCAAGAGTATATAACACTTGGTCAGTCACAGGAGCAGGGGGGTGGCTCTGGTTTTTGTCACATAGTCGATTTTACTGAGAGGAATCTCGTATTTTTTCAACCTATATTCGAATATAGCGTGCATGCTGTCTTATGCAATAAAGACGAGTATGAGCTAAATTATTATTTTTTTCAGTTTTTGCCTGTGAAATGATTAAAAATCATAGTTATGAATTACTACGTGAAAACTGAAGAGGGAGAGGGGGGTCTTGGCATATACTACGAGTGGTCACTGAGGGGAGGGAGGGGTCGAAAAAACTAAAAAAATAGGTCACGTAGTATGGGTATGTTCCCTTACAGACTAATTCAAAATCAAATTAATCATTAAAAAAGATTTTTTTTTTTATACCTATCTCACAACTAGCAACCGAAATACTTCTCTTGTAACCAAAGATTTGTTAAAAATTACTTTCAGGGCACAAATTCTGTACCGGCTTGAGCAGTACCAAGACTGCTACAATCTTTACCGAGACCTGGTGAAGAACACCACCGATGACTATGAAGATGAACGGCAATCCAACATGGCTGCTGTTGTGGCTAACCTTGCTGCTGCTAACCCAGTAACTACTTTTTTATATCAACTAGCTGATTAAACAAGTACCTGCCCATGGTCCACCTGATGTTAAGTGGTAACACTCACCTATAACAAAGCATTGCCTTCTAAATCATGCATGATAGGAATGTGCTGAAATGATGCACTGCCCTGTGTCCATCAACATGAGGCAAGCAGATTTTAAGTGCCTGTAATCACACCGACAACCACAATCTTACGCTTATGCATAGCAGTTTATTCCACAGAACGGCACATAAGTACACCAACACAGTAAAATGCTTCATCTAGCTTTAAGACATTTCAAAGTGATTTTGTAATTCAACTGAATAAATACCAATTTACATTGACAAAAATCAAACACAAAACAAATTATTACTTTTGATCCTATGTATAATAAAAAATATCTATCTATGTAAGTATATAATGTATTAAATATATCAGTTATCTAGTACCCATAACACAAGCTTTGAATAGCTTACTTTGGGGCTAGATAGTGCTGTGTGGATTGTCCAGCATTATTTATTTATTTTATTATTACTTTTGATTCTCTGAGATTAATGGATTTAATATAGCAGTCATATTACTTTTAAGACATCCATGTTAGGCATTTTGCTACAAAGGCTAAAAGCGTTTTGCTCATGAGAGATTGTACCATATGTTAGCAATTCCAATGTTAATATTATGTTTGGTATTACAGTCAGCAGACCTGCCACAATTCGAAGAGTCCACCTACGAGCTCACATACAATGCTGGCACCACCACAGCTCTGCGGGGCAAGTACAACGAGGCTCTGCAGCAGCTGAAGAAAGCTGAACAGGCGTGTGTGGAGAGCGTTATCGAAGATGGCGGCACGGACGAGGAGGCGAAGCAGGAAGCTGCTATCATTCGGTAAGTAATACTAGACACTAGACAAAAAAAAAATAACAATACCTAATTTCAACAATTCAAATTCAATTATCAATAATTTCAACACTGTGACATAGACATCAGCGAAAGCTGCTCGTCTATAAATAAAATAAATAAATAATTTTCCTTTTAATATTACTAGGTATTATGCTTATGCTTACTAAGTTGGGAGTTGTAGCTTCACCATACAAAAAGCAGTAGCAATCAAAAACTGTGTTTTCAGATCTATTTATCTTCATCATTAAGTTTAATAAATTACCTAGTAGCAATAAAGAAGCCACAATATATGTCTACCCTAATAAAAAACTGAAACATGTCATAAAAAATATTGCCGTATTGTAAGCATACTGTCAAATAATTACTTTTATGTATAGCACTGTTACATAACTAGACTCAAACCAGTATACTGTGTACACACATATCTATATTCTCTGTAACTGAACCTTGTTCTTTGAGAAATAAAAATCTTCAACCACAATAAGTAAATTGTATTCTTCCTAGAGAAATAGCCCTGAAAATTTTCCTGTAAAAGTACCCATTATAACTCGCCATTGGAATGTCTTGCCTTCCTGCAAGCCAGTATTCAACTACAAACAAATTGTTATAATTTAAGTTTTATCCTTCAGTGTGCAACAAGCTTACTGCATGCAGCAAATGGGCAAGGAGAAGGAAGCGGCGGCTATTTACCAGAATGTACTGAAAGACAAGCCGAGCGATCAGGCGCTGGTCGCCATCGCTAGCAACAATGCCGTTGTTATCAACAGGTGGGTCCTATACACTGCTGTGGTCTCATCACGAATCTGACGTAAGTCGCGTAAACGTATAATATCCCTAAATACAACGGAATAAGGTCGATTAGCACTAGGATGCGCTAGATGCTAACACCACAAATGTCAAAATTAATTAGTGATCACCCTGCTGTTTACTGAGAGTCCGAGACTTACTGAATAGCAATCAGTCCATTAAGGTACTGACACACGTGCTTATTTTCGAGCCAGAAGCATGTTTTTTTAGAGCGTTGCTCAATAAAAGCATGTGAACAGGTCGTGCTAGTAAATTAGCATGCTTATTTGGTCGTACGTCGGTTGATTTTTGAGCATGCTCAAAAGAAGCATGCTTATTTTTGAGCACGTGTGTCAGTACCTTTACTGTCGTGCGATCATCAGCTCTTAGCTGATGATTTGTTATTAGATTTATTTCTTCATGCAGCTAATGGATGTTCATTTAAAGTGTTATTTCAACAGGGATACGAATGTGTTCGACTCTCGCAAACGTATGAAGGCGGCGAGCGCGGACGGACTGGAGCACAAACTGAATTCAAGGCAGCGGGCGGTTATCACTTACAACCAGGCTATACTGGCCATCTATTCTAATCAGGTAATCTAGTGCAGTGCTAGTGGTTCGAACATAACAGAGATATCTTGACATATGGTATAGTCTTATAAAAAGAGCCTAGTGTATCTTGTATTTGATAAAGAGGTCAGCCGACGAATCCAACCCGAATGGGCAGCGTTCGGGAAATTACGACACATCTTCTCGTCACACATAGATGTTGCAGGCTGATGATAATGATGAGTGTATCTGGCAAATTAGTGTTGTAGTGTATATTTTCAGTCGGTGAGCAGCGTTGCTGTGTTTAGGTTTGAAGTGTGGTTGCTGGTGAAATTACAGGCACATGAGGCCTTACATCTGTATGCCTCAAGTTGATGGACGCAGGACAGCGCATCGTAGGGCACGTTCTTAACGTCACGCACTTACGAGACAATGCTTGGTTATAGGTGATTAACCATCACTTGCCGAGTAATTTGCTTGGCCCACTTAACATCAAGTGGGCCAAGCATGTTGCTCAGCAAGTTGTATAATGAAATGTGTTTGTAAATTACACAAACGTAGAGGAAGATGGGGGAATGCCGATCACCTGAGAGAAAAATGCTGTATTTGTTTTTTCATTTGTCTTATGTTAGTTTTGAGGTATAGAGACTCTGCCTGCTCAAGCGTCTCAACCCCTGAGCTGCAGAGTGCTCGCTGTGTTTCAAGGCACCTTATTTAATAAGTTATTGGAGTTAGCGGTATTGCCCGACACTATCGCCATTACCTCTGCTTCCCCTAAAGGATGTCAACAAAGTAAATACCAACTGAAAGTGTCCTAAAAATCACAACAACGCGGTACATTCTCTCCAGCCGGATTTCTGCAAGCAGTGCTGCGTGAAGCTAGCTCGCGAGTTCAACGACGAAAGACGCGCGGCCCTCGTCGAGGCCTCTTCTCTCATGAAGGAAGGCAAGAAGGCCCAAGCTGTGGCCTCGCTGCTCAAGCAAGGCGGGACGCTCATCTTAGCGGCGGCACAAGTCTTACTAGCTCAGGTAAACACTTAATAGTACGGGAGCCGGCGACACTAAACCTTTTTTTTTGTTTTTTTTTTATATACATACCAACAGATGACGGCAATGAGACCCCTTGGCGGTTCGCAGTTCGATTAGAAAGAAAGAAAATACATTTATTTAACTTCACAGACACATTAAATAATCGGCGTGAAATTTGTTTTGTTGAATCCTACTAATATTATAAACGCGAAAGTTTGTATGTATGGATGGATGGATGTTTGTTACTCTTTCACGCCGGAACGGCTGCACGGATCTGGACGAAACTTGTCAGAGAGGTAGATTATAGTCTGGAATAACACATAGGCTACTTTTTATCCCGTGCGAATACCGGGATTTAAATCTGCGCGGGTGAAACCGCGGGGCGCAACTAGTAAATAAATAAAAAAAAATTATCGTAGGTGAGTATTTCTCAAACAAAATGTACGTAACGTACATTTTTTACTTTTTCGTTACGTACATTTTGTTCGAGAAATACTCAGGTATGTTCGTCGTCTGTGATGTTAAAAAAATTTTTAGGGCGACCGCAAAGGCGCAGTGGCGTTACTAGAAGAGAGCGAGTTCAAGTACCGTCCCGCGGTCATCGGCGCACTGTGTACTCTGCTCGCGGCGGACAGCGACCACGAGAGAGCCTCGCAACTGTTTCTCGATGTCTATGAACACTATAAGAACGATGAGGTCAGTAATTGATAATAATAATAATCGTTTATTTTTCCAAGAACAGTGAAAGCTGGTGCAAATTTAAACAATAAACCTATTTGTTAGGTAGGTAGGTGGTACAGAATGAGAACAGCACCCCAAGGTTAGTTTTCCCCGCACTAGGTCTTAGCCTGTGGAGCCTCACAAGGGCTCACCAAACTGACTCTCTTTTTATTTGAATTGATTACTTGATTACGTAATACATACAAGAATACAGTATGGGGTTCTTCAAAAAAGGCGTGTTAAAATAAATAAATAATGCTGGACAATCCACACAGCACTATCTAGCCCCAAAGTAAGCTATTCAAAGCTTGTGTTATGGGTACTAGATAACTGATATATTTAATACATTATACATAAATAATTTTATGAAAATGTAAAAGTCAATCCACCATCCATAGTGTGGATGGCCCAGCATTATTTATTTATATTTACTATCACTACATAGTATAAAACAAAGTCGCTTTCTCTGTCCCTATAATGTATGCTTAAATCTTTAGAATTACGCAACGGTTTATCACTACTATGTATTGATAAACCTTCCTCTTGAACCACTCTATCTATTAAAAAAACGCATCATAATAACCCGTTGCGTAGTTTTGCGGATTGAAGTATACATAGGCATATACATATACATGACAGCCTACGTAGCTCAGTTGGTAGTAGCTCTGCCTTCTGCGCCGTAGGTTGTGAGTTCGATTCCCACCGTGAACAAACATTTGTGTGATGAACATAAATGTTTGTTCTCTGTCTGGGTGTTATATAATATTATAAGTATGTATTTACAAAAAAAAAGTATTATAAGTATTATATCAGCTATCTGGTTCCCATATTACAAGCATAAGCTTAGTTTGGGGCTAGATAGTGCTGTGTGAAAAGTCCACCAATAAAAAAAAATACAGGGATTTAGGGACAGAGAAAGCGACTTTGTTTTATACTATGTAGTGATAGTGATGTGATAAGCAAATGTTTATACTTGCAGCGGTTCCTCTCGCTGTGCGGCGTGTGGCGCGGCGCGGCGGGCGCGCACGCGCGCGCCGGGCGGCCGCAGCGCGCGGCGGACGCGCAGCGCGCGCTGGCGCGGGCGGCGCCGCACGACACGCGCGACCTGGCGCGCCTCGTGAAGACGCTCGCGGCCGCCGACCCCGCGCAGGCCAGGCAACTCGCGGACGAACTGCCGCCGCTCGATCTACTCGAGGTAAACATTTAGGGACTTACTACAAAACGGTGTCTAACTTTAAACTGAAACTGAAACAGCTTCACGACTTTGATCCCCAGGCACGGTAGATATCCCTTCAGATCTCTCAGTACCAAGTACTTACTCAAGATTCTTTGAGGATGTCTAAAGGGGGTAGTCAGAGGTACGTCCAAACATTACATTTGGCACATACCCACATTTTGCAGTAGTTAGTATTCCATACGTGACAGGTTGCAAGCCCATCGCCGCTGCTAGAATACTAACTGGTTTCCTCACGATGTTTTCCTTCACCGTTTTACTTAAAACAATGTCTAAAATTAGCGCTGTCTCTGTTTGCCATTACGCAATGGCAAGAGATGTCAAAAGTTTCGGCAGTGTTTAACGTTTGCCTATTATTTTGTAGTAAGGCCCTTACAAACTAAAAAACCGACTTCAGATACACACATGCTGCTATAATGCGGTTCTGTAGCGCGTCAGGCATGTTTGCGGACGCACGAGTCGACGACTTTCGTGCGATCATAGCCAACAGAACATCGTCGCTGATGAGTCGCATCCGCGGCAGCACCAATACCTTGCTGGCCGTTGTTGCTGATCGGTTGGATCCAGGCTTCTTCACTTACTGGGTAGATAAACTGCTACCTATTGCTCAGCTAGTGACCCAGTAGGTAACAACATCTGTTTGAGGCCTGAATCTAACATAATATAAATAAATGTATTTGTTGCGTGTTTTGCAGCAAAACACGCAACAAATACATATACAGTACATATACAATAACAGCAAAACATTTGCTGTTACTAACATTAGTTTTCAAGTGTGTACTAACAAATTGGATTAATGTGATCTGAAATGAATGATTTAAATTGAATTGAATAACTTAAAAACTACGTCAGATCGGACTCTGAACCTCCTAATTTTGTGAAGTTGATAAAAAAATTTGCAAAGCAACATTTATAAGCAAAATTTTTGCTGAAAATTTAAAAATTAACATTTTATGGAAGGTAATTGTTTATATGTTTTTGCAACTGTTGATTGCGATTTTTCCTAAATAAGTTCGATGAATTTAGCAAGAAGTACATTCGCGTTAGTCTTCGCCTTAAGGGTCCGGCGACAGCGGCTCGCAATTTCGAGGTGCGATTGGCTATTATTTCATTTTATTTCATTTCGGGGAGGTTGTTTGAATGAATAACTCTAAAGTGACACGCATAAATACTGTTCGAACTCAAATAATACAATAATATAAGGGAAATGTGCTTGAGTCAGAAATCATTTTGGTATTAGGTAAACGTAAGACCAAACATACTAATACCAAAATGATTTCTGATTCGGGCATGTTTCCCTTATATTATTGTATTATTTGTGTTCGAACAGTATTTATGCGTATCACTTTTAGAGTTATTCTTTCAAACAACCTCCCCGAAATGAAATAATAGCCAATCGCACCTCGAAATTGCGAGCCGCTGTCGCCGGAGCCTTAAGAGGATAATATTTAAAAATCTTGCAGTCGCTCCGTTATTTGCTTATTCGGTAACGGTACAGGTTATAAACCTAATTTTGAGATACTTCTTACGAAGCTTGTATAAAATAGCGTCTTGATTTCAGACCAAAATAGACATCGATGCTTTGGAGTCGTCCAAATGGATGATGGGAGCGAAAGTTGTCAAGAAAACAGCTCAAAGCAAGCAGGAGCAATCTCCTGGGTAATTATTATCTAGATTTTGCTTTTTTATTTATATGATAATATTTTCACATTTTAACACATTTTTTTGTATTCACAGAACTCCTGGCTCAGAATTGGGACAGAAGAAGAAACCAGTTCGCAAGCGCAAGACCAAACTGCCTCCCAACGCCGACGTGTCCCGGCCACCGGACCCAGAAAGGTATTTGTTTGACTACCCTCATCTGCACTATACTTGGAGGTGTTTAAGTATAGTGCAGATGAGTACATCGGCACCAAACTGTGAATTCGTCGCCTGTTTTTTGTCTTCTTTTTCTTGACATTCCTACAACTTACTAGGAATGAACAAAGTCACGTCCAAACATTATAACGAAGAACTGGTGCCTGGATTCACCAATGGTTATAACGCTTCAGAGTGATCCTTGTGATTTTATTATATAACTAGCGACCCGCCCGCGCGCCCCTGCTTCGCACGGCTGCACATATCATGCATATATTATACAAATAAATCTTCCTCTTGAATCACTCTATCTATTAAAAAACCCCATCAAATCCGTTGCGTAGTTTTAAAGATTTAAGCATACATAGGGACATAGGGATATAGGGACAGAGAAAGCGACTTTGTTTTATACTATGTAGTGATATTTGACGTTTGACCTTTGTGGCGCAGCGGGCGAGAGTCCGCCTGCAACGCTAGAGATTGCGGGTTCGAATCCCGCCTCGGAACAAATTTGTGTACGATCTGCCGAAATTTGTTCTGTTGGTCTGGGTGTTTTCTATGTATATAATAAAAAATATCTATCTATGTAAGTATATAATGTATTAAATATATCAGTCATCTAGTACCCATAACACAAGCTTTGAGTAGCCTACTTTGGGGCTAGATGGTGCTGTATGGATTGTCCAGCATTATTTATTATAGTGAAGATATTCGAATACTTACTTAGTTGTAAAAATGTATTGATTGTAACATTATTCGAATTACAGATGGCTGCCGAAATACGAGCGCACGGCGTATAGGAAGAGGCGTGGAGTCCGTCGTGACGTCATCAAGGGAAGTCAGGGCATGTCTACCACTGCTACTGATCAATAGTAAGTCAGACTGACTGTAATATCAGGCAGAGACAGTCAAGCTCAAACATTATTAGCCTTGATCTTCTAAGCTTAGTCGCGAAGTATAACCGGCGTCCAGTTTTTGACGACCTCAGTGGCGCAGCGGGCGGGAGTCTACCTGCGACGCAAGAGGTTGCCGGTTCGATTCCCGCCTTGGAACAAATTTGTGTACAATCTGCAGAAATTTGTTCCGCTGGTTGGTGTTTTCTATGTCTAATAAAAAATATACATCTATAATATATGTCTATGTCTAATAAAAAATATACATCTATCTATGTATCTGTTATCTAGTACCTACAACATAAGCGTTAGTATCTTACTTTGGGGCTAGATTGTGCTGTGTGGATTGTCCAGCATTATTTTATTTGACGATTCAATTGAATAAAGAAAACAAACAATCATTGGGGCTTTGTCTTGTAAAAGCTAAGCTACCGAAAACATTGGAGCTGAGAAAGTATGGCTTGCCTAGCTAGCACGTAATTTTGTAGGTTCTTCCCAAAGGTAAGCGTCGACCGCATCCGCATCGCTGCGTCCGGAGCGGACGGATTTGTTGCTTTGTATTGATTTGTATGGTACAGCGTGCACTGGATCGGCATTTCAGCGCCAGAGACCGGTATTTCTGCTGATGACGTCATCCGCAGTGAACGTGCCATTCGGAAATGCTTTGAAAATACCGATACTGCCGATGCAAAATCCGGATGCAGGACGCACCCCATCGGCATTTTGTAAATACCGACGCTCCGTCGCGTCTCCGTGGACGCGTACCATAATGCGTTATTTACGGTACGAAGATAGAAGCATATTTTTTTATTTTCACAGTGACATGAGTAAGCAGCAACCCAGCGCTGCGACGGCGGCCAAGAGCCCTCGTCCCGTGGAGACCAGCACCAAGCAGGAGAGCGCCTGGCAGCGCAAGCAGCAGCAGAAGAAGAAAGGCAAGGGAAGGAAGTGGTAGATTACAGACCTTAGTTGATTTAAGGAACTGATTAAACATTTTGTATCGGAAATTGATTGTTTTGTTTTGTCCAAGTGCAGGGAGACGCCTGCCTTTTCAAAATACTTAATTATTATAAAGCACTAAGAAAAACCTATACGTATGAAGCACTGAGCTATAATCCCTACGTTTTTTTTTTTTTTTTTTTTTTTTATACAACTAGCTGATGGAACAAGCAGATGGCCCACCTGATGTTAAGTGGTAACCATCACCTACAAACAAAACATTGCCCCGTAGGTCACGCACAATAGGAACGTGCCCTACGATGCACTGCCCTGCGTTCATCAACTTGAGGCATACAGATGTTAAGCCTCATGTGCCTGTAATTATTATGAGGCTACAAGCAGCGCCCCGAGGTTTCACCTGTGCAGATTTAAATCCCGGTATTCCCACGGGATAAAAAGTAGCCTATGTGTTATTCCAGACTATAATCTATCTCTCTGCCAAGTTTCATACCGATCCGTTCAGCTGTTTCGGCGTGAAAGAGTAACAAACATCCATCCATCCATTCTTAGAAAGTAAACTTTCACGTTTATAATATTAGTAGGACAGTTTGCATTTAAAACAACGCTGGAAAAAAGTGCAAGGGGTGTGTATACACTCGCGCAAACTCACCCCGTCCACTCTTCCAGCGTTCTTTTTACAAGACGCGAAATAGTCATATGACGATAGGTTTTAGAATACATTAAATAAACGGGATCTTTAAAAGTGCAGTCTAGTAAGCAGATCAGTCATTGGTAGTCCTTCTCTCAGCCAGAATCCGATTAGTAAAAAAAAGAAGTCAAAACAAATTCGGATATTGCTCATACAATCTATATTTATTCGTAGCACACAATAATCCGATCTCTGCTCCAAATAAAAACTTTTTGGCTTTGACTGTACTGTGTAGAAGCCCTGAGTAAAATCAAGAGAGAAATACTTTGCTGGCGAACTTTCTAGGGACTTTCATCCATCTCAAAACTGAAAAAACTGAAACAGCTTCACGACTTTGATCCCCATGCACGGTAGATATCCCTTCAGATCTCTCAGTACCAAGTACTAACTCAAGATTCTTTGAGGACTCAGAAGTCAGAGGTACGTCCAAACATTACATTTGGCACATACCCACATTTTGCAGTAGTTAGTATTCCATACGTGACAGGTTGCAAGCCCATCGCCGCTGTTAGAATACTAACTGGTTTCCTCACGATGTTTTCCTTCACCAAACACTTTTTTAACAAATATATCTTAAAAAAAACCCCGAAATTAAACGCAAAAATATTAGACAACAATTTTTATATTGTTATTTCTGGTCATACCTAATTCTAAAACTCATTTTCTACCTCCTTTCCTCTTGGACTTGCCTGGCCTTATATTCTTCTTACTATTAGGCTTGAAATTCTTGCTTTTAAAATCGAAAGGTTTTTTCTTTGCAGAGCTGTTAAATCCATCCATATTATTTGACGATTCTCTAGTATTTAATTTTGATCCTTTCTTTTTGCCTCCAAAGCCGAATTTTTTGTCTTTTGCTGTTCGTTTCTTGGATATCTTGTTCTGCGGGCCTCCTTTTCCTTTGCCGTTTTTGCCTTTATTGTCTTCTAAAAAGTCTAGGTCTGCAGATTTGCCTTTCCTAACCCGTTTGAGCTGCTCTAGCATGTGCTTCTTGTCTGCAGCTTGTTTAAGTTTAACATCAATCTGGAAGTAAAAAAACAAAGTTATTAATAATATTCAATAACTGAACATCATGCTTAACTTTGCATGTACACTTGTACAGCGGTGTCAATTCTGTAGTTTAGTTTTCCTATTTTAACCAAATTTGACAGCACTAAAATATTGCTGTTCCTTTCTAAAAGACCGAAACAACTTCTTTTATTTATGGCTGTTCAGTGGCCGATAGGGGTTGCCACGAATTTGCCAATGTTGAGTTGGTAAGAGATTTAAAACAAAAATAAAATAAATAAAATAAAATAAATAATGCTGGACAATCCACACAGCACTATCTAGCCCCAAAGTAAGCTATTCAAAGCTTGTGTTATGGGTACTAGATAACTGATATATTTAATACATTATCGTATCGTACACAAATTTGTTTCAAGGCGGGAATCGAACCCGCAACCTCTTGCGTCGCAGGCAGGCTCTCGCCCGCTGCGCCACAGAGGTCGTCAAAAAGGCGGAGATCTGAGTCAAGAACGGAGACTAAAATATGATTCGTTAAAATGATAGGTTCAACATCTAATTAGAATTATTTAGGTATATTAAAACATTAAAAGAATATAAAACTATAGTAAATGAAGGTTTAGGTACAGTGAAAGGTGTAGGACAGTAGACAATAGAAAAGAATAATTATTTTGTAGGTAGGTATGCATACAAGTAGGTACCTAAAACAATTTTATTTTATTTACACTTATAAATTTACATAATATTTTGATAAATGGAGAAAATACATAAGATAATAAGAGTTTGGGAGAAAAAGGTCGAGGGATTTCAGGGGGGGAGATATCGAACAGAGATAACCTCAGCCTCGGACAAGATAATAATATATGGTCAACATTTCCTTGGTCTAGACCGCATTCACATAGGGAGTGGTCCCTAATCCTTATTTTAGCTAAGTAGACTGGAGTACAAGCATTACCTAAGCAAACCGAAACAACAAGGATGGCTATAATTTTAGAGCTGTCAGATTAAGTTAGTTTAGGATAATGCAACAACAGAATCGACACCAGTGTCAAACAGCGGAGTAATCAGTGTTTGTATGGAACATAAATACAGGCTAGTTTACTTTTCAAGTCAGATGATAATAAATAATAAATAAATAAATAATGCTGGACAATCCATCTAGCCCCAAAGTAAGCTAATCAAAGCTTGTGTTATGGGTACTAGATGACTGATATATTTAATACATTATATACTTACATAGATAGATATTTTTTTTTATTATATACATAGAAAACACCCAGACCAACGGAACAAATTTCTGCAGATCGTACACAAATTTGTTCCGAGGCCGGAATCGAACCCGCAACCTCCAGCGTCGCAGGCGGACTCTCGCCCGCTGCGCCACAGAGGTCGTCAAATGATAAAGACTAGTCAGATGATAAAGACTATAAACCATATTATTATAATTTAAACACTCTTAAGCAATAATAGACTGGTATGTCTGGTATATAATATTATTAACTAGTAGCGCCCCGCGGTTTCACCCTCGTAGTCTTAGATCCCGGTATTCCCACGGGATAAAAAGTAGCCTATGTGTTATTCCAGACTGTAATATATGTCTGTGACGATTTTCACCAAGATCCGTTCAGCCATTCTGGAGTTATAGACTAACTAACATCCATCCATTCATCTATCCATCCAACCATCCATACTTACAAACTTTCGCATTTATAATATTAGTATTAGTAGGATATTAATAATAGGCTTACCTGTACTCTCTTAGCAATCTTTTTCTGGTCTCTGAGAGAGCGCACTTTCTCTGTACGCGCCTGGCTGGCTTGCTTAGCCATAAGATTCTTACGGACCTTTTGCATGTGCTCATCTGTTTTAGCCATCTCCGCAAAGTAGTCATCTGGTCTGAAAGGTAAAAGTTTTAAACATCTGAACATATTTACTGTTAGTTACTAATGCAATCATTAATTAAACATGGATGATTTTTAAGATCCTATTAATGTTATAAACATGAAAGTTTGTAAGTATGGATGGATGGATGGATGTTTGTTACTCTTTCACGCCGAAACGGCTGAACGGATCTGAATGAAACTTGGCAGAGAGATACATTATAGTCTGGAATAACACATAGGCTACTTGTTATGCCGTGGGAATACCGGGATTTAAATCGGCGCGGGTGAAACCGCGGGGTGCTACTAGTCTTTCATAAAGTTTATGCACATGCATTGAGATTTTGTTAAATTCTGATACAAGATCATCATCAGAGAAGAATACCAGACACAGACAGACCAGAGACAGATATGGTGGATGGTTGGTGGATTTATTTATCCTACTACTATTATAAATGCGAAAGTTTGTAAGTATGGATGGATCAATAATAATAATAATAATAAATAATGCTGGACAATCCACACAGCACCATCTAGCCCCAAAGTAAGCTACTCAAAGCTTGTGTTATGGGTACTAGATGACTGATATATTTAATACATTGTATACTTACATAGATAGATATTTTTTAGTATACATAAACACCCAGACCAACGGAACAAATTTCTGCAGATCGTACACAAATTTGTTCCGAGGCAGGAATCGAACCTTTTGCGTCGCAGGCGGACTCTCGCCCGCTGCGCCACTGAGGTTGTCAATGTCTATTACTTTTTCACGCCTTAATGACTTAACGGATCTGGATGAAACTTGGTGGAGGGATAGATTATAGTCTGGAATAGCACATAGGCTACTTTTTATTCCGTAGGAATACCGGTATTTGTACCTGCGCGGATGAAACCGCGGGGCGCAACTAGTTTATTTATATTTTAAGCTGTGTCATCTCACTGCTGCTAAGGCCTTCCTCCCTTCCTTTTGCACTTCTTGATCCTTGGCCACAGTTTGCCAGCCCAATGGCATTGAGAAGAGAATGTCAATGGTTATTGACACAAGCTTTAGTAGCTTACTTTGGGGCTAGATAGTGCTGTGTGGATTGTCCAGCATTATTTATTTATTTATTGAGATTGTTTCGCCACCTCCTAGTGAATTTTAAATTAATTCATTTGCTTTGATTTAAAAACAGACCGGACTTTGATTGATTGACAAGAATGACTGTAGTCAAAAAAATAAAAGGGAATTGAAAAGAACACAGCTGTAACTGATTTATACCTTTTAGTAGGTACTCCCAGATCTTTCAGTTTCTTGATCCCTTCTAGAACAGCAGCCTGTCCCTGACGGTGGATAAGGTTCTCACGCTTGAACTCATTCAGGACGGGGTCTTGTGTGGGATCATACATTTTACCCCCTTTTGTGTTCTCCTTAACATTTCTGAAAAGTAATAATTGTTTATTAAAATAGCAACATAGACTCCTGAAGTATTTTAACATTTATGAGTTGAATTTGTAATTTTTGTGAAGCCACCCCATACCTACCTATTATTTTATTTCAGGAGTTTTTTTTTACAATAATCTGAATGCAATCTTGTTGAATGTCTTGCATGCTTTTAAAAAAATAGTGAAATATCTTAATTTTTTTATTGCTACACTTTGTGTTCTACACTTTATACAGGGTGTCTCAGAACTCAATGTCAAGCCAAAACGGGGCGACAGGATTTATTGTAAACATCATGAGAAAAATCTGAAAAAAAAAAACTAACCCATGCAGTTTGAAAGTTATGGGCATTTAAAACCTAAAAATTTGGTCAATCTGTAATCATTTTCGGTTATTGTGGTTAATTTTTATTATTTTTGTTCATTTAAACTTTGGAACCATAACTCTAAATAATATTTCTAAAAACCACAGTAAAAAATAAGGTTTTTTTTAAATCTCAAACAGTTTTTTTAACAAATATTTTTCTCATGATGTTTACAATCAATCCTGTCGCCCCGTTTCGGCTTGAAGTTGAGTTCTGGGATATCCTGTATATGACGCTGAAGTGATTTTGTAAGTAATGTAAGTATTGCTCAGTTACTGTTCATTATTCTGACTGATTGACATGTACCTAAAATTCTAACAAAATAAAGTATTTAATTTGATTTGGGTTCAGAGTATACCAAAACTTTTAAGAAAAAGATGCTTTAATAAGCCCTACATTTTTTGTTTGTATCTGGCAATAACGTTACACCTATTGCTTTGCCCTCTAAAATTCAATAACAGAACTACAAAGGCAAAAAAGACTGAAAAAGTTTGATTCAGCATTCCTTTTGGGCTCTTTTGAAAGTAGTGTTTGTTGGTGCAGGTCTTATTGCCCCACCTAGAAATAAATCTATTTCATGAGTGCAAAAACTTACTTTCTTTTTTGTGCGGTGTCTTGCATTTGCATGGCAACGTCGGGTGCCATTGGTGCAACTGTTGTCACCAAATCCAGGGTCTCAACCCATGGCAAATTGAGTCTAAATTCTTTGATTTTCGATTTAAGGTCTGCTACATTGTTTACGTATTTCTTTTCGACTCTCTCGATTTCTTCATTAAGTCCAGGTTTCAGCAGCCCTTTCGCAAAGGCTTCTTGAAGCTATAACAGTATTTTTTTTTTTAATATCATGATACTGAAACAGCTTGTGCTGAGGGCACATGGTTCTATTATATCAACTCATATTTGATTACTAGATCAATATGTACTTACTTCTTCATCTGAATCAACGTCAGAATCACTATCGTTTAATACGAAGTCACTCATATTGAAATATTAAGTATTGCATGCAAATCTTTCAGATAGACCAAAACTAACCAAGAAAGAAAACAGAACAAACAACAGACAGAACCCAAAGAGAATGTAAATAAAACCACGTGAAGAGACGGGACTTAGTACAGAGCCAATGGAATGCATTTACATGGCACTTCAACACCAACAGAACGAACATGTACGTCAAACACCAACCGTCTTATTATAAAAATGTGAGTTAGACTAGGCTTAAGCCAGGACTAACTGGTCCGTGGTCTAACTTTGATACCGAAGTTGGTCCCTGCTCTATAGAAAAATCAAAGACTTAGACCAGACGTTATTATAAAACGGAGTTTATCCCCTAAACCACGGTTTAAAGATAAACCCGAACGACCCCTAGTTTAAGTATGGTCTAACTAATAAAAATCTCATTTTGCCAAATTTTATTTGGTCTCCCACATAAGTTTATTCAATAAAACAACTTGTAGCACTGCATTATCCAACATACATTTCAAACTCTAGACTCCGATCTAAATTTGAAATGTCAAAACGCATGGGTTGCCACGAATTTGTCAATATCAAGTTGATAACGAGATTTAAAACAAAAAGGCGGAGATCTGAGTCAAGAAGAGAAACTAAAAATTGATTCGTTAAAACGAAAGACGAGGTAGTATGCGCATATGACTTTAGCCTGCGGCAAGAGAGTACAGTTATACCAACTTATCTAAGCCGGTCTGAAGTTAGCTGTTTAGAGAATTCTCGATTCACTATTGGCCATTTATGCACAAGCGGCTAACTTCAGACCGGCTCAGATAAGTTGGTGATTCCAAAATGAATGAACGATTGATTGCCATAATTTGTTATAGTCTGTGGATATTTGTTGAATGATTATGTTCTGTGATGATGAATCATGGACTATCTCAGGTACTATGTAGTCTTCGACTAAAGTGTCTTTTGTAATACGAAAATGATAAACCTGAGATGATCCTAAATTTATGAGATAAACCAGGTTTAAGTTGTTTATAATAAGAAAACGTGACTTGAGCTAGGTTTAAACCCAGGTTTGATTTGTTTATAATAAGGCTGTTAATTAGTTAAACAGTTTAAGTATGTAGGTAGGTAAATAAGATAATGTTTTAAATTTGGTACTTTCTAATATTGAAATCCTTTCTTCAGTCTTGACGAATGATAAAAATGTAATGATCGCAGACAGTCGGAGGCTCGTGTACCTATGTCCTAGCAGTTTACTGACGCCTGTGTATAACTCATTTTGATCACTTTGGGGTTACCAAAAGACCAGGAAGACCTAGGATAAGCTACATGAGCCAAATAAAAGCGAAGGTTGCCGTCATGTCTTATAAGGAGGTCAAGGAGGTTGCCCTAAAAAGAAACACCTACAGCCTTATTATAAACAAATCAAACCTGGGTTTAAACCTAGCTCAAGTCACGTTTTCTTAATATAAACAACTTAAACCTGGTTTATCTCATAAATTTAGGATCATCTCTGGTTTATCATTTTCGTATTACAAAAGACACTTTAGTCGAAGACTACATAGTACCTGAGATAGTCCATGGAGTCCGGGTAATACGCAACCATGGAATACACAACCACGGAAAACACAGCCAGGAAAGCGCAGCCAGGAAAGCGCAGCCAGGAATTTGCGGCCAAAATGGTTGCAAAATACTGACTGCGCTTTCCTGACACGTGTCAGGATTGTCCAACCACGGATTGTACAACCATGGAATACACGACCCGAGAATTTGCGACCAAAATGGTTGCAAAATCCTGGCTGCGCTTTCCTGACACGTGGCAGGAATGTACGACCCCGGAATTGGTGACCATTCTGTGCAAATTCTTGGCGTCGTATTCCGGGGGTGTGCATAGTTTTGTACGGCCTGGAAAACACAGCCACGGAAAACACAACCATGGAATTTGCAACCAAAATGGTCGCAAATTCCGGGGTCGTGTAATCCATGGTTGTACATTCCGTGGCTGCACTTTCCTGGCACCCGACAAATTCGTGGCAACCCATGCGTTTTGACATTTCAAATTTAGATCGGAGTCTAGAGTTTGAAATGTATGTTGGATAATGCAGTGCTACAAGTTGTTTTATTGAATAAACTTATGTGGGAGACCAAATAAAATTTGGCAAAATGAGATTTTTATTAGTTAGACCATACTTAAACTAGGGGTCGTTCGGGTTTATCTTTAAACCGTGGTTTAGGGGATAAACTCCGTTTTATAATAACTTCTGGTCTAAGTCTTTGATTTTTCTATAGAGCAGGGACCAACTTCGGTATCAAAGTTAGACCACGGACCAGTTAGTCCTGGCTTAAGCCTAGTCTAACTCACATTTTTATAATAAGACGGCTAGAGAGAAATGCATCAATTATGCCGACAAGAGCATTGCTCCTATGTTAAAACCAGCAGTCACATTTTTTTATTACAAAACTCTTAATATCTTCGAAACGGCTTTATCGATTTTCATGCGGTGTTTTCTAAACGATTTGTATAACCATAGAGAAGTTTTTATGATATATTTTAGTATCACATGGCCTAGTTCACTAAAGTGACTTAACGAATTTTGCGTTCTGGTTTTGTCTTTGAGGGTTTACTTTAAATCAAAAACTAACACATTATTTAAAAACACTTCATCACCCTCTTGATTTTGATACCCATATTGCTATGATAGCAAAAATATTTTTTTTTAATGTGAGAGAATATCACTCCTGCTTTCCTTCCCACGTGAATTTTTGTTTTTTTTATTTTTTTATTCTAAGGACACTTGGGAAGTTGCGATGAATCTTTTGATACCAGAATCATCAAAATCCATCCAGCCGTTTGGTTGCTACGTGGTAATAAAGGAAATATCGACGGATGGATACATGGATAGATACACGCCAAACACATAACCTTCGCAGCCCTCGGGTAAATAGTGCTGCGCTCGCTTTTATATCGATATAAAATATGCGAGAACGAAAACCACATTTTTTATGTAATCCATTTTTGACTGAATCAATCCACGTTTAAGTACAACCATGGACAAATAATACTAGTAGACCGTCATTGTTCATACAAAAGATCGTAACCCGGAAAAAGCTCCGAATCCCGTATTATTACTAGATGGCAGCACTAGATAGCCTGGAACCTTTATTACCCAGGAAATTAGAGTTGTTTCTTTGTTAAAATAGGCCAAAAAACATACCTAGTATTTTTCGAGCATATAATATTGTTCAATTTCACGATTTTATTACATTAATAATTTGACACTTTCATATGTATATTGACAGATGGCGTGGCGATAGGATGGTAGGTATCATACGAAGTGTCGCATCATTTCTTTACTAGGTGGCGCTTATTATAAAATTAGTCGTCAGTTAGTACTGTTGTAGTGTTGTTAGTGTTGCCAGAGCTCACTTCTCAAAGTCGCGAGTAGCAAAAGAATTAATTCACGTCTGTTCATTATTTTTAGGTTTGTTTTCAGTTCAAGCTAATATCTTGTATTATCCCTTTGATAAATATAAATTAATTTCAATTTGCTTCAAAAAGTTATCCACCTACATGCGTACATCACGTTATTAAGTGATTATTCAATTGTTAAGTTTTCAGATAAATGTTATTAAAATGGTACGATCGTAGTGTCAATATAATGGATAAAATTCAATCACCTATTTGCACTTTATATCAAGGATTTGCTCTCCTAAAAAACCGATTTCGACGGAAACTTTCAAGTTCTGGCAATAATGTCAAACCTGCACAAATGTAATTTATGTTCACGAGATGCGACGAGATGGAAGAGCGGCAACGTCACACATGTTATCTACAAAGCACAAGCTGGCAGCGCCGCAACATTTTTAGAGCTCTGTTGCGCCATCATAATATTTTTTTTGAACCAATACGTTGACGTTTTTATAAATTAGTCGATTCGTAACTCCTAGCGACATCTCACGAGCTAGCAGATAACTAAAAGACGAGTTACGATATTTTGTTTGGGATTGATGGTCTACTAGTATTATTTGACATGGTATTTGGCATGGTACAACCTAGGTCTTGAAGTCCTAAGTTGGACTTAAATATGGATCTGATATGATATCAAAAGCTTTTTGCAATAATGCAAATCAATGCAGTATCATATCAGATCCATACACATATAATTTTTATAGATAATACCTATTCTTTATATGAATTTGTTTTATCATTTATTACAATGCTTAGATTAGCAGGACGGAAACGGTGGGCTTGACATATTCTGTAACAAAGTATTTTTTATTAAATTCCAGTAGTTTATTTTAAGAAGTATGTACCTAGAGCATACGTTTGAAAGACTAATTCACATCACACATTTGAAAAGGTAATTATAATTTTAACAGTACAAACTAAGTATGCTTTTTGCAACTCCCAGTTATTGTCATCTTTAGTATGTATTTTTTGTTTCTGAATAAGTGGGTACCTACACGAGGGCAAAATATAAAAATCAATTTACTTTCACAGTCTTGCAGTTCTTATTAGCATGGGCCCCCATCTCTAGGAACAGTTTTTTAGTTCCAAATAGACTTCAATAGATGGCGATACAGGTTTAAATTGAAATATAGGTTTTTGTTTTAGTCCAATTAAGAAGATGTATATACATATTAGTGTTTAATATATATATATTATATATATTATAAACACTAATATATACTATATATATATTAAACACTAAAACAAACTAACACAAAAACCTCTATTTCAATTTAAACCTGTATCGCCATCTATTGAAGTCTATTTGGAACTAAAAAACTGTTCCTAGAGATGGGGGCCCATGCTAATAAGAACTATATATATATGGTCATGAATAGCCAGAGTTATACTTTGAAAAAATCTCCCTTAAGCACGGGAAGATATATGATTTCATGAAATTCTTTAAGTTTTTTAAAATGTTTTATTTTCAATATTGATCTCACTTTTTCTGGTGGTTGTAATTTGTAATTCGTTTTTGTTTCCTTCCAAAAGTTTGTTTTGTGTATTGATGGATGGCGCTACTTGCTGTAAGCGATTTTTTTGCGTTTCGTTCAGGCATTTCAATAATGTATGTAATATTTCATAATTATTTTAGTTACTAATTTCCTATCTACATAATAAAAAAATACATAAATTGGTTGCAAGTGCATTTTACGAGATGACGGCCGCTTGCTTGCAACGCAACTTAGCGACATCGAGTGGCTGTGCGGGGCTATTTTGCTTAGATTTGCGGGCAAAACAAAATAGCCCAAAGAATAGCCCGACTTAGGACGGGACTGTTTAAATGTATGGGATGAGGTATCTGTACTAATATAGTATTTTTTTACCTGTGTTAGGCATAACTGCTACCACAGTAGGTATGTCACCAAGGGCTCACTAATAAATATCGGAAGTAGGTACTAATCTTTTCATCTTAGCATGGATTTTTCACTTTGGTAGTATCTGCAACAAATATGTATAATAATATAACTCGATAATCATGAATTTGTGCATTTAGTAGGAAAAAATTTGAATTTTCAAAAAAATAAATCATTACGATAAATCTGCTAGAAATTTACATAAACAAACAAAATACGAGTAGAAGCTACAAGTAAACATGGCAGACGAAGAAGAGAGTGAGTTGTGAAAGAACGAGAGCGCACTGATTGAATGGAACTAATGAACAGCCGCCATTATTTGCCATGCAAACCATACAAAATTTTTGTTGTTCCTTGTTGCGTCACAGGGAGAACAGAACAAACAACAGCAAGGCGCAAGCAAGGGCGGGCGGCAGAACATTCCAATTCCTTGGGCAGAACAACAGTAGATTTGACATCAAATAATAATACCAAGAGTAAGAGAGACGCAATAATACGAATTATACCTATGAGTGAGGGAAATATCATATGAATGTTCTGTCCTTTTGTGCGTATTATTGTTTGGCACCACACCAAAGTTTGGTGCCAAACAAACCGCTGACTTATGTGTTTTCGTGTTTTTGTGCCGAATTTAAATGAAAAATAATGTGTGCATAGGTCTAAGTTCTAGTAGAGTTACGATTTAATATGGTGCATTGTATCATAATAGGGTGTAATAGCAATAGCGGACGGAAAAGTGAGAATATAAGCTTCCATCGGTAAGTAGCACTTTTATGTTCTATTTGTCAATAAAACTCTAGGACGGAGAGAGCAGTGTCTACAATTAACCATTTAACGGCTGTGTTTGCATTCTATCGTTTAACATAGTAGAATTCTTGAATTCATAAATTGAGTCTAGGTTAGAATTTCTACCATAAACCACACCAAAATGCCACGGAATAGATACAAAATGCAATGCAATGCAATGACCTATGTAAAACAAACTATATTCGATATCTCGAGTCCAGAAACCAAGGATTATAGAAAAGATATTCAAATTCCTTGCCAGAAACAAAGGTTTTTGTTTTGTCAACAAAGGTGTTACCATATAAAAATGATTATTTCGACCTAAAAGCTTGGAGATACTCTTTGATTACTCCAAGCTTGTTGTGCAAGCAAGCTTGTCTTTATTTTCTAATCAATATACTTAGAATGGACAAAAGCAATGGTTTCGTATTAAACTTTGTACTTTATTTCATTTTATTTACAAAATTACAATATACTAGCGACCCGCCCGCGCGCACCTGCTTCGCGCGGGTGCACATTGTTTTTCTACTACTTAAATCATGCATGTATTTTAGTAAATATAAACCTTCCTCTTGAATCACTCTATATATTAAAAAAAACCCGCATCAAAATCCGTTGCGTAGTTTTATAGATTCAAGCATACCTAGGGACATTGCGACAGAGAAAGCCAAAGAGTATACAAGAGAAAGCGACTTTGTTTTATACTATGTACCCTTATGTACCTCTATGAATATTAGACAATAATTTACGACACTGCTGAGCTTAGATTATAATCTAAGCTGCTGAGGTTGCTGCTGGGTTGAACGATTTTTCGGGATGCCAACTAAAACAAAATCTATTTGCCAAAATAATGGGAAGCGAACCTGAGAAGGTAGATTCCACTCGGTTTCGAACATTACAACAAATAATAATAAAAAATAATAATAATGATGCTGGACAATCCACACAGCATTATCTAGCCCCAAAGTAAGCTACTCAACGCTTGTGTTATGGGTACTAGGTGACTGATATATTTAATACATTATATACTAACATAGATAGATATTTTTTACTAAACAATAAACTGGAAACAAATTTCAACGTCGCACGGTGTGGTATTTGATCCTAAAAGCTGGTCAAAATTATTTAGTACATCTAACAGCTACAGACGTCTACTTCAGAGTGAAAAATAAAACGGCAAAGACTTAATTTCATATCAAAGCATTTATTCTATTTACTACTGTTATGTGAAATATTAATATTTGTCAAGTTGCTTTATGATAAAAATTTAAGAACGTCAGATGAAAACGGATTTTATTTTCTCATTTATAGACTTCAATCCAGAAGTTTCTGTAAAAAATATAAAAAAACTGATCAAAAGTAATGTTTTTTTTATAAAAAATTTAAGTTTTTTTTTTTATACAACTAGCTGATGGAACAAGCAGATGGCCCACCTGATGTTAAGTGGTAACCGTCACCTATAAACAAAACATTGCCCCGTAGGTCACGCACAATAGGAACGTGCCCTACGATGCACTGCCCTGCGTCCATCAACTTGAGGCATACAGATGTTAAGCCTCATGTGCCTGTAAATACACCGGCGACCACACTCTTCAAACCGAAACACAGCGTTGCTGCTTGAGCGGCAGAAAAAGGCGTGGTGGTAGTACTTCCCCGGACGAGCCCTTCACAAAGAGCTCTACTACTCTTAAGTACTCAAGTATACTACTCTTAAGTATAAAAAAAAAACATAAAAAATAGGGAATTTTCGGGGATCTGATTTATTTAGGATTGTGTTATGTACTAAAATATTCATATTATATTATAGTTTTTGTAGCTTAAATATGTTAAGAAGTTTAACAAAGCCCTTAGTAAGTATTTTAAAGTTGACTAAATTAGCTTAACACACCTCTCACATGGTTCTCAGCCATGTTGACTAATATTGGTTGAATTTTAATTGAGAAAAAGTAGTGTTACATTAAGTACATAGGTACCTGGATAAGAACAATCCATCACAGAAACAACCAGTATATTATTGATTATATTCAAAACCACAAGTGTTAAAGCACTTAAAATCAAGGCAAATCGACAAATTACACCACACTGTATTGCCGCCGCACTGCGATCGCATGGCGTGCTGGGTCGCTCTAGTGCTATGCTTTTTGTTGATAATCTGGCTTCTGGATCTATCTGGCTTTTCGAAGACACTTATCAAGGGGTGTGAAACGGTTGTAAAATAAACCATTTTCACCAGGTTTTGGATCAAATACCAGTCCGTGCGTCGTGACTTAACCTCAACAAGATAGTAAAGGATTAATTTTTTTTTGTGACACATTTATGTATGAAATAAGAACATAATTAGAAATATAAAGATCGTAGATATATAATTATTTCATTTAATACATTTATTTACATATTATTATTAATAATTTCAGTCTAGTCACAACTTTCGCATGAAACCACCATCGCGTTGTACGATTAAATATATACATACCTACATCATAGCATCCAATCGGTAATTACATGTTTGTTTTACAGATTTCCCAAAGATGCAGCTATTTTGGGCTGGTGGATTAAAGCAACAGGATACCAAGCTCCAGATTGGGAACGACCTAAAGAAGCCCGTGTCTGCTCAAAGCATTTTGAAACCCAATGTTTCAGACATTTCAAAAAAAAGACTATGCTTAATGTAGGCTCCATTCCGACGCTTTATGTACATGTAAGTTAATCCAAGTCTATTCAATTATGTTATGTATACCAAAGCATAGATACCCATAGTAATAATAGGTATAGGTATAAAACCGTTATAGCTGGTTTTCATAATAGACGCCTCACATCGTTTCGTGTGTGATATGGGCCGTATGGCCTTTTTATAACTCAATTCCAAAACGGCGTAACGTAGAGGATGGGTTAAACTATTTCACTGTCGATACTAGTTACTGTCGATACTAGTTTACTAAACTAGTATCGACAGTGAAATACTAAATTTTAAAAATAAATGAACAAACAACTGGAGCCGAGGCGACATCATAACGTATGCTTGAGCAATAAATTGTATGATGGTGGCAACCCATAAATTAAAAAAAAATATATATATATTGGTGGACTTTTCACACAGCACTATCTTAGCCCCAAACTAAGCTTATGCTTGTGATATGGGAACCAGATAGCTGATATACTACTTATTATACTTTTTTTTTGTAAATACATACTTATAATATTATATAACACCCAGACAGAGAAAAAACATCTATGTTCATCACACAAATGTTTGTTCACGGTGGGAATCGAACCCACGACCTACGGCGCAGAAGGCAGAGCTACTACCAACTGAGCAGTGTATGTACTTGTTGTCCGTCTTGCTCAGGTATGTGATATCTTTGCAAGGATGAAGTTTATCATGGATTGGTCATGAAATAATAAAACCAAGAGTAAGAGAGACGCGATAATACGAATTATACCTATGAGTGAGGGAAAGTTCATAGAAATGTTCTGTCCCTTACTCCGTATACGTTTTTTAAAATGTTTGCCACCAAATATGTCCAAACATGATGCCAAACTTTTGCTTGGGTCAAGTGATTTTACGTGTTTATAAGCCGAATTTCAATGAAAATAATGTGTGCCTAGGTCCCAGATAATGTAGAGCTATGTTCAAATGTGGTGCATTGTAGTATTTAGCGTGTGTTATGAATAGAGCATGGCAAGCTGAAAATATACGCTTCAATCGGTAAGTAGCAATTTTATGTTCTATTTGTCAATAAAACTTTATGCAAACTTGAAGTAAGAAACAGCATAGAAATCTATAAAATAAAAAATATATATGTTAAAACAAAAATTTAATACATAGATAAATTAAAATTGTAAACATAATACGTAACCTACCTATAAGAATGATGCGAGAAATATTAACATATAGATAAGTATAAGTTATTCTAGAAAAAGTCCCTGATTATGTTAGGGGAAACAGATGTTATTAATTAATAATAGAGCTCAACGTGCGGGAGTCTACCTCTAAATTACTAGTTTGCTTTTTCAAACTTACAGCTTTATTTTTCTTTCGCTCTTTCGATCAGCTACAGTATAATATCAGGGTTAAAAACCTACATGTCATGCATGTGATGGGCTATATTGCCATTTTTCAGCCTCATTAAATTACACCGTTTTAATTTTAAAATATATTAAAATGGTGTTATTCAGAGAATGGTCTTTACTATGTCACTGCTATGCTATACTAGCACAAATTTTTAACATAAATGAAAAAACAACTAAAGCCGAGGTGACATCATAGCTTTCGCTTGGGTAATAAATTGTATGATGGTGGCAACCCGCAAATTATATATATGTACTTGTTGTCCGTCTTGCTCGGTCTTGCTGGGGTATACGCGCCTATGATTTCTATGTATTCTCGTTCTATGTATCTTTGTATTATAAAATGGTTCGCGGAGACATTCAAATTCCTTGGCGGAGACAAACGGATATAAGTTCTGTGAGACAAACTAAAGGGAGATCGTGGACTGCACGCCAGTGGTCGCAGAAAACGAACATAGGACGATAAAAGGTTCCTCTTCGTATTTATGGTCGATACAATTTGATATAAATTGCACCTACTGCCCTCAATAAATTACACACGGCACCATAGTAAAAAAAACAAATGCATTCCCAAGAAGAGAAGTTTATAAAGATTTGAGGTCAGTTGATCGCTTACTTATCGTATGAACGGTGCCTAATCAAGTGAAAGATTGCCTATGCCACATTCTATAATTTTAGGCATAGAAAAAATTGTCTGTAGTTTTTAAGATTGCCAGTAAATGAATGTAACAATAGATAACAAATTTTTTTGATTTTTTCTATCTATAGACATTTTGTAGAGTCAAATATTAAATTTATTAACAAATAATTATCAAAAACCCGATTTTGAGAGCTTTTCTTTTTCAAAACTGCCGGCATAAAAATAGTTTTAAATTTTAATAGTCTAACTATGAATTTACAGTATTCTACTGCCACATAACAAAAGTAAGATTTTACTTGACCGGAACTTTAAGAAGCTTCGAAGTATTTCGTGAGGCCCCGTTGTTTTGCATCGAAAATGCAATGGTCGCCATCTTCGACTCTCGTGAATGTTTTGGTCGTAGTTTCGGACTTTGACGTCTTTTTCTTATGTGCTATGCAATTATTTGATGAAAATAGTTTCGCTGTACTATAGGGGTTACTAATTCATTCGAGCGAAGGTTAGTAAAGTTTTAATTTGGTATTTTCATGAAAAGTGTTTACATCTGGATTTTCTTGTGCTCTACCGTGGGTTATATCCTAGCTTACTCTTTGTATTTCATTCATTTTATTTTATTTGCTGGTGAACTACTTATTTATGTCACAATTACCCCAATGAGCTGATATAAATACAAACCTCATTTTCGTATACATGTACTTATAAATTATACATTTCTTTGTTAGTAAGTGGGCCTTAGGACCTCATGTATTGCTTAAAATTATTGTTTCATGGAATACAGCATCTATACTCCAACAATTTCTAGTTTTAGGTTAGTGTTTACCTATTTTGATGCTAGTGGCCAGACATTACAATTTCCGTGCGACAATAATGGCGGCAGTAGGATTAACCTATTCACTGATTTTATGTAATTATTCCTATGTAGCTGCACTCAAAATCAACTTTTCTTGTGTTTTACCTAATACTTTCTCGTAGAAAACAAAATAAAGTGACTTTCGAATAATTTTCGAGAACAATGACCTCGACTGTGGTATCCTATTTGTGGACTATTTTACCGAGAGCATTACGGTGTATATCGAGCATAGATGTGATGAGTTTGAAGACATATGGATAAAGAATAAATTTTCGGTTGCAGTCATATGAAATAACTTTTGGAGGCTGCTGTGCACTCCAAGGCGTCATCTCGGGTTTGACCCAAGATGATAGTATTTACAGCATGTCAGCTTCATCAGAATACGAACCTGTGGCCCGGCAAGTGAGTACACAATAAGTTAGTATAAACACCAAATAATGTGACAAGATATAATTTCCTTATTACCCTACAAACCCACCCATTAACCACAATTAGGGGCTTGTAACTAGCTAAAACTTATTGTGTTAGATGTGTAGGGAAGTGCTACCATTCTAAATCACTCCAACCTACTAATTCCTACATTTATTTCAGTATCAAAAAGTGATTCCAACATTTTTAACATGTCATGTGGCACTCAATATATTAATATAATTACCTTACTAACCCTTACAATGCAGCTAGTTGGTGTTAATTTATTTAGTTTCATGTATCTACTGATTTCCAGTGTCTTTTTTATTAATAAAGATTTGAATTTTACAGTGTATTCATTATCCTTTAGTTCATAGTAATTATTTTGGTAAGTAGATATACAACATAAAATATGATAACAGTATTCTATAGAACTGCCCCTTGATCACGTAACTTTTTTTGCATTCAAAATCCGATTGCCATCGCAAATCTGCCAAAATTGACATATGCAACCGGATTTTGAATGTAACAAAAGTTACGCGATCAGCCTGCAGATCAAAAATTAGCCAATGTAAACTGAAATTATGAAATGATGAAACTGAAAACTGAAACAGCTTCACGACTGATCCCCAGGCACGGTAGATATCCCTTCAGATCTCCCAGTACCAAGTAGGTACTAATTCAAGATTCTTTGAGGATGTCTAAGGGTATCCCCCTTAGACATCCTCAAAGAATCTTGAATTAGTTAGTCAGAGGTAGGTCCAAACATTACATTTGGCACATACCCACATTTTGCAGTAGTTAGTATGCCATATGTGACAGGTTGCAAGCCCATCGCCGCTGTTAGAATACTTACTGGTTTCCTCACGATGTTTTCCTTCACCGTTTAAGAGCACTGGCATTTCGCACATAAATTTTTCGATAGAAAAATCCATTGGTGCATGACCGGATTCGAACCTGCGACCTTACGATCGGAAGGCGGGGTCACTCCCACTAGACCACCGGTGCTCTTGAAATGATTGTGGTTTTTATATGTAATGTTTCTTAAGGATATTTGATGATTGTCTGCTAAGCAAAGTGTAGCTGTAAGAAGAATACCCTTTTGAAGATGATTATGCAAAAATGAAGAAATACAGTAATATAGGTAGTTATTCAGTAGTATAAATGAGAGCCAACTATGATAAGCAACCTTTTGCTAAAAGCCTACTACATGTCTGATGTATAACTGAAATATGTTTGTTTCAGGATTACGGGCCGTCCACCACCAGTGAAAATGTGTATGAACATGTTTTGGATCATAAACTAGCAGAAAATATGAATGTACAAAGTATCAGGACTCCAGTTTTGAGGGCTGTGCCCTTGTCTTCCCAAGAGGGAGATCCAGAACCTGATTCCACTAACCATGAAAGCATTATTCATTCAGTTCATAGAGCTGATACAGAAGTAGAGTACCATATCGCAGAGAAGAATAATACACAAATGTCTGTTGACACACTTACTAATATTGTCAGAATGGATGAAGGCAATGACATGGGTCGTATAGCATACCCATTATTGCGAGAAGTTGATGATAAAATTGAAGGTAGCTTTGTGGAAAATTCAGCCACACTAATACAAACACCACTGAGCACAGCCATTGTTCAAAATGTTACAAAACTGCCACCCAACTTCACAATAAATGTTGATGCTGCAGTGGGCAACATAGCCACTATACAGAATGTATCCCAAGATGTATCTGGGAGCCAAACACTTTGGTTGCCCACAATACTTGCTACCAGTGCTCCTGCAAGTGATATCAAAAATGAAGAAGAAAGGCCACAACCAGGTGTTTCTCAAATTATCATAACATCGGAAAGCTATACCAATGATACACATATCAGCCGTCGATCAAACATAGTAACTGAGACAAGTTATATCACCAGACCAAAAACATCAAAAGTTCAGATATTGAGTAATATATCTATACCTAAAAATCCTACTTATTCCCAACAGTACATCACACAAACCAAAGAGATAGCTACAGCTACTCCTGTGTATGCCACTCAGAATCACATTTACAAGCTGAGCACAAATGTTGTGACTCAGAAGCAACTCACAAGCTCAGTCTTATGTACAAAAACACCGAAAAACCAGTCTTTGATAGGGTGCTCTACTTTAACACAAAGTGTTATCAATAGCAGTCCTATTAAAAATGTAGCATACAGCCATACATTTACGAAAGGCTCAAACATAAATAAAGCTTTGAATAAAGTAAATAATGGTGCTAACTTAAATGCTATGGTAGCTGCCTCATCAGGTAATACTCAATGCCACATTCTATCTCGTGTTGTGTCTGGTCCCAACAAGATGTCAGTACACTCAGGCAGAAAATCTGTAAATACATTAAAGGCGTCAAAATCAGGCCAAGTGGCAAATCAGAAAAACCAGTCAAGACCGATAAAGATAATTCAGCAGGCAGGATCTTCTCATAAATCTGAAGCCAAGCCATGGCCTGTTGCCAGTGTAACATACAAAAACCACCAGGGATCTTATGGTGTTGTAGAATCAAATACTTCTAAAATAATACAGAAAGTTGGCAGTCCTACCAGTAAAAATCAAGCAATGCCCTTACAGAAGTTTCCAGCTAAAGGGGAACGATTGGTGCTTCAATCGCCGTGTGGTCCGGTACTACTCTCGACTGCGCCGATAAGCACGACTCTACCCAAAGGGCCTCATTATGTTCAATCTGGAGCTACGCCAAACTTGCGCTATGTTCAGACATATGGATCAGCAGACAACCAAATGTCCGCCGTATCTCAAGTGTCTGCTAATCAACAGCTTACAGCGCAGATTCTGCAGTCATTGTCACAGCCCAAGCTGATGTTGCAAACAAGCCCAACTCCCCTAAACCACTACACAGCGGTAACTCCACTACCAACTGCTATTTTCGAAGAGCCAGTTGAAACAAAACCTATAATCAATCAAAAACGTATTGTCATGTAAGTGTTGTAGCAGTAGCGGAATCAGAAAACTAAATAAGCCACTTCAAAGTGCTGATTTACCTTTTTTGTTTCAGGGGTGACAAATCCACACTGCTAACAGCAGAAGATCTTATAGGAATGGAGGAAAGACCTAACCTGTCAGAAGAGCTACGTCGGTATACATTGCAGCCGCTAGCATTTGCGATGCTGGACCATACATACTCATTACCGGCTGAGAAGCTGCCTCTGCCGGCGCCTCAACCTGTACCCCAAACTCAGGCTGCGCCTCCTGCGCAGCCTCCCGCTCCGGTCCAGGTCCAGCCGATAGTCTTACCTGCGCCGATCACACCTACTCCTATTGAAAAAGCACCTCCTGTAACAGTAGCCATCATATCCCCTCCCGTCCCAGCCATCGCTCCAACAAGTCCCATGAAGAGAAGCTCACCGGTCATAGTGTCTAATGCTCAATACGAACTCCCTCCGGTAGCCGTCGCGACCGCTGTCATCGGAACGTCCTCACCCGTTTCGCCCATGCATATAGCGCCCGTTACGTTCAAACCGCAGCCGCTGCAGCATCCTCAGCATTTACCACAGCCGCCGCTGGATGACGACGCAGCCTCGGTGGTTTCCTCCATAGACGGAGACAGAAAACCGCCGGCTGGTGGAAGCGACACCGAAACTGCTCCCGAAGGCGAGGAAGAGGGGAAAACAAGATGCATCTGTGATTTCACTCATGATGACGGGTATATGATCTGTTGCGATCGTTGCGGCGAGTGGCAGCACGTGGACTGCATGGGAATAGATAGAAACAACATACCGGATGCTTACATGTGCGAGCTGTGCCATCCGAGGCCTATAGACCGCCGCCATGCGCGCGCTATTCAGATGAGAAAGAGAGAGGAACTGAGCGCACTCGGAGCGTCAGATTCCGAAGTCGATCTGGTCCGCGGTGCCGCCTCCGGCATGCCTGGCCAGCGAAGGAAGCGTTTGCTCACCGTTACCACATACACGGACACAAGTGGATCGTGCGTGACCACCTACAACTCGGGCGTTCCGGTGCTCCCTCCGATTGTGCCCCAGCCGACTCCTCCGCTGCCCAAGCGCGGTCCTATCCCTAAGGCGACCCAGAAACTTAAAAAAACAGAGCTCTTGAGGAAAGGAGCCAAACGAAAACTCGCCGAAAAGCGCGTTAAGCGTAAAAAGGAAATGATCTTGAATAGAAGCAAGTATGGTTCCAGTCTCTCTAACCAATCTCATTGGCAGGACGCGTATGAGTTAGCCGTTACGAATCATTACAGTCCGGAACTGAGGGCCAAAATTATGAAGTACAGTAGCAAACTAGGGAGTCAGCCCAACATGGCTTACGCGACGAGCGCGCATTTATGCACTACAGTGCCTCACGCGGGCGGGAAGATTCTAATCGCTACGAAAGACTTAAAAGAAAATATGCCGATTATTGAACTCCGCGGAAAATACATGCTCTCGAACCAACACAGACCGCAACTACAGAACTCTGCAAGGGCAGGCAGTCAGAAGCCTGGTCCGTTCGTCTTCTTCTACAGATTGCCGAAAGACAACACGCAGATCTGTATCGACACGAGAACGTACGGCAACGAAGCACGTTTTGCTCGACGCTCATGCAAACCAAACGCGGAACTTCAACATTGTATCGTCAAGGGAACTCTTCATGTTTACTTGGTAACGATTGGAGTCATCCAGTCCAACACTGAGATAACGGTTGGACATGACGCTGATGGTAGCAAACAACCTTGCGCTTGCGGGAATCCAAAATATTGCAAAGTAAATGGACTGAACAGTCCCCTACCTCCTAGAAAAAGCTTTGACTACCCTCCGAGGGAGAAGAGAAGTCGGAACAGATGTTTCAGTTCGTCTTCCCCAATATCCCCACCACCACTGCCATTTGGACACCACACAGGTCCATTGACGCCTCCAGTCAGAGAACCGCCTTATATGCCATCAATAATGACTATAAAACCGGAGAGATCTCCAATCAAACATGACTTTCCGCCTATGTCTCCTGCAAAACCAGTGATTATGTCTGTATTTGAAGAGCCAATTAAACTCGAGCCAAGGTTTTTTATGGAGCCAATCACAAGTGATGTCATTAAATTTGAATGTACCGAAACTGAACTAACCAAAACTGAGCCAATGCCAGCTGAAGTAATAAAGGATGAACCTATTGAAGAAGAGCCATTGGAAGAACCTAAGCTAGAAATGGATTTGACTTCCAAAGAAGTAATGAAACCGGAGGATTATGATGAACCAGATTTTGGCAGAGTCGAAGAAAAGATTGAGGAAGTCAAACCTTTGGTACACATACCTGAACCAGTAAAAGAAGTAAAGGAAGAACCTAAACCAATTATAACTCCCAAATTAGTGACGCCTAAACCAATTGTTACGCCTAAAGTTGAAGAAAAAGAACAGCTGATTGCTCCTATACCTGTAGTGGAGAAAATTGTTGAGCGCAGAAAAAGCAGAATTCGAGAAAGAATCGAGTCTTACAGAGACGAAACTTCTGAAGATGAACCTTTAGAGAAAGTAGAGAAAATCGACGAAAAGAAGCTGCCAGAAATAAAAGCAGAGCCTAAACTCGAAGATGAAAAGTTTATCAAGGAAGAAATAGCAAAGTCCGCATGTCATGATAGGTCATCAAGATCAAGTAGGAACCAATCAACTTGCGTGAACCAGGACTCTATGGACGACAAAACGGATGATTCTCAGGACAAAATCACGCCCAAATCTAAAGATAAAGACAAGAGAAAAATGGTAAGTGTATGTGTATTTTTCTATCTATGTGAAATTGTTATACTAAGTGCAAAATTCTCATAGTTATTATTCTTTCAGACTCGGGAAGAGCGTAAAATGGAGGCTATAATGAAAGCGTTTGAGCGTATGGAAAAGGCGCAACAACGGAAACAGGAGGTGAAAGAACGGCAGAAGAGGCGGGAGTCTGATCCTCATCCAAATGCCATGGAAAAAGATGATGATGAGGAAATTCACTGCCCCACTAAGAGAAGAAAACGGTTTGTAGTTCTTATTAAATTAGTTTTTTTTTTCGAAGTTCAAAGAAAGAAATTTCGAAGAAAGTTACAAAGAATCATGGCTACATCTACATAACATTAGTGTCATTATCATAACAAATCAATACAAGTCTGAACGTATTTTTTCTCTTTCAGGCGCAAAGGCCGTGCTCGTACAACTTCTCAATCCAATCGCCGGCGCCTCAACTCTGCCGATAGTGACATGGTGACATCCGGGGACGAAGCACCCCTTCCTCCAATGACTCCGCCTAGGCCTGCGCCCCCGATGCGTCGTAACAGCGCCCTCCCAATGCCGTGCGAACCAGAGAGGCATCATGAACCTCACCATGAGGTAGGTTTTGCATATTTTCCAGTAAAAAGTTTTCTCAACCTATTGAATCTTGGAATGTTTCATTGATTTAATGCCTGCCTACATCAAATAAAGCACACAAAAATAGTAAAAACCTAATGATATAATAATAAGTTTTTTTTATTTCAGGATATCGGCCTAAGTTCGGCGTGTTTGCTAGTAGAAGCGGCGGTAGGATCAGTTGAGTCAGCCTTCAAACTACCCAAGACCAAGAAGACCATGGCAACTGAATGGATCGGCCGGTCGCCCGAGCGCACACCGTCGCCTTACCGATCGCCGTACCGACCTGCCCTAGTGTCGGCGCCTTCGCTTGAAAGCTTAGTGCGAGTCGCTTCGACAATGATCGGCGATCTGAGCGGGACGCACGATGTAATGGATAATGATGAGTGTGATTCTCCGCCACGCACGCCCGGCCGCGACAGGAACCGGCCTCCGAAGAAGTCTCGGCGCGTCACGCGGAGCACGCCTGCGGAGCCGCCGGCCGAGGTGCCCGAGGCGCTGCCTCCGATCCTGCCGCAGCACAGTGCCAAGAAGCGGTGGCTGCGACAAGCCATCAGTGAAGAGTGCGACCAGACTATCGTACCAGGTTTGTCCATGTTCTTATACACGGTTGTGATGGTAACGCGTCGGAAGGTGCTTTCTTACAGCTTCTTCATATATCCGATGTTAGTGTTGTAATACAAATTTTTGTTACAGAATCACCGCCTAATGAAATGTACACGCCGTTGAAGAAGCGTCGATTAGCGAGGGAATCGTTATCGTGCGAACAGAATACCATAGTGCCTGTAAGTATTCGGTCCAAACTCTACTGTCATAAAAAGTTTTCTCTCCAACCGCGAGAACTAACTAGACCTCTGTTCAAACAGTGTAACGAAGAAACCTCTCCAGTTCTGACGTCGGAAGACTCTCCGGTCAAGGAAGATCCACTGTGTAGACAATATAAAATGAGAAGTATCATGGAAAGTATCTATGGCACCAGAGACCGGACTCGGTCGGACAGCGGGCAGGGATCTGATGATCAGTGCAATATGGACAATGATGTCCTCAATGTGAACCTAAAAGGACCGCATGATAGCGAAAACATCAGAAGAATCATCGGAGTACCTACGCCTGAAGAGGAATTGCCCCCAGAGATACACAGACCAGATGACATCAAAACAAATAACAATAATCTGGATCTTGAAGAGAGCAATTACAACAAAATCGTGCCTATGGAAATCGACACGACTATACCCCAACCTAAAATACAAGAAACTATCGAGGGCAGCATCGTTGACCCGAAGCGTATAGAGAGTCCTACCGAGAAACCGAACAGCTGTCAATCTGCTGACACGAGCGGCAACTCATCCCCGCAGCGTGACGAAATGGATGATATACAAAAGAAGATCCACTCATTCCACACGGAAAACATCCAGATCCTCAAAAGCAGAAACAAAAAACCACCTAAAGAAAAACGAAAGAAGGTTAACCTGAACTTCGATCTCAACATGGTCGACGATCAAATCAGTATTCAACTGAGAACAGAAAGCGACGGCGAACCAGAAATGAACGGCGATGTTCACGATGAGATGCATGAAGTATCCACAGAGAATATACCTCTTCCTCCCGTGGAGTTGATACCACTGCCATCTTCCTCGACGGAGAACATCCCGCTACCTGAAGAACCGAGCCCGATGCCGTTGCTACCGCCGCCGGAAACTATACCACTGCCTGAAGGGCCGATGACGACGTTCAAATCTATCCGTCGTGGATCTCCTGTGCGACAGTCGCCGATGCGACGAGTATCGCCTCGAGAAGCAGCATCTCCAGTGCGCCAAACCTCGCCGGTGAGACGTGCTTCTCCAGTTCGACACTCGCCGATACGACGCGCATCGCCAGTACGTGCGTCGCCAATAAGACGGCTCTCGCCGGCACAACGAGCATCACCGAGAAGAAATGCATCACCAGTGCGTGCGTCTCCAAGACGAATTGCATCACCAGTTCGTGCATCGCCTAGAAGAGTTGCATCGCCCGTACGTGCATCGCCCAGACGAAATGCATCACCAGTGCGTGCGTCGCCGAGACGAATTGCATCTCCGATACGGCGTGCATCGCCAATCCGCCCGGCGTCGCCTGTTAGACATGAGTCGCCCATTCGAATGGCGTCCCCCAAACAATCACCGCCAGTCTCAGAAGAGAAGACTGATCAGCAAAGCACATCGGATCGATCACCAGCTCCGTTCGCGACGCGGTTCAGCGCCACTGGCTTGTTTTCAGGCATCTTCAGCAATATGACACAAACATTCAACCCTGACAGTTCAATAAACGACCCCGTACCAAACTTGTCTATTATAAAGAGTGCAATAGATAGGACTACAAGTTTAGATAGTAGTTTGTTCGACAAAGAGAGTATTACGCAGTCGGACGAGATGAAAAGTGTTCAGGAAATATTGACGCGTGTGAACAATATGGACAGTAATAATAGTGTGATTTTATCTGGTGTATTGAAAAATTCTAACAAGGCTGGTTTGTTGACGCCGTCGCCCAAGCTCGCTGCGAAGCCCTACTGCCCACGGATCAACGACCCTAGACTGAATCCTCCGCCTGTTGAGAAACCCAAACCAATAAGAAGAAAGGTATGTCAAACACTAATTTAATAGGTTTATTTAGTAAACTGGTTAACGCCACTTTCTCTTTTTACCAACTGCACAATGCATAGATTAATGCCGACGATTGGTGGATTTTTTATCACACAAAATAAAGTATTCTTTCCCATGTTATTGTAAAGTTGGATGTTTTGTCAGCCAAGGTTTCAGATTAGATAATAAAATGAAGCCAGGTCGCCTGTCTAGCGATGTTTGCTTTATATTTTAGCCTTATTGATTATTTTCATTTTGTATCAGCGTTTGCAATTGAACTAATATATTACCGGGATTATTTCAGTAATAGCATGATTATTTGGTATGATAACAATTTTATCAGTTATCCCAGAACATAACATACGGGTATACACAAAGAATTATTTTCGTTAGAGGTTGTGGGAACATCGTATGCCTTCATTACGTTTGGTGTTTCATAGACATAATGTCGTAACAATTTGTTATCAGCGTAACCCTTTCGATACGCTTGCAAGGTAGTGCAACGTTCTGAAGCGCTATCTCGAAAAGGCTATGAGGTCTTGGTCTCTAAGTAGTTTTATGACAGAGCTAAACCACACTTATTATTTGTTACACAATAAGAATAAAGCATCCAAAATAACGAAGACAAAAAAAAACGGAGGAGGCAAGGCTTAAGTTTGTTACCAGTTCTTCTAAGCGTGGAACTGGCCTGGCACCCAGATTCATTCAGTGGTTTGTGATTAAATTCAGAAAGCTTTTTCTTGTTGGGCGTTATGTGTCGTTCAGTAAAATGGTTCCAAGACTACTATCAATCATTTGATTATTAGCAAATGCTTGACTTTAAAATTGCCTGAATGCATGAATATTGATATGAATGAATATTTCACGTTATAAACTATACCGGGTCAAAGTTTCAGTCATAAATTCTACATAATAACTTACGAGGGTCTAACGGCCGAATACTCAAACTCAACTCAGATTTGAGCACATCTCAAGTACTGGTTTTGTGACAGTTTTAAATGAAAATCTGTCAAAAACTCGTCTCATGAGACGTGCTCAAATCTAAGTAGCGTTTGAGTATTCGGCTGTAAGACTGTTCTGGAAACAATCTCAATCTTTGGTTAACAATAATATTTCCGTCCACAGCTCTCTATAACCGAGTACCGCAAGCGTCACAAGGGGGCGGGAGAAGAGGGGGCGGATACTCCGACGGAGCCGCAAGCAGCTGAGGCGGCGTCGTCGTCGTCCTCGTCTTCAGCGCTGTCGCCGCAGCGGCTGGAAGCAGCCGCGGCGCTGGCAGCCGACGAGTTGGAGCAGCGGCTACATCGGGAACTGGCGCAGGATCAGATGCCGAAAGGTAAGTCTATCAACTCGTCTATCTTTTACAACTAGCTGCTGGATCAGGCAGATGGTCCCCTGATGTTAAGTGGTAATCATCACCTATAACAAAACATTGCCTCGTAAGTCACGCACGGTCGGCACGTGGCTCACTCCATCAACTTGAGGCATGCAGATGTAAAGACTCATGTGCCGGTAATTACACCGGCAACCACACTATTCAAACCGAAACATAGTAACGCTACTTTGCTTGGCAGCTGAAAACGGCATGGTGGTAGTACTTCCCCGGACGAGCCCTTCACAAAGACCTCTAGTTACTTTTTATAACTATATACTAATACTACTACTATACTACTCTTTTTTTCTTTGTGGTGGTAGTTCTTCCTGCCACTAAGTAGTTTAGGTTGCCGAAGAGTCTTTTGATAAGTTGGTATGTGGTTCATCTTTTAACAGTTAGGCTTTAGATGCCGAAGATAATTTTATTGTGTGCTGATTGGAAGGATATACACGTCTTTACGAAACAGCAAGATTTCACAGGTACCAAAACGTGTGACTTAGTTCTGTTTTGCTGATCCGAATACGTCTAATAGTAACTAGGCGTTTTATAGATGCCGAAAGACAACTCTTAATTCAGCCGTAAAGGTACTTCTATATGTCGAAGCCTCTAGGCTCTAGTGCTTCTAAAGTATGCAGCCTAAATACCTAGGCTGCAATTTCACACAAAAAGCTGGCAACTAAATCTAGCTATCAATAATTTTAAGTTCTTCATGAGATTTTATTTATTTGTCGTTTAAACTCGTCAGTTTACAATCTGAATCTCGGAAAGCAACGATTTTCATGAAGTTTAGTATGCAGGGGATTTAGGAGGCGATACATCGATCTAGCTAGGATTCCTTTTTAAAAAATGTGTTTTTATCCGTGTTTTCAGGCAATGAAAAACATAACTGAAAAATATGGCTCTTCCTGACCTATTAGCGAGTAATAATACTAGTATTCATAAGTTACTTCAGTAGTAGATGGCGTTGTTTACGACTTCACATCGACGCTAGAATTATTAGGAACTAACAAGTACTTTAGCTAGAAAGCCAAGCGGATACGATCCATATGTCTAATTTCCTACTTACCACATGTTACGAGTACGTACTGCATATACTGCTAGGTGCATTCATTAAAAGGCAAATGAAACAAATTGTACATGCCGTAAAACGGTCATACATTCTTATATTAGTTTAAAATTACTACTGGAACCGAAAGACGAAACGTAGGAAGTCGCGGATAGAGTCCCAACCGATGTACTGACGACATATACAGTTAGACGACGAATACAGTTTTTTTTTAACAAATCTGACTTGATTGATGTACTAAAGTCTTAAATTCTATGTTACTATTATCGAGACACGAGATGAGACATGCTAGTTGTTCAACAGTTCGTCTGATAACAAAATCATTGCAAAAGTTTTGTATAATTTTCCTTTCTGGGTCTGGCTGGTATCATGTAATGTGTGTATCTTTATACACGGCGGTACATTGAAGTGCAACTTGCCACTTTAAATAATCGAGTTTGCGCCGTGGTTCAATTGACTCAATTTTATAAACATAAGCCACGATCTACTGGCTTGTACATTTTATTTAGACTATTTTTTGCATAAATATCGTGTACTTACCTGTTACTAACTACTATCTGTTGCTAATTACTAAACTTGGACACATTTTTAACGAATCTGCGAACTTTCGTTAGTTTGTATAAGATTAACTATTCAAATTAAAACTAAAAACAACGTCAGAGTAACCACATCGCAGTTTTTTTTCGACTGAAACGATGATTTTAGTGTGAGGCCATACACACACGGGCAGAAATTCGGTCACATAATATCTGCCATACAAAAAAAGTTGTGAGGCGCGTAATTTTCGACTGAATTACTCACTTAGTTTATGACAAAATGACTAATCCGATACAGATAAACGTATCCATAAGCCAATCTCCAAAATGCACGCTAACCCTTGCCTTTCTTCTCGATTCTGCTTAGCCGTATAAACAAACACGCTTTAGATTTTACATAATTATTATGAATGATTGATGATGACATTGTCGTTTGTTCCTAATAAAGATTCCTTTGGAGTGCGCCCATTACAAGTTGAAAACCGCTTTGTGTATGTAATGTATGTGATTTCATGCAGGCTCATAGACGCATCGCGTCTCGGGGTGAGGGCAACGCAATACCACGAATGTTTCCTACGTGGTATCGCAGTTGCTCTGGACAGACGAAGGCATCGGCATGAGGCAAATGTCTGCCGGTTCGTCACATCTCTTACAAGGTTATTTTAGAACAATACTCGTAGACTTTTGTGGCCTCGGTCTTTACCATGGCACCGTGCATGATTGTGTTCAAAATAATTTTGATATTTGTATGTATGCCTTAATATCAGCCAAAGTCAGATAAACTTGAATTATTTTTGTCGTTTTGCAATGATAACTCGAACTGGCTTATCGTGCTTTAACTGCATTGTCTCTATCTCTTTCCTTCTCTTGTATTTTGGCTTTTACACGAAAGCATTTCCAAAAGTCAACCAACCCTGTCATAGTGCATTCGTAACAGATATGTAAATACTAAATTCACAGTAGCCTAGCAGTTAGTACATCAATCGTGTGTGCTGTACAATCTACATTATCATTGGTTATCCGGCGCGCTGCCGCATGTGAAACAAAACAAAACGCTCCCACCACAATCGTTTGCATTTTAAGTACCAACACAGAAGATGTAACAGTTTATATAAGGCCGCAAGAATCGCTCGACCTTGACTGCTTTGCCGCACTAAAATACTGCGCAAAACCAGAGCTATTATGCCCACCCACATTTGAGGCGAAGTGTCCGTACTTATATTGATGGTTTTTGCGTTTAGAGTAGATGCCGTCATGTTATAATGATAGACAATTGAATCGTAGTCCTTATTCTAATTACTGTCGATAGAGTCGCGATTCGTTTGGCGTATCAAAGGATTATTTTTGGATCGTGCGTTGGCGTTTACGATGTACGCACTCAGTCTCGCTCCTCTTAAATTGAGGAGCGTACAGTTTTATTACAAATTACGGGTAATGTCTCCTCCGAACTGTAAACCAGATCTTGGAACTTCGTGGCTATCATCAATCTTCGAAACTCTTATCTTACAAACAGATTTTGAAAATTTTTTCCTGATAAAATTTTAATCTAACGTCATAATATTATAAATGTAAAAGTTTGGGTGGATGGATATAGTTTGTTACTCAATCACGCCAGAACGGCTGAACGTATCTAGATGAATGATTATAGGTACTCAGGGAGGGATATCCCGTACGAAGCCGGGAGTCCGCTAGAAAAGAACATACTTTTTAATCGCGGGTAACACCGCATGGCGCAGCTAGTAATGTCATAATAACTTAAATCTAATCCAGTAGTAGTAAGACAGAGTACCTTGTCTAATGTCTAATACAGTGTAGTTAATAAACCGAAACCCGATAGCTCGACTATGTTTTCAATAATGGAACTTGTAACATTAACAGCATAATATTATTTGCGCAGGTGTTTTTGATGCGCAGCCGACGGCATCTGAGCGGCAGCGGGAGAACCTAAGTTCGCGGCTGCGGCGCGAGTTCGGCCTCGCCCTTCCAGAAGATGATGACGCGAGGCCGCCCACTGAACCCTCTGGTATGACACACGAGGCCCAAGAAACGCCATACGGACGTCTAGATGTTCAACTCATTCAACCCAACCTCGGCACTTGGGCTCCGAATTTGACGAGCCACAGCGCAGAAGCGTGGCCTAACCCGGCCGTGCGACATGTCACTCACAGCCTCGACGGATCCAGCTTTGCACAAGCAAAACCGGCTAGCACGAGTAACAGCTTCGCCGGCTGCGATAACTTAGTGCTGCTAGGTGAGACGGCGCAAAACGTAGCCTCGCTAGAAAGTTCGGAAACCTGTAGGGGAAATGTGCCGAGTGATCGGACACGCGATAGCCCTAACGCGGGGTTCGTCTCAGGAAGGAGGTTCAAATGGGGTCGGAGAGGAGTTTAGACCAGATTCGTTACTATTCACAATATTTTATTATATTTTTAACGTAAATTAATAAGATGAGTTAACTATTTTTTACAATATATCCCATAAATATGCACGTTAGTCGTAGTTCGGTGTTGCCATTAAATGATAGTTTTGGTTGATCAGCGGCAGCGGAGCGCGAATGTAGAATAACGGAGTGAATAGTAGTTTTATAATTTGTGAATTTGTCCGGCAGATGGCGCTGTTGGTGCGAAGCTGTGTGACAGGTAGAGAGGCGGTCTCGCACGTCCATAACATTATTTTTGTAAATCTCACGGCCCCCCGCGCCTGCCGTAACATGTATTATAAAAACAAATATTATAATAAAACAAAGGTTAATATTTAGGTATGTTAGGTGCGTTCACGCGCGTTTTTGTATATATCCGTTTCGTCTTGTATCTACGTTTTATTTTCACAGTTTTCCGCAAGTACAAATCGTTTATATTTTTCTTGTACATATTGTAAATAGGAAAGTTAAGATAAAATTATAGGGAATGGTATGTATGATGGTATAGAACATTTTTAATATGTACAACGTTTATGTATCTTATTCGTTTATTTATGATCGGTCTTTCGAAAGTGACGCTAGGTCGCGATGGCTAGGTTTTTGTACGCATAATGTTAAGTAAATTATAGTTGTTTTTATTATTTGTTTTACGTTTTTAAGCGTAAGGAAGTAGACTTAAGGGGTCGCCGAGGTAGTTTTCTTATTATAACACATTTTATTGTAATTAAGACCTTCCCTTAGCCATAAAAGAGGTTAAATCTTTGTTTCTGATAACATTTTATTTTAATTTGGCAGCTGGGTCTGTATTGCACCTAGTTCTTTACTCCTTTGATTGTCCATCACACTAATATCATTATTAATATATTTTCAACCACAAGAAATAATAAGTGAATTGCGGCATAAATGATTCGTTGAAACTCTTGTTATTATTAAGTTTTGTTATCGCAAAACTAGTTTTAATTTACTGTTTACAGAGCTTATCTGTATTTCGCTGATATAGTTTTAAAATATCCCTTTGATTAGCCTGATTTGGATGTGATCTTATTGATACCAGTAAGCTAAAATGCATTTGGCCGAATGTAGAGAGCATCGGATGCAAATGTGATATTTTTTTGTATAAAATGTATTGACGAATATAATGACTCGTCAACCCATCAACTGCTATGAAATAAATATAACATAATGTCTCATAATGATAGATCACAAACGTAGGTTATAAAATAACAATAGTATAGAAATGTTAACAACAAACTTTGTTACAGAAAAGTTATGTTTACAATAGTTTTTTATACCACTCGTTGCGATAAATTCAGAGGTACTCTAAATTATATAGCATGATAAAATAGGTAATACCTAAAGGTACTGACACACGTGCTTATTTTCGAGCTAAAAGCATGCTTTTTTCGAGTCTTGCTCAATAAAAGCTCGTGTGAACAGGTCGTGCTAGTAAATAAGTATGGTTATTTGGTCGTACGTCGGTTGATTTTTGAGCATGCTCAAAAAAAGCATGCTATTTTTTGAGCACGTGTGTCAGTACCTTAACTCTCGTATGAATGTTATCGCGAATTATATTTAGTTCCATACGGTCAATCGTTCAGAATAGTGTACTAGTAGTTGTGAATATTTGAACGTAAAGTTCACATAAATGTAATATAATGTTGTGTATAGTAACAACGAATCGATGTGCGTGACCCCGGACTAAGCTACCATCGCATCTACCGCCCAGTGATTAAAGGCAGTTGCAAAATATTCTGTGTGTTAATGGACTTATTAGTTAGTATTATGTTTGTTTAGTTTAAAACCGCCTTAAAGTAAAGTAATTTAATCTAAAACTTCGCTTAATCTTATGGGATACATTTTTGCGCTTCAGCTAAATGCGGCCTTATAATGTAACGGAGCAAAAGAGGGGATGAAGGAAATCATACTCTAATACGGTTGGCACCTCTAAAACCGATTCACTTATATCGGCGATCGTCGGATAAAATGAGAAATGACAACAGCGAGACCAAATTAATTACCTACATAGGTATACTTTGTGCTACTATTTTGTGTTTGAGCAAGGTGTATAACTTTGCTCAAACACAAAATAGTAGTTTACCCCCGGTTTCTGAAAGCGCGATCAACACTAATCGGCTGTGAAGTCGCTTGCTAACTCTTTTTAATTTGAAGTATAAGCTGAGTCACTTGACAGCCGATTAGTGTTAAACGCGATAACAAAAGTAAATAAAATAATTGTATTTACTTTTGTTATAAATTGTTATTGTTTAATTGTAGCCTGTTCCATTTTAATCGTCTGTGTTGGTTTCGCTGTTATATCGCCGAGCAAATTGCAATAGTTTTTATCAAAATTTTCACGATCACAACTCTTCGCATCCGGAATTTAAATGTGCCGCGAATTATTTAGGAATATAAGTAGTCAAACTACTGTAATGTTTTCCCGAGGGCGTAGTCGCGGTTTTGGTTGACACATTACACGCGTGTGAAGAAAAGTGCCCCTAGCGGACACGACCGACTTTTCTTATTTTCATACAAAAACTGCGTGTAGTGTACACCATACACGCGTGTAATGTGTCATCGAAAACTGCGACTACGCCCTCCGGTCTCTGTTTTGCACACGTTGTTAAAGCGAGTGGACGATGCCAGAAACGCTGGGACCAGTCCTCAGACAAGCCTGCGTTGGCCTGGCCCGTGATGTTAAGATGAGGCCAACCGAATTCATTTCATTCCTGGATACTTAATTAAATTCTCTTGCCATCGCGGAAAATCTTAAAAAAAACCGAACGCGTAAAAAGTCTACCCTCGGTGCCAGATACAGCTGAAATTAGGTGATCACTTAGCCGCACGCTTAGTGAGGCACGAGACAGTGAAGAGTTTTACGATCTTTGTCCAGTGAAGTGCGCTTTGCTATTCGGTATCGGTTTTTAAGCTAACATCAAATCAAAGCGTTCACTGTTGAACGTGTTGCAATGTTTGCGAAGTTCAGTTGCGCGAGCGCTGTTGAGCGGAACGGACGGCCTACGCGGTCTATTTCTGTGCATTTCATACAACCATTCGCGTCTTTTTCTCGGACGATTTCATATTTTTGAGGGTAGTTTTAAATCACGTTAAATTTAGACATCGAATGAGCTAAGAGGGTTGTGTGCTTTTTGCGATTGGACAGTTGAATCGAGTGATAAAAAACTGGCTTTGTAACAAAGTAAATTTTAAGTCAGCATGGTTGTATTGTAATCTTCCTCTTGAACTTAACAGGGCTAAGTCAAACATTTGGTGATATTTTATTTTAACGAAGCAATTACATACTAACGATATTTACTGGTCTTCCTCTATTTCAATATAAATAGAAAATTATTATCATTACGAGCCTGTGTCCCCCTGTAGGGCCAAGAAAACCCTTCCTTCTCTCCAGTGCTTTTACTTTGGGCCATTGTAGACCAGTCCTTTAAGGGGCTGACAACTTCTCACTCTCACATTTCAATATATTACAAAATCACTGATTTTATTTATGAAAAATCGCAATCAACTAAGGTGGAATAAAAAGTATACGTAGTACCGAAATTACTACTGACTGACTACCACCATTAGACGTCCTCAAAGAATCTGGAGTTAGTACTTTGCACTAAGAGATCTATGGGGATATCTACCGTGCCGTCCTGCCGCCTCATTCTTTTTTTTGTTTTACCGAAATTAAACTATTTGTAATACATACATACGAATCTCACATTAACAATTCCGGCTCTAAACGAAGCGTTTTGAAATGTTTATTCAGACTATCAGAAAAATTGACTATGTATGTAACTGAAGTTAGCGCATAATTTCTCACCCATATGGCTAGTTTTACCGAGAATAACGCTCAGTACACTTCAGAAAATATTTCTCAATATTTAATGGACTTAAAAAATTGCAATTGGATGGATAAAGTTGATTTCTTAGTTCTTCAGTGAAAATATCGGTAATTCATAATGATTAGAAAGGATCATACTTTATAATAAAACTCCAAATCTACAAAACGAGTGCCTCTCGGTTTGATCCAAAAGTTTAACAAAACAGATCGATAACAAGTCCCATTCATATGCATAATCATTGGTAATTAATTTAGTATTTTAGTCAACTCGTTGCAATAACGCCTGCAAGGCAATTTACTAAATTTATCGTCGATTTATTTAAACACACAGATTTATACCTATGCCACTTATTTAATTAATGATTTTATCATATTTTTGTAATGTATAAAGTGTTGCGTGTACCTATACGGTTTTGTTTTATATTTTTTTATAAATCAATTATATAGATGAATTTTTATTCGAGGTCATTGTGGCTTTTTCACATGTATATTGATTACGAACTGTAAATATTATGATCTGGATTTTACTTAGTAATAAAACTACCGCTTCTTGTCTTGTCGTTAGGTGCGTTTTGCTGTGAACTAAACAGAATTATAAAGAGTTAGTTATTGTTGAAGAATAGTCTTGCACTATTTCGAATAGAAAACTTAGATTTCAGTCAAATTCCGATAGTTACCTCAAGCGTTGTTTTCGTGAGAAACTTGCAACCGACGGACAGTCGAGTTTATTTGGAAACCAACGCTTTACCAAAAGCAGCATCATGCGATCTAACTCTTAAATATTTCTGTAGATTAGAAAAATATTTGTGATAAAAAAATATTTATTATCATCCAGTAGAGAACTCTGTACATAATTATTATTATAACATTAAGTGGAAGATATATTTTGTTATGATTAACAAAAAGCACACTTTATATCGTTTGCCATATTTGATTGTATTATTGGCACTTTCCCTTGTGTTTGCACCCACCTTCGTCTACCCTTCTCTGTTTGATTTAATTACGTGTAAGGTATTTCGTAACGATAGAATATTTTGCAATATTTAATTATATATTTTTAACGCTAAGTGGATCATAAAAAGGGAGAGCTGTATATTATCCAGATGTTAAATATTATTATTTCTTTCTTATTGTTTGAACTAAGCATGTAAAATTTGAAATAATATAGAATAAAAGATGTTATGATAATTAATTACATAATACTTTGTTTTGAATAACGGCCCTTCCCTTAGCTTTAAATGAAACTCGTGCATTCCGTACATAAATAACATATATTTCTTAAAACTAAACTTGTACATGTACATAAAATACGGCATATCTTTACTATAACGTTACACACACTTAGACACATAGTTCAGTGATTTCAAATACGCGTTTAAACATAACATTTGTAGTACAACACTGACCTCCAATATACTATTTACTTGTAAATTAGAAGTCAAGTGATACAACAGTAGAAACTTGAAAAAATACGGCTAATCTTCACTATAACGTTACACATATGTAATTTGACACAGTACAGACAAAATAATATGGTATGTTGAACACACTGACCTCAGTGATACAACAAGAGATAATTATCATTATCGATTTTATTTTCTAGTTAGGTACTATGGTACTACACATAATTTAACCTCAGTCTTTATCTTCTAGTACGCTAGCAGGTGACTCGCCGCCACAAAACGGCCTGCAAGGTGGCCTTCACCACAAATCTTTTCTACAACATATTATAAGTAACTCCAAATATATTAAATATATACCTATATTTTATAAAACGGACCAACCCACTTATAATGTCCTAAAGCAGGTAGGTACTTTTATAGAATAGATAGATTTTGTTTTTATAACAGGTACATTAAAAATAGTCTTGACTTGATAATTAACTCATTTATCACAGAAGCCAACAGTAATTTCTATGTAGAAATTAAATCTTTATAAGAAATGGTAATTCAATATCTATAAAAATTTATAACAAAAAATAATTAGGTAAGTATGTACACTTAGGTAGGTACTTAAAAATGCTTTGAGCAGAAAATAAAAATGTTCAGCCACAAATAAAAAAAAACTGTTTCATAACATTACCTATCTACTGAGGTACTTACAGTTCTGTTACTGGTAGGTAAAGGTATAATTTTGTGGCAATTTATTGCAGCAATTATAAAGCTGTCCTGCTTACTATTTGCGCGAACAAGACAGAATATACAGTTGTAGATTAAAATTGCCGCAATTTCTAGCCTGCTTACAGGTTTATCGGTAGATTTATATAAGTAAAACTATTATAAATCTGCCGTTTTCTTCACTATTTAAGAGTAAGGAGGTACTTGGGTTTTTACTTACAGCTACACACAGCTGCCTTGAATTATTTACTAAGTACATAGTTAATGTTATTTTCTGTTATGTTTTGTTTCCACAGATAATCGGTATATCGAGAACTTCAGGATACAGGGTATACCTAATGAACTGCATAATGCAGATATCTAACATGCAGAGCATGTAATGAACTTTACGCTGGTTCCATCATCATCCACAGCCTGACTTCACCCACTACTGGAATTTAACCGGATTTCTGATAAGAATACTTTTTCTTACACCTCTTTGTCATCAAGAGGCCCAAACCCGTCCAGCTCCTCCAGGCGCGATGAGTCACCCAATAAACTTTACAGACTTTAACTTAACTAACTTAAAATCTGTACAGACTAGACTCTGACCAGTTGTAGTCGTTACTTGCAACACTCTTACTTTGGTTCACAGGACGTTTTGTACGCCATTTCGTAGTGGTTTATCGCCTACTGGTTCCGCCATAGCTCGTTCCGCTCCCGCTTGAGTTGGTAGTTCATACAGGACTGCTGGAAGTTGACGTGGATGGTAACGGGATGCAAGGATGGTGGCATGTGCATCTGACGCGCGTCTAACACGCCGAGCGAACCGAGGTGTCGGGATATACACTCGTAGTCGATACTGAGGGGCACGTAATATTTACCTGTAAACGAAATCATGCTATAATAGGTATAACATTCTATCTAGGTTACGTAAGTAGTTACATAGATAAATAAGTTTTGACAGCACCTAACTGAGGTAGGTACCTACATCATCATCATCAGCCTACAGAAGTCCACTGCTGGACATAGGCCTCCCCTATCCGTTTCCAGGAAGAACGATTTTGAGCCCTTTCCATTCAACGACTACCCGCGATCCTAACAACGTCGTCAGTCCAGCGGGTAGGAGGGCGACCCACACTTCGCTTTCCTGTTCGTGGTCGCCATTCGAGACCTGCCCATTGCCACTTCAACTTGCTGATTCTAAGAGCTATGTCGGCTAAAGCCAAAGTAGCCGACATAGCTCTCTCTCTCTCCTACGGATTTCCTCATTTCTGATTCATCTCGTAGTGAAACTCCCAGCACAGCTCTCTCCCTAACCCATTGTGCGACTGAGCTTTTTGATGAGGCCAATAGTAAGCGACCACGTCTCAGTTCCATATGTCATCACTGGCAACACACACTGGTTGACGTTGAAGACTTTCGTTTTGAGGCGCTGCGGTATGTGTGACGAGAAGATGTGGCGTGATTTCCAGACCGCTGCTTCCGAGTTGGATTCGTCGGCTGACCTCTTTATCGAAGTTGGACCTACCTAGTTGGATTGTCTGACCCAGATACACGTAGTGGTCAACAACTTCGATGATATCGCTCCCAACATGTACCGGCACGGGTGCGACATGAGCATTAGACATGATTTTCGTCTTGCTCATGTTCATCTTAAGACCCACATACCCTGTACCAAAAAGGTCAACTTCTGTCTAATCGTGGTATCAAAGTGAATCCAAAAAAGCCTCAAACTTTTTAAAAATCTTTCAAGGGTCCATCTTCGTTGATAGGCTCTTATTTTCTGTAACTGGGTACCTATTATTATAATAAGCCTAGTAGGTAAGTCCTTACCAAGAGGATGCAACGCGAAGATAGGAACGTATTGAGTTGTAGAAGGCTCTTCGTAGTGTTGATGGTTGGCAGAGTCACTGGATGTGTCCTGAAACGAGAAGTGGTCCGTTATCCACTAAAGCGGAGAGATACCAACATTAATACAAGTAAAATGAGTGCTGTTTAGTCGGGAGCGACCCCACCTGCTGAATCTAAGGTAGGTAAGCCGTAAGTTTCTTACCTGTTCTTCTAAGCTTGGAGTTGGAACTTCTATTCTGAAGTTTATTGAGGAAATAATTTTTGACTTTGGCCATACGTTTGAATAATTAATACGATAGCCTACATAGCTCATACTCAGGGATAATGTAGCTTTCTTATGGTGAAAGAATTTTTGAAATCGGACCAGTAGTTTTTGAGCCTATTCGAAACATACAAAGTTTTCCTCTATAATATTAGTGCTTATATTAAGTACTACTACTTTTGTAAATACATACCTCTAATCTTCAGTATATATCAGATATCTGGTTCCCAGACCACAAGCTTAGACTTAGTTTGGGGCTAGATAGTGCTGTGTGGAAAGACCGCCAATTACCTAAGCACTACACAAACTGATTTAAGCTTGTAGGGTAATACTATCCTGATATTTCCTCCACAAAGTGAATAGTTATTTTACCTGGGGAGAGTTATCTCGGGTATCTTCAGTAGAGCCTGAGTTGGAGGTGGAAGTGGACGGCGAAGGCTTTGCCGCTCTCCTCCTCTTGTGGGTGTACACTTTGTTCTGCGGGTGAGCGGGACGGGTCATGTCCTTAGCCTAGAAACACATAGCTAAGATTAGTATTGACGAATTCAGTGGCGCAGCGGGCGAGAGTCCGCCTGCGATGCAGAGGTTGCGAGTTCGATTCCCGCCTCGGAACATATTTGTGCACGATCTGCAGAAATCTGTTCCGTCGGTCTGGGTGTTTCTTCTATGTATAATAAAAAATATCTATCTATTTAACTAGTGAGTAAATGTATTAATTATATCAGTTATCTAGTACCCATAACACAAGCTTTGAGTATTTTACTTTGGGGCTAGATGGTGCTGTGTGGATTGTCTAGCAATATTTATTTATATATCGAGAAAATTGTTTGGTTATGTCAATAGGTACCTACTTAGGTAGGTATTAATTTATGCAGCCTAGGTCTATACTATAGACCTAAACACCATTTATCCTATAGGCTCTACCTATAGGATAAATTGGTGTTCAGTGTGCAGGCACAGACCAGTATAAACACAGGGTAGAGCATCGTAGGAAGAGTTTCTAGAGTTCATTTCCAGAGAGGTAGGTAATGCTTTCTCTCCAGCTTCATCTTCTATTCTAGGTACTATGTAGGTACCTAGGTATCCGCAAAGAAAGAGGGAGGCCAGGAACATACATAAAAATTAAGCAGGTTTAGTGACATAAATTGGCCGTCAATGTTTTATGCTGTAGCAGCAACGCTACTCTGGTTTTCTTGGTTAATTTTCAACGTGTAATTTTTTTTTGTGACGCTAACTGGACACGGGACGGTTACATAGAAATAAGCTAATTATTACCTCAGTGATCTCCGAGTCTTGCGAGCGTGAGAACCGACGTTCAATGCTGTTCTTGAACTTGTAGGAATGGATGTAGTCATCGCTGTGCTCGGGTTTCCTGACGGCGCGTAGCTCCGGGTTGCGGCGCCCGTCGGCCGGCAGGCCAGAGTCGGGAGACTCGCTGTCTGCGAGCTGACTCTGGCTTGAACTATGCGTCAGACTCTGAGTAAGACTCTGGTTTGAACTGCGCGTCAGACTCTGAGTAAGACTCTGGCTTGACACTGAAAAATAATAGGTTTGGAGAATTATAAACGTGTTACCAAGGGTTCATGGGAACTCTTAGGTGTGTTTCTGTGTTATGTCGTTTCACCATGTTACCTGGGACGTAAAATCAACCTGTGGCATCCAAACGATAACCACGTTAAACATAACGTTACTATCACTGAATCAATATATACAAAACAATCGCGTGGCTAGAAATAACCCAGCGAGTTACGACGCAACGCCCAGAGTTTCATCCACCATGCATTATGTAGTCCAAAGAGCAAGACAAAAACAGTAGTTGGTAGATACTCACAGCGAGAACGTAGTCCGAATCCTTCTCTGTCGCACTCCATAGGAAAGGGTTCATCGTAGGTCTGCGGGCCAGGCGCTGGTGCCTGAGCGATCACCCCCTTACTGAACCCAAGCGAATTGCTCGAACAACTGTTCGTCTCCGAAGAAGAGTTGGGTTGGAAACGCTGCTTTTCGCGAGGTAAGGCCTGACCTAGAAGAAGAACCTCAAATTTTAAACCACGTCAGAGTGCTATTTATCGCCCGTTGTTACTCTAATACAAATAATTGGTACCTACTTACCTATTTAGGTAGGTAAACCAGTTTTCAAACGCGTCTATACAATTTTGTTCAATACCCTTCGGCCAGATTACGCTAATGTCTGGGTATCGAGATGGCTTTCAGTTTGACATTTGATCAAGGAATATTAGTGCTCTCTGACGAGAGCATTTGTTTCCCATAGTGTAATAGCAACATATGGATGGATCTAGTATCTAAATTCCTTGCGATGGATGCTAAATTTCTTGGATGGATGGGAATCAAATGTCAAACTGAAAGCCATCTCGATAGCGCAGACATTAGCGTAATCTGGCTACTGTTCGTTGGTCAAAACAATTCGTTTTATCTAGCCAAAGGTAGCTCGAAGAAGAATATGTGTACCTAGGTACAGCTCGAAGCCACATCGTGAGGTGAAGCAGAAACAATTAGCATTCTTACCTTTAGCCACAGCTTCGACATGCCTTTGCATATGTGACGTCATTTGCACACAAAGTGGATCTGCGGGGCTGTACCCTCTCACTTCCACCAAGAACCGAACCGCCTCTCCTACAGCCTCCTGGTAGCCGGCCTTGAAGTGTCCGTCGCTCGATTGACGGTTGACAGCTAGAAACAGAACCCACGCGAAGATGGAGCATCTTCCCTGGGCGACTCCTAACCACATTCGATTCCTTCAGCAGCACTCTGAGCAGACTTGTAAACGTCCGCGGGTTTTTATAAATCGGGCAAGTAACTTCAGTTATTCTTCGTACGCCTCAGAGAAGAATAAGGATACCTACCCATATTTTATTACCTAACGCGTTTGTCAGCGGTAGGTATACTCATAGCTTGTAGTGAGAAATTCCAAAAGAGAAGTCTTCAAAAGTAACTCTTGATAGAAGTTAAAGTAGGTAGCTGCCAGATTTATTTACGTACAAACCCTACTTGTAGAAGATGCAGGTAGTACAAAGCATTCGTGTAAGAAATTGGTTACCAAATTGAATGTAGCAAGACAAAAGCACCCATTAGGTATCCCGGTCATTTAAATCCTCAGGTCTTGCTCCACCAAGGCTCTTCTTAAAATTGCTTCCACACCTTCAGCTACAAGTTTACAAGCTACTCGAAGATTCAGAGTGCGGCGAACTTAGAACCATTCTGAGATTATGCAGAAAATACCGAGAAACCTATAGTTCCGAACAGCCAATTCAGGCTTTGCAATACTTAGTATTTCTGACATTATCTTAAAACATTTGAAAGCTTCTGAAGAAAACCATGTCGTTGAAGTCTCTAAGCCAAACTTCTATTGTTGGGAGGGAGCCAAATAAACGGCATGACAAATTTTCGCTTCAATGTAGCCAAAAGTTTCGGTTTCTGTGGCCCGTTGAGCTGTTTAGAATTTAAATAAATGTAATATCCCAAAACAACAAAATGAGTTTAAAGATCGATTCTAGTATTGCTAGAAATAATTGAAGTAGGTGTTTTCGGAGTCCTTCGTTAATACCAAATTCCATTATCAAATTGACTTAAAATACCTACTGTAGATGTTTGAAGATAGATACTGGAATCTTCGTCTATCAATCATCATGACAGCAAGTAACACACGTGCCTAGAATAACACTATCAATTGATCTATTTATCAAATTGATGTGTTTCGTTCAAGACCTCCCCAATTCTCAAGTCTTTCACCACACTTTGTCACCAGAAACTAGTGACACAATAAGTTGTCCTCAAGTTATATTTATTGCTAATCAATAGTGCAATCCTTTTTATAATCGACTGCTGCCGTTAAAATCTTCAATTACTTCCACCAAAGGGATACTACCGACCACACTGTTAGTTAGTTTACCGTTCGCACGTCCATCCAAGTATTTTAGGTGGCGTATGGCCATCTCAATGATTTCTGTCTTCTCGACCCTTCCGCGTCCCTTTTTCAAATACTCTGGCGGGATAAGTCGGGATAGGTCAGCTAGGCAGTTGTTCATTCTGTCGCGTCGACGCTTCTCAATTATGCGGTGAGACATTGGGTCTTGCTGTAGGGACAATAATTAATTAAAACTCACTGACGTTGTAATAATTTAAGAAATAAAATAAAAGATCGCGTTCGCCTTGAAATTCGCATTTGATATACCTTAGTGTTGCCCTTGATTTTTTTTGCATGTTCCTAGTCAATCCCTGTGAAAAAATGTGCTACACCACCGCGCATAAAGATTTTCAAATGGCTATGAGTTGATGAAGAACCTTGACGGCCTCCTTATTCTCCCCGATGGATCAACAATATTGTGAAAATCGTTGTTCCTACGAGTATATAGTAATTAATGATGGCCTTTGTCCGTCAGGATTGTTTTAGGTTGATGATAAGTGCGCTTTCTAGTGACGCATCGCGCACGTTTGTATTTGATAGTAACTAATTAAAATATTAGTAGAAAAAAGATAAACGGGCATATTCAGTAGACTTGCCCTCGAGACCTTTCCCTTCTTCACAAATGCGCCGCCGGGGTACTCTGCTTCATCTTCCGAGGGAGTCGCGAAATTGAGGTGCTCCACTCGCCCGAAACCATCGTTTGAGTTGAAGCTGCAACAAGATAAAAAATACGTTAAATATCCATCAGCCGTGGCGACCAGTAGAAAAACCTTGATTTCGACGACTCTTACGCCCGGTTTCTTAAAGGCCGATCAACGCTAATCGGCTGTTAAGTCACTTGCTATTTCAGCTTTTACTTCAAGTTAGATAGGGATAGCAAGTGACTTGACTGCCGATTAGTGTTGATCGGCCTTTCAGAAACCGGGGGTATGAGATCTCTTGGAGAGCTTTTGGATGTTTGTAATCTTATTGTTTTTATCTCAAATACCGAGCGACGTAAAAATTTTTTCGGTGACTTGATACTTTTAAAACATTCATGTTAGGCATTTTGCTACAAGCTAAAAGCGTTTTAGATGACTCCCTCATGAGGGATATTTTTTTTAAATTACCCAATTCCCCATAACATTGAGTTAGAATCCCATTAAAACCTCATATTTTAATAACTCGTGATAGGAAAATAATCTTTGGGAAGTAATAACCTACACTGCTAGCCTAACTTTTTTACCAACTTAAAAAAAGGAGGTTTTCAATTCGACTGTATGTTTGTGTGTGTGTGTTGTTACGCGATTACAGAGCTAATTATGAATTTGATATTTATTTTTTGTTTGGTTGTTCGATTCAGCGCATTTTAAAACAACACAAACAGATTAAGTAGGTACCTACCTAATGTAAAAAAACAATTTGATGTAGGTATTATTACATCAAATTGTATATTTACTAAAAAATACAATTTGATTACAATACCTTTACATAAGGGCTAAATTAGGCCGTTTTTAACTTACTTCAAAAAAGGAGGCTCTCAATTCGGCCAATTTTTTTATGTTTCATCTTTTTACTGGGTGGACCGATTTTAATTATTCTTTTTTTCTTTTTATCGAAAGCTTATGCCTTGTCATTCTGTGGTCCCACTTTATGAACCAGATCTGACGAGTAGGTAGTTTTTGAGTTATACTTAGGTATAACTCAAACACTAAAGCTAACTTAGGTTTAGGTGTATTTTCCAAGTGTATTAACTTTAGCGGGTTTGAGTCACACACAAGTCACGCCAAGTTTCTGAATATCCTGCATTGTGTATCTCTTTGTATCTAGGTAGGTACTAGTTTCACAAACAATAATCTTCATTTCGTGGATGACTAGTTTGAAAGACGATAAAGGAGTGAAACATGAAAACCGAGGAAAAATTATTGAAATCTGCACTAACTTTTAAAAGACCTGTACTCGGACCACACAAACACTTCAACATCAAACACGGATGATACTCCTTACTCGTGCCCTGAATCTATTCCTTATATGTATAACTGGATCGGAAGTTCACAAAGTTTTAACTAAAATGAAGTTTAATAAATCTCCCGGTAGTGATGGGATAACAACAGAAGCCTTAAAGATAGGAGAACCTACCCTTTTACCAGCAGTTACCAATTTGTTTAATTCCATTTTAAAAACAGGCACATTTCATAACCTTTTTTGTCATTTGTAACGCCCCCCCTTAACTAACCCCACCCCTACCCTTAAATTGACTACGTACGCATCTGCAGCTACATACCTACTCGTGGCTTCGTGAAATCGAGAAATGGCTCGTGTTCGTCTAATGGCATAGGATCCCACTGTTGTGATCGATAGTAACTCAGAAACTTTGAAGGAATTATGTTGAGATATAAATTACCTACTGATTTTACTACTAACCTATCTACAACCCTATAAATACCCTATCTAATCTGTGAAGTATGATTCTAATACTGGATGGATTGAAAATAATTCTATCTATTTATAATGAACTAATAAAAACAGCATTCTACCAAATAGATAATACCTATACCTAAATCGTCATGAAACAAGACAGCTATTCTAGTGACGATGATACTGATATTAGAGTACCAAAATTAAATAAATGAACAGATTCTATTCAATGATAATCTTCTTCCTATCTATTTAGAAAAACGTAGAAATATCCTCGAACAGTAATCAGTGTTAAGGGGCTGATAACCGTCGGCGTCGATTACCTTCTTCCTCTTGTCTTCACCTTAACTCCAGTACTAGTTGACTTTATGGCCTATCTTATTCTTTTATCCTAACATAGAAAGGAACACATAGGTAATGATATAAGCTGTATGCACAAAGTTTATTAAAGAATTATGAATAGCTCTTAAATCTAGAATATACCAAAACAATTAAAATATAGGGAATTTAATATTTTTACCGGAATGGCCCCACACCTATGACAGTGTACGGATTTTTTCCAATCGAGCAGATTGCAGGTTGTAAAAAGTCAGGACACCTAGTCCTCCCATTAAACGCCTCGGACCTGCAAGTCTAGAAATCTAGATATTGCAACCCCTACACAGCCAGACCGGTATATTACGTTACTGCCAACCATCGGCTTCCAGATTATTTGAAAATCTGTATCAAACAAAAGGGGAGTCTTGGCTCAAAGTGAGCGGATTAATATTATACATATATACAATATCCACCAATTCGTCTCGTCTCTCAATGTCGTCCAAATAGGTACATCCAATTTAATCCAGTCGCTTCTCTCCAGACTATCAGAGTCAAAGCCAATAGAACATTGTCAATTAATAAATTTGAATAAAAGTATATTGTCAATAAACTGTGAAGAAGGAACTCCTTTTGGTTTTTCATAACCTCGGGATAATTCCGGCACCTTTATATGCCAATAGCCTTGACGAACATACCCTTAGGTACAATAAATGGTTGGAATGAATACGACAACTCATACTCTAGGTAGCCATCTTTCCCTTTAATTCCGGGTTAGAATAACTACGAGACACACGCTCAGAGTACGTTATCAATATTCAATAAAATCTTTAATAAATAAAATATAGGCTTTGTTCCAATTTGTTCTTTCAAGAACTCAATACTGAATCAATCAGATGTAGGTACATGGTCTAACGCCATGAATGTAAAACTTCATTGTAGGTAGGTATTAGACATCCTTTAGAAAATCTTTATACGTAGGTACCTAGGTACCTAGTATATTTTCAAAGTTTAGATGAGTTTAAAGTCTAATCAGACTGGTAGTATGAATAGTTATTATTTATTATATTTTCTATCCAATTTCTTGTTTTTCTGTATTTCCACAATCTCTAATTTTAGGTAAATTTAATTCAATGATAAATTAATATTAATGCCTTCAATAAACAACAAGGTATAAAATGGGTATTTAATCTAGGTATTTTTTTATAAATTAGATTGTATGTATGTAATCTGAATTTCCATGTAAATAGCACTGATTTTAGAATAAATTGTGAATCTAGGTATTACCTACGTGTGTTAACCTCAATCTTCATCTGAATTACTATGTCTAAGTACTTACTGCCGATTTTACACCGATTCTACATTTATCTAGAATTTAGCACTCATTTCTCAATATTAATCTCTACTAGTTATAACTGAATTTATAAATTAAATCGAAGAGTGAATTTACTCTGTTATTTACCAAGTGAATCGCTATTTCACTCTATTTTCCCCGTATAAAATCAAACACTTTCCGCGTAACAATTGCTCATAAAATCCAATAAAACTTGATAATTACGACCCACAAATTCGCTCCTGACTCATGCGCAACTTTTTCGAAACCCCCTCCCCCCAACATATCGACCCCACACTCCGACTTTTCACTGATGCTCGTCCACTGTTTAAAAAATGACTGTCCTCGCTCCAAAATTCCCTTGCTATATATCCCAACCCCCATCCCTAAAATGCGTACACCTACGTGACAAATTTTGCTACCTTATAAGGCAATCTTCGGCGTCCAGACACGCCCTTTCGTCTATGTGCGAAAACATGTTGCAACCTGAATAGGCCACAGTTTCAAAGAGTTTGTATGAGGCCCTTTTTTTCTGTGTTCAAATATGACGCAACCAGAAATTCCACAAACTATTTTGAACTCTATTGCGTTCCAATACCATACAAACTTGTAAACACTAGGAAATTCTATTTGGGAAATTTCCATTTGTAAAATCCTTTTGTTATTTTTTTTGTTAAGTCGTCGCCGCGCCGTCGGACAAATCTAGGAAATTCCTATTGTTAGATGCATTATTTAGTATTTGAATAATTGTGCATTTGATCTGAACGAGGCTGGCCTTGGCAAGCCCTGGCTCGTTACAGTCGACCCCTAAAATTTACACAGGTGATTCACTTTTGAAGCCGAAGTAAATTTTACAAACAAAGAAATTCACAATTATTACAAAATATATACCCCATTTAATTTAGATACAATTTATTTTTGTTGATATTTAATTCCAAACAATATTCGATTGTGCAACATACATGCCTCCAAGGTACACATGTGTTATATGCAACCCAAAAACATGCACACTACACAACCAAAACATGTGGTGTGTATTTAAACCAATGTTATAAATGGCCATCACTCAGAACTCGAGTTCCGGATATAAATGAAGCACCCAAAAAGTACCAACCCCGTCTGCAGAACCAATCTAAACCTCGTAAGGAAACCTGGTTGTGAGGCAGGTCAACCCTAGTGGTATAATGATGTATATCTGCCGTTATTGACTACCGCAATCTGGGCTAGAAATAATCATCATCCTTCTTAGTCTAGATCTTTTCCAAAGGCATTCGAGCTTAATACTCCATGACTACAACATCCAACCGAAATCTTACTCAGAATAATAACAAATCTATAAATCGGCGCGTGTATAGTGTGCTTAGTTCTGGCCTAATAGGTACAGTATGAATTTCTATGAAACCAGTGACTACTGGTGATGTCAGCTGACCTATCCTAGCACCAAAATCTCCTTCATAGAAATTATTTGTAAGTGTTTGTTTATTTGAATTTAAAAACCAACAAAAATGTCCCATTCCCAGATACTGTTGAATCTTAGGCCCCTCAAACCATTAAAATAATTTACCCACTTTTCATTCGGTCTCCATTGTTACATCCTCTATATTCAAGTTAAAGCTCTCATACATCACAAACATGACTTAAAACATCCGTAGCATTTCATTATACCCGCAACCCAACAGACCTTTCAGAACTGAGACTATAAAAATGACTGTATCAAGTCTAAAAATAACTAAACATTCATCAAATTTTTTTTTTCTTTTTACACCATTCCCACTAAAATTCAGTCACAAAAGCTAATCACCAATTTAACTCAATTTAAATCCGAAAACAAAGAAATATTTAAAGTTCTAAAATTCTACAAAATCGGTAACGCACCATAGCGGCTTACTCGCGACCCCGTTATACTAAATTTAATAAAACAGTTGTCTTTAGTAAATACCCAAATTAGATAGAGCCTACACTACCTACTCATTGCTACATCTCTATTCTATGACTCGTGAAATTTTCGTTACTCTCGGTCTAAATTACAATCATCTATCTGTAAAAACCTGGGATCTGTAGGTACTATTTTTAAACTTCGACCCCGATTACCTATGATGGCGCGTACCTCTGCATTGAAATCCTGTAAAATAAAACAACCACACTTCCCAACCTTTTTAAAAGAAAGCAAATTTAGTAAAGTACAACTGGCGCTGTATGTATCTTACCCAGATAAAACAATTAATCACAGAAGCATATATTTTACTAACTAGCCCTTAATTTCATAAACTTCCTCACGATGTGCCAATAATAAATACAATTTTATTTTCATTGTTGTTGACTGTTTAGGGCTACCTGTCGACCACTCATCCTAATAATAAATAGGACCTGTCCATATTGATACTTTAAGCCTAAACTACATCCAACCACAATCATTACATGTTTAATCATCATCTTATCAGTCACTAACGAGTGGAAACAAACAACACAACCTTACGATGTTTTTCACCTAAAATTTTAGTAAAATAAGGTAAGTATTTAGTATTAACTAAGCTTATATTGAAATCTATTTTCACCTTGAAAAACATATCTAATTGTCAATCTGAAATTCTCGCCGGTTATTATCCGCTAAAACCAAATATTTCTTTATTATCTAAGATCATCAAAATATTGTCCCTTTATTATTGAATCATCAAAACTTTGTCCAAGTTGCTCAGGCTCTCCTTGCCAATCGACCAAGTTCAGCGCCCATTTACCAACAGTTGTAGCACCCATATACCTACAAACATTTACGTCCTATACACCAATGACCGTCCTTAGCAGGAATCGAACCCACGAAAACTCCATGTGCACCACCCAAATTAACATTCTTGGCGGGAATCGAACCCACGACCCATGGAAAAAAATTATTGTACCGACAAATTTGGCTTATCTAATAACATGTAACATGTGTAAAATTAAATAAATGAGGGAATCTAACCCACGACCCATTGAAGCATGTATGTTTACCACACCATTGATCATTCTCGGCGAGAATCGAACCTACATTCCTAGAAGACTCCATGTGCACCACTCAAATTACCATTATCGGCAGGAATCGAACCCACGATCCTCGGAAACTCCATGTGCACCACCCAAATTAACATTCTTGGCAGGCATCGAACCCACGATCCATGAAAGCATCTACGTTTACCACACCATTGACCATTTTCGGCGAGAATCGAACCTACGTTCCTAGAAAACTATTGTCTGAAATAAATAACTATTATTATGAAAACTCCATGTGCACCATCCAAATTACCATTATCGCCGGGAATCGAACCCACGATCTTCGAAGACAATTTATTGTACCTACAAATTTGACTTATTTAAGAACATATGCCATGTATAAACGAGATAAATGAGGGAATCGAACCCACGACCCATAGAAGTATCTACGATCACCTCAGAAATGACTAGTCTCATTGGGAATCGAACCCACGGTCCTCGATGCAGAAACCAAAGTCATCACATTCTAAGCTTCGAAGTCTCGGACTACGATCAAATAGGTTTCCAGTGTCTCGAACTGATGATAACGAGATGACCTAGCTATGGACGGGTACATAAAAACACACACACACTGATAAATAAGAAGAAATTAGCTTATCTATTCCTAGAGCAATAAAATACATTACCTATATTTATTTCTTTATGCGACCCCGTTTCATTAAACTTCTATTCAATTTTCTAGACGAGTACATAAAAATAAATGCATACCTACTTTAATAAATGTGAAAAAAAAACTTATCTATTCTAAAAGTAATACAATACATTATATACCTATATTTCTTCATGCGACCCCTATTCATTAAACTTCTATTTAATTTTCTGGAAAAGTAGGTACACAAAAATGCTCTAATAAATATGAAGAAAATGAGCTTACCTATCTATTCCTATAACAATAAAATACATTATCTACCTATATTTATTTCTATATGCGACCCCGGTTTTGTATAGTTCTTTTTAATCTTACGACCCCTAATTATCTAACTATAATACCTTCCTTAAATTAATTAAAAATATTCGCGACCCCGGTATGTACAACTAAACCCAGATAAAAGAATACTTACAAACTAAATAGCAGTACTGTAACAAGTTTACGTAAAAAAGAACTAGATGGCGCCACCAGTAGGTTAGAACGCGCTATCGATGCGTTTTGCCATCTGAATGACTTGAGCAAAATATACGTTTACGCCAAACAGAACTAGATGTCGCAACTAGTAGATTAGAACGCGCTATCGTTGCGTTTTGCTATAATATGAATGACATCGGCTGTGAATACAGATGAAGCAGACCACCTCGAACAAACACCGAACCGAACATAACACCAATCCGAACATAAATCCGAACCGAACATAAATCCGAACCGAACATAACACCAAACCGAACATAACTCCAAACCGAACATAACTGCGAACCGAACATAACTGCGAACCGAACATAGCTCCGAACCGAACATAGCTCCGAACCGAACATAACTCCGAACCGAACATAACTCCGAACCGAACTTAACTGCGAACCGAACATAACTCCGAACCGAACATAACTCCGAACCGAACATATCTTCAAACCGAACATAACTCCGAACCGAACATAGCTCCGAACCGAATATAGCTCCGAACCGAATATAACTCCGAACCGAACATATCTCCGAACCGAACATAACTCCGAACCGAACATAACTCCGAACCAAATATAGCTCCGAACCGAATATAACACCGAACCGAACATATCTCCGAACCAAACATAACTCCGAACCGAATATAGCTCCGAACCGAACATATCTCCAAACCGAATATAACTCCGAACCGAACATAATCATCCCTGCACCCCGCTGCTTCGTGGTCCGACCCCCAGACCTCAACACAACACACGCAAGAACGCGAAGCGAATCTCCGCCGCCCATCCACATCGGAACAACCACTGCACCCGCGCAACGTCCCCCCCCTTCCCTTTGCCACGACAACAAAAGCACATCCTGACTACCCCTCCCTACAGCACCCCTCCCCTTTCAGGCACCACCTATGTATAGCCTAATGGAAACAATCATTGTAGGTACCAACTTTCCTCCTTCGCTAGATACCTACACCAAACACAAACAACAATAAGGTCCACCTACACAATGCAACACAACTACACAAATAGGTATTCAGCGAAACCATCTATCAAACCTAAGAATGACTAATATAAAATAAGGTAACCAGAAAATAAGGTTCACAAACCCAAACACTGCGAGATGGATTGTCCAGCATTATTTATTTATCTACATAGTACCTAGTCATCCGAGTGGGATTCGAACCCACTACCTTTCTCCTGATACGAACTATTAAGTCCTGCGATTTCCTAAAGTAAGTATAGCAAAACACTACACGGAATCAACAATCTACCTATCCACTTATTCTACCTATACCCACCTACGCATCGTTTATGTACTAAGTAATCCAACCTCCCTATTTATTAAATATACCTACCTACCTACATACTTACAAATTTTCTAACTTAATTATATTCTTATACCTAAATCTCAACATAAAACCTCATCCTTTTTATACGGCAACAAATTGTGCGAATTAAATCGCACTAATAAAATAAATACATATATAAATAAATAAAACTTAATACATACCTACTTAGTAGTAACCTAAGTTCAGATCTTGGTCACGGCACGTCCAAACTGTAACGCCCCCCCTTAACTAACCCCACCCCTACCCTTAAATTGACTACGTACGCATCTGCAGCTACATACCTACTCGTGGCTTCGTGAAATCGAGAAATGGCTCGTGTTCGTCTAATGGCATAGGATCCCACTGTTGTGATCGATAGTAACTCAGAAACTTTGAAGGAATTATGTTGAGATATAAATTACCTACTGATTTTACTACTAACCTATCTACAACCCTATAAATACCCTATTTAATCTGTGAAGTATGATTCTAATACTGGATGGATTGAAAATAATTCTATCTATTTATAATGAACTAATAAAAACAGCATTCTACCAAATAGATAATACCTATACCTAAATCGTCATGAAACAAGACAGCTATTCTAGTGACGATGATACTGATATTAGAGTACCAAAATTAAATAAATGAACAGATTCTATTCAATGATAATCTTCTTCCTATCTATTTAGAAAAACGTAGAAATATCCTCGAACAGTAATCAGTGTTAAGGGGCTGATAACCGTCGGCGTCGATTACCTTCTTCCTCTTGTCTTCACCTTAACTCCAGTACTAGTTGACTTTATGGCCTATCTTATTCTTTTATCCTAACATAGAAAGGAACACATAGGTAATGATATAAGCTGTATGCACAAAGTTTATTAAAGAATTATGAATAGCTCTTAAATCTAGAATATACCAAAACAATTAAAATATAGGGAATTTAATATTTTTACCGGAATGGCCCCACACCTATGACAGTGTACGGATTTTTTCCAATCGAGCAGATTGCAGGTTGTAAAAAGTCAGGACACCTAGTCCTCCCATTAAACGCCTCGGACCTGCAAGTCTAGAAATCTAGATATTGCAACCCCTACACAGCCAGACCGGTATATTACGTTACTGCCAACCATCGGCTTCCAGATTATTTGAAAATCTGTATCAAACAAAAGGGGAGTCTTGGCTCAAAGTGAGCGGATTAATATTATACATATATACAATATCCACCAATTCGTCTCGTCTCTCAATGTCGTCCAAATAGGTACATCCAATTTAATCCAGTCGCTTCTCTCCAGACTATCAGAGTCAAAGCCAATAGAACATTGTCAATTAATAAATTTGAATAAAAGTATATTGTCAATAAACTGTGAAGAAGGAACTCCTTTTGGTTTTTCATAACCTCGGGATAATTCCGGCACCTTTATATGCCAATAGCCTTGACGAACATACCCTTAGGTACAATAAATGGTTGGAATGAATACGACAACTCATACTCTAGGTAGCCATCTTTCCCTTTAATTCCGGGTTAGAATAACTACGAGACACACGCTCAGAGTACGTTATCAATATTCAATAAAATCTTTAATAAATAAAATATAGGCTTTGTTCCAATTTGTTCTTTCAAGAACTCAATACTGAATCAATCAGATGTAGGTACATGGTCTAACGCCATGAATGTAAAACTTCATTGTAGGTAGGTATTAGACATCCTTTAGAAAATCTTTATACGTAGGTACCTAGGTACCTAGTATATTTTCAAAGTTTAGATGAGTTTAAAGTCTAATCAGACTGGTAGTATGAATAGTTATTATTTATTATATTTTCTATCCAATTTCTTGTTTTTCTGTATTTCCACAATCTCTAATTTTAGGTAAATTTAATTCAATGATAAATTAATATTAATGCCTTCAATAAACAACAAGGTATAAAATGGGTATTTAATCTAGGTATTTTTTTATAAATTAGATTGTATGTATGTAATCTGAATTTCCATGTAAATAGCACTGATTTTAGAATAAATTGTGAATCTAGGTATTACCTACGTGTGTTAACCTCAATCTTCATCTGAATTACTATGTCTAAGTACTTACTGCCGATTTTACACCGATTCTACATTTATCTAGAATTTAGCACTCATTTCTCAATATTAATCTCTACTAGTTATAACTGAATTTATAAATTAAATCGAAGAGTGAATTTACTCTGTTATTTACCAAGTGAATCGCTATTTCACTCTATTTTCCCCGTATAAAATCAAACACTTTCCGCGTAACAATTGCTCATAAAATCCAATAAAACTTGATAATTACGACCCACAAATTCGCTCCTGACTCATGCGCAACTTTTTCGAAACCCCCTCCCCCCAACATATCGACCCCACACTCCGACTTTTCACTGATGCTCGTCCACTGTTTAAAAAATGACTGTCCTCGCTCCAAAATTCCCTTGCTATATATCCCAACCCCCATCCCTAAAATGCGTACACCTACGTGACAAATTTTGCTACCTTATAAGGCAATCTTCGGCGTCCAGACACGCCCTTTCGTCTATGTGCGAAAACATGTTGCAACCTGAATAGGCCACAGTTTCAAAGAGTTTGTATGAGGCCCTTTTTTTCTGTGTTCAAATATGACGCAACCAGAAATTCCACAAACTATTTTGAACTCTATTGCGTTCCAATACCATACAAACTTGTAAACACTAGGAAATTCTATTTGGGAAATTTCCATTTGTAAAATCCTTTTGTTATTTTTTTTGTTAAGTCGTCGCCGCGCCGTCGGACAAATCTAGGAAATTCCTATTGTTAGATGCATTATTTAGTATTTGAATAATTGTGCATTTGATCTGAACGAGGCTGGCCTTGGCAAGCCCTGGCTCGTTACACATTCCAACATCATTCTTCTACACAAAAAAGGTGACAAAGCAGACATAAACAACTATAGACCTATAAGCCTTGTTTCACACCTATACAAGGCATTCATTAAAGTCCTCGAGAACCGCATATCAGGACAGTTAGAGCTAGAACAACCACCAGAGCAGGCAGGCTTCCGACGAGGACTTTGTACAACTGACCACCTTCATGCCATAAACCTTATCATAGAAAAACATCAAGAGAACAACATCCCCTTATACATTGCCTTCATAGTTTACACAAAAGCTTTCGACAGTATCAGATACTCATACATTTTTGACTCCTTAAAGAACCAACATATCGTCTACTTCCATTTAATTCGTAAAATCTACGTTAATAGCACAGCAGCAATAAAACTTGATTTATTTAGGACACACTTTTAAAATTTCAAAAGGTGTGAAACAGGGCGACCCGCTATCTCCGAAACTATTTACCAGTGCCCTCGAGGAGGTGTTTAAGGGATGGAAAGGGAATTGACATCGGCGGAGCCAGGTTGACTAACCTTCGCTTTGCCGATGACATTGTCCTATTTTCTACATCCTCTTTGGAGCTACGACGCATGCTTGAAGACCTAAGCAGGGCAAGCCTTGAGATTGGACTTAAGATGAACAGGTCAAAAACCAAGCTCATGACCAATAGCGTTAAAACCAGAATTGAAGTGGACGGGGATGAATTGCATTATGTGGAAGATTATATCTACCTTGGCCAAATAGTATCTTTCGAGTCCAGGCAAGACAAGGAAATCGCTCGGCGAACCGAAAATGCCTGGAGGAGCTATCGGGCCATGGGAGATCTGATGAAAAATCCCGATTTCCCACTGTCATTAAAGCGAAAGCTCATGGACACTTGCATTCTCCCCGTCTTAACCTATGGTGCGCAAACTTGGTCATTGACGCAACTTCAAAAGTCCAAAATCAAGGTTTGCCAATGTGTGATGGAGCGCAGTATTCTAGGTGGCAAGTTACTGGATATAATCCGTAACACAGAACCTGCGCTCACAGACACAAATCACAGACGTAGCTTCGAAAGCCGCTAATTGGGCTGGTCATGTCGGCCGTATGCCAGGTGAGCTGTGGGCAAATATAGCCACAGATTGGCATCCTGACACAGCGAGAAGGCGACGCGGCCGACCAAAACGGAGATGGAGGGACGAGCTCGATGTTTTCCTGACGGACTGGGCAAACATAGCCCAGGATCGCGAAGTGTGGAAGGAATGGGGGGAGGCTTTTGCCCAGCAGTGGAAACCGGAGGGCTTATAATAACAATAATAATAAATTATATAAAAAAAGAATACCTAGGTACCTACTAGGTACAGAATACGAAACACCAAACTCGGTCTTCAGGTAGGTACAGTCTGCATTGTGTCCAAGGCTATGCCAAACACGTGACTGGCTGGCCTGAATGAGAATGGGGCACGCGCCACGCGCACAAAGCCATCGATCAACCAAGGTCAGAGCAGTGTTGCCAGATGAGCCAATTGAAAAAGCGGAAGTTGTGCTTCAAAAACGCGGAATTTCAACACAAAAAGCGGAATTTCGTGTTTCATATAAATATACCAACTTAAAAAAAGAAGGTTCTCAATTCGTCTCTCTTTCTTTCTCTCTCAATTTAGGTTTGTTGCCTCATAACTTTACTCGATGGACCAATTTTGATGATTTTTAATCGCAAGCAAATTCCTTGGAAAATGCTACACAGCACAGACAGAGAAGTCTTTAAGAGAACCCTGGCCTGGGAACCAAGGTTCTCTCGCTTGCTCGCGGCGGACGAATACAGACTAGCTAGATAGGAAAAGGAAGGAAATGCTCCACATGGAAGTATTTATTTATTGGAACCAAGGACCGCCAAAAAAGGGGTTGTTCTTGTGATTCGAAAAGCGGATCCTTGTAAGATAAAAGCGGAAGGTGGATTCTTTGTGAAAAAGGCGGAGAAAAAGCGGAAAGCAGAGCATCTGGCAACACACTGGGTCAGAGGGCTAGGGCTAGCATGAGTTTAGTGCTACGACGATCGTAAAGATCATTAACCTGAGATTTCACCACACCAAAGAATTAATTTGAATAGCGGGGGGAGACAAATCTCTGCCCGCATATCTTATTTATCGTATGACACAATAATATAATAGGCGAAACAAAAATTTTATAGTATTAGAACTAAAAAAACAAAATTAATTAATTCTTCTAAACAATACAAACCATTATTCCAAAATTAAAAAAGAAAGTGACCAAATAACTAATACTAAACTAATAGTTACAATTATTTACAAAATATACAAAATACATATGAAACAGTTGAGCTATCTGCAGACCGTTGCAAACGATCTATAGATAGCTCAACTGATCCAAATCAGTGCCAGTCGGAAGCGTACCCAAGATACTGGCTGCATTGCCACGCTGAATGGCAATGCTGATACGCTGAGCCAGATACTCACCAGCCCTCGGGTCACGCGTCGCGTCGATAAATACTAAACTAGCTAATGAATTAGTGATGTGCGATTGTGTGCGATAGTAACGATGATATCCGGAATAGTGCGGAAACAAATTACACATACCTACCTACCTAGTAGATAGAATACCTTTGATGACATTTACTACGTTTATTTGGTGATTTGAATGTATTGAATTCTATTTTAACCTGTCCTGTACCTATTATTATATTATTAAAAATAATTAATCAATAATATTTGTGCCTAATGCCTAGGTATACATACGACATACTGAGGTAGGTTGGTACAGTTAAAATATATTGTTTTGGATTGTAGGTCCAGTTTTATGTTGATAAACAAAGTAGGTATTACCTACTTACCCACACATTACAAAGATTTTATAATGTCCACTTATTATTTTGTAATTAATGGTATGTAATAAATAAATGACTCTATCACATTTCCATGGTCGGCAATGTGACAGCGACTTATCTGTTCAGTTGAACGGTAGAATTGCGAAAAATTGTAAAACAATAGATAGTAGATAACTAGGTATCTACAACTGAAAACGTGATATTTTTATTGGAACGAACGTGAAAAGCTTTTACTGTTGATCAAGATCGTCCTGAGCGATGCTCTCTCAAACAACTTGGACAAATCGATGTATTCTTGTTCGTATGATAATACCTATGTATATCGTACCTACCTACATATTCGACATCGTTAGGTAGTACCTATGCGATCTATGGAATTTGATTTTTCAACATGGAAAAATTGCTATTAGTCTTGAGAAAGAAAATCATGAAGCGAAATTCATAGGTAAAAGGATAAGTTGAAGATTATTTGAAAATAGATTTATATGAACAGGATTTCACAGATTATACCGATATAGGTACTTACCTAATATGCATGAGCTCATTTACATACACATTTAAAAACTAGGTATTAATATTTTAGGCGAAGTAAACTACGGTCACGGTCAAAATAGTATAATTTGAAAACACACATAAAAAAAGACGTTTTCAATAGTTAATGCGAGCCCGGGTTTTCTTTGTAATCACGAGAGTTCTCAGTATGCTTATCCTTCAAAACCTTGCAAAACAGAAAACCAAAAACGAAAAGGAAAACCTCAAACTTGAGTTACTTAGTACCAACTTGCACTTAAAGTATTAAAGTTTGAATCAACCAACACAAAAGCTAGATAGGTATAAATAATTTTATACCTAGGTAAACTTGTTGTTATTTACGATACAATCCAAATCATTTTGTATTATTTTAGTTTGTTTTTTTTTTTGCTTATATTTTGTTTTGTGCTTTTAAATAAATATACAGGTAAGAAAATAAAATTAAACATTAAACTAATAATGAATTCGTTAAACCATATTTAAAATAAACCGAATTGGTTTACTAAAAACCATAAAAGTAACACTCACGAAAGCAGGCCAGAAAGTAAGGGGTCTGGTTTCCTTTCCTCCCTCGCGTAGGGAGTTAGAAGCACATTCATCACAATAATATGAATACAGAAAAATATTATTTCTCCTTTCGAAGGTAAAAAACACGTCCCGACCGGTAGCTCGGTTCGTAACCGACTGAACAGATTTGCACAAGTTGCTTGGATTGGCATGGAATGGAACACGAGACTGGACTCAAGCAAATGCGTAGTATAGCTGGGGTGACAATGGTTTCGATTAATTAGGAATTTGACTTGAGAGGTATGTTAAAGTTATCACTACAGTCGCTTTCTCTGTCCCTATGTCCCTATGTACGAGTATGCTTAAATCTTTAAAACTAAGTAACGAATTTTAATCCAGTTTTTTTTAATAGATAGAGTGATTCAAGATGAATGTATAATACATGCATGGTTATGTGCACCCGTGCGAAGCAGGGGCGCGCGGGCCGGGCGGGTCGCTAGTTTTATATAAACCAATCCTATGATAAATGGATTCAAGCAAGCGTGACATTACAGAAATCTTATTTTTAGATAATTATTAATTTTTAAGATACCTACTTAACAAACGGTACTAAACGGTACTAAATACTACCTACTTTTATGTCAATCTATTGGCAAAAGAGGACTTTCTTACGATAAATATTTTATCTTAATCCCGTGTCCAAATGTTACACGTGGAAAAGTTGGTTATCTAGATAAGATTCATACAATACCTAGGTACGTACTAATCTATATTAAGCCTAGCACGATAAAAAGCTATAAAAAGAATATTAGGTACGTTCAATATGGAAAGATTTAATCAAATATTTTTTTTATATAAATAAATAATAATAAATAATGCTGGACAATCCACACAGCACCATCTAGCCATAAAGTAAGCTACTCAAAGCTTGTGTTATGGGTACTAGATGACTGATATATTTAATACATTATACATATACTTACATAGATACTTAGTTTTTTTTATATTTTACATAAACACCGAGTTCAACGGATCAAATTTCTGCAGATCGTACACAAATTTGTTCCGAGGCGGGAATCGAACCCGCAACCTCTTGCGTCGCAGGCGGACTCTCGCCCGCTGCGCCACTGAAGTCATATGATACTCCGATCCCTCCGCGCCGCCAGAATCAGCCAGTCATTCGTAATTGGGTACGTATATTAAATGGCGACTGTTCCATGATATTCATAAATCATGGATGCATAACTCGCAGCACGTGTTTCGAGATATTTTGCCACGCGAATAAAATATATTTTTAATGGAGCAGAGATTGCGTAGAATGTCAATAGTACACGGGAAAAACTTATGTAGATACCTACTACTATTTATTTCTTCTGTGATACTAGTTAGGTACGATCTCAAGTTTTACTTTGTAAATCGAATCCTGAATTTAGACACATACTCGTATTATGTATGGTAGGTAGGTAACTACGACTGTAGGTACTTTAAAAATTGAGACAGCTTTTTTAACCTCTGTGATTTTCTGAGTAGGTAGGCACCTACCTACCTACCTGGCCAAGTATTTCACCCGGTTTCTGAAAGGCCGATCAACGCTAATCGGCTGTTAAGTCACTTGCTATTACAGCTTTTAATTCAAGTTAGATAGAGTTAGCAAGTGACTTGACAGCCGATTAGTGTTGATCGGCCTTTCAGAAACCGGGGGTAAGTATTAAAAATGCATAATAATGATTTTCATTAAATATACATTGGTGGGAGATTACCGTAGACTGGGATGAATGGAGGGAGATCTTTGCTCAGCAGTGGGACTCAATATGTACACCTACCTATGGCCCAACCTAAATACAAAAACTGAAATATTATATAAACCTACCGTAAGTACATATTTCCTACTTTATTTAGTAAATAAATAAATAAATAAATAAACATTGGTGGAGTAAGATTTGTGATTTTACTTGAATTTACTTATCACTTAAATTAAACGTCCAAAAATGGAGAACTGGTAACAAATTATACCAGTTTCAAGAATCACCTATGGATAGCTAGGTAGGTACCTACCTTACATAGGTGTAAGAATAAATTTCCGTAGCGCGAACCACTACTACTACTACTATCCGCACATTTCGGTCGCACCGCACTTTGACCTCTCTGCCTTTGGCCGGCACTATGTCTATAACTTACCTACCTACCCACTACGAAATTTCCTAAACGTCCCTACCGTAGTACACCGAACTACCTACGTCATTCATATCGGACGACAGACGGAATAAAATGTTATCAAATTTTGACCTAGGTAGGTAAATTATAGGTAATTAGGTACTATAACCTACTGTACCTAGGTGCAGTCCCTTATCTACAGAAAACAATATCTAAACAATTGACTAGGTAGTACCTACCTACCTCTAGTCTACCTAAACCTCACGTAGGTACAGGACTTATCAATTAGGGAGGTACCTATAATCGGTCACGTCACGCAAAAAGAACGCCGGAAGGAGGGGGAGGGGGTGTGATGGCGCTAGTGCTTTGTATGGTGCAAACAAATCCCCCTACTGTTTTCCAGCGTTGTTTTTGGTTGACGCGACCTATACTATAGGTAAAATGTCATACCTGACTTGACCCGACCTAATTAGGTCTAAAATAACCTATCTTAATTAAAATAAAACTTTTTACCAAAAAATTAAACCGCCGAAAAAACTGAAAAGCAAAAATAAACCTTTTTTATTTAAACTTAACAATTAAGTTATTTAGGTATTTCTCCTAGTAAGTAAAATAAATACCTATCTATTTATTACTGACCTACCATCACACGGCCGTACCTACTATTAGTCGAGTCGAGGAGATGTAGAGCAGAGTGCAAGCGTGACGTCACGCACACGTGTTGGGGTCACGTGCTGGTACAGTAGAGTAGAGCGGGAAATGCTGGATCGATCGCATAAATACCTGTTTGGCCCACACAACACACAGGAGACAAACTGTCCTCGAACACTGTTTTTGTATTTTTCTGTTTATCTGTTTCTTTACTTTTACTGTTTGTTATTAATATCTGTTATGTTTTTTTTCTGTGTTCTCTGTGTTTTGTGTGTCAAATAAATGTTTCTTTCTTTCTTTCTAAATAAAGAGATAACCAACCACAGACGTGTAACCACCAACCAACTGTCTCGCCCGCCTTTCAATGCAAGGCTCAGCATACCTACATTAAATAAAATTGAATAATTATCACTACATAGTATAAAAAAAATTCGCTTTCTCTGTCCCTATATCCCTGTCCCTATGTATGCTTAAATCTTTAAAACTACGCAACGGGTTTTGATGCGGTTTTTTTAATAGATAGTGATTCAAGAGGAAGGTTTATTTGTATAATACATGCATGATAATTGTACACCCGTGCGAAGCAAAGGCGCGCGGGCGCCGCGCCGCTGCGCCGGGCGGGTTGCTAATGTATGTATAAAGTAAGCACATCCTACCCTTTAGTGTAATATTATAGCGTAAAATTTTTAGTTTTTTAAAAAATGCCTTTTATTTTTTTTTAATACCCAGAGGGGATTTTTTTTATTATTTTTCTGGTGACCCTTGTGACCACCCCTATCACCCCTCTTCCTAGTTACGTAACCTTTTGGGACACCCTGTATATAATATTGTTTATTGATTAGATATTTACCTACCTACCTACTTACTTAGGTACTATACCTTCAGGATATACCTAAAATATCCTCCTCGGAGACCAAGTTTGATCGTTTACAAATTAGGTATTACTGTAGGTAGGTAGGTACTATTTACTGAGTTTTTTTTAGACTATCATGGTTATGAACATATTTTTTTTACCACGATTATTTAGTTTCATTGTTTCCCGATATTTCGGCACAGTTGCATGCGCCATGATCACGGGTCGACTAAAGTTCACGCTAGAAAAAAAAAATGAACAAACCGCAGCAGATAAATCGGGAACAATGAAACTCACAATTAATGGTAAATGTCCCGTACTTAAGTAGGTACTTATAGAGTTTTCCGTATTGTCAGGCCGTTTGGGTCGATGTCATCAACTGAACCAAGTGTAGAAATAACAGATTATTTTTATCCGTCCTAAAATAACTTATCAAACCACGTTGACCAAAACACTCAATTTGAAAAGTTGGAAAGAAGTTAAAAACAGATGAAATCTGTTTCTAATTTGAGCAGTGAAGCCTAAATCAAGTTTAAAAAAACCTCAGCTATTTGTGGTCACAAAGGTATCTGTTAATAAACCGTGCACGAGTACCTGTCGGTACTTGTCTGTGACGTAGGTAGGTACGTTACCTACGTAACGCACGGGGAAAAGTCGGGCTCCGGCTGGACCGGCCGCCCGCCACGTTTTGCCACGTGCCCGGCCTACCTAGTCACGTTTCGCTCCACGAGAGACAACTTGCGCAAAATATACTACGTATACGTAACACGATTAGGCTTGCAAATGAATCTCGTCCTTAACTCACTAGCTATAGAGACCAATCACGCTAGGGAAGTGTCGTAAGCGAAGTTTTTCCAGAGGTTTGGACTGACGTTAGGGTCCTTCCACACGTGTGCGACAAGCGATTACCTACGCAAGCATGTCTTTGGAAGTTACAAAACAATCAAGGAGCCTCTTGAGGCGCACTTACAATCCTTTCACCACACTGTTTCGAAAGAAACTAGTGACACGAAAAGAAGAAGAAGAAGTAACAAAACAAACATCGGGCACGGTAACGGCGAACATTGTATCGGAAACCTTTCAAAGTTGTCGCTTGCACATTTTAACATTTTTAAAGATGTAGGGCTAGCTCTGGGCCAAACTAACAACGGAGTGGCGCCCGCAAGAACCGAGGCGTCGCGGCAGACCCAAAATGAGATGGCGTGATGAGCTCGATAAGTACCAGCCGCACCATATCACGGGACCGCACAGAGTGGAGGGAATGGGGGGAGGCCTTTGCCCAGCAGTGGGACATAGATGGCTAATAATAATAATAATAAAAAAGATGTAGGTACAATCACCGAACTTATTTATGAAAAAACGCAAACTAAACCAACCAAGTTGTGTTCCTACTAAAATTTTGCTCTACTGGCTTCAATCAATAAATACTTACCTATTAGTTTCCGTACTTTTTAAAAAGGAAAACTATTTTTTATAAAGTTTTTTATGGTGTAGGGCGTTTAGCTTCTTTTAGGAACTTGTTTTAATCTATGTATACCCACCTCCGCACCTACTTATCTTTCGATTACATATTTATTTTCGAGGTCAAGGTCGGTCAGAGCTGGGAAAATGTGCGTTTAGCTAAAAATAAATTGGAATACGCAGGTTAGGTATTTACTATGCGTACCTACCTAATTTTTTTCCGCACGATTCCGGATATCATCGTTACCTACTATCGCACATCACTAATTCGCCTTTTTTGTTGAAAGATGCGTCGCATCTCCTCCATGTCGGACAGTGTTGGTGAGGATGTTGGGCTCTCCTGCTACCAGTTACCTACTAACAAAGACAAGTAGGTAATTTGCATGTAGCGTAGCGACGCGTCCGCATTCCGGAAATTTTTACTGTTGCTGTTTAAGGTCTGACAACCCTACTCGAGGCAGGTTTGCAGGTAGGTATAGGCCATCCGTTGCGTTGTTCCGATTCCGAAAGATACCTACCTACATACGATTTCGAAAAGAGAGACGACGAAATTACAAACGTGACACATGAAATACCTAGGTACCTACCTAACTTTACAATGTAATGTGTTGTGGGGTGGGGAGATCGTCGCTACACCTACACACTTACAACGTACGTTTATACATATCGCGTATGTATGTGGGTGTAGTGTAACAGTGTAGTGCGTGTAGACCAAGGAATACCTACCTATAGATAAAACATCAAATTCCTTGGTGTAGACATCAGAAATCAGAAATAATTTATTGTATGACTGTAGTACAACTATTACCTATTAAACGTGAAAGTTTGTAAGCATGGATGGATGGATGGATGGCTGGATGGATGGATAGATGGATGTATGGATGGATGGATGTTTGTTACTCTTTCACGCCGGAACGGCTAAACGGATCTGGATGAAACTTGGCAAAGAGATGGGTTATAGTCCGGAATAAGTGAATAACACATGGGCTACTTTTTATCCCGTGAGAATACCGGGATTTAAACATGCCCGGGTGAAACCGCGGGGCGCAACTAAGTAGTACCGGAGTGCGCTTGTGTGTGTGCGGTCACGTTTCGCGCGGCGTGTGTACACACACATCGTGCTGCGTGCGACTCGTGTGCCCTCTCCGCGGCCGCGCGCCGAGTCACGTGTTATCGATGTTATTTTCGATACACTTTCCCCGCAAATCACAGTGTCACTGATGTTACGCGTCATTTTGCGATGCTATGCTATCTTTGATAACGTCCATCAACATTCGTCAGGTAAAAGGATAAACATGAAAAAAAAATTTGTTTAGGTAAATTAATTTTCCTCGACTAAAAGACCGAGGGCAAGGTTCTCAACTCGATAATATGTTTTTTTATATGATTGTTACGTAATTAATTTTATTACCCTATAGGTATAAAATAAAAATACATTTTTCCAAAAAGAGACCAACGTCTGATTAGGTAGGTAGGTACGTACGTACAATAGCGGAAACCATAACACAGATTATTTCCTATCAGACGAAACATGATCAAAGCGGCCAAGGATTGCCAAAGTCGTACCGAGTGAAGCCGTCTGCCACAACAAGAGTTGTAGATAAAATGATTGAAATGAAGGTCATGGCAGATAAATCAGTGAATGAATGTTGGAAAAAAATAGGTACCTACGAAATGTTGCAGAAGTTGTCTTTGGCGAAACGAAAGGGAAAGGAAGAATGGCTAGGGATTGTTGGTGGAGTGAAGATGTACCTACATACCTACCTACTTCAAAAGTGTTGTTCGAAAGAAAAGAAGAATGCGTTTAATGAATGGAAGAGCGTGGAAGACAGCAACATAAGTGTAGTAGGTAAAAGGGAAAATGATTAAGTACCTAGCTACCTATGTGTGAAGATTTTTATGCAGACGATGTTTGCCTTATGTCCGACAGTATAGGGCATCTCCAAAGTTATGTTGACGCCTTGCACCAATCTTGTCAACGATTTGGTCTAGTTATCAGTGCTTCCAAGACTCAAGTCATCAAACAACCACCGCGAGGCTGCCAAGCAGATCAGGCAACAGTAAATCTAGATGGCCAGCCGCTAGAGCAAGTTTTACATTTTAAATATTTAGGAAGTAATATCAGACACGACAACACTCTTGGTTCGGAGATAGGTACCATCACGTATTGCAAACGCTGCCGCCAATTTCGGACGACTCACTGATCGTGTCTGGAAGTCCCATGATCTCAAGCTAGAGACAAAGATTAACGTCTACAAGGCGCTTATCATACCAGTCCTATTATATGGAGCAGAGACATGGTGCCTCTACAAAACAGACATCAAGAAACTCGACACATAGGTACCATCTTAGATGCTTAAGATCTAGGTATCTTAAAGATCAAGTGGCAGCATACCCAACACTGAGGTCCTTCGTCGTTCTGGAATGTACGGCATGGAATCACTCCTCATGCAGCGACTGGTTTTCTTACGTTAAATTAATATAGGTAAGTAAATGCTGATAGATTCAAAACATGGGATGATGGCGTAGGTAGAAAACTCCGACCTAGGTAGGTAGGTAGGTGGTTGTCCTGATTCAGGACACAATAGTTATTATCCATAGGTATTATCCCACTCATGACTCCTGAAACTTATTGCAAAGCACCTAGGTACCTACCTACATAAGGTAGTGTAAGTAGATAAGTACACCTAAACAACACTTACGTTTCCATTATAGCAGTATGCTCGCTTTCATCCCAAAAATGGGTCGTTTCCACGTTCATTGTCATAAAACAAAACCACTATTGTCACAAAAACACAATTTGGTCGTCTTTCACTTTAAAGGTATCCCGGAATAGGTGCAGCACTGATAACTAGCAGTGGTAGGTACCTACTACCTGGCTAGTATTTAATTTAAGTCATCCTTGTACGCCATTTTATTATGTAAACAAATCCGTCGTGGAATGATAATACCTATCGTATTTATCAAATGAGAGCATGCAAGAGCACAGACCACGCGATCACCGACTGAGGTTCGCGACAATTCTGAGCAATTTTAATTTCATTTAGCAGCTAGCATGCCGGCGGCCTCTACACACAAGTACTAACTAACTATTATTTATACTAGTCATGTGATGTGATGTGGCGTCGCGAGGCGCGCGCGGTGGCTTTGCGCTTGGCGCGCGGCGGCGCGCGCGCCCGAGACGTTGCTTTGGCGCGTTGCGTTGGTTGTGTTGTGGACTTGTGGTTGACTTGATTGATAGTATTCAAAATTTTAAATTCCTTGGTTGACAGCGTGGTGCGTTCCATTATTTTTCATCGTGTCAAACGACGACGACGACTGACGACCTCTGTGGCGCAGCGGGCGAGAGTCCGCCTGCGACGCAAGAGGTTGCGGGTTCGATTCCCGCCTCGGAACAAATTTGTGTACGATCTGCAGAAATTTGTTCCGTTGGTCTGGGTGTTTTCTATGTATATAATAAAAAATATCTATCTATTTAAGTATATATGTATAATGTATTAAATATATCAGTCATCTAGTACCCATAACACAAGCTTTGAGTAGCTTACTTTGGGGCTAGATGGTGCTGTGTGGATTGTCCAGCATTATTTATTTATTATTTATTATTAATCTTTAAAACTACGCAACGGATTTTGATGCGGTTTTTTTTAATAGATAGATAGATTCAATAGGAAGGTTTATATGTATAATACATGTATAATACATGCATGATATAGTAGAAAAACAATGTGCACCCGTGCGAAGCAGGGGCGCGCGGGGCGGGTCGCTAGTTACAGATAAATGAGACTAAATAACGTACTTTCCTATGCATGTGACTATAAGTTCCTTGCAGGTATGTGACTTACCTACGTGTAGCTAGACTAGGGTTCCTACGTAAGGTTACACTAATTCTAATTCGTAGTAGGGCGTTGAGGTAGGGGAATAAGACTTGCACGGACGTCCGGCAATGGGGTGTATTGCTGCTAACACCACCCCAGCCAGCCAAACAGAAGGACCTTGGGTTGGTGGTAGCAATGTTCAAGCATCCCTGGTGGGTTCGGATGTTTACACTATTTAGACGACCAAACAAATAATAATAATAAAAAACCGAAAGAACTTCACTACCTACAACTGCGACTATTATGAAAAATGTTCAATTATTTAAATGTTTTCTTATTCTTAAGTACTTCCACTTTTTAAAAAATAACGCTCGCTGCGCTGGAGCTGTGCCGTTGTCATTGTATTCAAAGATGGAAAAAATAACAAAGTCTATGTATGAAATTGGAAAAACGGAACGCAACCAATATGATTGAGTCAGTAATTATTCAGTTGTCTTTGTCATGTCAAATCAACTGTCAGTCAGGTGACGACAACTGACGATTTTCGGAATCGGCCTATGAGTCGGAGGCGTTGAATAAATTTAGAATTTTCTCAAATATTGTGTGTTAATTCTGTGAAAATGATTGCTTTGATTAATCGCATCCTTGATTGGATCAAAAGCTTGTTCTGGAAGGAAGAAATGGAGCTCACACTGGTCGGACTGCAGTACTCTGGGAAAACAACTTTTGTTAACGTCATTGCCGTTAGTATTATCTGAAAACAATAATTTTGCATTGTTTGAGGTCGCTTACTAGATTTTTCTTATTCTAAGCTATGTAGCTATGTGCATGACCTGTGGGTAATCTTTGTCACTGTTTATGTAAACTTCTAGAATTAGGTACCTTCATGTTGTTAGTACATTCAGTGATATTCCTGTTGCCTAATGCCCTAGCAGTTAACGAAACGTCGGCACTTTGTGATTATATGCACGATTGTTTAAATTTTTAGAGCTGTGATTCAGCGGCGTAGGTATAATATTATAATGATGATAAAGACACTAAAATGAATAAGCAGCAACAGATTCTTGGTGATTGTGTTTCATAGACATTAAACTATGCTGGTGGTAAATAAGTTATATGTGTGTGTGTGTGTGTCTGAGCTGCTCAGGCAGTTATTGAGTAACTGTCAGCTGGATAAAAGAACCGAAGGCAGCTGCTGTTTCGACTGAGACATGTCTATCGGCCTCTGAGTGAGATAATAACATATCATAATCTGTGATTTGTGTGATTATATCAAATTTGGCTTATATCTTACTTACTATAATATAATTCATACCTACCTGATGCCTGATATATTTATGTACTAGTTCCGCCCTGCGGTTTCACCAGCACGTTTGAAATCCTGGTATTCTTATGGGATAAAAAGTAGCCTACCTATGTGCTATTCCAGACTATAATCAATCTCTCTGCCAAGTTTCATTCAGATCCATTCAGCTGTTCAGGAGTGAAAGAGTAATAAACATCCATCCATCCATATCTACTTACAAACTTCACGTTTATAATATTAGTACAGATGTAAAGAAGGAGTAACAAATAAGTCACCAACATCTATAAAAACTGTGCCTAATCAACAACTATTCTTATTTTAACCAATACTTCATAAGTGCTGCAAAATGTGGGTATGTGCCAAATGTAATGTTTGAACGTACCTATGACTACCTCCCTTAGATATGCTTAAAAAATCTTGAGGACAGTTAGGACTTGGTACATAGAGATCTGAGGGGATATCTAAGTACCTACTTTGCCTGGGAATCAAAGTCATGCAGGTGTTTCTGTTTACTTTATAAATAATTCTTCAATCAACATAAAGTACCTACTTATATTAAGTGTTATCATATCACTGATCCAATAAAACAGAAGGTATATTATTGTTCCATCCAGTCATAATTATTTTGTTGGGAAGGGGTCTTTATAAATAAATAATAAATATAGGTGGACTTTCCACACAGCAGTTACTAGCCCCAAACTAAGCCTAAGCTTGTGTTATGGGAACCAGATAGTTGATATACTACTTATATATATTTTTTTATAAATACATACTTATAATATTATATAACACCCAGACAAAGAACAAACATCTATGTTCGTCACACAAGGTTTGTTTACAGTGGGAATCGAACCCACAACCTACGGTGCAGAAGGCATAGCTACTACCAACTGAGCTATGTAGACTGTCTGTACTTTGGATGAAAATGTAATAAAAAGCTAAATTTTATAATGGGCTAAAAGTGAACAGAAGTGAAAAAACTTATCATGCTCTGTCTGATTTAAAAACTAGTGATACAGGGTTACTGTGGCCTTGTGACAAATGCCAAGTGGCTTTTTATCATCATTTGTGCAAAATATATGCTTCTATTCTACTCCAGCTGTATTTTCACTTTAAAATTTTTACACAAGTGAAAGTAATGACATAAAAGGGTTCTTTTTTTCCTACACTATTTTTCACACCTCTTTTTATACTGATTCGGAAATATGGCCATAAATTTAATTTGATGCAGATGTTAAAGAGCACACCTCATTATTTAGCCTCTGAGTCACCTTTTTACATATCATATTAATGCTGTGGCTGGATTATCAGGCTATGGTTATGTATTTATATTGTGTAAATGTTGTAGGGTACTTATCCTACTCCTACTATGTACTACTAAAATTTATAAACGCGAAAGTTTGTAAGTGTAGATGGATTTTGGTTGTTACTCTTTCACGCCGGAACGGCTGAACGGATCTGGATGAAACTTGGCAGAGGTATAGATTATAGCCTGGAATAGCACATATGCTACTTTTTATCCTGTGGGAATACCGGGATTTAAACTGCGCGGGTGAAACCGCGGTGCGCAACTAGTCTACAATATTTTTGAGCCTTTTCTCCATACTATGGGGTGTGAATTTTCAAGAATTACTAAGTTTAAAGAATGTCCGGTTCAAAAAATTCAAGAAGCAATCGCAGTTCGGTACCCATCTTAAGTGCCTAAAATAAATGGGGCCTTACTACAAAAAAATAGGCAAACGTTAAACACTGCCTAAACTTTGGACATCTCTTGCCATTGCGTAATGACAAACAGAGACAGCGCTAATTTTAGACACTGTTTAAAGTTAGACACCGTTTTGTAGTAAGGCCCATGATGTTTAACAACATCTTGATTTTTATCACCAGGCACGGTAGATATACCCTCAGATCTTGATACCAAGTACGACTTTCAGAATCTTTGAGGACGTCTAAAATTTTCCTATAATGCATTCCTTGTTGAAAGGATAATACCTATTGTTACAATTCTTGCATACCGCGTGACCAGGATATTTATAAATTTAAGATGGGTTTGGCAACGGTTTATATTTAACTTGATTGCACAAACAATCTTGAAAGTCGGGCTTCTTATTAAGTTTTGCAATACAGATACAGATACTTTATTGGTAAAAACAGATTACAAGTCATGGTGGAATTTTAAATAATATTACATTACCTACATACTAATATATGCAATATTAATTTACATTATTACTATATTATCAGCTGCATATAAATTCGCTGACCGAATAATATGCTTTTTCTACTAATAGCTTTTTTAACTTATTTTTGAAAATGCCGCAATACTCGAAACGCTTTTGTGAAACAATCCCGTGATACTCAAATTTATAAATAGGTATCAAAGAATAAACAACTAAATTTAAAAATAAAGTAGAAGAATGAAAGTCATGAAAGTTCTTACCTACGTCAACTTGCAAGAAGCTTTATTTAGACGAAAGGCACGAGGGAGGTACAGGATACACGTTGGCGTCACGGGTTGATGAAAATTTTTCCAACTTTACTTCACTATCACTACATAGTATAAAACAAAGTCGCTTTCACTGTCCCTATATCCCCATGTCCCTATGTATGCTTATATCTTGAAAACTACGCAACGGATTTTGATGCGGTTTTTTTTAATAGATAGAGTGACTCAAGAGGAAGGTTTATATGTATAATACATGCATGATATGTGCACCCGTGCGAAGCAGGGGCGCGCGGGCGGATCGCTAGTCTAAAAATAAACGAAGATGTTTTATTTTTTCTTTTTTTACTTTGTTAACAAGCATTATCTTCCCATTAGCCCACCGGATGATTAGTACCTACCGCTTAATCATCCGATAGGCTAATGGTTAATGATGATTAGTGGTAAGATTTATGGTAAAGTGACAATAAAATGACGTACCTACGCAGTATAAGTTACGAATTGTTTGGTTGATCATGAAATTTAAATGTACGTAATGTGTAATGTATGTAATGTGTGTTTTTATTTTAATGTAGGGGAGCCCAAGCGGGGATTTCGGGATTTACTAAAGCGCGTCAGATTAATATACAGGGCGATACCTTGTATCCGGTTAAGTACGTCCACCTAATATGAGACCCATATATAAGGCCGCACGTGAAGGATAAAGGATCACATTAGTAAAAAAAAAATGATCATTAGAAATTCTCGAGCGCGTCAGATTAAGGTAGGGTGAGTTAATTACATGCTAAAAAGTGTATATTCCACTAATCTGACAATTTGAGAGTGACATAAAGAAAGGGGAGGGCAGCAAAGTTGTAAAAAAAACGTCATCTGGACATTCTCGAGCGTAGCCAAATTTTTTTTTATTTTGAAGGGAATAATTCAAGGATAACGAAAAATATATAATCTGACGATTTCCGCAAGCCGAAATAAATAAATATAAATATTGGTGGACTTTCCACACAGCACTATCTACCCCCAAACTAAGCTTATGCCTGTAATATGGGAACCAGATAGCTGATATACTACTTATAATACTTTTTTTTTGTAAATACATACTTATAATATTATATAACACCCAGACAGAGAACAAACATTTATGTTCACCACACAAATGTTTGTTCACGGTGGGAATCGAACCCACGACCTACGGCGCAGAAGGCATAGCTACTACCAACTGAACTACGTAGGCTGTCTGAACATTAAAAAAATAAATAGCTTGTAGCTTTTATTTGGTTTCCAATTACATAAAAAGATAGGTAATTTATCCTATTTTATAATTCCGTCAAGAGCCGCGCACTTTTTTTATTCAAAACTAGATTTTTTTACCAAAATGTATCCTGATAATGGCCCGAAAAATCTGTCCATTGGACAACCAAAGAATAAATTTATAGATCCTTATATGTAATATATATGTAAAAGTTAAAACTGGAACTAACAATTCAGTTGTGTTGTTTAATTTAAAAATTAATTTGACAGTTAAACATTTACTATTTTTGAATTATTTACAACTTTAATGTCTCTTGGACAACTTATTAACATATTTTTGGTAAAATATCCAATAAAAGCAACAAATCAAACATAGATTTACAAAAAACAATAGGATAGATTAATTATCCACTATAAAACATAGTTCGTGAATATTTGTAAGGCTTTTATTTTTTTTTACAGAATGATGTAGATTTCATTGAGCCTAACATCTGGGGACAACACGGTTGTCCAAGAGACATTTGACAGAATAAGAGACAGCACGTCTAGAACATAAAGATGAACCATATATATCTTAATCTGACGCGCTTGAGTATTTCAAAATGGCGATTTTTTTTTGCACATCATAATAATGGCCGCGAGTTTGCGTCAGATCGAAATCGTCAGATTATTGAATGAGAGCTTTTTTTTTGGTGCACTTAACACCCCCTAAGAAAACCTGACGCGCTCGATTATTTTTTTTTCATTTTTAACCCTTACGTACAACCACCCCCATCATGCAAATGATCAGATTAACATACGTACATTATTAAAAATACGTAGGACATTGATGCTATCAATATCTGACGCACTCGAGTATGTCCATGCAACAGTATTTTTTTACATATTTAAAAATCTATAGCCGCTTCCCCCACCGATGAAAGGTACATATTATACTAGCTGAACCCGCGGCTTTGCTCGCGCCAAGGAATTCAAAGTTTCATACAAACTTTCATCCCCTATTTCATCCCCTTGGGGGTAGAATTGATCAAAATCCTTTCTTAGCGGATGCCTACGTCATAACATCTACCTGCATGCCAAATTTCAGCCCGATCCGTCCAGTGGTTTGGGCTGTGCGTTGATAGATTACTATGTCAGTCAGTCAGTCACCTTTGAGTTATATATATTTAGACATAACACTTTTTTCATCTTATCATCTAAGCTTTGCAACCTAATAGGTCTCTATGACGCTCGAGTAAATCCCCATTTAGCATCGTGGGCTCCCCTACTACTAGCTTTTCACTATTAATTTAGGGGCTGGACTGGATTTAATCCGTGTTCGATAAAAGTACAGACAAAGTTTGCCTATTATCTGAATTATTGCTGTTTTAGTCAGTTTTATTTGTTATGCAATCCTATTGGTTTATTTTTCCATTATTTCACCGCCGCCTCGTTCCGCGACTATGGACAGACAGCCTAAAAGACAAAGCTCACATTTAGTAAAAAAAATAACTCGAGATGGAAAAGTTCTTATGTGTCCATCATCATCAAACTGTATAAGTCCACTGTTGGATAAAGACCTCCCTATTATTTCCTGCCTACCTAGTATGTAATGTAGGTAAATATTTTTTGTGACTTGAGTTGGTAAGTAGGTAGGAATAATATTTGATTCTTGGAGTACACGCGGACTATATACCCATCTAAAACCCATGTTTTATTAATATACTGTTAATAATACCAGGATATTAATAAAACATGGGTTTTGCAAATGTTTATATTTAACTTTATTTCTCTACGGTCTACGGGCTTCTTATAAACTTTTCCAATACAGGAAAATTTTTTTACGAAACAAATCGCGTGATACTCAATTTATAAATACCAAAGAATAAAGCATGGAAAGGTAAAAATAAAGTTCAGGTTTATTTTTAATTACTCCAAACTCACCAAACAAACAAAAAGCTATATTTATACGAAACTTACAAAAGCTATATTTATACGAAAGGCACGAGGCAATATACAGGATGCCGAATTGCCAACACGGGTTGGGAAACATTTTCCAACTTTGGTTTTAAAAATAAACGCAAATGTTAGAGTTTTTGCAATGACATTTTATTTCGTACTATTATTGCCTGGCCGGATATACCGTGCACCCCTAATCACTGCCCTGTGTCTATCAATTTGAGATATTTATTTACTCCATTTTATAGCGGCTCAATGTAGCTCAAACAAGTATACTCTATACTTGTCGGCGTTGTAAGAGACGGCAACATCCTTATCGGTCTGCTAAGCTATTGGCGCGCTCAAAGACCATTATAAGGGTCTTATTTTGTTAATTCACCAGAACCTTCAACCTTTACAGCAACGAACGCCGCTTGACAGCTTATTAATTCCCCAATCGAGCCCTTATCAAAAATGTACTATACATATGGTTGATATAGAACTTTGTAATTTCAGTCTGGTCAATTCAGCGAAGACATGATCCCAACTGTGGGCTTCAATATGCGCAAGATCACAAAAGGAAACGTCACTATTAAGGTAATTATTCCATATTTGTTAGTTTTAAAGTTAGGTTGTAGATAAAAAAAGCCAGTGTGCATCTTGATGTGTCCATCCCAAATCTAATGTCTTGGGGTCTTACCTGCACATTTAAAGAATGTTTTTTTTGTCCAAAAATGTTGGTGTGTTGTCTTTGCACACATAGTAACATCAAATGAATGTGTCGATTAACAATGGGTTCACGCCTGGGGACCGCAGATTTTTTGTGGACCAGGGCTCATGGTAAAAAAAACTGCCTCCTTTTACTTATACTGGACTGTCTTCTGTGTGATTAGGAGCAATTGATAACGCATTCTCTTCAAAAGTGGCGGTTCGCGGGTTCGCATCTCACTTGGTTTACTAATGTTTGGACGGACCTCTGACTACCCCCTTACACGTTCTCGGAGAACCTTGAGTTTGTACTAATTTCTTGTTGTTTTGTTATAGGTTTGGGATATCGGAGGCCAGCCCAGGTTCCGGTCTATGTGGGAAAGATATTGTCGCGGTGTTAATGCTATCGTGTGAGTAGTATCTATCATTATTGATTGAGTGAGCGAAGTGGACGAAAATCTTACAATCAACTTGGGAGATTTGGCATTTTGTTATATGCATGTATGTTTGTCCGGCCATAACTATCAAACCATCTTGATCCGATCTGTAAGTGTAAGTTTCAATTTCATAAGTATCTACATACTTGAGAAATTTACTGGTAGTAAGTATATGAGTAAAATCGGAGGAGGGGTTATTAAGTTGTGGGGTTTTTTAAGGGGGCAGAAATAAAAAAAGTGACACAAAAATATCAAGTTACATGTCTTAATAAAGAGCTTTGAGACTTGATTTGGCAATTTTATATCTATTACAAGATTTATTTTCGGTAGCCATAGTAAATGTTCTTTTGTAGATACATGGTGGACGCCGCGGACCCGGACAAGATCGAGGCGTCCCGCAACGAGCTGCACAGCCTGCTGGAGAAGCAGCAGCTCACCGGCATCCCCGTGCTGGTGCTCGGCAACAAGCGCGACCTGCCGCACGCGCTCGACGAACACGGCCTCATCGAGCGCATGTGAGCCACTCTCTCCTGTCTGTTCACTAGACTTAGGCTGAGAACTCACGAAGCGGTTTTCACCCGTGCCGAATGGAGTTTCATTTTCAAAACGCACGAGACCGGAGTTTTGTGCGGTTACGCACGCACAAAAAGCCGCCGGTACAAGATGACTGCCGGTGCAGCGGGAGCCGCAAACAATCGCACACGCCGCGGGCGTAAAACGCGTCGTGATATGTGGTTTAATTTTTTACTTAAGAGTCCGGTGACAGCGGCTCGCAATTTCGAGGTGCGATTGGCTATTATTTCATTTTATTTCATTTTGGGGAGGTTGTTTGAAATAATAACTCTAAAGAAACACGCATAAATACTGTTCGAACACAAATAATACAATAATATAAGGGAAATGTGCTTGAGTCAGAAATCATTTTGGTATTAGGTAAATGTAAGACCAAACATACTAATACCAAAATGATTTCTGATTCGGGCATGTTTCCCTTATATTATTGTATTATTTGTGTTCGAACAGTATTTATGCGTGTTTCTCTAGAGTTATTTTTTCAAACAACCTCCCCGAAATGAAATAAAATGAAATAATAGCCAATCGCACTTCGAAATTGCGAGCCACTGTCACCGGAGCCTTAAATATCTGTATAAAGGCTGCGGGCCCGCAACCGCGGCGGGCACGGCTGAAAACCGCTTCGTGAGTTCTTAGCCTTAGTCTGACCGCCGCCGTGAAGTCGACCTTCCCGATGGTACGCGGGACGCGGGGGGCGGGGTGCGCTCGATCGCACAACAGAGCTCGCGCGGTCGTCGTGTGTTCGTTGTTGTGCACGCTGACTCTTTCGAAATAGTGCCAATGTGGCGGGACGCCCGGACGAGCACGGTCTTACTAACGCATGTGAGGCACTCTCTCCTGTCTGTTCACTTGTACTTAGCCTGACCGCCGTGAAGGCGTTGACAACACCTAACATTTCTCTCGCTCGCACGATTCGACATTTTGGAATATATAAAATCACAATGTCAAATTTTGAAAAATCGCAAACAAACATTTTGTGTGCTATCACATTGCGCATAGTTTGGTAAAAATTTCATTTTGTTTGATGCAAGTTTTCCTACTCAAAAGTTTGCTTGAGTACGAAAACTAGAAAAGCAAACTTTTAAGTAGGAAAACTTGTATCGATCAAAATGATTTTTTTTCTTAACTGTGCGCAATGTGATTGCACACAAAATGGTTGTTTGCGATTTTTCGAAAATGGGAAAAAAAACAGTTTCACGACTTTGATACCCCAGGCACGGTAGATATCCCTTCAGATCTCCCAGTACCAAGTAGATACTAATTCAAGATTCTTTGAGGATGCCTAAGGGGGGTAGTCAGAGGTACGTCCAAACATTACATTTGGCACATACATAAATGGGTTTTGTGATTTTATATCTTTCAACAAGTCAAAATGTGCGAGCGAGAGTCACATTAGCTCTTTTCTTCGTCTGAAGTCGACCTTCCCGATGGTACGAGGGACGCGGGGGGCGGGGTGCGCTCGACCGCACAACTCGCGCGGTCGTCGTGTGTTGTATACGTGTGTTCGCTGTTGTGCGCGTGTGCGCGCACGCGCACAACCCGCTGTCTCTTTCAAAATAGTGCCAGTCGTAAGACGCCCCGGACGAGCATGGTCTTACTAACGCATGTGAGGCACTCTCCCTTGAGCACGTATTTTAGTACGTGTGTGTGTAACTAGTTTTTGTCGGTTCTTCTAGGCTTGGTCCAAGAGATCCTTATGATTCGTTTATTGGTGTCAAGTCCAGCCCTCTTAGATGATAACAAAAATAGTAAAAGACCTTATTACAAAGCAATAAATTCCAAATTCCAGGAACCTCTCCGCGATCCAAGACCGTGAGATCTGCTGCTACTCCATCTCCTGCAAGGAAAAGGACAACATCGACATAACTCTCCAATGGCTGATCTCGCACAGTAAGTCGGGCAGTGCGCGCTAAACTGACCCTTATCACCAAGTCACAAGGTTCCCTTTACACAGGCGTAGTGCCCGCACCACTAAACTTGCGCTCGCGGGTGTAAACGTGACTTTGCTTCATGTACGTATTGTATAAACTACGCCTTATATTTTGTAGAACTTGCCCGATTAGCTCTGTTTAATTCGGTTTAGATTACAGACAACCGTCAGTTATGTTACCTCTACAAGAAATTGTAAAATGTCACTGAAAGTCAATAACTTTTACTCAAACTGAAATACGGCACCGATGTCTCTTTCTTTTATGAGTAGGTATACTTAGCTAATAAGGTTTTCTTTTTCTATCTACCAGCTTTGATGCGTGTGAGAAAGGGACAGAGAGCTTCCGAAAACCGAATCACAAATTCTATTACGTTCGGTATTTCATTAATGAATTTGAACCGTAATTGAACGAGATACTATTCATTTTTGATCTTAAATACGTACATTTCGGTTTGGCTTTAATTTCCCAATCGTACGTACTGCTAACACATTTGTTAGCAGTACGTTCGCGAGCGTGCGTGTTTGTAAGAGCATTCTCTTTGATAGGTATTTTAGCAAATTGATTCAGTGACAATTATTAAATAGATTCAGTGACTTTGCGAGAGTCCATTGGTAAATATTAAATGGACTAAATAAATATGTAGTACCTACTAATAAACCTATGAACATAACTATTAGCTGATACTAATCATAAATCTACATAATTTACCTATTGAATATTTTACCCGAAATTAGTATTTTAAGAAATTTTAAATCTCTCTTATTTTGTCTCAGCATTAATTTTTAGGTTTTTTTTAAAGAAAAACGCCTTTTCAAGTTAATATTATTTAGGTCCGAGCACAGTTCCAAATCGCTATTCAGTTTGTAAAGTTCTAAATGCGTATGCACGTGTTGAATATGTTGGGTCGAAAATGGTATTCATGAATCAGTAAAGAAACATGAGGATAGACTACACACAAAATTAGATGGTATATTCACCGTACAAGAGCTTAAAATTGCATGCACTTTGCATTTATCGACCACGACCTATTGCCAAAGACTACATGCTATTTTGAATCTTACCGCGACGTGCATAAAGTTTAATTATTACAGCATCAGTACCTTGTACTGGTTTAAGTCACGTGCACACTCGTGGGCGCTTTTTATACTAAGTTCGTCTAGAATAAAGTAGACGGCGCAAAACGTGTTACAAATAGGATTTAGATAAGGCTAAGGTCGCACTGTGATACAATCGTGCGGTTCGCTTTCGGATGGAAATGAGTGTCGATATTTATCTTACCCCTTGTGCTTATTCAAATCATTTAGAACGTTCTTTCATTACCTAGCCGCGTACTGACCAAGCGAGCAGCCTCGCGAGGCAGCCTCGGACATTTGCCGCAGTACGCATGCCGCGCGAGGCGGCCTCGGTCTGTAAGTTTTCTAATCCGAGGCTGCCTCGCGCGGCAAGGCCGAGCCACCGTGAGCATCGACGCTCAGTTTAACTTGAAGTCGAATAGAGACGCACAACTAACACGCAACGAATAAGCGAGGAAAACACTACCGTCTTGAGTGAGCGCGGCAAACGTACTGAGGCGCCTTTGAGCATCGACAAAAACCGACAACGCTCGGCTCGGGCCGCGGCACGCTCGGGCGAGGCAGCGCGTGCGTTTGCCTCGGGCGAGGCACGTCTTAACCGACCGAGGATTTGCCTCGCGAGGCTGCTCGCTTGGTCAGTACGCGGCTATTGTATATTAAAAGGAACAAAGGAGGAAGGACATAACTTAGGTCCACAACACAAACATGTCTATTTAATTCTATTCTAAATCATGAATGCGGTATGTGGTCGCTATCTCGCTCGCACAATTTAACATTTTTGAAGATATTAAATCACTGAATGTAGATAAGTAAAATCACAATCTGTTAAGATGTTGTCAATGGCATTACAAAGAATTATCGGAAATAAAATTTTGATCCAACTATACTTGACCGTGCGACGGATTGCGATTTTACTTATCTACATTCAGAGATATTATATCTTCAAAAATTTTCAATTGTGAAAGCTAGACAGCGGCGCGCTGTATGCTGCCCCTTAAAGTGCAAATAGACGATCGAACTTGGACTGTGTCGCACAATTCGATCGTCTATTTACACCTTTAGAATGAAAAATATAAGTTAGCCCGGCTACTATAAAAGTATACTGGATGGCGCTAACTTGTCAGTTATTACTACCTCTTGTAGTACGGGAAATTTTCCAGTCAAATAATTACTTTATAGATAAAATTGCATCGGAAAGATGACTTAGGCATTTGCACAAGATGAATGAATCTCACAAAACGGAATGTCAAATGGACCTTTTATTTGTTTATTTACTGTCAAGATGACTGTGACATAATAATATTATATTATGTCGTATATTATGACGACCTCTGTGGCGCAGCGGGCGAGAGCCTGCCTGCGACGCAAGAGGTTGCGGGTTCGATTTCCGCCTTGGATCAAATTTGTGTACGATCTGCAGAAATTTGTTCCGATGGTCTGGGTGTTTTCTATGTATAATAAAAAATATCTTTCTATGTAAGTATATAATGTATTAAATATATCAGTTATCTAGTACCCATAACACAAGCTATGAATAGCTTACTTTGGGGCTAGATAGTGCTGTGTGGATTGTCCAGCATTATTTATTTAATACTAGCGACCCGCCCGCGCGCCCCTGCTTCGCACGGGTGCTAATTGTTTTTCTACTATATCATGCATGTATTATACATATTAACCTTCCTCTTGAATCACTCTATCTATTACAAAAAACCGCATCAAAATCCGTTGCGTAGTTTAAAAAATTTAAGCATACATAGGGACATGGGGACATAGGGACAGAGAAAGCGACTTTGTTTTATACTATGTAGTGATAGTGATTTTTTTGGGTATGTGCCAAAAATGAGCAAACCGTTGTGGATGTCGACTGCTGGGAATCACTATAATGACTTTGTAAAATATAACTGATAAGTCGTGTCAATGTTAAGGTTGTATTATTTTGGGTATTTCACATTCATACCTACCAGTAAACAAACAAATAAAAGTTACTTCAGAAGTTTTGGCGCAGCAAAAATTTTAATGGAATTTGCTATGGCAATTTTTTAGCACCACCTATCGGTAATTTGGAACTATTTTGTTTTTCAATCTTGAAACAAACCCCTCATTCCATTCCAACATTCAACTTAGATAATTTAAAGTTAAACCTATTGGCACTGAAACTTAAATATATAATCTATTGTACTTGTTAAAATTTGGACAACTTCAAATCTAAATATTAGCGAGAAATAATAAGATAAACCATAAAGTAAAAAATTATTATTTTGGTTTTTTAGTTTAATACTGTTTAATTTTTGTTTCGCCTTTTATATTCTGTCATACGATCAATAAAATAAATTTTAAAATTTGGGCAACTGCAAATCTCTTTTCTAATTGGCTAATAAAACGGCGTCAGTCTATGCTAGCCAATGACGAACGATGAAAATCTATAATGCCAAAACACACGTTTGTAGAATGTATTTAATAGCCAATAGTCATGTCATTTTACGAACAAAACCCTACCTACTACGTCTTGTGAAGTGAGAATGAAAATATATTGTGCTATTTCGTCTGTAACTTATTAAGTTTTCACAAATATTAAGAGTGCCCTTATTCATAAACCCTTAGCGTTTTTACTCTAGTGAAGCTGTATTTAGCAGGGAGCAAACGGTGGACACTTTTTCTTGTGTCAGATACAAGCTGTCGATGAATATTTGATTTCTTTAGAACCAGTATGAATTCACCCACTCCCTCCGCATTCGTGTGTCCAGTTGCTTCCACTGGCATTCGAACACACACTGGCATTCATCGAAAAAGCGTTCGGTGTTGGTAACTGGACACTAAAAAAGTGTCTACGTTTGTGCAGCGTTTTAAAATTCTCAAATTCTAGGTTATGAAAAGAAATTTTTAAACGTGATAAAGAAATTATGAATAGGGGGTTTAGAGTTCATATTATATCACATTTAGAAGCAGAATAATTCAGGCATGCATATAGGTAATTATTTTGAGTAAAATAATCAACAACATGAATTTTCATTCGGAAATTATGCAAAGCTGTATTCTCTATTTTTGTGTAATGTGGGCACAGTATGACCAATTTTGTCAAAAGTTTGTTTAGGGCTCAGCTTATAAATTATTTTGGTCTGTCTATGTTCATTACAACAATTTGGTTGAGTTCACCTTTTCTATATGACCATTTATATTAAATAGACTAATAATAAATGTTTAGTTTAGTAAATCAACTGATCTAGCAGTGCAGAATAGTGCTAATATATTTTTCTTTTTAAATACTTTATTAATTTTTCTTTACTAGTATGTATTTAATTGAAACTTCTATATAAAATACGACGCTTGAAACCCTTCAGAGCAATGAATCTGGGTCACCAATATAAGCAATTCCTAACCAAGACTGCTAGCTTATTGAAATAATTATCTGATTTTATACTTGTATTTTGTATTCGACTCCTGTATCCGCGTAGATAGTGCAATCTATTAATGACGGCAAGGTATCACGTTCGCCGTATTTCTCAATAAAGTTCTCTCTCTTAGTTAGCTCGTCAATTACTAACACTTCAGCGTCGTAGTGTTTCACTCGTGCTACCGGAAACGAGTTTAACTGATCGTCGCAGCATCAGCAAGCGAATAAAGATCCGATCGCTCTTGTGTCGCTGATGACCACATGATGCCACCCAGTTCAGGCTGGCAACCCACTATCGGCTTTATAACAATTTTCGTATCATCTCTCTTGAATTTAATAGAAATCTAAATACAGAGTATTTCAATAAGTGAGTGCTCTTAGTTGGATGTTTCCAGTAACCCGGATTAACTGTTCTCAAGTATAGTTTTTACATTACTTGATATTACAATAGAACATATCAACGTTTATATATTTTTGGTTTTAAATAGCAAACATGACTTTTCGTACATTTTGGTATCTATATGATTTATCAAAAAGTTACTGTATTGTATTAGGTATGAAAACTTTAGAATACTTAGATTCCTTAATACATTTATATAGCGTTATATAATATAATAAATAAATAAACGTATATCTCATATTGTTAGATAAATATAAGTTAAATATTGCCTAGTGTGGGACTAATTTTGCTCAATGCGAATTACATTAATCTTGGTGCAACTGTATAATTAATAACTATAATTATTATATAAACCGCACTTTCCTTATTATATTATACAAGACTATTATTATTTTCTATGAAAACAAACTTTCAAAGTTTTTAAACAAATGCTGATAACAAATTGTTTGTAATATAATGTTTCCAATGGTTTCCGGAGTAAGTTTATTTTGTATGTCTACTCTTAAACCGAATAGTATGTAATACATCAGATTTTTTATTAAATACATTACCTATTATGTAGGTATTCGGATGTTTTGTCAATCAAAATCAGGCTCACAATTGGTGCGTTACTCGCTAGATTTAAATTTTGTTTGTGTCAATCAAAGCCGCCTCGAACTAGGGGACTTAAGATACTTGACGAACAAGGGCCTGATCACCAATGGCGTAAAGGTATCGATACAACACAATAAGGTCCGGTTTATGCCACAAGTTCGTGATCGCCCGGCCCGGCCCGGTACCCGAAGTCGGTTTTGTTCCACTATCGTCAGGCAGTTTTTGTATAGAGGCTCGATAAGCGCCTCTATCGGGCATGCTGAGAAATCACGAAAAGGCCCTCTGATCGATGAGCGAGTAATACCGCGGTCTTATGGCTCGTCGGTCAGGGCCTTAACTCAGACACGGATTCTGATCAGAGTATTTACGTCAGTCATGTCTTAACTCAAATAATCTGTTTGATCTGATTAACCCTGCAAATCATGATCTTAAAAACAGCACCTAAGTAAAAAAAAAATTAAGTGCCTGCACTGTTTTAAAACGACTGTGCATTTTGTGTAGAAAATTCAAATTATTTATGCGCTGTGTATTAGCGTTAGAGAGCATAAAAAATGATTTTATTATTTTGCTATATTTTATTTATTGCATTAGATTTTTATTTATTATAAGTATTTAAAATTATGTTATCTTAAAGTTGTTATAACATTGTGTTGTATGTAGCATTCCGATGTTAGATTTTATAAGTACTAAAATAGTTTAGTATGATCAAATATATTCGTATGACGTCAATCGCATACATTTTTGAGTGTTTCTGTATCTAAAAATCATAGTGAAAATGTATGGGATTGCCGCATAATATCATAATGTTATTGTGGTCTGTAAAAAAATTCCTAGACAATACATACGTATTTCAATCTCATGGAAAAAATCAATAGCGTATACCTACATGCCTTGTGTAGCCAACTTAAGTGTCACTTTCAAAGTGCTACAGCATTATTTTCGATCATCTCTTGTCTAAACTTTCACTTTCCACTGTAGAAATAAAATCTTTAAAAGCGATTGCGACTTAGCTAGATTCTTTGGTTGCTATAATTATAATTTGTATGTTGGGCCTTATAAGCAAGTCGATATGGTACCACCTAAATTGGTATAAAAAACAATTATTACTTACTTGTATGTACTAAATAAAAATATAATAGTCAATTTATTTTCTATTTATGTAACTTATGTTTAGGAGGAATCAAATCCGATAAGTCATATTTTTGTTTCAATAAAATCACAAGGATAATATTATTTGACTTTGATAATAAATTGATAGATAACTTCTTCAAAAATCTTTTATGTTTATTCAGTTGGTAGTTCGTTTGGTCTTAGGAGAAAAGTTCCACCATTTTAAAATCAGCCGCGCCGATAACAATTTATCATAACCCCATTTTATAGGTTTGTTTAATACTTTACTATATCTGAGGAAATATGCTATTATGCTATGCTATTCGTCGAATAAAAATATTTCCATCTATGTTTTTGACATATCTAAAGTTCTTAAGAGACTAGTTTGGTGCCCGCGGCTGAATTGAAATCATGATAGTACCGATACGCCGCTGTTTTTATCACACATTAGTAAGTCCAACTCCCTCGGTTTTCCCAGAGTTACGACAGGACGATCCTTCGAGATTGGTGTACATTTTCTTGAAAGGCCGGCAGTATCAACATCGCCTCTGGCGTTGCAGGTGTCTGGCCGAGGTTGACCACTTACCATCAGGTGGCATCTGACAGCTATAGCATCCAAAAAGAGATGGAAGATATTCTTATCTGACGGATAGCATCGGTCCGAGATAGTAGAACTGGCACATATATGTATTTGTATGTATAGATGTTGTATGTAAATAAGCATGTTGAGTTCAGTGCATTGTATTTCATGGAACATGTTATGTAATAAAGATTGATACGCTACTTGTATTTGCTCATTGACTTACCTCTAACCATTTTCCATACACACACAGTAGGGCATGAAGTGCACGCCACGGATAATACGGGTTTAATTATCTTAGAATGAAGTTATCCTTCATCTAAACAGCAACAACGGAAATCACACTAATGTTTTTTTTAACAATGCTAAATGTATTTTTGACAGTAAATAGTTTTAAGTTGTTAGGATTTAGTTTTATTATTTTCCTGTTATCAATCAAGCAATCAAATAAATCACTTGAGGTTCTGAAAGCTCGATCTAACGTAATCGGATGTCAAATCACTCGCCATATCAGATATTACATCGAACTAGATAGAGGTAGCAAGTGGTTTGACATCCGATTAGGTTTGATCGGGCTTTCAGAAATGGGCCGTAAGTTAATTTGACGGCAACCTAAGGCCTCACATTTTTAAAAAAATAGCATGCTTTACGTTTTTGTCTTTATCTTATTTCCTAATTTATTAAAAATGAAAACTGAGATTAGGTACAATATTTATTTATTTATAAAAAAATAATGTGAAGAACACATTTTTACGTATTCTTAATAAACATACATGTATACGTAAACCTATTTCATTTAACATTTCATATCAAACCTAAATACTAATTTATTTCATAATAATGTTGGTATTATGATCATAATAATATCATAAACCTTCAGTCATATTTAATTTTAGCGAACATAAAACTTCCAACTTTTCACATTTTAAATGCAACGTTTTAATACCTATACTTAAATCGATACGATTGTAATTCATTTAGGGTGAGTAATGCTATTTGCCAGATAAAATATTTGCATTTCCAGTTTACATAATTTGTAAGTTTATACATTTTGTAAGTATACTTAACTTTTAACAGTTACTGAAGAAAAGGGCCATAAAATAGACGGAAAAGTCATTCCCCTTGAGGTTGACAGTATCCCAAAAGATCATTCAAATACAAGCATAGGTTTAACTTGGTCAATAATCCCTCCGATATCCTTAGAGAGGAGATCTTTCTTGCCCATTTCAAGTCGCATCAGCCTGTCTTCGTAACCACTCATTCTATCCTCCAAATCCTTCACTCTTCGGTCCAACTGCTCCAGCTTTTCATCCGAAATACCTTTCCTCACAGAGTCTATCTCATCGTTCAGCGCTTTGACAGCCTCCGATATACTTATACTGGAGTATGTTTGTTCTGCAACTGAGACTTGCTTCGATACTCCTGAAACTCTTTGATGGCTTAGATAGACTTCGCTCTCCTTGAATGTTTGCATCTCGTCTGTTGTTAGCAATGCCGCGACCACTTTGTCACAATCGCTGATAGTCATAGCGTCCAGCACATTTTTCAATTTGTCAGCGTAAAGTTTTTGTAAGGTCGGCTTCAAGCCCTCTATTAGATTGTTGTCTTCGTGCCAGAAGTATGGAATACTTTTGTTGAGTAAAGCGTTGTGGAATTTTTCCAGCATGTGCTTGAAGCAAACGCTGATTTTGTTCTGCCAGAACGACTTGTCTTGGTTCTGCTGGATTTCCCAGAGGAAAAGGGTCTTTATGTAGTAACTGGCGATGCCTCGCATTTCCAGTCCGTCTCGGAGCTTCTTCATCTGGAATGTCACAACAGAAACGTTAAATGGAACACTTACATTCATTATTCTTATCCTTTCGTAACTTTACGAATCATTTTTTAAATATAGTATCGCCAAGAGATAATACACAAAACTTAATACTAGACACAAACAAAATAAACATCCTGACTCTCTCAATCACACAATTAAGTTCTTGTTATTTTTTATATTTATGAATTCCTATCATGGACACCAACGGTTAACGGAACCATGCAGTTTATTCGTCGCAAGTTTTTCCAGTTACGTTTCCAAAGAGTTAAAAATCTAGTGTATCATAAAAAGTCAACATGTTCAGTATGACAAGATGGATGCGGCTCGTTGGGGACTCCGTTAAAACGCACCAGTCGTATAGTCATCTTCAACTGTTGGTATCCCTTCATCATCTCTCGCTCGTAGTCTTGGAAGGAGAGTCGCCAGCAGCGGTTCTTGAGGGCGCCGTCTTTGATGCCCTTGTTAGGCTTCGGCACGACCAGCCAATCTCGGACCGGGCTCCCTTCTATTTTGATTTCCCTGAAATTCACACATACATAACGAAATAACTGGTACAACGCTGAACGACTTAGGTAGATCGATTAGTGGCAGACGACAAATGATCCAAAACGGCAACGAATTGTAACCCCTGGGATAGTAGGACCAGGCATACTGCGAAACACTTCTCTTAATAGGAGAAGTGTTAGGAGACTCCTATATTTATTATTATTTGCTTCGGTATACTTACACCTCGGAGAATTAGCAATTTGAAATGGCAATAAAAATACCAAATGCGCGTTTGGATTTTCCTACATCCAAACGCGCCTGTAGGGAAGTGATCTTTAGATCACGGGAAGTCATGCAGTGGATAAAAATCGTTATTTCCAGACATATTTCCACATGTCCAGCACTACACAGTTCTTCAAGCTGATTTACTTACTTGTAACCCTCAGGCCAGCGCGGATGTTGGAACCTAATAACCGGTACCAGATCGACGTCCAGGATGAAATGCTCATTGTCCTTGTCGTTCCTGATATGGAGAGTATAAGCCGGGCCGGACTCCTTGTATGTAACGAGATACACCGTCCCGTTCACGTTCACTTGACCTTTCAACTCGTTCAGGGCTTTTTGAACTATACTGTGCAGCCAATGTCTGGATAAGCACAAAATATAGTCTATTTTTTATATAGAATGTCACTGTTAGACTGCAGTCGTTATAATTTAATCGGTAAGCGAGGGTTTTATGTGCTAAGCTCGTTTCGTTATTTCTAATAGGTACCTAGGTACCACGACCACATGGGGAAAGGACATCCCTAGGTCGCCCCTTCAAGCCTGTAAAGCTCCCAGAAAACTTCTGCGCTCTTGGGAGGAGCTATTATAGGTAGGCAACAAGCTCACCCTTCAAGCCTAGTAATGGACCACCTTAGTCTTTATATACAGAAGAATACAAACAGGGTAAATATAAATCGAACAAAAAGAATAAATCTAGTGTGTTGCCAGTCGATCTCTACAGGATCCCTGTATCAAACTAACCTGAATTTATTTTGCAGAAAGTACTTATCGGCATCCCTCCATTCCCGCGTCACTTTATGACAGTTCTCCCAGCCGTGCTGCTTGTCAAGGTTGTCAAACGCGTTGCAGATCTTAAGCTTGACGAAGCCCGGCAGGTCATTTTCCACCATGATGCCGTTGACGCCTTCCTCGTAGCTGATTGGCAGTCGGATCACGATGTCCATATCGAACTCGTCCATTTTGGACACCTTAATGCCGTCATACACGCTTCCCGCGTAGAGTACCTAAAATATAATACCTAGTTGATCACAGAGAACCTGCTATCCTGGATAGAGAATTTAAAGTAGGTACTTAGGTAATACAATATTTTAGGTACCTACACAATTTTATGTTTTTACTGAATTTAGTGGTTTAAAAAACTATGTAGGTAGTGTACCTAATTTGGATGAATAGAAAAACTCCAGATGATTTTTCTTCTATGTCATAGTGTTTCCAAGATTAAAAATTAAATAGATTCACCTGGCTGCTGTATTTCAAGAAATAATTGCTTTGTTCTCCCATCTTCTGCTTGACTTGCTCGAAGACACTTTTGAACACCTCCTGTGCCCGTTTGAAGTCATCGTCTTTTATTGCTATGAATTGTTTGAAAACCTCCAACAGGTATACATCCAAATTCTTCTTCTTTGACATTTCGGTGTCACTAAAAATCATAGACAATGGTCATTGCTCATTTAAGAGAAAAAGATCTTTGTGAAGGGCTTGCCCAGGGAAGTACAACCACCACACCCTTTTCTGCCGCCAAGCAGCGTTGCTATGTTTTAGTTTGATGGGTGTGGTTACCGGTATAATAAATGAAGCTCAACATCTGTAGGTATGTCTTAAGTTGATGGACACAGGGCAGTGCATCCAAGGGCATGTTCCTATCGTGACTTACGAGGCAATGCTATGTTATAGGTGATGGTTACCACTTAGCATCAGGTGAGCCATCTGCTTGTCCCATCAGCTAGTTTAAAAAGTTTTTTGGGTTGGCTATAGCAATCCTTGTACCTGAGTTGAGGGTTGGGGATAGGGGGGATGCAAGTGGGGGTAGATGGCAAGTCTTCCCCTTGAGTCCTTTTTTCTAGGAAATGAAAAAAAATAATTTAATTTTTCAGGTAAGTTACTAGTTAGGTTAGGGTTTTTTTTTTATTTGAAGAAAATTGGTAGTAATATTTCATCTCTATGACAAAAAGACTCAAGGGAAGGAATTCTCATTAGGTTAGGGTTATTTTTTTTTTTTTTAAGTGAAGAAATTTGAAGAATTGTTTTTTTTCATTTCCTAGAAAAAAGAACTATAGGGAAAGACTTGCCATCTACCCCCACATGCATCCCCCCTATCCCCAACCCTCAACTCAGGTACCAGGGTAGCTACAGTTTAACCAGTTTTTTTTGCCTGTTCTAGGCCTGGTTGCATGGAACTGGCCTTATTCAGCTTTAAGATGTTTCTAAGTGATTCCTGTGATTCAATTCAAATAATACCATCTTAGTAGGTATCTATCGTATTAGATTAGTGGTGATCGCGCTTTCAGAAACCGGGGTTAGTAGGTGAAAGCCAGAAGCAAGTCCAAACATTGTTATTACTTTATTGACTACCACTTATATTTTCGTTCGCGTCGCATCACGAAATCTCAGTTCGGGGTGACGGGTGAACCACTAGTCGGTATAGGTACCTAGTTAGCCTAGCAACACTTGAAACTAGGTAGGTTAGGTCCCTACCTACCTACCTTCACAAAACCACTTGTGGTGATGATAGGTACCTACATCCCTAATCAATTTCATTTTAGGGACCCATACCCATACCTACCTAGTACCAATTTAAAATAAGCTAGGTTCAACTAGCTACTAGGTATGTAGGTACTTATCTCAGTACATCGTGTATAATCGATGGTACTTACCCAAGTTCTAAAATAGGTATACAAAGGTATCTACTCTGGTTGCGGTAAGTAGGTGTATACCTGCAGTAGAAATAGGTACAAGAAGGTGAATCCGTGTGAACCCATGTCGGGCCAGTAATTCAGATATTAAATTAAAATAAATTGACCTACCGCTCGCTTCAAGGACGACGCCGGAAAACTCGGAATTAAATTAGCAAACAAAACTCAACGAAACGAATGCAACAAGAATTTTAGCACACAACTCACATCTCACTCACACCCACCACACAAGCACACACACAAAGAAAGCCAACCAAAAAGAAAGATTAGCGCTACGCTACGATGACCAGTGTTGCTAATGAACATTTTTAGCCGGCTGTGTACATGAGGTCAAAAGCCGTGTTTATAAGGCAAATGACCAATATGGGCCGTGTCACTGCTTAAAAAAAAGGTACGTTTATGTTTAGGTTACGTTTAGAATCAGAAATCAGAATCAGAATCAGAAATAATTTATTGTATAACTGTAGTACAAAAAAAGATCTTATTCCTATGGTTAGGTATGTACAGTTTTAACAGTTTGTCCGTTTCAGACGTACAATAAAAAGGTATTTACATGTATCAATGTATCTACTACTTTAACTTTCATAGTATTCGTAATATTCGTTTAAGTTATAAAATGCATTTGAAACTAACCATTTTCTTAACTTATTTTTGAAAACATTTCCTTTAAGAGGTTTGATTGGATCTGGCAATTTATTATAAATTTTGATAGCTGTAACAAATGTACTTTTTTGAAACATGGTGTTATTTATCTGAGGTATACATATGTTATATTTATGTTTATTTCTTAGGGAATCGGCTCTAAAAGATTTTTTTTCAAAGAAATACTCAGTATTTTTCTTGACAAATAAACATATTTCCAAAATATAAATACAGGTAAGTGTGAGTAGATTTTCATTAACAAAAGTATTACGAAGAGATTCTATACTGTTCATATGATATATAGAACGCAAGCATCTTTTTTGCATAATAAAAGTCGTTTTTAAAATAACGTTTTTAATATAAGAAGCCTTTATAAATAGTGCCATTTGGGTAATATTTGCAAACTTTCTCTATTTGTTTGAAAAAAAAATTCAATCATTCAATTCATATTATTTTCTTAAAACTTCTTTAATGTACATTGAGGTTTAGGTGGAGGGTTCTGCAATCAGTTTTGCTGTTGTTAATTTTCGACATTAGAAGTGCCGGTTCCTGAGCTCCTGCCTTATTAGGGTGAGTAGGACAGCACTATTTATACGCGACGGTCAAATTGTTTTGCATTGGAATATACTCTTCATTACATACCAACCCGTAAATTGATTAATTACCGTAGAATTTGCAAAATGCCGTAGAATCTGCTACGGCCACAAGGATACCTACGGCCGCGCGGCCGCAGGCCGTGGATCTCGTGATTCTTTGGCCTGAAAGCCGTAGACGTAGAACACGACAATTGCCGTAGCATTGGCAACACTGAGTCGATGACACTGCGTCTGGACTTGTATTCAAATTCCTTGCGTCTGGAAAGTGAGTATTTCCCGAAGTATGTGTGAATATAAAAATTGCCAATATAAAAATGAACTGATAGGGTGTGTATAATACGCGGCATTTAAGTTGACCGCTGAGAAGTCGAAAATAAGGTAGGTATCCCTCGGCATCTTGGATGAAGTATAACAGTACTAGCTGTAAGTAAATAAATAAAATAAATAAATAAAAATAAATAAATAACAGTATTCTTCTTCTAAGCTCGGCATCTTTGTCTCATGAATTTGAAATTTTAAAATAAATGTGTTTTTTTAGTCTGTGTACAAAAAATATTTCTCTGGCAGGCAAATAGGTAATAGGCAGCTAATATGGGGCATCCCGCTGTGTGCCCGTTTAATTTAGGCTGGGCACACACAACTAGAGATGGGCGGGTGGGTAAAAATTGGAAGGGTAAAATATATATAAATATATATAAATATATAGTCTATACACCGTTTTTTCTACTATGTTATAAAAGGTAAACAAACAAATGTCACTGTCAAAATCAAATTGTGGTGCGGTGGCCACCCATTGGTCAGCTTTCCCCAGTAATAGTACCTATAAAACATATCTTTCATTTATTATCTTTGTGTAAATCCAAAGTATCAGAATAAAAATAAGCTAGAATGATACTTTTTTATCAGATAATCAGAATATTAAGATTAGATAATTAAAATCAGAATAAAACTAACAAATAAAAACATAAATGACCAATAAAAGATGTGAATTTTTACCCGGTATTAATTCAAAATGGGTAGGTAAAAATGGGTATAAACGGGTAAAAACCCAAAGTTCGGGTTTTTACCGGGTAAGCGCCCATCTCTACACACAACCATGGAGCTTGGCATCACTTCTTTAAATGGATGCACGGATGGACTGACTTCGTTCCGTGCGCCACCGTGCGCGTCCGAACTCCACGTTGCCTTTGAGAAATGTGGAGTTGGCAGTTGCATATAGACTTCCTACGTACACGGTACTTGGGGTACCTACGCTACGACCAATCATAAACATCACACTCTTTTGAATAAATATGTATTACTGAATCATCCTACTACTATTAATAAACGCGAAAGTTTGTGACTATAGATGGATGGATTTTTCTTACTCTTTCACGAAGCCGAAACGGCTGAACGGATCTGGATGGAACTTGGCAGAGATAGATTATATAGTCTGGAAAGCACATAATAATATGCTACTGGGATTTAAATGTGTTTTTTTTACCTAGTTTCTAGTATGGAGCAACGGCAGTCTATCAATAATTTTTACCGTTTTCAGCGATTTCGAATCAACCTCTATACCGTGTTTAAGATTAGTAGACTATGTAATTCCTTGGGAACACTGAACTCAAAACACTGAACTCAAATAAAAAATACAAGACACACAACAAAGCCACAACAATAACTACGTGACACACAACCAAAAAGAAAGAAAGACTCAGTGCTGCCAATGCTACAGCTTTTGCCGTGTTCTACGGCTTTCAGACCAAAGAATCACAAAATCAACGGCTTACGGCGCGGCCGCATCCTTTTGTGGCCGTAGCAGATTCTACGGCTTTTTGCAAATTCTATGGTTATTATTTAATTTACGGGTTGGTATGTATGAAGAGTTATTCCGATCCACGAAATTTGACCGTCGTCGTATAGTGCCGTCCCACTCACCCAAGTGTTGTTTGAGAGGAGTTCGAGAGGAACGGGTCATAAAATATCGAAAAGTAACAACATCAAAAATGATTGCAGAGAACTCACCACCTAAACCTCAATTTACCTTCCAAAAAATTAAGGACAAAAAAAAGATTGGAGAACTCATAAATATTTAGGTACTTAGGTAGGTATATGGTATTTTTTCAAACAAATAGAGATGCAAACATTACCCAAATGGCGCTGTTTTGAGGTTTTAATGTTAAAAACGTAACATAAAACAATTTTCCTTATTTTTAAGCAGTGACATGACCCACCTTTATATAATCCTTTTTCACGGTTTTTTCACTCATATACACGGCTGCCTAAAATTTTTCATTGGCAACACTGGAAAGACTACAAAGAGGGACTTTTTAGAGCGAGCGTGTTCTGTGATAAACAGTAAAGTAAAGTGATTAATTACATGCTGATAAACAGATTAAAACAGCTAGAGATATTCCTTGGTATAAAAGTAAAACATAGTAGATTAGCATCGTCACAGGATTTGAGAATTGAGAGGATGCGGTTGTCTGTCCGTTCACTTTGACTAGTTTGTGAGTGCTACACATAAAAAGTAAAAATAGAAGATTATTCTGCTACCGACGACGACGGATACAGAAGCTGAACACACACACAGTGACGCTAATACCTATTTCAATGTCCTGAAATAGGAAGGAATCAACTTGGTCCTATTCAGTAGTAAGTACCTACCTATCTAAAGGTACGTACTCAAATCTAGGTTTAGGACCAACTGTAACCTACATCGCTAATTCCATAAAGTTAAATTGAAAAACGTAGTACCTACCTATATAACAAAAGGGTTAAACTATAGCTACCCTGGTACCTGAGTTGAGGGTTGGGGATAGGGGGAAAGCATGTGGGGGTAGATGGCAAGTCTTTCCCTATAGTTCTTTTTTCTAGGAAATGAAAAAAAAATTTCTTCAAATTTCTTCACTTAAAAAAAAAAAAAAAATAACCCTAACCTAATGAGAATTCCTTCCCTTGAGTCTTTTTGTCATAGAGATGAAATATTACTACCAATTTTCTTCATGTAAAAAAAAAAAACCCTAACCTAACTAGTAACTTACCTGAAAAATTAATTTTTTTTTTTCATTTCCTAGAAAAAAGGACACAAGGGGAAGACTTGGCATCTACCCCCACTTGCATCCCCCCTATCCCCAACCCTCAACTCAGGTACAAGGATTGCTATAGCCAACCCCAAAAGACCTCTAGGCTATATCATTGTTCTGTTTATTGTATTAGTCTATTTTTGTATTAAATTTTAGTTTTATCAAAATGAATCAAAATCCACGCAACAGAAGGAATGAGAATGAGAACCAAAACGAAGGTTGGTTTAGTGCGGGCACAGTCACCACTGCCGGCCTGGCAACTGCGGCCACGGTGGCCGGTGGAGCATTGTACTGGTTATTCAGTGGCTCTAAGAAGGAAGAGACACAGCAGACACAGCCACAGAGAAAACCACCTACCTCCAGTCCTGCACACAGTGAAGGTGGCAGCGGGAACTTCAGTTTGATCAATTTGTGGAACAACTTATCTTCTTCCAGCAGGTACTTGCAAAACATTTTTATTTTTATAAGTAACTGGCTGGTTACCCGCGACTTCGTCTGCGTACTTTTAATCTCTTCATCTCTTTTTTTCGCAATAAAATGTAGCCTATGTCCTTTCTCAGGGTCTAAAGATTGTCTGTGCCAAATTTCATCAAAATCGGTTGAGAGGTTTAAGCGGGAAAGCGTAACAGACAGACAGACAGACAGACAGAATTACTTTCGCATTTTTAATATTAGTAGGGATCACTGGAGGACATTTCACACCACCCCTTCTAATCGAACCCACACTAAGCAAAGCCACACTATGGAAGCCCGGAGGTTAATATTATCCTTTTTTAAAATAATAATAATAAACCTTTTTTATTTCCTTACTAGCTGGTACCCGCGACTTCATCTGCATACTTTTAATCTCTTCATCTCTTTTTTTCGCAATAAAAGGTAGCCTATGTTCTTTCTCAGGGTCTAAAGATTGTCTGTGCCAAATTTCATCAAAATTGGTTGAGAGGTTTAAGCGGGAAAGCGTAACAGACAGACAGACAGAGTTACTTTCGCATTTATAATATTAGTTGGGATTAAATAAGTCACATATTAACAACTAAAAAATAAATCACATATTAATAAACACAAAAAATTATACTGGTTTGATACATTTCAACTAATTCGAAAAATTTAAATTTTAAATACAATTAAATTTGATTAGGAAAAATAATATATGATAATTAATAAGGACCTCTCAATGAGTAAAGGCCTCCTCCATTTTGCTCCAAGCGTCTCTATCTTTTGCCTTATTCATCCAATCCTCGTCACCCTTTTTTAAAATACCTACTTATATTTATATTTATTATGCTAGGTGCGCCACGCGGTTTCATCCGCGCAGATTTAAATCCCGGTTATTCCACGATATAAAAGTAGCCTATGTGCTATTTATTCCAGAATATAATCTATCTCTCTGCCAAGTTTTATTCAAATCCGTTCAGCCGTTTTGGTGTGAAAGAGTAACAAACATCCATCCATCCATACATTCGCGTTTATAATAGTAGTAGAAAGGATTCTTCCTCTTGTAGAGGATCAAACCCGCAACCAACAACATAGACCACAGACCAACTACCTACCGAGCGATGAGACTAGTTGAATAAGCTGGTTCAACATGGCTTATTTGCAATTAATGATTTATTTCACAACAAAAAAAAACGGAAATTACCTACAATCATAACAAGTAGGTATAAATAACTCAAAAACTACTTGTTAGATCTGACTCAAATTTAATTTGGACTACACGGGAAGCAGTCAAATTGAGCCTCTTTGAAGTTGGTTAAAAAACAATTTCTGTATAAACAGATAATAATAAAAAGTACAAAATATTACATATTGTTAGTAATATCAAAACCACTAATTCTGATATTACCTACCCTGACAAAATCATCTTTCTGTTTCTTCTTCTTCTTTTATTTATGGCTGTTCAGTGGCCGCTAGGGGTTGCCACGAATTTGCCAATGTCGAGTATCTTTCTGTTTACATTTGCCAAAAGATAAAAGAAAATCTAATAGACATTAATTGTCATTTTCACAATTTTATCTCCTAGCAAACTTTTTACTTTTCATTTATTTTTCCCAGTATTTTAACAGATAGGGCTGAATAAAATAAAATATTGCTCACTGTTACATTCATTATTCATTGTAGGCACTCAATTTTGTGTAGGTGCTCAAAATTGACGTGCAAGTACTTATTGTGTCTGCCATTATTTGGTTTTCGATTTTGCATTAAGTTTTGTCTCTGGTGATCGGTATAGTGCAATGAACAATGATTTCAGTCAAGGCTGGCTATCAAAAAGTAATTCTAATGAATGTCATTGTTTGCTAGTTTGTTAGCACTACAATAATGATCAAGAAGCACTGATGAGCTGGATGAACTATAAATAAATAAATAATGCTGGACAATCCACACAGCACTATCTAGCCCCAAAGTAAGCTGCTCATACCTTGTGTTATGGGTACTACATAACTGATATATTTAATACATTAAATACTTACATAGATAGATATTTTTTTATCCCTATCCCTACTTAATATTATAAATGCGAAAGTAAGTCTGTCTGTCTGTTACGATTTCCCGCTTAAACCTCTCAACCGATTTTGATGAAATTTGGCACAGACAATCTTTAGACCCTGATAAAGGACATAGGCTACCTTTTATTGCGAAAAGTACGCAGATGAAGTCGCGGGTACCAGCTAGTTATACATATAAAACACCCAGACCAACGGAACAAATTTCTGCAGATCATACACAAATTTGTTCCAAGGCGGGAATCGAACCCGCAACCTCTTGCGTCGCAGGCAGGCTCTCGCCGGCTGCGTCACAGAGGTCGTCAAGAACTGATAACCGCTGGGAAATAAAGGTTCTCAAATGACGATCACAGATGGACCAACAACATTGTAAGGATAGCGGGAAGTCAGTGGATGGAGAGGGCTCAGAATTGCAGAATTGGAAATGTATAGCGGAGGCCTATGTACAGCAATGGACCTCTACACTGGTTGATGATGATGATGAAAATCACATTAATTTTTGGACTTGCCACTGACTACCTATTTCTTTGTATTTTGTATGTTTATATTCACAAATTATTTTTATTTATCTCCACGCACACAAGGACCCCTTCTAAATTTCTTGAGTCCATTTCATCCAACGGTTGTCTGGTAGAGATCGCTACTTAGCGATAAGGCCGCCCATTGTACTTTTAGTTTTAAGTTAGTTTTTTGTGGTATCCTTAAATTGTGTGCATTAAAGTATTTTCTATCTATCTATCTATGTACCTACTTAGTAGTAAACCCTGAGTCATTTCCAGAGGATTGTGTGTTTGATTTAAGATTTTCTCTGCTTTTAGATGAGATGGTACCTAATTATTATATGTATAATAGAGCCATGACAAATAATTTGTAGATAGTGAAACTTCTGATGCTGACTGTACAAAGGGGATATCTACCGTGCCAGGAGATAAGTCACGATTGTACTACATTCTTCATTCTCTTTCAGTGCTCCATACTACAATTCAGGGAAGGTAGGAACGAGGCCTCCACCAACCAACCCGCAAATAACCAATTTGAATGGCTTACTGGCTGACATCCATGTCAGGTTCATCCAACTGAGAGACGATGACTTCCAACTGCATTACAATGTGTTTGACAAGGTGTTCCAAGATCTGCATGCCAAGATGATGGAAGTTGACGCATACTATAGGAAATATAATAGCACGGTCAGTTAACTTTATTTTAATTTTTGAAATATATTAACACTTTTTTATTTTATTTTATGTAAAAGATAGACAAACGGGCTAACGGCCCACCTGATGGTAAGCGGTCACCATCGCCCATAGACAACAGTAACACCAGGAGCGGGTGAAACCGCGTGGCGCGACTAGTAATATAATAATAAAGAACGATAGCATTTGACTCCCATAGTGTAATAGCAACTTAAGGATCTAGTAGATATCTAAATTTAACATGTGGATCTAGTAGGTAGGTACCTATCTAAATTCCTTGTGATAGATGGCAAATTCCTTGGATGGATGGGAATCAAATGTCAAACTGAAAGCCATCTCAATACATTAGCGCAATCAGGTCTCAGCTCTGTAGAATGTCCATTCAATACCAGTATTTACTTGTAGCGTCAATTCGCGGGTAGTCACTACGACAACCTGCGGATAAAGAAGCCGGATGAGTTCGACATGGACATCGTGATCCGTCTGCCGCTGAACTTATCCGAGTCCGCGGTCGGACGCGACAGCGACATACAAATAGAGCCGCAGGCGGCTGGCTACGTGCATCTTAAGATGGGGGTCCAGTTCCAAAAGGTATGGAATAATATGTAAAGCTATTAGATTATAAACGTGAATGTTTGTAACTATGGATGGATGTATGTTTGTTACTCTTTCACGCCGGAACGGCTGAACGGATCTGGATGAAACTTTGCACAGAGATATATTATCACACCTCTGTGGCGCAGCGGGCGAGAGCCTGCCTGCGACGCTAGAGGTTGCGGGTTCGGTTCCCGCCTTGGGACAAATTTGTGTACGATCTGCAGAAATTTGTTCCGATGGTCTGGGTGTTTTCTATGTATAATAAAAAATATCTATCTATGTAAGTATATAATGTATTAAATATATCAATTATCTAGTACCCATAACACAAGCTTTGAATAGCTTGCTTTGGGGCTAGATAGTGCTGTGTGGATTGTCCAGCATTATTTATTTATTTATTTAGTTATTATAGTCAGGAATAACACATTGGCTACTTTTATCCCGCGGGAATACCAGGATTTAAAACTACGCGGGTAAAACCGCAGGGCGCTACTAGTATGACAATATTTTTGACTGCCCTTACCTGGGCGTTATTCATGACCAATCGAACCGCGTTTGCGTTTAGATCACGTTGTGACGTCACACGGTTTGGGGCAAGGTGTCTTCTATGTCACAGAGAATAATGCCCCAGTATGCTTCATCACAGGAGCGATCTCCTGTGATGAAGCATGCGCTTTGTTTGGCCAATGTATGGTACTTTGTGGCCGCGCCACGGCTCCAATTTCTTTATGAGTTAGTCCAAACAAAAATGTGCAAGAAACATTCTTAATTGTACCTACTCCCAGGAAAAAATATGTTCTTGCGTTAAAAAGATATTTAACAGATATTTAACAGATATTTAACGCCTGCAATGGATCCTCCTAATAATCTTTCGTGTAAGGGTGGCAGGCTGTATACGTCAACCAAAAAGAACGCTAGAAAACAGTCGAAGGGATGTGTGCGCGTACAAAATGCACGCTCCATCACACCCTCCTTCCGGCGTTCTTTTTGCGTGACGCGCACTATACCTACCTTTGTTCTCTAGCTGCCTATGAGAGACGGCGACGAATGGCAGAACAACAAGGAGGCCTACAAATGGATGGACGAGAGCAAATACCTGCTCCGTTCCAACTTCTTGGACTGGTGGAAGAGTGTCGTTAACAAGGGTAAGTCAGGCAGATATGCGAATCTGAGCCTTCTGAACTTTTGGAGCACGGGTGGTCAAGTGGGAGTGGTGGTCTCCCGATTCGCGGGTTCGAATTCAGGCGATATCAAGAGCTAATGCACCTCTCGCTCGCACGTTTCGACATGTTAAATTGATAAAATCTAGGTGACCGTGATTTGCACGGTTGTCCTAGCTCGATCGATTTATCGCCCCCGAAACAACCTGCATATCAAATTTCATGAAAATCGTTGTAGCCGTTTGCGAGATTCAGATTATTTTATACTAGTTGCGCCCCGCGGTTTCACCCGCGCAGATTTAAATCCCGGTATTCCCACGGGATAAAAAGTAGCCTATGTGTTATTCCAAACTAATGTATCTCTCTGCCGCATATACATAGCATATTATTATGTGCTTTCCAGACTATATAATCTATGCCAAGTTTCATTCAGATCCGTTCAGCCATTTCCGCGTGAAAGAGTAACAAACATCCATCCATCCATCCATCCATCCATCCATACTTACAAACTTTCACGTTTATAATATTAGTAGGATTTATTTATTTATTGATTCAGGAGGCTGGCAGAAAATGAAGGAGGCCTATACCCAGCAGTGGGTGACATCAAGCTGAAATGATGATGATGATAATGTTCTGATCTGCTCAGGGAGTGACATGCAACCTATTTTCCAGCTCTGAACAAGTTCCAACAGAAAGGCAACACTCCTATATTCTTCGTCGATGGAGTGGAGTACCAGATCTCCAAGTCAGAGTCCGGGCCCGCCATGACCCTCTTCATCCAGAACCGCCGGCGGGGGTTCAAGCTGGATGTGGACCTGGTGCCAGCCTTGAAGTTTCCGGAGAGTCGGTGGCCTATCACCAGCTATTACAGGTATCATTTGCTGTGCACAAACGGTGAAGGAAAACATCGGGATGAAACGCGGCTTAGTCGCTTTGAGGATGGGTTGTGCTGTGCTGAGCAACTAGCAAGCATACTCCAAAAATACAGTTCCAGACACTGTAGGATCGTAAATATGGGAAAACTGCATTAGAAAAAATTTGTATTTATTTCAAACATTAGACATCACACATCAAACATCACACACACTGTAGATACGAAAATGAATGAAGATGGAGATTTTAGACTCCTGTATCCGTATATAGGCTGTATATAGGCTTTTGTGTTTTCTTCTATCGAACCGAGTGTAGTAGTCACAGACTAGTAGGGATGCTTACGCATGTAGTAGTGTGCCAATATTTATTACTGTATTTCAATTCTTTGTTTTAAAATCTTGATTTATTTCCCGCTCAACAGACAGATTCCGCCGAAGTGTTGCAAGAACACGTGGATGGTGGTAGGCAAGCCCAACAAAGCTGCGCCGGCGCACGAGCAGGACCGCTCGTGGCGCATCGCGCTGCACAACCAGGAGCGAGAACTCATGCATGACTCCTACCATCTGCGGCAAGCGGTGCGGTTGGTGAGTAACCTACCTACCACTCCACTGCATAGGGCATCAAAACAATTAATCCTATCCTACTAAACGCGAAAGTTTGTAAGTATGGATGGATGTTTGTTACTCAATAACGCCAGAACGGCTGAACGGATCTGGATGAAAGTAGGCACAGAGATTATAGTCTGGAATAGCACATAGGCTACTTTTTATCCCGTGGCAATGCCGGGATTTAAAACTACGCGGGTAAACCCGCGGGGCGCTGCTTGTAGGTAATACGTGCCGAGATGCCAAGGACGATTTTTTTATTGACCACTAGTTGCGTCCCGCGGTTTTACCCGCGCAGATTTAAATCCCGGTATTCCCACGGGATAAAAAGTAGCCTATCTGTTATTCCAGACTATAATCTATCACTGCCAAGTTTCATCCAGATCCGTTTAGCCGTTCCAGCGTGAAAGAGTAACAAACATCCATCCATCCATTCATACTTAGATACTTTCGCGCTTATAAATATCTAGGATTATGAAGTATTTTTTCTAAACTCTTCCAGGTAAAAAAATTACGCGACGAGCAAGGCATGAAGAAAATCGCGAGCTACTACATCAAAACACTTTTCTTCTGGGAGATCATGGAGCAGAACAGCGAAGCATTTTGGCGTCAGAACCCGGCGTTTCTCTTCAAGCATATGGTGAAGAAACTGCACTTGGCGCTCGTAAATAAAAACATTCCGTACTTCTGGAACAAAAGGAACAATCTTATAGGCAACGTGGATGCCAGAATTCTCGCCGACTATGCAGCTAAATTGATACCTTTAATGCAAGTCCTTGAGAACCCTAACGGAGATAACTATAAATTGGTCGCGAAATACCTTCTGTCTAATGCAGAATACAGAACTTATGAGAAATATTTGAGACAGTAAGATTTGACGTTATAATAACATCAATAATAGCACGATGATGCCACGAAGTGCCAATTCTGTTTTTTTAATTTTCTAATACAGTACAATAAATATTGCCGTCCCTTTTTAACAGATTTAAACAACAAGGACGACTTTAATTTTAGAGCTGTCAGATAAGTTAATTTAGGAATGCAACAACATAATCGACACCAATAATATATATGTATGTTCCTAAGACATAATTATAATCTTAGTGATACTTATATGTAAGACTTTTAGAGTAAAATTCATAATGTTAATTGCCCATTCCACCATCTTTGGGCAACGCTATCTGCTAGATAAAAATCTTTGTTTTTAGAGTTTCTTTGCAAGTCTATGATAAAAAGTGGAATGGTGAAATTACATGAGGCTGCGTCTGTGCCGCTAAAGTTAATGGATGAGTGCATCGTACGGCACGATCTTAATCGTGCGGACTAGCGAAGCAATGCTTTGTTAGGTTACCACTTAACATCAGGTGGGACATCTGCCTGTTCCATCGAAAAAGAGATGAGACATTTTACCATAAACGTCACTTAGATGGTGAAAACGACTTTTGTAATGACATTATTATTTTTTAAAAGCTAGAGTTTATTTTTATTAATGTGTGCTACATTGCGTAATGCACGCACATAATACATAAGTATATAGTTTTACCTAGTATCTAAGGTTCAAATTTTAATTTTGTTGTCATGTTTTTAGTTTGGTCTACTTAGTAATAATAATATTCTGGAGCTATAATACTTACCTACGTACCTATGTAATGCGTAGTACGAACGGTCTATGTACTATTTGGGTAGGTACCGAATTACCTACTTATATTCTTAGCTAGGCTATTATAAGCGTACCTAAGTAGGTACCTAAAACTGTTTTATAATAAGACTGGAAAGCTAAATAAATATTTTTTGTTAAGAAACCTTTTTTACTTGACATGACGAGTGAAAGAAATAGTACCTATTGAATTGTGCCTCCTACATCTGCAGTCGATTAAAAAGATCAAGGGAGGAATACGTAGTTATTGTACCTATACTCTTTGGGAGGAATATGTGAAAAAGGTTTTATTAGAGTAAGTCAAATTCGGTCAACTTCAACATGAAGTTACTCGAAAAAAACCTGTCAACACAGATTTATAAGTATACCTGTCAATATTCTAAAAATAAACGTGATTCGTGTTTCAGGCAAAATTTCAGATAATATTAGAAGAATTATCAACGAAAATGACATTGGATAGGCAGGTAAAGTGATAAAAATCTGAAGTAGGTTATGTTTCAAATGATATAATCCAAGTGTGCCTACCTAAATAACGCTACGAGATTATAGCAGTAGGCTGTACTGCTTCTCAAATCTGTTAGTCTACATGCTTGTCCTGTAGAGAGGTGTTTCAACCTTGACACCTAGGTACCAACACCAACCTAAACATTATTTTTACCCTACCTCTAAGACCCGTTACGCACTAGCGGCTAGCCGCTTTTTCATTTATAGGCATGCAACTGCAACCGCTGGAGATTATACGCACAATTTCAACCGCGCTGGACCGCTCAAACAAACAGCCTAGGCGGCCCATCGCTAGTGCGTAAAGGCCTTATGTTTAGTGATATTCTACACCAGATAGATAGGTATGACAAAAATAAGCTTCACGACTTTGATCCCCAGGCACTGTAGCTATGAGAAACTCCAGTCAATATGAGTTATCGCGGAGGGAATGAAAAGTGGGTGCCGATTGCCGCAGGCGTGGTAATCGGCGCGGGCCTCTTAGCTCTCATCTATAACATGTTCTTCAGTAGCTCCCGGAAGTACATGAATACTCTTAATCAACAGCAGAACGTTCCCTACAAGTGTACCTGCCAAAAAGGGGGGAAGGACGCGGTAAGATATTTTGTTTCAAATGAGGGTAGTACAGTCATACCGTCTAGCTAGCAGGTATAAACACACATGTTGCCCATTTTAAAATGTTAAAAACGATTACTTAGAAGGTTATCGCATAACATTCTGAACAGAACAGTTTTAGGCATAATGGAGGCCTAATTTTCCAGGCTAATGATGATGATGATGTTTGTGAGATAGCATCTGCCTCTGTTCTCATGTGTTCTAGAGCTCTGTTCTCTAAAGATCTTAATCATTATGTGGGTTCTTTTTGTTGTGGTCTTTCGAAACCGTGGGGTAAAATAATTGTACCGAAGCAGGTAGTTAAGTCTAACTTAAAGGGCTCAAAAGAGTCTCCTTTCAAGCACTTGGAGTAAGTACCTAGGTAATTATATAAAATAAGAATGATAATCATTTATTGTAGGTATATTAAACCTTAGGTACCTACCTACCCAGCTATCAGCTTTTTAGCCAAAACTTTTGCTATTTTGCATCCTTATTTGCATCCCATCTTGCTAGCAGGTAATTTTTTTTATTTCAGTGTCAGCTCCATAGAGTCAAGAAATGACGATGAACTTCTTTCTGACAAAAAAATGTTTATGGGTAGAATTAACAAGGAATATAATACTCTCTGAGAATTAACCGCCAAAATTGAAGCAAAATTGTCACAAATATTCTGTCAAACATGAAAGCAAAATGAAGTGAGCCAAACGTGTTTAGTTAGGAAAATTCTTCGAAATATTTCTACGAAATGACAATAAAATGAGACCTCCATAAAACCTTGCAAGCAAAAACGGGCCGTATCCGACCATACCATGCCTAAGAAAGTGCAGGCAGCACCCAGATGCAAGGGTTCAAAAAAGTGTGATTGGTTAGTAAAATAGAAACCCTTAGCTAAAACAGGTTATTAATGTATAAGGGATTATGTATAGGTAAATAAATAAATAAAATAAATAAATAATGCTGGACAATCCACAAAATACCATCTTGCCCCAAAGTAAGCTACTCAAAGCTTGTTCCGAGGCGGAAATCGAAACCGCAACCTCTTGCGTCGCAGGCAGACTCTCGCCCGCTGCGCCACTGAGGTCGTCAACAGGTGCCCCCAAGTCACAAATTCTGAACCTGTAGGCTAGGTACCTATGCTCAATAACGCCAGAACAGCTAAATGGACCTTGAAGAAATTTGCCAGAGAGAGATTATAGTCTGGAATGACACATAGGCTACTTTTTATCTCGATAAAATGTATGGTTCCGTGGTATGGATTTGTTATAACTTTTCATAGAGCAAAGGATCGACATGATACGAATGAGTTGTTTGCTTTCAGTGCAAAAAAATTAGACAAGAAAGCTGGCGATAGCGCGCAGTCAGATACATCCTCTGAACCAGGTTTCTGTGATTTGTTCAGCAATTTTGGCAGCATGCTCGGACCCTGGATCCCTTACTTTGGGGGAACAGCGCTGGTCCTCATGCTACTAGGTAAGATACCTTCTGCTGCTGTTCGTCAAAGGCAATTTCATGAAAGAGCAAGAGGTCAAAGGCCTTAGAAACATTCCTGAAAAAATCCTATGATAAAGTTAAACTTCCCTAAAACGGATGAGTGATATTTACTGTTCACATATGTACCTAGCTCTAAAGAATTCCCATAATACAACTAACAAAATTAATAATCAACATCTAGAGTCACATTGACCTGGATTATCTTATGTAAGTAGGTATTGTTTTCAAAATAATGTCGCGCGCGGCGTCACCGAACTCGAAATAAATTATTATAAATCTAGTTGTACCTAATAAATATAGTTGTAATAATGTAGGTGGTAGAGGAAGACGGGGGAATGCCGATCACCTGAGAGAAAATGCTCTATTTGTTTTTTCATTTGTCGTTAGTTTTGAGGTTTAGAGACTGCCTGTTAAAGCGTCACAACCCTTACGCTGCAGTGTGCTCGCTGTGTTTCCAATAAGTTATTGGAGTGAGCGGTATTACCCGACACGATCGCCATTACCCCTGCTTCCCCTAGGTTATTTACCGAGATATTATCGGGTTTTGAAATAGACAGACCGATTTACCTAAATTGCAATGACACATAGGTACCTACATCGCGAAATATGTACCTAGGTAGGTACAGCGCTATCTATGCGTGTGCGACAATTGGTGGTGTTGGACGATAAGGCTAGTAACGACTTAAAAAATGTGGACCTAAACGCTCTGATCCAAGTGAATTATTGTACCTACATAGCTTTAGTTATCGCGCATCACAACTGAATTACAACAACGCAGTATTCCCCTATCCCTTGAGTTATTCGCTGGGTGGAGGATGGCGCAGGTGGTTAGCGCAGCAAGGAGAAGGTCGTGGGTTCAAATCCCACTCGGATGTAAAAAAAATCTTTGAGAACTTCCTCCGTTTTTGAAGTCGGTTAGAATAGTCACAAGGGTCATTGCACTAGCTTGTTTCCTAGGGTTCCTGACCAAGAACGTCGACAAAATGATAGATATGTTCGAAAGCAACTTCTGCGGCGATTCGTCGAAGGCAGCGGCGGGAAGCGAGCAGAACGACTCCTGCAGAGCTAACTGCGCCCTGCGGGTAAATATCAATAGAATTGTGAGTCAGAAATACTTTACCAACAATACTTACCAACTATCCGGCAGTGCATGGCTACCTATATTACCTATCTGTTATTTTTAAAATGATGACTTTTTTATACCAACTACCTATACTACAAAATGTGGTTATTGCCGAAGGTTACTTAACTTCTTAAGTACCCCCCTTATACTTCCTCGAAGAATCTTAAGTTAATACTTGGTACTAAGAGATCTGAGGGCATGATGGGCATGTCATGAGGAGGGATATATGTCATATTACGAGAATGTTAGACATGGATGTGATTGGTTTTAGAAAGAGAGGTAGGCCAAAGAAAAGATGGATGGACTGTGTGAAGGATGACATGAGTAAGAAAGGAGTGAGCACCGAGATGACGAATGGTAGAGGAGAGCGGAGGAGTAGAACCTGTTGTGCCGACCCCACTTAGCGTGGGATAAGGGCAGGACCGTACCTAGGGATCAAAGTCGTGAAGCTGTTTCAGTTTCTATTTTTTTATAATCTGCTATGGCACTCAGACCCGTCAAAGTTCAAGCAAGGTTCCTATTTCTTTTCTTCTTATCTAGATTGTAAAGTTGAAATAGTTCTTAATCCAGCTCACTTAAATAAAATTGATAAGCTTTTTGAAGATCCACCCTTAGCCATAATTGTTTTCTCTGTACTGTAACATAAATATATTTGCAAGCGGTACGCCTGTTCTTCTAGGCTTTGGTGGTGTGGAACTGACAATTAGATTTACCTAAGTTTAGACGTTTTATAGTGATCCTTGTGATTTTTTAATAAATACCTTTTGACTTTGACTTACGTATGGCAATATCCGGATAACGGAAATTTGTGTAAGTTCCACTACCATGCAGTGCCTCCCACTTCAGATGTATTTATTTGTTTCAGAAATGGCCCAATGGATGATAAGCAAATCAACAAAAAATAAACGATAAGTTTTGTGGCGGCAAAATAAATAAAATTTTGCGAATTCTATTGAACAGAAACAGTTTTACTAATAAATAAATTTTGCTTTGCAAATACTATTATTATTATATATTATTTGCAAATACCTGTTACAATTTTGTGGTTCTGTCGGAAGTACTACCTACCTAATAGAAAAGTAATTTTAATTGAAATTGTTTGGTGATCAATCAAATTGTTCATCTGATATGTGGTAACCATCACCTAATAAAAAGCATTTCCTCGGTAAAGCAATATAACACGGTTCAGCCAAATTGAATCACTTGGTTGAATGGAGCAGAAATGAGGAATGCATTGAATTGCATGATTCACTTTTATGTTTACAAGGTTCAATTTGGTTGCTTCATCCAAATTGAACAGCAGATGTGAACCATGTAGGTACAACGAAACAAGCGGTACTTGTTCAACAACAAAGTAAGTCATCCGGGGAAGTACTACCACCACGCCTTTTTCTGCCGCCAAGCAGCAACGCTGTGTTTCGGTTTGAAGAGTGTGGTCGCCGGTGTAATTACAGGCACATGAGGCTTAACATCCGTATGCCTCAAGTTGATGGACGCAGGGCAGTGCATCGTAGGGCACGTTCCTATTGTGCGTGACCTACGGGGCAATGTTTTGTTTATAGGTGATGGTTACCACTTAACATCAGGTGGGCCATCTGCTTGTTCCATCAGCTAATTGTATAAAAAAAAAAAAAAAAGTTGTTCCCTGTTATCTATAACCAGAAAAAGATAATAAAACAATCAAGTATAATATAACAACTTTATTTTCAACTACCATTATTCTAAATAGTTTCTTAGTTTATCTCGAATATAACTATAATTATACCGTTAGCAGAAACTAAACAATAGCTACATTATGTTCAATGTTTAGTCACAAAAGCTGCTTTATCGTATCAGTCTTCAGTGTCCAGTTAACAAAATCGCAGTACAGTACTCGCCTTAACAGAATGCACAATAGCTAGGTCGTTAGACAATGCTTGGCAACGTTCGACAATGACCACTAGGACGGACCATATTAACGCTATAAAATCGAAATCAACACAAATAAATAATTTATACGGACTTAATAAAAATGTGAAAATAAGTTTTTTTATTATTTTGTGACTCGCACAGACCATAATTATGTACTTTATGAAAACCCAATGCGTTTGTGTAAAAAGTAATGTAATATATTTTTTTTCCGTCGATCAAATATTTTATTTTGCAAGAATTTTACGTACTAGGTCTTCACAACGTTACGACTACTAATGCCGTGTAATTGAAATGGCTATAGGTAAACGGCGATGCAGATATAGATAATAGTATATTTGAAATGAGTATACGGCGAGTACTGTAATCTGCGTATTTGATTACAAAAGCAAATACATTCCGCCGCGCCGCGGTCACCATGGACGGACACATAATTGCTCGTAAATTTGTTTAACTCGCTCTCATCGCGTGTATAAGTTACTAGTTGCCAATAAATGACAATATAATTGTTATAGCTATACTAAGAAACGCTAACTATCATTTAATCTGTTGAATGTCTGAAACCACAAACAGTAGGAGTCGGGAAAAATAGTTTTTTCTAGGATCCTAGTTTTCCGGAGAATCTAAGCCTCTACGGAAATCGGTAGACGGCACCGAATAGAAATTTTGAGTGTACCTTGCTTATATTATATAATAGAAGTATAAATTTTAGATAAACCCTCGATTATTTATTGTTTATAACGATAGGATAACATTTAAACAAATATGGTGTACACATTTTTGAAGAGATTAGACAAAAGTATTCAATAAACACATCAACGTCTTTTAGCGTAGCTGTAGTACTACTTATACACTCTATGAGAAGGTTCTAAGAAGTCTTTATATCTACAAATGGGTGGCAAAGTGAATTTCAAATAAACGTGTTTTTTGGCACTGTTTGCTCATTCATCTATATATTTTAATCTAATTTTAATCTTGATGATATGAGGATCAAAAATATCGTACAATGGTACTCTGGATATACAATATAATGATTTAAATACAACGAAATGAGTATAATGATGGAGAATAAATACAAGTAATACTGTATTTACAAAAATATGTTAATATTTGTGATAAATAGTAAGGTTTTTTAAATAATATCGTTGATATTGTAACGTGAAATTTGCCACAGAAAATAATCATAAAACTGTCAGAATATAAACAATAGTATTGCCATCTCTTACAACGGGAAGGACAAACAGGGACGGCAAATTTTAAGCATAGTTTATCTATGCAGCGTTTATGAGAATGGGATAATGACAATGGCTCTCAAACAAATTACCACGTTACAATATTACATATATTAAGTAAAGTATTGATTATTTTATAGTTCAGTTTATATTTGACACATTAGATAATTGTACATTATGATTTTGTGGAGTAGGTTTCTGGAAATCGGACACACGTTTCCACTGTACACCTAAAAAACTTTGAAAATACAAAATGACATAACATATCGGGAATCGGGACCCATATGTTGGTAATCAATGAACCAGCTGAAGCGAAAGCTATAGCATTAAAAATAATCGCTGTTGTTGACATTGCTAATTGCTGTGTGTGATGGTGTCATAAATGTTTAATGATTTTTGTAGGTGCATCAATTTTGGATCATCTATAAGAAAATTTGTTTGACAAGCGACTGGTTTTACTGATATTGCCATAGCTACGGCTTGTTTTTAGAAAATAGCTCCACCGTTCAGATGTACCTACAAGCATGGCAAAATGGTTTGAAACGGAACTAATTTGACATGCGAGTGTGTCGCATAGGTGCGAGCAAGACAGCATGCGAGTGGTCGTCAAAAATGTATGGAAAGTGGCGCCCCCATGATATTCAAGACTATTTTGACAAACTATACGGCGGAGATTTATGGCAATATTGCAAAGAAATTAAATATTATTTTATAGTAAAATTTTATGGCCATGCCAAAGACAGTTTCGTACCTATAAGTTTTTCGTAAGTAGTTCGAAACGTTAATTTGCCGTCATGAGCGGGTCATCTAAAACGCTTTTAGCCCTTGGCCTTGTAGCAAAGTAATGCCGACGGAATTCAATACATCCAAAACGTGACATGTTTTTAAGAAAAAGTGACATGTCGTGTCATAATTTTATGAATAATAATTTATCAGGGACGAATTCAGCCCGTTTTTTGTCACACGAGTGATTTAAAAATAATTTGTAGGGATCACTAGGTAAATAAGAAAATATGATAAATTCTATGACTTGTCGATTTGAATAAGTAAATTTAAATATAGGTAGTGTAGAATATAAAATTATATATAACCTTTTCTAATCTAAAGAAGTTTTATAATAAGATCCGTACAAAACAGTTATCATAAGTACAAAATTATTATGACAGTAAAAGAACTTAGAAAAATAATTATTTACATCATAATTTATAACTGGCAAGTACTAATTTAATACTGTAATAAAATAAAATATAAATTAACCTTTCTATGGAACATAATTAAAGTAATTCTACACATTGCCTTCGTAAGTTAAACTGAGTTATAAAACAAAAGATTAATCTTAACGCATTTAGTTATAATTAGTAAAATAGCCAGTCCTTACTCCACTATTATAAAAAACCCTTCTTCGGCAGTTGGGTAATAAATGTACTCCGCATTTACATAGAAAGCTGGTTGCCAGTGGTCTATGTAAATGCAGTCTGTCGACGATTATAAACTAGGCCGATTATCGACCAATAACATTATATATTTCGTCTAAAGTACCTACAACCTTCAGTAATCTCAGATAACCATCTTCACTAAATTCACTAACCAATCAGAAATTGACTCGAGTCCGATTTCAACACTGGGACGATTTAAGAGTTACGTTAAACATTTAGGTACATTCAGGTACGGTATATGCGTACACGGTAAATTAGGCTATGTTGTGTAAATCGTCCTAGCGCGAAGAATCGTCTCGATCTTATGGTAAATCGCACGCCCGCATCGAGTCTCCTCGAAAATTCTACTAGATTCACATCTCGATGGTAGACAACATTTTGATACGATGGTAGACAAAAAGCGATCTAAAACAAACTAACGATCGATTGATTCAATGACTGATATTCGTTGTCTGAATTCTTGTTTCATACTGCATTCAATCTGCGTTCTACCATCGAGACTCCCCCGCACTATCCTCAATCAAAGTTCCATCGATACTTACAAAACTGCACCGCATCGATTGCAACACCAGAGCCGAGGGCAGGCAGCGGTTGAATCTATCTGTAATCGGCGGAGGTGCGACAGTGGCGCTACGTCTTCTTGTCGAACAAGGGCAGCTTGGAGCGCACGGCGCCCTCGCAGATGGTGAGGCGCGGGTGTTGCGGCGAGGCGCGATGCCGCACGTCGAGCCGGTAGCGCGACGCGCCGCGCGGGTACCGCTCGCACGTGAAGCCGGCGCCCTTGCGCTCGAAGTACTCCACGATGCGCGATATGAGTGCGGAGCGCGCGCGCCGCGGGCCGCGCTCGTCGCAGTACAGCGAGTCGGAGCCGGCGAGCGAGGCCGCGTCCGCGTCCGCGTCGTCCTCGCTGTCCGTGTACACGGAGGCGGCGCAGCAGCACCGCGCGAGGATGTGGCACGCGCCCGCGCCCGCGCCCGCGTCTGCGCAGTCCCTGTCGGCGCAGTCGTCGCCGCGCCCGCACAGGAACGGCGACGCGGCGCGCCCGTCGGCGGCGACGCCCGCGCTCGCCGCCTCCAGCGCGCGGTCGTACGCCGCGAGGCAGGCGCCGCACACGCGCACGCGCGCCTCGCCGCCCGCCTCGCCGCCCCCCGGCGGGGGCGACGCCGGGCTGAGCGCGCGCCGCCGCCACCAGCAGCGGTGGCAGCCCGCCAGCGAGCACGGGCACGCAGCGGCGGCGCGCGCCGGACACTCCTCCTCGTTCGCCACGGAGAATATGCCGCTCTCGCAGGACGCGCGGCGGGCTAACCTGTGAGCATGAGTAGCGGCGTGAGGCTCGCACTGGGTGGACTGGTAGACACCGCGTGTACAGTAGAGTCGCGCTAGGTACCTCGGCTGCGTGTCGAGGCTGGGTCGGCGCGACGGCGCCGGCGAGGCGGGCAGCGAGAGCGCGCGCTCGGCCGGCGAGGCGGGCTCGCACGGGTAGGCGCCGCCCTCCACTATCTTGTGCACGCCGCGGAACGTGTGCAGCGCCGAGCGCGGCCCCACCAGCGGCGCGGGGCCCGCGTGCGCGTCGCGCAACAACATTATGTGCGCCACTCTGCAACAACGCACATTACATTACATTGCTAGCTCACTCGCACCAACTACCAATATAACAATTACTGTAACAGTAATGTTACCGGTGTAGCCTCGCGAGACGCGGCGGCGGCGCGGCGCGCGCGGCCAGCACGCTGGCGGAGCCGCCCGTGCTGGCCGGCCGCGGCACTTCTCCGCCGCCGCACCACTCCAGCTCCGACAGCGAGCGCCGGTGTTGCACTGAACAAACAAAACTTATATCAATACAATACCACATTGGTGACCCCGATATTAAAAAGCAGAGTTCTGCAAGCAAAGTGGAATTGAAGCGACACAGTGCTTTCATCACGGCCCCTGATAACCTTGAAAGGCTGAGATTCACTAGCACAGTGGAAGAAAAGCTACATGAACCCAGTGTGTCAATCAGGGAAACTGCAAAATGTATCTAAATTTGTCTATTTTGCTTTTTCTCAAAAATCAAAAAACGATAATAACCTTGTAACCTTATATGTATAATTCATGCATGATATGTGCACCCGTGCGAAGCAGGGGCGCGCGGGCGGATCGCTAGTATTTTAATAAAGTGTAACATATGTAGGTAACGTACGTGTATCGTGTTCTAGTCGCCTCGGACTGCCCTCGCTGCGGTACCGCTGCGGGCGCGCGGCGTACAGTCCGGGACACGAGCGGGGACCCGACGACTCGCAGTCTTCGCTGCGAATGTACAACGCACTGTGAGCCGAGAGCTGACTATCATATATAGGCGAACGAGAATCATAACTCTCAAGAAAAAAATCGACTACAAATACACTGGAAAATCCTACACTATTACAATGGATAAAGGATGGATGGATGTTTGTTACTCTTACACGCTGGAACGGCTGAACGGATCTGGATGAAACTTGACAGAGAGATAGATTATAGTCTGGAATAGCACATAGGCTACTTTTATCCCGTGGGAAACTACTCGTCAGATCTGACACAAATTGGGAGCAAATGACAAGCACCAGCTTTCGATTAAAAAATGAATGATGAAAATCGGTCCACACAGTAAAAAGTTATGAGGTAACAAGCATAAAAAAATAGTCGAATTGAGAGTCTCCTTTTTTTGAAGTCGGTTAAAAAGGAAAGCTACGCTGGTATGAGCTGGTAACTTGAGTGTAATACGAGTTAGTAACCTAAGAAAAACAGCTTTGAATAACAGTAATTACTTAACTTTTATCGCTAGAGCAGCGGTGGTGTAGTGGCACAATTGACGGCTTTGCAAGAGACTACCCTCATAAATTCGGTCAGTGGCATACTTAGTTATATCTCTTTCTTACCTGTCGTAGGAGTTGTTAGGTGTGAGAGAGCCCCACGCAGCATCGTCAAGGCCCTCTTTCGCCTCCGCAAGCTTGTACACTATTTCGGGGAATAGCGGACGTGCTTTAGGCTCATACTGGAAAATAAACATGGAGTTGTTACAACATCATACTGAAAAAAATATATAGAGAAGTTACTTACTACTTTTATTTTGATATTTATATTTTTTTATCATACAGCTTATTAATTTTGAAATTATACACACAGGTAGTAAATAACAAATAAAGCTTAAGCATTCTTAGAAACGGTCATCAACATTACATATATCATTTCATTTGAGTTGGCACACATGTTTTTCTTTCTGTATCTATCAAGCCATTTATATTTCACGATTAAAAGATTCTGCTATGTATCTTTAGCAATTTTAGACAAACTTATACCAAAACACCCCGCGGTTTCAACCCGGTATAAATCCCGGTATTCCCACGGGATAAAAAGTAGCCTATGCGCTATTCCAGACCACAATCTAACTCTCTGCGAAGTTTCATCCAGATCCGTCCAGCCGTTTCGGCGTGAAAGAGTAACAAACATCCATCCATCCATACTTGTAGGACTTTCACCTATTCCATACACAATGACTGGATATAGATCCAAGAGACCATCTAGTGTATGTGGATTGGATTCCCATTGTTGTACACTCACGATGCAACAGTTGAATGCGAGCCTCAGGAACTCTGGCACTGTGTGCTCGTCGCATAGATCCACAAACGCCATGTAGTTGAGACCGAAGTTGTCCGTACGGGGTAGCACGTCCGGATCGGCATCCACCTGATATTATTTACCACTTTTATAGATAAGCATCGGTGGTTTAGCGGGAGTGAGCCAAACTTAGTGAGTAACCTTCTTGTCGTAAGGTGCGAATCTGCACCGATGGATTTCTCCCTTCAAAAATATGAATGTGAGCGATGCCAATACTCTCAAACGGTGAAGGAAAACATCGTGTATGAACGTAAAGTGGAACGAATAAATTACAGCTACATGAGGTTTTAACATCTGTATGCCTTATTTTGAGGGACGCAAAGTAGTGTATGGCACTGACTTGCCAGGTAATGCTTATAGATGATGATTACCACTTATCATCAGGTGGGCCATCTGCTCTTGTTCCATCAGCAAATAATATAAAAAACAGAGGCACATTTTGGTGTATTTTTTCTATATATAAGTACCTAATGATATATTTACATAGAATTAAGTTGTTTTCGGTTTTTTTTTGTGAAAAGGCTCAATGAACTTAATGCACTCACCCTGGCGATAAGTTGGCACAGTATGATCCCGTAGGAGAATATATCGGAGCGGTGGTCATACCACCGGCCGCGGAGACACTCGGGGGACATCCACCACGGCGAGCCCACTGATGGCAATCGGTAGCCGTTGCTGAAACCAACCAACGTTGTATTGTAGCTTACTTTAGGGCTAGATGGTGCTGTGTGGATTATACAGCATTATTTATTTATTATTGCTAGACATTATCACAAAGCGTTAAACTATAATGATTGTGCGACATAAGCACCTACTAGTATAGTGCGCGTCACGCAAAAAGAACGCCGGAAGGAGGGGGAAGGGGTGTGATGGCATGAGTATTTTGTTTGCGCAAACACATCCCCATCACTGTTTTTCAGCGGTCTTTTTGGTTGACGCGACCACCGATGTGCGTCAGTCTATATACATTTAAATAATATTTTTTGCTTTATCCTGTAAATTGACATTCATTCTATAAATCCTACTCAATATAATAATCCATCACGATACTTGTGGATACCAAATTAAATTAAGTTATAGTGAGGAACAATGGACGGTCTTATTGCTGAGAACAATCTCTTCCTGACGACCTTTGGACTGACAGGATTTAAAATGAGCGAACATGTCACACCTACTAATATAGACACTCGATTAGGGTTGAAATGGTTAGTTCATTTGAAACAGGTTTCTACATTAAGACATTAAAATCAAATAAAGTGTGTGTCAATTTAAAATCCGTTTCCACAAAATTCCGCAGGAGATCGAAAGTGTTTTGGTTGCATAAATGTAACACAAATTATTGTAATGAATTCAGCGATAAATCAGGCGAATTTATTTTACGACCCAGCTGATATTGATATCGTTACGTTGGTGACCAGTTTAATATAATATCATCTACTAGCGATCCGCCCGCGCGCCCCTGCTTCGCACGGGTGCACATATCATGCATGTATTATACATATAAACCTTTCCCTTGAATCACTCTATCTATTTAAAAAACCGCATCAAAATCCGTTGCGTAGTTTTAAAGATTTAAGCATACATAGGGACATAGGCATATAGAGACAGAGAAAGCGACTTTGTTTTATACTATGTAGTGATTTATCACCGCGTAACAAGACAATTTGTTAGCATAGATTATAATCGAATTATCAATTGCGTAAGCCTTGTGTAAAATTTGGTATTTCATCCTACTAATAATTATAGGCGAAATTTACGATTACTGTTTTAATCACCCCCTAGGCATTGAAACGATTTGAATGTGAAACTTAACCAGGATTAATAAAGTAGGCTACTGGAATCACGGAGTAGAAAAACATTGTTGTTACAACAACATACTACAATGCGAGCGAAGCCGCGGGCGACAGCTACTTTATAATATTCCAAGTACGTCGCTCTAAAACTCTATACAAGCGTATGTTTACCATATTTTTTTATAAAATTAAACCAATTAAAAAAGATTTCTAACGTAGTTTAAAGATAAAAGAGGCCACAATAAAGAAGAAAAATAAAAGAGCGCGAAAGAGGGTAGACCGTTTTGTCGGCCATTAACATTTAGTTTTACTCGTTTGGACTTTAGTCCCACCCGTGATCTTGGCGCATGCAAATGTGCCGAAATATTGCGAACCAATCAAACTCACAAATCATGTTAGATATCCAAATTTAAATAAAAAAAGAAGTTCAAACAATGATTAGATTATTAATACATAAAGACACTCACTTCGGATGTGGTATTTTGGCAGCCAGACCGAAGTCGGCGACGACGGCCATATAGTCACCGTCTGCGTATTTCCTCAACAATACATTCTGAAACGAAAACAATATCATATTCAATTCTTTGTTAAACAATGTTAAAAACTAATATATCGTAGAATAACAAGTTATTCACGTGTCTTGAATGTTGCTGCTTAAAGAGAAAAATAAGTATCAGTTATCAAATAACGGTAGAAACCAAGCCAATTTCGACGACCTTAGTGGCGCAGCGGGCGAGAGTCCGCCTGCGACGCAAGAGGCTTCGGGTTCGATTCCCGCCCCGCAACAAATTTGTGTACGATCTGCAGAAATTTGTTCCGTTGGTCTGGGTGTTTTCTATGTATAATAAAAAATATCTATCTAAGTAAGTATATAATATATTAAATATATCAGTTATCTAGTGCCTATAACACAAGCTTTGAGTAGCTTACTTTGATGCTAGATAGTGCTGTGTGGATTGTCCAGCATTATATATAAAAATTGTTACCGGTTCATCTATGCCTGGTCATATAGAACTACTACCTAGATTCGCCAAGCTTAAAGACATGATCCTTGTGATAAAATTCATTAGATGTCATATGATTTTGGCTAGTGACAGTCTTAAACCGTTATCTACGTGTTACTTTTGCACCCTGGTTCTATCTCGGTCTGCGGTTTGGCATTGTAGCGGCTGACGCTTGAACGGTTTCATAATCCAATTTACAGCGATAATTCACCCAGTTTAATACAGTTTAACAATTTATTAGATTGTAATAAGGTTAATGGATATTATTTTAGAGCCGATAGCCAATTTTTTAACACGCTTTGTTTCAAAATATAGTTAGGTACTTTCAATAGTTGGTTTTTTTTAAAGCTTATAAGAAGCGCTCGCTGTATTTTTAAGACGAAGACAAGAGTTAATGTGACTCTCGCTCGCACGTTTTGACTTGTTGAAAGATATAAAATCACTACACCCATTTTCGAAAAATCGCAGACAACCATTTTGTTGGCAATCACATTGCGCACAGTTTAGTAAAAAAATCATTTTGATCGATACAAGTTTTCCTCCTTAAAAGTTTGCTTTTCTAGTTTTCGTACTCAAGCAAACTTTTGAGTAGGAAAACTTGCATCAATAAAAATGAAATTTTTACCAAAATATGCGCAACGTCGCATGCCCACAAAATGGTTGTTTGCCATTTTTCAAAATTGGAATTTGTGATTTTATATAATTCAAAATGTCGAATCGTGCGAGCGAGAGAAATATTAGGTGTTGTCAACGCCTTAACATATTACTTGGCATATCTAAAGTACTTGCCAAAGAAATATCCATTACCATCACTAGCCTAAAGAAATACACTGCAAAGCATAGGCCTTCCCTAGGCATTTCCAGGAAGAACGGTTCTGAGTCCTCTTAATCCACCGATTTCCCGCGATCCTCGCAATGTCATCTCCTTCGGGTAGGAAGGCGTCTCACGCTTCGTCTTCCAGTTCGTGTTCGCCATTCGAGAACTTTCCGAGAAGTATATAAAACTGTATTACCTTAGCAGTAAGATCCCTATGGAAGACGCCAAGTGAGTGCAGGTACTTCATTCCATCTGCCACATCGGCTCCTAGAGAGATGCGCAGGGTTTGCGGCATGGGCGCCAGTGGATGGCCGAGGAGCAACTGCTCCAGGGACCCTCCCTCCATGTACTCCGTCAGCGCGTGAAGCTGACCCTCGTGAACGCACGCGCCCATGAAACTGGAATCATGAAAGAATAAACATTTCATTATCATTATCAGCTTCCTAGCTCTATTCTGCTGGACATTTGGTGGGGATTTCCTAATAATTTGTTAGGAAGGTTATGACTCATGACCGTATATGCCACAAACTACATAAAGCCAATTTCGGCTAGTTCCAAAGGATATAAAAGGGTCAGGAAGTAAAAGATTATGGTCAATCGAACACTTCCTTTGAAGTTTGAATGGAAAAAAATGGCGCAGAAACATAAAATGAAAAGAGAACTAGTTTAGCTAGCACTCAATGATAAACGATTGTGTAAAAGTTCTAAAGTTACAAAAACTTGATCCATCCACCTAGGAAGAATCGAGGGATATACTTCCTAGCATTAAATAAGTGGATAATATGGAATGCCAGTTACTAATAAAAACGTTTGCTGCTATTTATAACACAAAGAATCGAATACGTTCAATTCAATAAACACACTCATGTTAATTGTGTCTGGATAGTCGACGCGATACTTTTACGATAACAAGAAACTTAATTGACATTGTATCAATATAAATGTTCCGTGGTAAGAAAAGCTACAATGGGCTTTCTCGTATTGCATATTAGACATGGTAAATAGATTGAATTCCCTGTTTCTTCGAGGAAATACTTTAGCGACGTAATATGGAAACAGAATGCATTAACTGAATAGTGAAAGTGATTCATTTGTGGCAGAACAAATCTGAGAGCGAATAAAAAAACAATTTTAAATATACACGCTGTAGTAGGTATGTGGTATTTAAAGTCGAAGATATTAATACGTTTTTCGATGTATCGCGCCTGTGATTGAGAAGATGGTAATAGTAAAATAGCTATTTTCGTTGCACCGTTCAAGGCTTCTTTCGCTAATGTTTTTTATCTGATCATCAATTCTTAATTTTATTTGCTCATCAATTCCCACACAAATATCAAGGTCAATGCATTGAGGTGTATTATTTATTAGTAACTGATTGTGAAATTAAAATGAGAAGCGAAGATGTGCAGAATCTTGAATGTAATTTGTAAAATATTGTAGATGCCGCAATAATAATGACAATAGAAGATCCTTTCTTTAAATTTTTTTTAAAGGACACGGTTGTTATTGAATATTCTGATGAACATGTCGGTTAGACTTAACGTAAATTCTTTATTTAGATGGATCAAAGATCTAATCTAATAGGCTAGGCGATCAAAGATCTACTTAATCTAGTAGTGAATGCTGAGTGAAAAAGGAGCTCTGAATAAAATGTTCTAAGAATCATCGTGATATATAATTGATGTCCACAGTATTCATGTCACGATATTATCTTGAATGAAAAACTGACTAAGAATAATGACGGGTTTATCTCGACGACACGCACCGAGTCCGATGTCAAGGCATCAGCAATCAATGAAAATAGTCAATTAAATACTTCGCGTGCATCTAAAGTACGAGAACTCAATTATAATGAAATTCATTAATGGTGAGATAAACCTTAGTGAGCGAAAAAGTCTACTGCTTACTAGAGCGTTGGCTACAAATCATATAATCTTTAACTTTTATAATTGCTGCGACAAAAACAGCCGCCTGGAAACACTTCTTAGTGAACCGCAGCCCTAATGAATGAGGACCGAAGATGATAAGATAAACTCTGGCGTGAAGAATCGCAGAGATAAGTTTTTTTGATGAGACATTGGCGTCTGCCGCACCGTCTTATAACGAACCACATTAAAACAGGCATTATTTTCAGATGTGTTGCATAAACGTGGCCAATTAGCGTTCGCATTTATTTAGTTAGACCTTTAAATAACCTCTATCAGCTTCAAATGATTATCCTCATTTCAAGTCGTGAAACGTGTTCTTGAATTATAGATACATATTTAAAAAACGATCTATATTTTATGCTAAATAAACATCAATGCTAGCAGACGAAGAACAAAACATCTAAAACGCAGGTGCTCTAGCTAGATGAATGTGAAAAAGACGAAACATTTCTCAAAGAACAATCGCAATAACGCAAGCATTGTTTTTTATGTTCGAAGATAAGCAAGACGGAAATGAGCGAAATGGCAAGAGGGGACAGTGCCTATTGTTTGGTTCATCACATTTCGTAACGTATTACGCAAAATTTGAATCGCGTCAGGAAGCATCTAATAAATAACGTTATTATGAGAACTACAAAAGCTAGAGTTTAAAAAATTACGGGGTCACTTTGAAGAAGGAAGTGCTCTCACTTCCTACTACAAAATCTGTCCCACATCCCACAGCAATCACAATACACTTATTGTGATTTATAACAAGAAATTACACAAATGTAGATCTGATGCACCTTCTTCATTGCGGCTGCGGAAAACATGTTATAACATCAACCAGCACACAACAGTCAGATCCTATAGTCCTGCTGATCCCGCACTAGTGTTTTCTCTGAAGACCACAGCATACCATGAACAACAACTTGTAGAACAAATAAATACTTAGAGAACATGCTAGCATTTGTCTCAGTGCTGATAAATCTTACAGTACAGTAATGTATTAAAAAGCATAATTATTTATATGTAGTTTCAATAGAAACCATGCTCTTTCGGTTTATCTCGTAATCAAGTTGCGTGGTTTTGAATATATGGATGTGATTTCTATATAGCTTTCCGGCGCCACTTGTACAAAACAATTTCTTCAGAAAACACCTAGTTTATCTTTTCCGTGGATCACATCTGTTTTCTAATTAAATAACTAGTTTGGTTTACTATGTGCTGAGATCTAATATTTGTAGCGTTTCTATTGTTGATTCATTTCAATTGACTCAGTCAGAATTACTCCGACTATCAGATTCTAGTGACATTCTTGACTATTTTGCATAAATATTGCAAAAGTTTTGCTAATACATTTTTTATATTCCAAAAGCTTTACACCGCACCTAAGCATTTCAAAGTTGACATTTAGCCCTCGTGCCACATTCATTGATATTTTACGCTACTTCACATCCAAGATTTGAATGACGCAAGACCAAATACAATGTATGTAGCTCGGAAACCGGCTCCCAGTGTTTGGTCAACACAAACAGTCGAAACGTGAAACAATGGGTAAAATACACGTAGAAAACAGGTTACTGGTCTGTGACCTCCAAAGAAAAAAGTTACATGTTGAACAAACAAGGTGGTTCTAGGGGAGTATTATATTCAGATCACGGAATAATATTCATTAGATAACGAATATTACATAATACAATGATAAATGCCTATGCGAAAGCTCAATGCGAATTTTAGTAATCCTGCAAACGGGCGACCGCCTCGCAACACTAGCATTTTTCCCAAACTGACGTTTATGCCCATTCAATTATGTATCAGTTTTTTTTATATTCAGTCTTTATTTAAACGTAAAAAACAAGTAGACGGGCAGCGGCTACATCATTACTTGAAGTCGCATTTTAGGTCAAGTTTGTTTCGCTACTGAGTTTATGACTGAATTGTTGCAGTGAAACCTCTCGGTGATAAAAGATACTCTTAAGTAAAGATCGGTGTCAGTAAGCAGGCTCTGAGGGCGTAGTCGCCCCTAGCGGACACGACCGACTTTTCTTATTTTCATACAAAAACTGCGTGTAGTGTACACCATACACGCGTGTAATGTGTCAACCAAAACTGCGACTACGCCATCTGATATTCTGACTTTTATGTGAATGCGTTCAAAACAAAGGGAGAGGACGTCTGCTGACCGGTGACCCAAAGGTTCTTGCACGACAAACAAATAACGCCATATTTGCAATGTTTAATGATTTGTTGACCTTTATTTCTGTTTACATTTTACGGTATGATTCATTGGGTTGGGACATCCCATGATACTTGGACTGCGGCTCTTAGGCGTTTTGAAAGATTGCATTGTTTTCAAGATCAAGTAATATCGGCATTATCTGTTCGATTCGAAGATAGGGACTAACTACATTATTTGTGATTATGTTCTATGGCGTGCATAATCACAATAAGTTGGAGCCACTTAACATGCAGCGTGAGTAGTTTGTCAAATCTTCTAGCAAACGATACCGGCGAGTTTTTATCAGTTGTTTTTCTTTATGAGTAATGTTTTTGAACAAAGACTTAAATTCTAAATAGAAAGCTAATAACTTATGGCTATAAAACATTAAAGTTAAAAATAATCCAGAGTTTCACTATGTTGTTTCAAACTGGACTTGAATTTGTATCAAGACCCAGTTTTCGTGAGAGCATTTATGTGTAATTGACCAAAGTGATTTTCTATATCTGCTGTCTCCGCTAACCGCCCCTAATCGATGATCTACTTTTTAAGAGGGTGATTTCTAACAGTTAGACATCATTAGCACACAACTTGTGTATGACTTTGCAATGTTCGTGCAATGCAAGTGCAATGATCCAAAAAAATTCTTTATCGAAAACCAGTTGTTTAAACATTCAGCTGAACACTACGGAAGGCACTATTGGGTAAAAATCTGTACTTATAATTATTCAATACAAATAGTATGTCTACTAACAGGTGTTCAGGAAATATGGAATTGGAGTATAGGAATTGAAGAAGTAAGTTCATATGAGTTTAGTGGTAAATCTTGGACACGGAATTTCGTTAGTCCTTCTTCATCACTACATAGTTAGTATAAAACAAAGTCGCTTTCTCTGTCCCTATGTCTCCATGTCCCTATGTATGCTTAGATCTAGAACTACGCAACGGATTTTAATGCGGTTTTTTTTAATAGATAGAGTGATTCAAGAGGAAGGTTTATATGTATAACACATGCATGATATAGTAGAAAAACAATGTGCACCCGTGCGAAGAGCGGGCGGGTCGCTAGTTATTGAATCAAATATAACAAACGTGCCTAACATCTGGCGTATAGTGCAAATAACAAATCCGCCAAGAAATTAAACAAATTAGCATCTTGAGCGAACGACACAAGTGGAGTCTCGACCCATTGACGTCATCACAATTAGTTTCAAAGAGCACCATTGTCTTGGAGCAATCATGACGTTAGCAAATAATTTTACATGTTTTTATTTAAAAATAGTTAACAATGGTAAAAGGGCAAAATATAATGCTATCGTTGTTATGATCTCGAATGATCCGGATGTATAAGTTTAGCCAAAACTCGAAGGTAAAATAGCCACAACATAATATATCAATTTTATGTTCCTGGTGGACGTTGCAGGCTGCACATGATTGGTCGCTCTGGAAATCTAGGCCTATGCTTATCAGTGGCTGATGATGAAAATTAAGTGTTTCAAGTCTCAAATCGCCGGTTAGTGCCACGTCTGCCGCAAGTCTGACTCGAATATGTGCCAAAATCTCACACTGTGGAGCCTTAAAATAGTCAGGTGTAGACCACGCGCACGATAGCAGGATTCACACAGGTTGGGGATAAGTCTTTGGCCAGTGAGGGGGTGATGCGGGCTGATACTGCTATTGGTAATAATAACGTTGGTCAGCTTCTTATCAGTCGTCTACCAATTATTTTATTATAATTTTAAACACTACCTTGAAATTTTGATAAAATTAATGTCATTGAGTCTCAGAAAACGCAAAAAACGTTATTGTATTGCATTGACATTAGATTAAAATTAATTAACTGGTTCTAATAAGGTCATTTCCATTAGCATTTTTCGCTAACAGCTTCAAGACTTTGAACCCCAGGCACGGTAGAGAGCCTCCTGACAGTTGGAATCGTTCGTAATATTGAGGGGCAAAGCTGGGTTGACCTCGGTCAATCCACCTTTGCCCCTTACTTACTATTTTCAGTTTTTATAATTTGTCTGATTGCTATTTTGATACAATCAATACAAAATAATAATTAGTTATATTCGCTTCCTGCTACGTGAATAATAAAGCTGTTCAAAATGTTATATTAGTTGGGCAATTAGCAAGAATATAATAGCCAGCATACAGGATTCATTAAACTTTGATAATCAAACAACTTTGTATTTCGCGTCAATTTTAGAAATAATAATATTCGATCGAATATTCGAGTTTAAAGTGAGCTTCAATATAAGAATCTTGATAAATTACACGATTAAAGTCAGTACCTATCATAAAACATAATCTTGATCGCCAAAACAAACCTAATTTTACAGAAATAACATTTTAGAATCCGAAATTCGACCCATCTCATTTAATATTTTGACAAGGGAAGAATATCTTCAATCTTTCGAGGAAGATTGTACGATATTGATAATATATATAAGCCCGTGGGAGATTACATCATAGAAATACATTGTGTGGCTATCTAATTATGCAGCTATTTAAACATAATCTCGTGTTATAATCAGGCGAGTAGAAATGTTTATTTTAGGTTTCTACTTCTTCGCTCCATTTATGGTACTTACTTCGTCTTTTCGCCATAAAATCTTGCCGAAAGCCTCCGACCTACCAAAATCTCGAACTTCACCGTGGTTTGTTATGGGTAAAACTGAGCAAACAAACAACACAGCAAGTACCTAGTATACAAAAACTATTAGAGAGACAATAATAAACTTACCCAAGTATATTAGGATGTTTCAGTTTGTTCATGAGCTGGACCTCCCGAAGCATGTTCGGCCGGTTCGCTCTCTGCTGGTTCATTTTGAGCACCATCACCTTGCCAGAGGTTTTGTGTGTCACCTGAAACAACAAACATGTCTCGTTACTTGATGGATAGCGCTGAACTGCAAGATCCATATGAAAGATTATTGGTATGAAACAATGGGGTTACATGAACTGTCTGAAAACCAGCGCTGCTCCCCACGAAATTGTGGAGCAGCAATTATGCTGAGACTGGACCTGTTTGGCCCACACAACACAGAGGAGACAAATTGGCCTCAAACGTTTAATATTGTATTTTACTACTTATCTGTCTCTTTGTATTGTGTATTATCTAATATCTATATTGTTATTTCAGTATGTTGTGTGTCAAATAAATGTTTCTTTCTCTAAAAGAGTTAATTATGCAAAAAAAAAATATGAATCTGTTCAATAAGGACGCCTATATGTATGGACCACAGGGCTGAAGAAATTTACAAACATGTCCCAAAAAGTTAGCAAGTAGCCAGCGTTTTTAGCATATACTCGTAGAATGAAAATTTTGGCCGTAGTGATGCCGTAGTGGAAATGTTTTCTATGATAAAAACATTAATCTATTTACATATTTTATAGGACTGCATGAGTTTTAAACCACTGCGTTGTATTTGTCATGGCTTGAAGAGTGCTGCAGCCGAGACTGACAAGTGCTTCCGAAGCTCAGAAGCGTCACTAGCGAATGCGGGCGGTAGGAATTTACGCATAATACGCAGCCGTAACTTTCTGACGATAAATCAGCACCAACAAAGAATGCAGTGTGACATTACAATGTAACAGTGTTACAAAGGCCAACGGAAATCTCTCCTGAGGAATGTGCTTAATTAACGGAGTTCCTTTAAACTTAATGGTATATTTGGACGTGACTTTGACTCCTCTTAAACCCTATAAGGATCCTCTTGACTAGCATTAGCCCTCAAGGTTGGTATTAGCTCTGCCTTCTGCGCTACAGGCGATGGGTTCGATGCTAATCAAGAAAAAATAGAATATGATGATAGAACAAATTCTATGTCTAGCGGTTTCTTAGCGGTTATAATAAACTATAAGTAGGTTAGATATAATTATTAATTCAGCTTTCTAGTTCCCTTAGTAAAAGCTTTGCTTAGTTGGGGGCTTGATATTGCGGTGTGGATATCACCAATATTTATTTATCCCCTAATAAGAACCAGGATATCTAAGAGAAGCTCACTAAATCGATTAGAACCTTTCGAGAGCTAAAAGTTATTGTTCTCTGTCTGGGTGTTATATAATATTATAAGTATGTATTTACAAAAAAAAAGTATTATAAGTAGTATATCAGCTATCTGGTTCCCATATTACAAGCATAAGCTTAGTTTGGGGCTAGATAGTGCTGTGTGGAAAGTCCACCAATATTTATTTATTTATTGTAAAACTGATCATACATAACTGTTTCAAGAAAAAACAAGACTTTAAATGCACTGGAAAAACACTCATACTACTTTAACTCAAAACTACTTGTCAGATCCCTTCCGATTTAAAAATAATCAGCAAAATCAGTCGGGCCACTCCGTAAAAAGTTATAAAAAACAGTCAAACCTCTTTTTTTGCGATCGGTTAAAAAGGACGATAGGAATCAAGACGAAAGTTTTTTGCCTTTTCTGGGTTTCACTTCGCCTAGCTTTGTGTGTAAATATAATTCAATTTCTGCATCATGCTCAGTTGTTCCACACAACAGTAGATCATGCATCATCAATTCCCTCTTCTCCACTAAGCCCGCATCTGAGCGGGTTGGTACATTCATATAACTTCAAATGCGGTTTCAACATCCGCCGGCATGCCTCTACTTATTTGATGAACGCTTAATTGCTATATCATATTATTTGCTGGAAATAAGAACTAAAGGATTGTAGGAAGCTTTTAATCGAGAAAATAAGTGAGGAATAATTATAGCGGTTTAGTAGAAATACTTGAAGAAAGCATATATATTATTATAAAATAAATAAATAAATAAATATTAGTGGACTTTCCACACAGCACTCATCTAGCCCCAAACTAAGCTTATGCTTGTGATATGGGAACCAGATAGCTGATATACTACTTATATACTTTTTTTTTGTAAATACATACTTATAATATTATATAACACCCAGACAGAGAACAAACATCTATGTTCATCACACAAATGTTTGTTCACGGTGGGAATCGAACCCACGACCTACGGCGCAGAAGGCAGAGCTACTACCAACTGAGCTACGTAGGCTATTATGAGACTAATCGAAAGGAGCCTCGTTGAGGCGCACTTAAACTCCTTCTTGCTTTCTTTTACCACACTGTTTCGAAAGAAACTAGTGACACGACAAGAAAAAGATGACTGATTTTAAAATTTTTTTTTTTTAATTGACGTCATATTATGTTTCAATGTCAGCTAGGTGCAAGAATAATCGAAAACAATGCGAGTGTTTACGGGTGGATCTGTGTATGTAGGGCGAGACGTGTTCCAGACCAGATCGTAACTCTAGATTTGTAGACTAGCGCACGAATTAACCGTACCATGGACGTTGGTTTATGGACGCGGTACGCGCGTTTTACGTATACTATGCCTTTTATATTTAAGCGATTTTAATTAATGTCAAAAAAAAAATGCATAGACAAATTGTTCAATTAAATGTAGAAGATCACTGAAACGTCTTTAAGCTAGATGAATCTAGATGCCAGTTTCACGCGACCGAGCCAAGAACAGATAAGAATGTTAATGGCTTGGTTCCTACTGTGCTTTTGTTTAATAACGAAGCTCCAGTGTAGTGCATGCCAATCCAGCTTAGGCCCCATTGCTTACGTATCAGCGGCGATGGGCTTTCAATGCAACCTGTGTGTGCAAAATGGTGGAAATGCCTTTAACTCCATTAGATACCCTCACAGGTAATCCTATACGAGGAAAATATATAAAAGGAACCAAAACTAGGCCTACTTTAAGCAATGTTTATTGCTATGTTTTGTTTTGTCTACTTTGTTTTTTTCAGTACATTCATACCGTCAAGTATATAATGATAATTTTATCATAAAGCGATACATTTATCTTTATTTACTTGCAATAATAATTTAGATACTAGTTTTATGTTTCTAAAATGTATTTACATTTGTCAGGAATCGAAGATGGAGATAAGGAAGTCTAGAATTAAATTACAAATTGATAGCAACGATTACCCCGTGGCTAAGGCAATAAATAAAGCAAGTTTTGACAGCTGAAGATGAACATCGTAATTTCAACGATTCAATAGCAATTTCACTACATTAATTCATTTTTAATTTAATCCCTGAACATCTTGTTATCATTTTGATCTAAACAACTTTTAATTAAGGAAAACTTGTTTGATCAAAATTATTTTTTTGCTGAACTATGTGCAATGTACAACACAACTATTGATTACGATTTTTTAATAAGTTCTGTGACATTATGTATTTCAATTTCAAAATGCTGTTATGCGTGAGCGAGAACAACTACCTACGTATAGGTAGGCAGTCTTCGACTTATGTAATGTCGGTCTTAATATTTTGCCCAGCATGAGTCAGTGTATCTTGAGGGTACGCCGAGGGGACCAAGACCGTGGAACTTGGTAAACGCATTCAATCGTAGTTTATATTGCCGCCGACACATTCGTTATGGATGAGGGGAGCCTAGCGAGGAAACAATTATGAACATAATAACTTTGAGATAGATTTAGCTAGGGACTGAAATGCGTTATAGTATTCTTGATATTTCAAAATAAATCAACATCGTAAACCTATGTTAGTCCACTGCTGATATAGGTCGCAGATTCATCTCATCCAGTGTTTGCCAGCTATATTTGGCAGATCGTTGCCCCTTGCCCGAAGGCGTCCTAAAAATCCAATATCTCATCCTTTTAAGCTATGTCGACGTACTACTTTGGTTCAAATATAATGGATAATGTTAACTTTTTTTACATAGTAACAAAACCAAAGTCGGTCAAAATACAAACAGAAAGCCTTCATATAAATCCTCTAGGGCACAGCATCTTGTAAAAAGAGGTATATAATGAATCAAAGTTGCCCCTAACTAACATAAATCACGTACTAAGATCAAATATAATCAAGATACTAACATAGATCACGTAAATAGATGCTATTCTGTCATAAGGCTTCTTTACAAGAAGGTACTATTGTACTGATATATTGAAAGCTACACAAGTCTCATTATTGTACCAACATCTGATTCTAATACAACTAGGTTTGACTTGTCAAACATTGTGCGTTTCGTCAGGGGTGACAACGTGGGGTCATGGCTTTCTTGTGCCTACGTCTGTCGTGTGGCTTAAATGTTCAGATCGCCTTTGACTGCATGGTCAAGAGTCGTGTTGAATTTACATTGTGTGATGAACATGGATGTATGATTTGGTTCTGGGTGTGCTATAAGTATTTATTTATTACTATCATTATCAAAAACCCAGTTGTAAGTGACAGCAGGTTGTAGATGCACCTAGTGGAGAAGGGTATAATACAGTAACTAAATTAACAACCAAAACAAGAGCATGACGTCGAAATCTCTAATGTAATAGGCACGCCGTACATCAATATTTAATATTTGAGCTTTCCTGATCTGATTATGAAGAGTTTATTGGCCTACACACAAATAAGAGTTTGATTTTAATTTCACGGCACATGTACAATGTCCATGACTCATTTTACGGACTTGAACGCTTCTTATGCCATGACTAATTCTAACATGAAAGTGTCAGTAATAAAATAAAACTAACAAATGAAAAATTGCATTTATTATGTAGGTAAACACGAGGAATCGTTCACAAAGCGATAAAAATCACGAAGATAGTGTTGCCTTTTAGCACACAAAGTTATAGAGCCTTAACACTCCCACAGCCTCATAAACATGCGAAAGCAAATACCTGTCTAATTCCAAGCTTAAGGCTCCGGTGACAGCGGCTCGCAATTTCGAAGTGCGATTGGCTATTATTTCATTTTATTTCATTTCGGGGAGGTTGTTTGAAAAAATAACTCTAAAGAAACACGCATAAATACTGTTCGAACTAAAATAATACAATAATATAAGGGAAACATGCCCGAATCAGAAATCATTTTGGTATTAGTATGTTTGGTCTTACGTTTACCTAATACCAAAATGATTTCTGACTCAAGCACATTTCCCTTATATTATTGTATTATTTGTGTTCGAACAGTATTTATGCGTGTTTCTTTAGAGTTATTATTTCAAACAACCTCCCCAAAATGAAATAAAATGAAATAATAGCCAATCGCACCTCGAAATTGCGAGCCGCTGTCACCGGACCCTTAAACAGTTTTTTTTTCATCCTGAGTGCCGTCCACTAGCAGTACTTAACGCCTACGAACATTGGCACTCCAAGACGACTTGGGTTAGCATCCAACCAGGAAAGTAGCTCTTCAGTGAAAGGTTTTAAGTTGCAAACAGTTTGGCCGGAAAACGGTGTGAAGACGCATCTTCGCGGTGGACTGTCACTAGAATCGCTCAACCACTTGACACGACCCCGCTAACGAACTGATGATGTAGCTTTAGCGAGAACGTAAGGGAATAACTGGAGAGCTTTTAGAATTCCACAATAATGAATCAAACTTTTCTTAAAACAATGCCAAAATAAACAGAGATCAACAGACATGATCCAAAATACATGTTACACTGTTGCGGAATAAAACACTGTAACAATGTAATGCAAGAAGCGGCAAATCGGCAGCTGCCATACTTTTTTGATCAGCTTAATTGTTTCGCGAGAAACCAATGCAGTTTTGCACCAAACGCGCGCATAACACATGCAAATAGAAAAGGAATTTTGCAAAAAAAGCAGCAACATCGACGCATCCACGTTCGTAAAGCCGGTTATATAGTAAAGTTATTATGGTAAATTAAATGTATGTGCGTAATGGAAGTGCTCTCGGTCGGTGAAGAAAAACATCATGAACCATGAGCCAGTAGGTATAGCAAGTAAGTATTCTACATGTAGGGTTTGCAACCTGTCTTATAAAAAATGATATACCAACTACTTCAAAATTTGTATGTGCCATAAGGACATCAGTGGCGCAGCTTAAGAGAGTCCGCCTGCGACGCAAGAAGTTGCGGGTTCGATTCCCGCCTCGGAACAAATTTGTGTACATTCTGCAGAAATTTGTTCTGTTGATTCCGTCTGGGTGTTTTCTATGTATAATAAAAAAATATCTATGTATATAATGTATTAAATATATCAGTTATCTAGTACCCATAGCGCAAGCTTTGAGTAGCTTACTTTGGGACTAGATGGTGCTGTGTGGATTGTGCAGCATTATTTATTTATTATTTATTAACTCTTAGGTACCTCTTAGATCCTCAACGAGTTTAATACTTGCTTCTTAGGTACTATTATTATTTCTTCTGTGCTTGCTTGCTTGCTACTACTACTAATACTATAAGATAAGGGAATATCTATGTGTCTGAGGATCAAAGTCTTGAGGCTGTTTCTGTTATACTGCGTTGCTATACGCAATACCGATGCGACGATTTCGAGCAAAAAGTACCGTAGCGGTTGTCAGCGTCTTAAGGCACACAAACGAGTATTTTGGACGATTACCAGTTAGCGCCGGAAACAGACGGAAAGCTGTTAACTACGAAATCCAGCGGAACTACGTAGCAGCAAGATAAGATAAAACTCCATAAAACACAAGTCAATGACAAATATTCTTATCGAACGCATAGCTGCGCTGCGGATGCATTGCGGTACCGCATCACGCGGGGATATCACCTAAAAACTAGCAATAGTAAGAAAATACGTTATTTGACATACAGAAACAGAGAACGGAAGCTAGAGAAAAAAATACGAGTATAACTTAAAAGAAACCGACTTTAAATTCACTGGAAAACAAAATACAAAACTTTTGCTGAATCACACACCAAAAAATAGTCTGTGATTTTTATTGAGAAGGCGCTGATAAAATTTCTATAAAATGAACCACCTCTGAGGTTTGACCAAATACTAACAGTTTATAATTAAAAGAGTATTTGCGTTCTTGCAAAAAAAAACACAGGAGAGAGAATTCCGACAGAGTCGTTAATCTAAGTCAAAGAAATTTATTGGTAAAATTTTACAGGTAAATAAATACAGGTTGGTCTATTGGCCCTCTGTCGGAAATTTGATCAATCAACAAGCAACTACTCATTTTACTGCTACTGCCATCGCTATTGCATGTTCTTAGGTAATAGCCTCGCTGATCTCAACTATGTTTACTGATGTTATGACGTACCAACTTAGAGTACTATCTTTTATCATTATCATCAAGATTAGAGAACTATTTTTATAGTGGTTGTGGTCATATATATTAAATAATAATCCTTGTAAATTTATCTGTACCTAATCACAAAAAATCTTTATTAATGATTCGCCAGCTACTCGACGTGTTGATTTTCACTTGGTATGGGATTCCATACGTGACAGGTTGCAAGCCCATCGCCGCAGTTTTTTGGATAATTAAAGTGTAGATAAATACTACCAAAACGAGAGACTGTAATCTTGTAAAATAAACATTGAGCCTACGAATTGAGCCGACGAGCGTATAATGACGTAGCAATGTAAATTCGTCAGGCATTTGTTTGAAAACCGTATTCACTTTCAAATATTGCGAAACCTACCGATTTATAACCTGCACAACAATCCAGTTTGGATAGTTTCCAATGATCTCAAAGCTACTGTATTTTGCTCAATGTAAATTACGCATTGTGAATGGGAGCAAATAAATCGTCTTGTATAAGGAGCGCTCTACGATACCGTTAAAAGGCTCCACCTAACTATAAACGCATGGATACTCCTTTTGTCGTGGTCGTATTCATAACGTTTCAGAATAATTAAATGCTTGATTATGATTAAGCATTGTATGTTTGTCTAAATATATATAACTCAAAGGTGACTGACTGACTGACATAGTGATCTATCAACGCACAGCCCAAACCACTGGACGGATCGGGCTGAAATTTGGCATGCAGGTAGATGTTATGACGTAGGCATCCGCTAAGAGAGGATTTTGATCAATTCTACCCCCAAGGGGATAAAATAGGGGATGAAAGTTTGTATGAGATTTTCAAAGTAAACGAGCGCGAGCAAAGCCGCGGGATCAGCTAGTTACTTATATGTTATATCGGCAAATTGTATAAAAAAATAAGCAACAGGTCTGCTATAAGGTCGTCTTAAAATATTGAGCAGAGATAAGTAAGTGGTCTTTTCAGAGTGATCTTATTATGAACGTAGTTTACGATGCACAGCCCTGCGTCCATCAACTTGATGCATACATGCCTATAATTTTACCGGCAACCACACCCTTTACACCGAAATACAGCTGTTTGGCAGCAGAACTAAGCATGGTGGTAGTACTTCCCCGGACGAGCCCTTCACAAAGAGCTTACAAGTAGTGAGCTCTTTGTGAAGGGTTTTCCGTGTACAATCGCTTCAGAGTTGAAGCGATTGCACACGGTTATATGGAGTAACCTTAAACGGAAATGATAGATGAAACAAGAATTTATATGAAGCTTCATACGTAAGCAATAATGTAAATAGACCATTTCAAATTCAATAAGGAGAATTTAAAGTCAGTGCATTCGTTATAAAAAGATCTAGGTTTTAAAAGATAAGATCGAATACACGCTTTATTGAACTGCAGTGCAAGTATCTTTCTTATCGATCGCTTAATTTGACATAATTTAGAATCGTCATAATTAGTTAAAAATGGTTTTATCTATTGTTGAAACCATTTTTAACGAATTTTTGACGATTCTAAATGTCAATTAAGCGATCGATAAGAACGGTATTTGAACTGCTGGTATCGAAGGGAAAAATTATATGAAGTAGGTAGGTAACAAATAAGAAGCAAGATACCTAGCATTCTTTATTTTCCTGATACACCAACAATAGCTGGAAAAAGTTGTATTTTTTTATGACTTGATGAAACACAGACAGTTGGACCACCTGATGTTAAGCGGCAACCCTCACCAATGGCGTTGCAAGTCACGCACAACGCATGAACGTACCCTACGATGCACTGCCGTGCGTTCATCAACTTGTGGCATACGGGTATTAAGGCTCATGTCCCTGTAAGTCATAGTAGACTTTCGGAACTTAAAGAATCAACAACAGACTCATTAAATCGAAAAAACTATTGAATATGCAAGACTCTAGGTCACAAATCCAGCAGTACTTCCTCAATCTGTTTATGATAACGCTAAGATCTATAACCAGTTCTCCACTTAGCAGTATTATAAGATCTTTTTCTTTTAACTTATCTATATAAATCATATAAGTCTGTCGATTGCTAGACCTGTGATTAAAAAAGGAAATGTGCGAAATTCAATTTTATCGAGAACAGTCGTTTGAAACAGCTGTTTATGGCTCAGAAAATACACGACCAAATTCAGTATTACCGATAGCGTATCGTGCCTTTGTCGTTATCTACGAGCTACCAATAAAAACCAACGATAATGGCGCCAACAATGGACATAGGCATAAGTCGATCTGTCCAGCAGGATCAGAAGATGTTAAGCAACTTAGTACATTAGTGATAAGCAGCTGCTTCTGCATACCCCCGTTCTAAGTTACTACGTAAATTCTGCTTCTTCTCAACAACCAGTGTCTCTGTGTTGTGACGCACCAGAAGTATCCGATTTGATTGATGTGTCGGGGTGTGTAGTAACTAGTGTAACCAGTGAATCAAGTAGTATATCCACCATTATTATATTTCAGTATCTGTTATCTGACATATTGAAGTACATAGTTCCAACCTTACACAGAGAACTTACACTTGAAGTGATATTGACGAAGAAAAGACTACCAGCACGCTCAGCCTCTGGTTTGCACTGCTGCGTTTCGATGGAGCAAGGTTCGTACCAACTGCACAATGATAATGATTTTTGTCGTCTATGTGTTACACCAAACTTTTTTTTATTGTTTTATGGTACCTAAATGCAGCGCGTCTCCCAGAGAAACAAGTTTAAGCAAACGCTTTGTACCTTTTGGAATACAATTCTCAATGTAAAGTTGTTTTTGTACACCAGATTTGTAAAGCTACTTCTGACTGGAACTGTGTTTGTCATAATGGTCTGTCCGTCACGACTTCGCTGTACAAACAACCAAAACGTGTTCACGGGCAGAATTAGAATCCATTGTTTCATTCGTCTACCTGGCGGAAATCATCTTTTCAATTCAGAAAATTTTGAGCTTCTCTATTCTTTTCACGTACTCATACTTACTGTATCTCACACTGACAGTTCGTGATCGTACCGAGTTCCCATAATGCGAAGAAATCGAATGCTGGAATACTGTATAGTCGAAGCATGTAAAACAAATCTCTGGGCCACAAATATATCATTGAGAATTATAGTTAACGTGGGTTTTGTTGTGCTCGGTTTTATAACTGCTGATCTAAGCTTACCGAACTCCCATCAATCTCTAAAGCAGTATTTCGTATCTTTGGCTGTTATTTCAGATGAAGTTAAAAAGATTCAACGCTCTCACAAAGAAGGTATCATCTACCTATAGTCTGTCTCATAAATCGTCTCGAGGCAGATTAGAATTATAAAGAACTAGCGACCCGCCCGCGCGCCTCTGCTTCGCACGGGTGCACATTGTTTTTCTACTATATCATGCATGTATTGTATATATAAACCTTCCTCTTGAATCACTCTATCTATTAAAAAAACCGCATCAAAATCTGTTGCGTAGTTCTAAAGACTTAAGCATACATAGGGACGTAGGGATATAGGGACAGAGAATGCGACTTTGTTTTATACTATGTAGTGATAAAACGTCAATTCCGTCAGTTCCGTTTAGTCAGTTACTGATCCCTATTCGAGAGTTTCAAATCGCAGCTATCCGTCCCGATTCCCGAGCGTGCGAAAGTGGAGATATAATCTGTATTGTCCATATTTGCACGGGTTACAACTGTTACAAGCCGTAGGGTCAGAGGGAACCCTTATTATGAACGGTATCATAAACCCGATGGCGACGAAGCTAGGAATATTTAGCTACGGGACAGCTGACATAGATAGGATAGAAATTTATTTATTGCACAGAACAAAATGTATCGTATCTTAATGCTAGGCGAACTTAATGCTAGATAGCATAGGCTTAGGAATGCGTGAAATCCGTTTAACTAATACCGTTTCATGAAGAGCTTGTCTTACTTCAATATCTTAAACTGTTATCCACTTACAAACAAGAATATCCTTAATCCTTATTGACATTTAACAAAATAATAAATATAATTTATGATTAAATATGTAGGTAGGTAATTGATTAAATTTATTTCTATTGACTGTAGGTATTTTTAAATAGTAATATTGTTGACTGTCTCTTTTTTCCTTTGTCTTTTTATATGTTATCATGTAATCAAAAATATTGCACGCCTAGTTTTAAGTAGAATACATTGGACATTATTATAATTATTTGACATCTTCTCATACATGTATTTATGCAATAAAAATACTTTGACTTTAATAAGCTTTCAGAGTTCTCCGAAGGCGTTATAAACTCTTATGATATTTTAGATACCGTTGTTTATTTTGCACGTAAAATCAGTCTCTCTTACAATATTGCTGGAGTATATTGAGCGTAGACTTGTGCGTCCAGTGGTTTAGGTACAGTAACTTTAGTGGCAGATGCAATTATAGAAATCTCTGAAAACCCGGAAGGATAACTCATGAATTTAGATGCAGATAAAATAACATTTGTCTCGATAACTGGGTAGTTTAGTTTTTTATTGTTGGATGACAAATGCTAAATTATACCTCTAATACCTCTATAAATAATAAATCAATGTCAAAGTCAAAATATGTTTATTCAATAAAATCACAAGAATCACCTTGAAACGTCTTAAAACTAGGTGACTCTAGTGCCAGTTCTGAAGTACATATATGTGTATAAACCGTTAAAAAATTATGCAAGATTGCTTCTTCAGTTTCATCACATTTTAAGTTTTTCTACAAAATTGCGAACGACGTTTAACCCATATACGGCAGTCGGCAGATGGAGTTTAGATTTCGCACGCCTGGATCGTTACCATAATATACCGAATTGATGCGATCCGAGAACCGTTGAACCGGGACATTAAACTTGGAGCTTTTATTTTAAACTAGCGGCTTCCCGTAACTCCACTTCTGCTAAGCGGTTTGAAGCGAATACTTCACTATCGGACTTCCTTTTATCCTTTTAATTTGATATGAATAATATTTTATTGCTAACTAGCGACCCGCCCGCGCGCCTCTGCTTCGCACGGGTGCACATATTATGCATGTATTATACATATAAACCTTCCTCTTGAATCACTCTATCTATTAAAAAAAACCGCATCAAAATCCGTTGCGTAGTTTTAAAGATTTAAGCATACAAAGGGACATGGGGACATAGGGTCAGAAAAAGTGACTTTGTTTTATACTATGTAGTGATTTGGCATTGGCACCATGATGCCGAATGCCGATGCTCATCAGGAGAACACAAAGCACCGGCGAAGCAACTGTAAAATAATTAATTTCAAAAAGTAGATATTATTTTTAATATGTTGTAGATAACGCTGTAACTGCTACACACTAATACCCGTCGTAAGTATTCCTAGAACGAATGATCAAGTTTATGATACAGCGATAATAAGTGTTTACTTGATCTAAATACTTGAACTACTTGCAGAAACTTCAGTTTAAAGTATATAGAGTGGAAACTAGCTAGATGTATATAGGTAGCTGTAGGTAATAATAGAAATTGAGCACAACTTTTACTGTAGAGATTGATTGTTGCTAGATAATTGAAGTACAAGGATTAACAGAATACATATAAAACGAGTCTTCTTAAAGTACACATTTATTAATAAATACAGTAACAATATTCCACTAGTCTTAGCAAAATGTCTAATGGATGTACTGCAGCTAAGCAAGCTCATCCATGTACTTAATCGTAGTTTATACATTCTGAAAGCTCAGAGTAACGGGCATCGGACGATTTCTAGATATACTACAGCGAAGCGCCGTTCACGATTGAGGTGGCACGTATTTTTTAATTTACTTTAGATGCTTCTTATGTCGTTTAGGCTTGTATAGTATAACTATCTTGCTGCTGGCTTGACATATTATCATCTCCCAGGTATATCACAAAAGTCCACAGCATAGCCTGATTTTCTTGATGGAAATATAAAATCGGTGCGCAAGTCTGACGAGACTAGAAATATGATGCTGATAAGATTATTTAAAGCTTAAAATTACCAGTTTTTGTGCTGCTGAGGTTTATATTTCAGACAATTAGCAAGTCGATTAGCAGTTCGGAGAACTTAAATCTGAGAGGTAGGTTAGGAGGGTAGGAGCTTTGAAATGAATTGGAATTTAAATGATCATCTGTTATTTACAAAAGATATAAATATTTTACGAGTTTCGTGTGAACCACATTTGCAAACTAAACATCCGAGCTATTGTCTACTCTGAATACCAATTGAGTGTTGGTATGGACTAAAATACGTACGTAAAGTACGATCAAAACTTAGCTATCCTAAGTGCTACAATTTATTCAGGGCATGCTCGTATTTCGTCTGAAAAACCTTTCATGTGCAAGTCAACATACCACGTAGGCATTGTGGATCTCGCGCACGTTCTTGGTTAAATATGATTGCTGGGGGTTACAAAAGTCACCTTTGGTCTAATTTACTATTTGAAAAATATACTTCTAGAACTATTTTGACCTATTTCCAAATAGTTTCTTTACATTACAATCTGATTTCGTAGATATAAGTGACATAGGTGCAAATTATCAAAAAAAGGTTCATTTCACGAATGTAGGTAAGTACTGCAGCAGACAAAATACGATAAAAACTCATAAATTCGGCGTCACTCTTTTTAGTAAGTTGCGGTTGGACATCATTGTCAGAACTCAAGAATGCCACAAAAAAGAACTAACACGCAATAACAACTTGGGAGATCCAAAATCTCCAAATATTTCAACTTGCTCTTATTTTAAGGGATACCCTTCCACCGCCGTCGGGTTATAATGGTGATGTGAGTGCATCGGGAACGACACACATCGGCTATTTCTGACAGACTAAAAATAAGGGGCCGACTCGGCGCCAGGGAAAATGCAGTTTTTATGCATCGCGCTAAATCATTTGACGACCGGTCTTTACACTTACGTTCTCCTCCAGGTTATATATCTCTTTTTATGTTCTAAACGTGAAAGAATCTGAAGAATTCTAAAAGATACGTATAATATTTTCTTATTTATAGCAGAAAATTGGACGTATTATTAGCATCAATTTCAATACTCCGAGCAATAAAATCTTGATTTACGACGGTCGACAACCCACAAATGGCAAACACGTCAATTCATCACCTGTTGGTCTTTAAAACATGGTTTGTCTCGTAGTACCACAAGTGTGCGTGTCGTATCTCCGTACTTCTTTATCTTCTTACTATTATTCATGTATTTCGAAATCTTGGGCAGTGCAAGGCCGTACAGGTCGAAAACATACTGTGACACACATAACACGCATTCTTTCTCTATCCAACTAAATGAAGGTATGTACATATTAGTATTTAAAAATTTGCAATGCTATTTAAGCGCGGCTAATTTACCATTCGACGGGCTACATACTGGTATTAAGTTAGACCTGTTCACTTCTAGTGCAACGTACTTACGGCTATTGCAACATAGTCGAAACGTCGGGAAATAAAGGTAAAACGTGATAAATATCCGTAAACTACTTAGGTTTAAGGCTTCTTTGAGCAATAATTGCTCGGCAACACTAATGACGAATGGATCAAGCTGAAGTGATTAGCGAGGTGATATGCAGCATTGCTGCATTAAATTATAAGTATAAATAGTCGTTTGGCACCCAAGCTGCAGTAAAATAAAAAAAAAAAAAAATTTTTTTATGACGCAAACATATTTTATTTGTTAAAATTTAATATTAAATATTAATGTTAAGGTTATCAAATGGGCGAAGGTCAATGTAAGAATTATTTCCCAACAGTATGTAGTTAAATACACAGTAAGACAGTCAAGTAAACGTTAGTCAAATAGCCTAATAGGCTATTTGTCTACTGTTGCGAAATAATTCTTACGGTTATTGATGCTAGATAAAGTGTATAAAAGAAGACCAGCAACAACCTCTATTTCAAGCTGAAGGTTATTGTACGAATTCATGACAAAAATTGTGTGAATCAGGATTTTTTATCGATTGTACAAATTAGGAATTGTATGAACTGTCCAGGAAGGGTTCTTAGGTGGGATCCTCTACTACCCGTAAGTTGAATGCTCGAGTTCAAATTGAAGTTTCCATATCACCAGCGACACTTATTAAGGCGTTGACAACACCTAATATTTCTCACGCTCGCACAATTCAACATTTTGAAAGATATAAAATCATTAAATACAATTTTGAGAAATCGCAAACAACCATTTTTTTCTTAACTGTGTGCAATCATTGCACACAGTTAAGAAAAAATTTGACGTTGATTGATGAAAGTTTTCCTACTCAGAGGTTTACGTTTGTACGACAACTAGAAAAGCAACTTTTAAGCAGGAAAACTTGTATGGATCAAAATGATTTTTTACTGAACTGTGCGCAATGTGCACACAAAATGGTTGTTTGCGATGTTTCGAAAATCGGTTTAGTGATTTTATATCCTTTAACAAGTCAAAACGTGCGAGCGAGAGCCACATTAGCTCTTGTCTTCACCTTAACCTAAGTAACGTTGCTTGTGCCAGTCGAGGGCCCGCAGTGAACCTTCAGTACTTGAATACTACCATTACTTCTGTGATTTGGTATTCGTGATCGCAGAGTTTAATTAATTTGATCGGAATCTCGGCGTTCGCTGCGAATGGACAATGTTTCCATTTGTATATGCCGGGCTGCTTTCATTATGCAAGGCGGTCCGTGCAGGTGTTGCGTAAACGGGAGATTTACCAGTTTAAATACCTAGATGCTACCATTTGGAATATAATTATTAACAAGGCCTCACAGTCGTACGCAGGCGAGTATTGTCGAAATACAGATTTGTAGTTACTCACCCTTTGGAATGCTCTTCACGGATCATATTGAAATATTTATTGCTGCAGTCCTTTCGTAAGTTTCTAAGACGCATCACCAGATTAACTGCATGCATCTTAAAGAGTCACGTAAGACTTTGCATAATCACTCAGACGTGTTGTTCGTTTTCCCTGCACTTGTGCGTACCTCTTTAGTATTATCTCAATACTTTCGAAACAAATCATCTATTTATATAGTAAAGAGAACAATAATTTAAATGTAGCCGCATACCTCGATAATAATAAATGCATATCTTGATAATATACTAGCGACCGCCCGCGCGCCCCTGCTTCGCACGGGTGCACATATCATGCATGTATTATACATATAAACCTTCCTCTTGAATCACTCTATCCCTGTTAGAGAGTGGCATCAAGCTGAGACTAAGCCTTTTTGACTGACTCACACAGGGAGAGGCTTGTTATTTGTGTGTAGGCTATCTTTATTTTTTAAGTGTTTGTTAATCTACCTAACTGTATATTCTCTACCTACTGCCTTTTTTTCTGTTCTTTCTTGTCTGTATGTTTCTTCTGTGTGTTGTCGTCAAATAAACATATATTCTATTCTATCTATTAAAAGAACCGCATCAAAATCCGTTGCGTAGTTTTAAAGATTTAAGCATACATAGGGACATGGGGACATAGGGATATAGGGACAGAGAAAGCGACTTTGTTTTATACTATGTAGTGATAGTGATTGACCTGATTTTTAGATTCAAGTTTTATATGGCAGTGTGATTAGATGGTATTGTGTGTTTGCCACTGCCTGGCGGCAAAGTGTAGAAGGAACAGAATCGCTCGCGAATGCGAAGCAAATGCATTACACACAAGAAGTGAAGAATGCGTGTCTATTGGTAGAGGTCGCGTGCCGGTATTGGGAATGTGCAACGGGATCCGATGGACTCGTCAGTAATAGAGTTCGTGCAATAAAACCGAATGATAGCTAAAGTTTGCAGACCCGTTGAAAATGTGGGCAATCCGATGCTAGAGTAGAGTATATTCGATTAAATCAACGTGTCCCATTTTCAGAAGGATTTATGTAGCATACTTGATAGTAAACTATTGCCATAAATAGTAGATTGTCATTGTTTAGTCTTTAACTGAAAGAACAGAGATCTAATCTCAGACCAAATGCATTCCGAAATCCTATAAAACTTTACCGACTATTAAAGTAATTCACATGGTGCTATGCTCATCTAAATATTTAAGTTTACGATGAAATGTTTAGTAATTACCATCTTCAGTTTTGTTACTGCATATTTATGGCGGAGAGATGCAAGAATTAAGAGGAGGATGCTTTGTTGTAAAGGTTGTAAATTATCAGTGATTTACTCGACACCGTCAGCGTAGGACGATCAGGAATATCGCTTCGGGCCCATGGACTTGGCCTATGTGAATGTTAGACATAAACATAGACAACACATTTCATTTGTTGCACACCTTCATCCAAATCCAAGGTCCAAGATCGTTTAAAATTAAAAGAACATAGAAAGGCATGCCTCTCATTGGGCTAAGTCTGGCTACCGATGAGGATGATTATAGCCCACACAAAAAATTATATCTAACTTATCTAGAAAATAACGTCTCTGATTTATCGTTCAACTAAAGGAACGACGGCCTAATTACTCCATGAATATTGAACATATTTAAAAAAAATCTGTTTCAACAATTTTGTCGTTAATTCGACTACGAATGTACCTTCAGTTTTAAGAAACAAAAGACAAATACGTCGCCCGTTAGCCGCCGATATCCGCGGGGGCTAATTTCAGCCAAACGGTATTGCCACCGGTAAACTTGAAGCAGGGTATAGACTCGACTGCTGCTGCAAAACATTTAGATTCCCATTTTAGAACCCAGTCAGCTACATAACACTAGACCAGCGGTCGCCGTCGTCTCTATAACAATTCTTTTTGTGGTTCAGTGTTCAGTGTGTGGACAGATCTGCAGTATGCTAGTACCGTTCTTATCGATCGCTTAATTTGACATTTAGAATCGTCAAAATTCGTTAAAAATGGTTTTATCCATTGTTGAAACCATTTTTAACGAATTTTTGACGATTCTAAATGTCAATTATGCGATCGATAACAACGGTACTTGCACTGCTAATGTTCTTAATTTTCCCTACATTTGATGCTTCGGACAAAGACAATGCTGGGTCAACTGTTACCTAATGAAAACTCAGCTGATGTCCCGGAATCGGGACCAAGGCCGGCCAAGACGAACGCCGATAATTTACAAACTGTCGGTTAAACAGATGTTGGAATAACGACTTGCGTGGGCGTCCGAACTCCCAAAGTAAGGAAGGACATACATTAGAATGTAGGTCAGTCACCTCAACACAAAGACCTCTCAAAACGATTTTGGACACATACGGGAAGCTCATGAAGCGGATAACGACACAATTTGCCCGCAGTTGGGAGCATAAAATTGAAATGTCTTAAACTTTGTTGACCATTGTTATCTTAATGGATGGGATGCGTGGGCGCAACACGAATTGCCGCATGCCAGACTCTGCATAACGATTGTACTAAGTAGGGCTTGTGTCACTCAAAATCGGGTTTCAAGGCAAAATTAAATGTAAATGTACTCCTGGTCCGAGTTTATTATAGTAAATCATTATTTTTTTCGGATTCAAGCAGCCCTGTCTATATTTTACCAAATTTAAACAAATAGACATCGAATATATCGGTTCTTTGAGATTAACTTTAACTTACCTGCGTGTGCGTGTGTCATGCCACAGACCCAGAAAGGTAGTGTCAAATTTAGTATCATTGCAGTGAAACATGGGTCAAATTTCTATTATACGGTGTCACGAAATAGTCATCAAAGTAGAGCAATATTCATTTTTCAAATGAATCCTGCCGTTAGTTACTATTAACGTGGGATATGAATATTGAGTCCACCATTAGAATGTTAATTATCTAAACAGTTTTCAACAATATACGACTAGTGAATAGACTACGCAGGCAAGAAATGTGTCTTGGCATATTTTTCAACACTAAAAGATATGTAGGTTAACAATGACAAATACTGGTATAATTAAAAATATATATTAAAGTGTTGCCCGTTGGTGATGACGAAAATACAAGAAGCTATTTTAAAACTAGATATGATGAGTTATATTGACCAGTAAAGTAATAACTTCACAAGCAACTATAAATATGATTTGAATGGCAACGCATGCGAAGAATCATTAATGCATATTGCAGATTCATCATAAAAGTCAAACAAGACAATACTTGGCATTTAGAAACGAGAAAGCTTGTCCACTTTCCAGGCATTCATTCATTACTAAACAGACAAGTCATGATTTGGAAAGGAATTATGATTACAGATGACATCACAAATTTTGTAATTCACAAATCGATTTAACAAAACAATAAGCTAGTTGTCGGGACTGCACGGTTCTTGTAAATACATTACTTGTTTATTGAATCCGTGTTGGATTGTAAACAATAGAGGATAAACAATATCTGTATTGACTGATTTGAGAGAATGATCTAGATTGAGTTTTTCTCTTGAATTAATAATTGCTTTCAATGCTGAATGATGATTGTTACAAAAAATTGACTGTAAATAAATAAATGACAATATACATTTTTCTAGATGGCAAATTGGTAATACAAAATCTAAACCTTGTCTAACTGTCGCAAACACAAACAGAAAGTAAAATAAGTTTCATTCACGAATCCAGACGGGGACAAAAGTTAATTTCAGTGAACTAAGTGGATTAATTCTCATCCGACCATCGTTTTTTATTTGTCACCAGGGAAGGGTTTAATGAAACTGGAATTCCAGGTTCCTTTTTGATTAAACGGTTTTTCGATGTAACACAATTCGAGGATAAAACAGTGAATGTATCAACAAATCCGAAAAACAAAGCAGACGTTATGAAAGATGAATGAGTCCAAGAACCTTTAAATGAAATTGTATCAGCACTTCTGGACCGTGATGTATTTCTCGACAAACATCTCGCATAGCTCGAATGCCTCACGGCTTAAATTATAAATACGATGGTTGATAATCCTCGGTGCATCGAGCCGTGTGAAGTGGAACGAATGGAGCGGGCATGTGCGTCAACGGCTCATCCTGCAACACCCTGTCCTTCACCACTTGTTAGGTTATAATTAGCCCGGCAATTTGTCATGGGTACATTCAGGAATTTCGAACACTTAAAAGTGTTGATGATATCATCGAACTAGAGCTAGCACTCACGTATATGGGAGTTCATGGAGTCAAATTGCATTCCTGAATGAAAACAATGAGATTAATAGGTATCGAGAGTGAAGCTAATATAGAACAGACGATTAACTTATAAAGTCATTGTTGTGAAAAGCACAATTCATTCTCGCTAAAATTGGCTTGTTTTCTGCGGAACATAACGAGCCGAACGGCGAACAATAGCCACCTGAATGGACCTAACACATCTCGCAAACGTGAGTAAAAAGTCTCCTAAGCTGTTTGTTCCATTTTAAGAGTTTTGCAGTGGGGTTAAGAGTTCTATTTGTTAATCTTTTAGTGGTCTAATAGCAAAGGAATTATGCCCGGATATTCCGCAGCATCCGCAATAAATCAAGCTCGAGCTGGAATTGTACTTACTTTTATCTATTCTGTGGTTGGAAAATGGACACTCGCAGGAATGTCTAATATGATAGTGAACAGAAAATATGAGCTTGGTCACATTTTTCATGTTACTTGAAAAAGGGACTTCGTTCATAAACAGAGGTGTTATCCCAAAACAAAAATCGTTTGTTCACAAATTCACATAAGTTATGCCTTTTTTTTTCGTTCATGGGCACCGGCTTCAGACTGCTAAATAGACCGTCATTGTCACTTTTGGACGGGATTAAATTAACTTATTATTCCATAGGGTCTACCTACAGCATCGAACGAAGGTACAAAGGGCCAATCGCCCACGAACCAAACGTGGGCTTGCATCGGCAAGGTGCTTCTGATGCAACTTCCTCCAACGCGCCCACATTAGGTACGTTACTACAAAGCTGTACAAAGAATTCACTAACTATTGAATCATTATGTAGTTTTTGGGAAATATTCGCTCGGGAGCGTGGGAATACAGTGTGGTTTGTTTTTTTTGTGCAAGTGTGTTACAAAATTCTCAGCTTCAGTAAGTTTCTCGGGCTGTATTTATATTCACACTAGAAGGATTAATTCGTCTTTGATCTATCTGCAAATTTTGCAGAAAAAAGTATGCATGCTTAGCGAATCCAGAAGAGTAGTAGAGCTCTTTGTGAAGGGCTCGTCCGGGGAAGTACTACCACCACGCCTTTTTCTGCCGCCAAGCATCAACGCTGTTTCGGTTTATATATGCCTCAAGTTGATGGACGCAGAGCAATGCATCGTAGGACACGTTCCTATCGTGCGTGACTTACGAGGCAATGCTATGTTATAGGTGATGGTTACCACTTAACATCAGGTGGGCCACCTGCTTGTTCCATCAGCTATAGTTGTATAAAAAAAAAGAACGTTTATTTGTATTGTGATGCTAGTTTTTTTGATACTTCTTGAATTACTTTCCAGTTGCGTCGACCTCAGTGGCGCAGCGGGCGAGTCCGCCTGCGACGCAAGAGGTTGCGGGTTCGATTCCCGCCTCGGAACAAATTTGTGTAGATCTGCAGAAATTTGTTCCGTTGCTCTGGGTGTTTATGTATAATAAAAAATATCTATCTATGTAAGTATATAATGTATTAAATATATCAGTCATCTAGTACCCATTACACAAGCTTTTAGTAGCTTACTTTGGGGCTAGATGGTGCTGTGTGGATTGTCCAGCATTATTTAAAATTAATTTAAAAATATTTTTTTTTAAAGTTGCTACGGGATCCGAAGCTCGGATTTACAGTAAGTTGTAAAAACAACTAATAAAGTATGACAAATGACTGATGAAAAGACATTTATTTCCCTTCCAACCATCGCTAAGTCCAATTTCCATGCTCCGAGTCTTCAATAAATTAACCACGACCACTTAACTGCGCCAAGCTGTATTATTATCACTTTAACGTGAAAATTGCTGGCAACACTGGCTATTACTGCGAGCGTTATTTTGCCACACCGGTAGACGATAGTGCAGAATTAGTCATTTAAGCCGTTGACGACACCTAACATTTCTCTCGCTCGCACGATTCGACATTTTGAAAGATATAAAATCACAAATTCCAATTTTGATAAATCGCAAACAACTATTTTGTGTGCAATCACATTGCGCATAGTTTGGTAAAAATTTCATTTTGATTGATGCAAGTTTTCCACCTTAAAAGTTTGCTTAAGTACGAAAATTAGAAAAGCAAACTTTTAAGTATGAAAACTTGTATCGATCAAAATGATTTTTTTACTAAACTGTGCGTAATGTGATTGCACACAAAATGGTTGTTTGCGATTTTTCGAAAATGGGTTTAGTGATTGTATATCTTTCAACAAGTCAAAACGTGCGAGCGAGAGTCACATTAGCTATTGTCTTGGTCTTAACTTTGTTCAAATAAAACTGAGCACGTTCATCTGAATTGCACAGTTTTTTTAAACGTTCTTTCTTATCCTGTTTATTATTAACTAGCGAACCGCCCGCGCGCCCCTGCTTTCGCACGGGTGCACAAATCATGCATGTATTATGCATGTAAACCTTCCTCTTCAATCACTCTATCTATTAAAAAAAACCGCATCAAAATCCGTTGCGTAGTTTTAGATTTAAGCATACAAAGGGACAAGGGGACATAGGGACAGAGAAAGCGACTTTGTTTTATACTATGTAGTGATAGTGAAGACTGTTACACGCAAAATTCGGTACACCAAGAAAATTAATTTGTTTAACTTCATTCTCACCATCTCAGTGTAACGCTATCCGTCAAGTGAAAACATACCCGGCTTTGTTTTTGACATGTTTAAAGCAGAGACAAAAAAAATGAAATATCAACGATTTATATAAGCATTTTACTTGTCCTTATTAAGCATAGATGCATACCACACACGAAATTTCAATCGCATTTCCATTTAATTTGGAGTTGATGTCAGTCTAGGCTAGCTAGTAACGTAATAAAATAAATAGATAGATAGCTCCACAGAACAGAGACTTCCCTACTATGGTGCACTAAGTAATGGAGCATGATAAGAGAATTAGATCACATCCTCCCGACCTATATGTTACGCAGCGATACTAACACGTAACATTATTACAATGAAATGGCATGATGATATTAATGACGAATCAAACTATTCTAAGGATATAATATGTAAAGATAGAATCCTAACCACTGATCCTGTTGAATATACTGATACATTTGATCTGCAAAGTTAAATACAAATATAAAAAAAAATTTGATAACTAAACGAAACAAATCACTCGAAGTAGAACATAGTAACGAATACTTTTTTTTATTAAGGCTCCGGTGACGGCGGCTCGCAATTTCGAAGTGCGATTGGCTATTATTTCATTTTATTTAATTTCGGGGAGGTTGTTTGAAAAAATAACTCTAAAGAAACACGCATAAATACTGTTCGAACACAAATAATACAATAATATAAGGGAAACATGCCCGAATCAGAAATCATTTTGGTATTAGTATGTTTGGTCTTACGTTTACCTAATACCAAAATGATTTCTGATTCGGGCATGTTTCCCTTATATTATTGTATTATTTGTGTTCGAACAGTATTTATGCGTGTTTCTTTAGAGTTATTTTTTCAAACAACCTCCCCGAAATGAAATAAAATGAAATAATAGCCAATCGCACCTCGAAATTGCGAGCCGCTGTCACCGGACCCTTAAGACAATATCAGTAGCTCGCAGTTTCGAGGTGCGATTGGCTATTATTTCATTTTGGGGAGGTTGTTTGAAAGAATAACTATCCAGTGACACGCATAAATACTGTTTGAATACAAATAATACAATAATATAAGGGAAATGTGCTTGAGTTAGAAATCATTTTGGTATTAGGTAAACGTAAGGCCAAACATACTAATACCAAAATGATTTCTGACTCAAGCACATTTCCCTTATATTATTGTATTATTTGTATTCGAACAGTATTTATGCGTGTCACTGGATAGTTATTCTTTCAAACAACCTCCCCGATATGAAATAATAGCCAATCGCACCTCGAAACTGCGAGCCGCTGTCACCGGGGCCTTAAGACGAAGACATTATCAGAAGATGGCGAAGGCTCAAAATCAATTTCCTGGATCGAATAAGTCGAATAAATAAGGTAGCATGTAACCATTCGAAATAGAGATAAGACTATGGATTCTTAGGAACTTGGACACTGGTAGTGTAGTTCTAAGAGTTGAATAGCTAATAAGTAGATATCTAGTCTTTAAGTAGTAATCGTTATCCGAAGTAACATGCAGAAGCGAAGGCGTTGACGGCGCCAACACACCCACGCGAATCCAGGTAGTGACTGCATGTAGGTCGCTACAGACAGCTCACCCAGTTTTAAACACAATCGACGACGAACGGCATTGTTTTGATAAAGGAGTATCTACTAAACCAGGGGTTCCCAATTTTATTTGGCCATGGAACCCTAATTGATCATAAATTTTTTGGCGGAACCCTAGCTGGCGGTTTTGATAAGTTTACCTTGTAGTTTGAACATATTATGCAGGTTACACTCGGGAGAAAGAACATTATAAATGAGAAATAATTATTATAAGTATTGCAAAACATCGACGCGATGCGACGCGACGATGCGGCGCGGTTATGTGTATTTTCTCCGAATGTTTCATTTTAATCTCGGACGGACCCCGGAACCCCTGTGACCTTTCCACGGAACCCCTGGGTTCCGCGGACCACCATTTAGGAAACCCTGTACTGAACAGCAAAATAAAAAGGCAAAAACAATTTAGGATTTTTAAAGCTAATTGAAAGGGATACATTCAACAGTATCTCAGCATTTTATCGGTATCACATCGGTTTAAATGTAAAATAATAACTGTAGATAATTTATTCCAATTTCCTCGACTTACCGACTGGGGTTTTACTGGTTTTATAAAACTATAAACTGAAGTGTTACAAAAACAAACGGACTATGTTTAATCGAGCATTGGCTAGGAAACCATACATGATTATTTTTCTTTCAGAAACGTAAAGAACGAACTGAAACCTACGAAGGTTAATGAGCTGAGCAGTTTAAAATAACTAACGAAGAGATCTAATTTCAGTTTTAAAATAAGTACATATACAAACAGGTCAAAAGATAAATTCACTAACCAGATGCAATATTAGGCTGTCACAGATGTAGCTATAGTTATAGATTACTCTGCAGTTTACTTAGTTTTTGTTGTCTTAGTTTAGCCGCCATTTTCTGCCGCCAAGCAGCAACGCTGTGTTTCGGTTTGAAGAGTGTGGTCGCCGGTGTAATTACAGGCACATGAGACTTAACATCTGTATGCCTCAAGTTGATGGACGCAGGGCAATGCATCGTAGGGCACGTTCCTATAGTGCGCGACTTGCTTGCGAGACAATGCTTTGTTTATAGGTGATGGTAACCACATAGCATCAGGTGGGGCACGTGCTTGTTCCATCAGCTAGTTGTATAAAAGAAGTTTAGAAATACATATGTATCTATTTCAAATGGTACAATTTGCGAAACAAATAAAAAAGGTGTAGTAAACATTTTAAAATACATTGAATATGCCATATTCATATTTCTAGATCAGGGAGCGGACGACGACATATCCAGAATGAAATGTGACACAAATATGCGCATTAAAGACTATAATAATATTCCTAAAGGGAGCCAACAGGTGTATGTTAGTGTTTATTTTGGTTGACACCTGCGTCTGGAACTAAATTATAATTAGCCTGAGACTTTCCATGCGGATTCCTAAGATAAATAAATAAATAAATAATGCTGGACAATCCACACAGCACTATCTAGCCCCAAAGTAAGCTATTCAAAGCTTGTGTTATGGGTACTAGATAACTGATATATTTAATACATTATATACTTACATAGATAGATAATTTTTATTATACATAGAAAGCACCCAGACCATCGGAACAAATTTCTGCAGATCGTACACAAATTTGTTCCAAGGCGGGAATCGAACCCGCAACCTCTTGCGTCGCAGGCAGGCTCTCGCCCGCTGCGCCATAGAGGTCGTCAAATAGATGTTATTTAACTCGTATTTTACGACACTAATCATAATTAAAGCGATTGAGGAAGATACTTAACTCATAGTTCATTACAGTAATAAAAAGTAACAAGAGATAGTTTGTGTCACATCAATATAAGAAACTAGTTCCGCCCCACGGTTTCACCCGCGCAGATTTAAATCCCGGTATTCCCACGGGATAAAAGTAGCCTATGTGTTATTGCAGACTATAATCAATCTCTCTGCCAAGTTTCATCCAGATCCGTTCAGCCGTTCCGGCGTGAAAGAGTAACAAACATCCATCCATACTCACAAACTTTCGCGTTTATAATACTAGTAGCGACCTGCGGTTTCACCCGCGTTGTTTTAAATCCCGGTGTTCGCACGGGAAAAAAGTAGCATATATGTTATTCCAGAGTATATCTCTGTGCCAATTTTCACCAAAATCCGTTCAGCCGTTCTGGAGTTATAGAGTTCAAACATCCATCCATCCATCCAACCATCCATACTTACAAACTTTCGCATTTATAATAATAATATTATAATATTAGTAGGATTGTGTAACGAACTTATAGCAATAAACATTTTATTCTCCATCTAAAAATAATTGAGATCCTTGATTAAAATGAAAGCGTGAAAATAGCAACAATAAATCAATTTCATTTATTTACTGTTGTAAATAATTACATTGATAAACAGAACAGTGTCTGATGTGATCATACAGCTATTTTAAGCATTCATTAATTGTCGCCCCTTCAAAGAAATCCACATGATAGCACAAAGTTATGAAAACAACAAGATGAACTGAATGACACGAGTGATAACGATCATCAGTAACGTCCCACACAAGTTCACACAGCACAACGAACGAATTACGTAGAACAAAATCTATAGCAGAAGAAACACTGCTGCATCCAAACATTTTTACAAAAACAATAGAAACAAAGTCGTCAATGTATGCGTGTCATTTTTAGATGGCTGTCGACGAGTTTGGTGGTAATAAAAACTGGTAGAAAGTGCCAGAGGAGTCATCGGCACTTGGTGTTGGGCCAAACTGTGGCAAGGTCATTGGCTGTTTGATAAATAGGCATAATGCCATTATGAGGTAATATTGTGTTTGTTTATGTTTTTTTTACGATATTTTTTAATATACTCGCAAGGTAAATGTTTTGAAAAGTTTCATGATGGTAATTAGTAAAGTTTCCTCAGTACTTACGATAGCAATAACGATTTGCATGTCTTGACAAAAAGCCGGCGCGTTGCCAAATCCTGCGCTTGTTTTGCTATTTCTTTATTCGGCATTTACACTTTGTCTCCATCTGAAGGTACATTTGCATTATTGTGAAATTTGATTGTTTTGTAGCGTCTTCCGAAATAGTTCAGCGTTTTTATTGCGTTTAAGTAATAAAAGCTAGAAAAGTTAAGGGCCCGGCGACAGCGGCTCGCAGTTTCGAGTTGCGATTGGCTATTATTTCATTTTATTTCATTTCGGGGAGGTTGTTTGAAAGAATAACTATCCAGTGACACGCATAAATACTGTTCGAACACAAATAACACAATAATATAAGGGAAACATGCCCGAATCAGAAATCATTTTGGTATTAGTATGTTTGGCCTTAGGTTTACCTAATACCAAAATGATTTCTGACTCAAGCACATTTCCCTTATATTATTGTATTATTTGTATTCGAACAGTATTTATGCGTGTCACTAGATAGTTATTCTTTCAAACAACCTCCCCGAAATGAAATAAAATGAAATAATAGCCAATCGCACCTCGAAACTGCGAGCCGCTATCGCCGGGCCCTTAACACAGACAAATGTAAGGCTAATAAAGTATGTTTCAGATCCCATTGAGCTAACGATTAGAGACAGACTCGAGCGAGGCCGATCGTCCGTCACGGCGACTTAATTATTACGTATGTCTCTATTTGCAACATACCTTTAATATTTTACTGGCAATTACTCACATTACTTATGAAAAATCTGCAAAAGATAATAACCAAGGCTTAGACTATTTCGTTAATGTTTGATATTACATTAACAAAGTTTTCATTTTATATAAACTTCAAGCATTATATTTTTGAGCCCCTTGATTTATTGCATGTTTCTGCTCTGAATCAGATAAGATCAACAAGAATGGAACGAATTTTCAAGAATGAATTGGAAAGGTAAATGTAACCAAAATAGTGAAAACACTTGCGCAAGACATGAGCAATATTACGATAATTTCCATAATTCATAACGTTATACGCCAGAAAACTAAGTAATTAGGTGCGAACATAAACCAAAACCATCGTTTACAAAAGTAAGAGAATTTTAATCAAGCCTCATTTCCATCAAGTCACCCACAGAGCGTTTTCTTTACTCTATGAGAAATTATACTGGAGAATTAAATGGCTCTCGCGTCGGTGTAATGCATATTAAACCCCGATCTTTCCAATTGGACGAAATAATACTTTCACGTTTTATGTAATCACGCGCCTCTTGGCCCGCCCATCCGTCATACCTCTCGGTTGTTATCTTGATCTAAACTACGAAAGTGTACACAAATATATCTGCTTCTTTATATAGAAAGGGGAGATAGTTGCGTACTTCTCATGCATTACAATTTAAAGTACTTCAATTATAGGGCCCACAATCTTATCTCAGAGATTCTAGCTTGTGGAATGGACGGTCATGATGCCATTAAAATAGTACTTGACAATGATGCAGGGTAATAAAGGGTGATTTTCCTCAATCAAAATAATTTTGCATTCAATCGTGGCCGTGGCGGAGCAAAGTTTGCCCTTCGGAAGCGTATGCCGAGCACAACAAAAAGACGGGGTATCGCTTGCGGAAAGGCGTGACGAAAATTTGATGAGTTATAAACCTTTGTTTTTGGACCTTTACTTCGTCGCATGCGTCATCGTGAAACCTCATGTGGAAGAAAAGGCGCAATATTGTCAAGGATATCAACCTTAAGTACTATCGGATGGAGAACTAGTCAGTGATAATAATTTAACGCGGCTGGCATATCTTACAGATCGAATTAAAAAAAAAATAGCAGATCGAATGAAACTCAACAAAATCCCTTCCAATCGGATTATAAATTACTTCTAAGTCGTCGATACAGCGAAGCCGTAGCAGGTCGGTGACTGGGTCAAAGGCAATGGATTTATTTTACTAGGTTTATAAACAAACATTTGGATCTACCGGTTCGGACTTCAGAGCACGATTCTGAACATGGGCCTGTGTTTGAGGTATTATGAATTAAGCTGAGAAACGTGATTTTTGGAATTTTTATTGCTTCTGTTTATTGAGATTTTTATTACTACTTTGACTGATGGGGGTCACCTTTAAATACAATTATAGCCCAAGGTTTTGTGTTATATTAACATTTTTGCAAAAAAAATATGTTTGAAATCAAACACATAATTAAAGTCTAGTATTATTGCAAACAACAAAGACTTGAGAATATCATTTAAAGATGGATCGATAAAGTCGCTTCGTACTGATAAATCGGATAAGAGATTATGTCTTATAAATGTCTAAATTTTCTTTGAAGCTTCATCGTAAATGTTAAGGATGTTATTTAGATATTCAAATAACAGCCCTTTTAGAACAAAACCTATCCAATGTAAACACATTAATTCGTGAATAATTTAAATCTACTTTTTAGATAAAATATTATTCTGGACTAGATTTTGCCACCTTTACAATCTTTAGTCTTCTGGTTATATTGAATTTGTAGGTATATCATTGCTTGCTTCTACGTAAGAGTATCAGGCAGGACAACTTTATCAGAATATTTGGTCCACCGAGATACTTTTTTAAACTGTTTTAAAACTAATCGCCCTTATTAGGTACGCAGCAGTTCTATATTATTTATCCTGCTGAAACTAAACAAGCTAAAATCTAGTTGGTTACCATAACATTCCACAACACTCGTAACTTACAACTGATGTGAAATCTTAAAGGAGTTCTCATTGATTCGTCCTTGTTGCAAATGAGTACTTTTGACATTGAAGCCGCTGATTGGAACGCTTCTAATGGTTATCTGCGGTTTTATCGTTCTATTCATTTCGTTAGCTTATGGATAGTCGTAAACTCTATTAGGAGCGTCAACTGTCTGTGCTTGAGTGGTTTTGAGATTTATACGATCTCTATATTCAAGGTTTTCTAGTTAACTTGTATGTTACAAAATCGAGTGAACTTTCAAGCTAAAGCATCCGAATGACCAACACTCACCAGTCGATCCGCCTAACGTCACCACGCCTGGATTTTAATGATATTTAATTCTACTTATTATGTCCAACTTTGGGGAATTCGTTTCATGGAATCAATTCATAGACGCAACGAGTGCATCTTAAAAGTTCTGTAGAGCCTTGATAATGACAGTCCATGTAATCAGTTGTTTACACAGCCGATGGGCACATTGGGCACGCCGGCCTATTTCAACTTCATGGTCGATGCCAATGCCGTCGATCACTTCCCTGCAGTGCGATTAATTGACACATTTTGCATCTGATTTGTATTTATTTACGTTACATAGCATTATCTCCTTAATCTTTATTATTCATTATAATTTTTTCATCATACCGTTTTCTCGTCTAATTTAAACGAAATTGCGACACTTTTTCTCATATAGAAATATTGCACAAAGGATCCTCATCCAAAAACTTTTGTAACACTACAACACCCAACCCGTTACATAATAATATGTATATGAATCTGGAGATGGACATATTGGACATTCGTCAGGCTGCGCGAATCAAACCAGCACCGCCTCAGTCTAACAGTCGCCCCCGCCGCACTACCGAAATCGCCAAAAAAAAAAAGATAATTAAGTTATGCGGCATCGATCTACTCGTACCTGCAGATTTATTAACACACAGCATCGCTTTTCGATCGAAAGGTTGGCACCCTTGAAATCAAACGCGTCGCACGCTTATTCATCTCGATAGAAATGCCTATTCACTTTAATGGAAATAATGAATTCAACGACGCCGCTCTCGATTCTTAAAATCGAGAGTACCAAAATACAGGCTGAGTGCTAAAGAAACGTAGACGACTGAAATTAGAATCGGTAAAACTCAATTAACTCTGTAGGAGTGGTCGGAATAATAGAGTCGATGAAGCATTGACGACTTCCGAACTCGAGGGAGTAATCGAATTCTGTCTTCCATAAAACAACCATTTTATTTCAACTGACAGTATGAGAACCGTTTTATTTAAAGTTATTGTGGGTGTAACGAAAATAGATAGGTCAGATATTAATGGGACAAAATAAAAAAGACTTCCTGTGTTCTTTAGTGTAGGTGTAGTGTCTACAAGACGAATATAACTGAAGTTAGAATAATAGTTCGATAAGTTTGAACCAAAACAAATAACTGAAAGAATCCGTTCAACGAACACAATTCTTAACACTATACAGGCATGCATAATGAAGACTCAAATTCCCGTAAATGTAAAAAAGATGAGTCAATAAACCAAAGAAATAACATAAATACACAAACATCATACCTAGGTGTATACTTAGATTTAGTGTCAAGTTGAGTCTGACAGTAATGTAGGAATTAAAACGGGATAAAGTGCACAGTGCTTTTATTCTCCTCTGCTACTCTTCTTGTTTCGCATTGCACAGATTTGCACCAGGAACCTTGAAATGATGAGTTTATGTGATCAAAAGTTGGCAATTTGGCTGAAAATTGCTATAGGCACATTTTGCATATTTTTGACTGCTTCTTTTAACAACAACAATTGAACTACAAACATCTAGTTTTCAAATTAATAGCAGTAATAAAATTAACTACGCGAATCTGCTCGAATTTAATGGGCCGTAGAGTGTATATTTCTTGCCAATGCATTATGATATTTTTTTCAGCAGTCTGTCCGTTTGGGTGTGTGCTGATTATGTGAGTCTACGTATCAGTCTCGAGTCTCTTTGCGCGTATTGGTCTACAGTGTCTACATTCTACTTGGGAGTTAATGGGTATGTTGATAATTTTGATAATTATGATGTCAGAATCTAAAGACATAAATGCTTATAAATCAAAAAGACGATACAAAATAACTCAGCATTATTTGATTTCTTCATATTACAGACGAGCAAAAATTTATTCTTACATGCTTCATACAAATAAAAGGTTTAACTCATAAAACTTTCAACGCACAGCAATAAAGCGTATGTGCCATTTCGTCACAGAATAAATAATAGGTACATTACTTCTATTGCAGAAGATGGAGCAATTCCCATTCATTCGGCGCTCAATATTGTTGAAATAAATTGTAGCAGCTTTTTCAATTTAAGTGAAAACCTAGCATTTTATGTACTTAAATGCTGAAGTGTATCAAAAAAACAAACGACTTCATGAAACTCGTAGTTAAATTATCTAACGAGCGAAGCGAACGAAGATCACATAAGCAACATACTCGTAGATGACGTCGTGTGATTCTCCAAGCAGGTTTCAAACAGTATATCCGTTCTGCATGGAATTTGTACAATCAGAACGTAAGGATATAAGTAAAATCGCCCAAACGGTTGTTCAGATGTCGTGTCGTATAAAAGCACTTTATTTTTATTTTTATTCCTGTTCTAGGCTATTTTAAAAGATACGACTAAAATAATAAAACTTGGAAAACCAATATAACGTCAGCTTCCATTGGTCATAGTTTCAATGACTTCGTAGTTCAGATAAGATTGGATATAAGCTAGATCGTGGACATCCCGAGACCTTAGGTTGAGACGCACTTAAATTAAAATCCATGACATGATAAGAAGAAGAACTGACGTCCTATTCAAGAGCGGTAGAACATTTTATGATTATTTCGCACAGGTACACTGCCGTTGAAGCTCAAAGTACATACTGCAGTAGTTTTGTTTGTTTCAGCTATTAATACAAATACCGAATTAACAGTTAGATTCACGTTGGCAATTTCGAAATCAATGCAGATTTGAAATGCCATCAAGGAATTATATAAAAATGTTATCTTCCCGATAAAGAATATAACTGAAGGCGCTGATCTGGCGATGATGTCATTTCGAAGGAGAACATTTTGGGTAATAAAACGCACAATAAGTTCATCAGCGTATCAGATGGTAAAGTATCGTGTAACAATTGAGCAAGATTATGCGTAAATCAGCCTACACACGTGAAATGAACACCGATGTAAACAGCTGACCTCGAAGCAATGTGTGGATAAAGTGTATTGGAAAAAGCGTTTTAATGTAACCACTAACATGTCACTTTACTCTCTGCGTTAGATAAGTCAAAGTAATCATTCTTGAATACGACTTTCAACTAGGTACAATCGTCAGTCAAATTCGTATGACTATTTGCATTAAATTTTAGTAAGTGAGATTACTCATCAATAGTCATGACATCATTGTTAATCTCCGATCTGAAATTTTAGCCTGAATTTATCTCAAAATGTATTATTATCAATAATAATTATAGTCTACTAGCTTGAAAAAGACAATGCAATATTTTACCTGACTAATTTATGAACACTCCCAATGGGATAGGTATTCCTACAGCACCGTTGAAAATAACGCCATTCTTTACCTGAAAAAAGAAAATAATAATTAGCGAATTGTAAACGAAAAATTTCAATTCAACATGATAAAGTACTTCAAAAACCTTGAAACCAAAATAGCATTACCTAGATAGGAAGTGTGAACCGCGTGATATTAGTCGTATTAGTATTATGTGCAAACTTTATAGATTTTGGCAAAAACATGAGAGCTCATAAATAGGTAAGTAAGTTGTAATAATATGATTCTCAAATAAAAACAAAGTTGAAGTATGAAAAGCCAAAGCACTATCTGGGATTGGTATTGCAGTCATTGCAGATAAAGTTGCTGCACCTAATAAGTACCGACCTGGAAAGTAGAATCGTAAATATTTTTATGATCAAGTGAATTATCCATTAACGGATAATAATAATATACTCGCTGACACTGACACTCCACATGATGTCGTTGAATTAAAGGCACGATATACGGTGTATATTATGCCAAAGGTGTGTAGTTGGCGCCGGGTGGGCGACCATACCATCTGTCGCGGTCGCCTTACCAGCTTTACACAACTGGGTGATAGATAATGTTGTAAAACTTCTATATGGAAATATGAAGCATACATATTTAAATAATAATGAAGTCAAACTGACACTTGGAACCAGAGTCTTCAGAACACTCGGAAAAAGAAACGACACTTAAAAAGTTTTGCTTAAAAAGATGTATGTTCTAACTAAAAGGTAGAAGCTAAACGAAATCTATTCATCGTCGTGATAATTAACTCAAGTAGTACAGTTGTTCCACACCTTGTGATTTCATCAAATGATATATATCTACTGAAGTTTTGTATGTAAATATAAATATTAGTTATCAGCAATCGATAGAAAAATGAATTAGAAAATGTAATTAGTGGAGCAGTTTTTACGAGCTCTTTCACTTTGCCATTCTGACGATAGATTTTCTCATCATGAAAATTTCTCTCACGATGTGCGAGTCATGGATGTGAGAGATATTACAAGAATATGAGAGACATTCATACCCATGACATCAGTGCTTCTGTGCGAATAATAACGTGATGGGTAGCTAACTAGAGAACATCGATGATGTTCATCAACAGACCGAAAGAGTCGGACCCCCATACAAACCAAAAAAACAAATATCAATCCATCTCCATACCCATCCTATTTTAATAACAGATTTGGTATACTAGAGCCTTTTGAAGAAATACTAAAAAGAAAACAAGAAGAACTCAGATATTCCTTTTGGGAAGGTGCACGTGCGAAACTGCTATGGCTATCGGCCACGCATTTGGTAGATATTATATTAGAACCCTGCCGTTCCAGAATATCGTCAGCTGAATGGAGAAGCTCCATTAACCTTGTACTTATATCGTCTACGTCTAGCCGGTGCGTGCAAGATGGCTGAATAACGGAAGGGCAAGGTAGCTCGTTTGAATGATGTGACATTGAGAGAATGCGGTCACCGCTGATACACAAAACCTCACACAATGCCGTTGTGACTGTAGTGATACTTCATTATGTCCTGGTTACGTGAGATTATGTGTGAGTGATGCAATAACTTTTGTCAAAAAAAACTTGTCTAATCATATCGTAAACATTTGCGCTGAAACATGCAATGATAATGAAGTCACTGAAATAAAACCATAAAATGCCAACTCTCTGTTTGTGTTCTAAAGCATTCTCTAATGTCAAAACATCACGCAACTTGAGCATTCCTACCGCCTACTGAGTAAAATGAAAATTATCCTCATATTCCAGCCCAGTGATTAAGCAATAGCGACATCAAATTTGATGGGCAAATTGTAAAGGCTGCTAACGTCCATTATAGGAGTACGATCGGTGGCCACGCGATGGGTGGCCGCACCCCCTTTCCTTGAAGACCACCTGCTCCAACAGGCGATGTTTGTACACGCTCCGATAACTGTGGGGTGGCCGGAATATAAAACTTGAATAATGCCGACACGCATTGCAGTTTGACCTTCAAATGATTTGTATATAATTTAGTTTACAAACAAAACTCTGTCGATGTTAACCATAAATATCAACACTAATCATTATTACGATCATGAATCGCTTTTTGAAAGCTATGATTGGTATTAATAAGCGTTATAAAGTCTGCGTTGAATTTAAAAACATGTAATTTAATGAGGTAATGACTACATTAAATCTACAAATACAATCTATTGCTTACGCTTTCTAGAGTCTTATGAATATAAATAAAAGAAGAAGATCTTTTGCGCGATTTTTCGAATACAAATGTTGTTTAGTCTAGATAATCAATCGCATCTAAAAGTCTGAGGATCTGAATTCCATCATTTCACTTTCGATTCAAGAAGATTTACATATTTAGATTATGTTCCGGATTGGGTAATATTACAATAAAATCTTTTTACGGTTTATTATGTAAAGGATTTAAAATACGGAGTGTGTTAATGCAAAATATGCAATTCAAGAAAACAAGCATTTATGCTGTTGCGTAATAATTAGGAGAGTAGAGCAGGACTGGGCACTCGAGTTACCTTCATCTGTATCGAGTGACATAACACTGCCGTTGGTAACAACAAATTAGGTAGATACTTATGATGTGTAATGGCAGCGCAAACAAGTTCATCACACTGGACGCCGGCACCAAAAGCGTGGAGCTATGAAAGCTGAAGTAACAGAGCTTCATTTAATAAGTCCCACTTGTGTTTTATTTTAACAATTGGCTGGATAGGTAGGTAAACATGAACAACATAATAAAAACGAATGCGCAGACAAAAGTAAAATATTATAATAGAAAAACCAAAAAGTGGATGGTACTAAAAAATAGGCTTCAAATATAAATAAAATATATTCACAACGCACAGCAAAACTGGATTGGGATAATTGCATCAATCAGTGTACCCTCGAGCTCATGTTAAATTCAGAGATGCCATATCAACATTTTCCAGGCTCATAGGCGCCGCCGGACGACCCACGACGATCTATTTTAGGTAGATGTTAACCCACTTTTGCACACACCCAGAATTACAAATTAACTGACTTTACCCAACCAGTTGATTGCTCTTTGAACATTTTAAAAACATAAATACAATTTAGAGAATTCAGGACAAAGTTAAGGAATTGTTTTTTCAATCCAAGATAACAATAAAATCGATTGAACTTTAGAGAACTCTATAATACGCCTATAAATAAGACTAAAAGCAAAAGTACACGCGTAGTAGTACTACTAAGGTAAGGCAATAAACGGTAATACTCCATGTTCAATTGACTAGAAAGAATGTAATAATTACACTAACCGTCATTGAAATCAATTTTAAAGTGAACCGTGTAGTATTAATCTATAACCAGAAAGCATCGAACAATAATAATTGGCGGAAGCACGCGTTGCATGCTAAGACTGATTCAAAGTTGCTGCATAGTAGAAGAAAGGACAGTTAATGCGTGCGTCCAGTCAGACAGACAGTACCTTGTGTAGGGTTGCTAATCTTGTCTTTAATCAAATCGAAAATCTTACAACTCTTCAATCACAGAATCGTTCAACAGGAGACAACCGAAAGGCACTCAGTTGTATGGCCCCTTCGGCACCGATAGAGCATGCGCGTGGATTTCTTTGATTGGCAGACAACCCTGTTTTAACATTAAGTTCCCGTGTTGCAGTGTTTCCGAGCGACGTTGCGCAAGAGCGTGCGCGACTGCAGACGAACCGGAAACTGTACTGTATTTCGGATCAACATCATGTTATGCCTTCTTAGAACATGCGATAGTCTTACTGATTTTATTCCGTTTTCGCTTCAGTTTAAGCAGAGTGGTATTGAGGATTTGAGACTGATCATAACTGAGTGGTATGAATATTAACTGTATCACCTCACGAGTCAGGTCACCAGTCACGACGCCACAAAATGCGACCGCAAAATCATTCAAAACAATTTTCCTGGTGACTTGACAATATTTTTTAATTTTAATGTCACACTCACCCACTACCTCATCACACGGCCATCCACATGACCACAAAAGTTCTAGAATCATGAGTGACAAACACTCAGCCTGTTTATCGGATAGTTTCTCTAGTCAGAAAAAACTAAATTTGACATTAAAAAATACAACATAAACTCGCTGCTTTTTATAATCTACGACAGTTTTCGTTCGGTGGACTCTTTTAATATCTTTATGAAGAGTTAAGGTTGTGAGTAATTTTATTGCTGTCTGGCGGTTACCAACTTTTTGTTGTTCTTCCGCCAGTTTTATTTGAGCAAAAAGTTATTGGGCCGAATTGTTTGTCGCGATTATTTTTATTTTGATTTTACTTTCTAGGTTGACACTAGTATTTGTTTAATATAGTATCTTAAAGAAACACACTGTTTTCCCTATAGTAAATAACCGTTGTATTTTAAGATGTTTTTTCTGTTTTCCCTATAGTAAATCACCGTTGTATTTTAAGATGTTTTTTTCTACTTAGTATTAAAACGTATAGAACGCACTTATTTCTTCACGACTGTTATCACCCGTCCCTTACACAAGTGGGACGCGGCGGGCATTCGACTGTAGCGCGTTATGTTTTTACAACGTTACCATTACCACACCTGACACGTTGCAACTGTTTCTTCTTCATTAGGAAGTGGTTTATCTTCGACGTAAATAAACTTTTTCTCGGAGATCTTCTTTCCGCCATCCCTTGTATTTCCTTCTATGAAGATGGAAAGTATCATATTTATATGTTAGGTTGGAAATGTAATGTGAAATATAAGCAATTTCTGTCGAATATGCGACTTTTCACGGCAACACGTGATTTCCTTCAATCAGCATTAACGTCTAGCAGAACGTTTCATTCATAGAGCTTTATGGTCACTTGCTTATTGCTATTATTAAGCTGTCCTGCCAATCAGTCATATAATCTTTTGAAAGGATTGCAGTTCATTTAACCGATTACGTTATTATTATGTAAAGTTGAAAATCGTCTTTAAACGAAACCAGTTTTATTACCACGTTGTGCATTACCGTCGTTTTTGTAGATAATTCAATAAACAAATATATGGAACTAGTCATTATGAATATGAACTTTCTCTAACAAAAGCATTAAAGAAATGTAATTGAAGATTCTTAATTTTTTTAGTTTCGATTTATTTTCTTGACAAAATTAAATTATGATAAGACTACTTGGGAGCTAATTTAAAAAATCTAAGAATCAAGAATCCTTGCAAACGAAAAAGTAATTTCATTAAAATTAAAACCATGCATCCATTACAGTGTTTTAGCAACAAGGAATTTAAAACAGCCTCAAGTTATTCAGTTCGTTCGTACCACCCACCTGCCTGATTATAATTTCTCTGTTTTTATATACTACCTGCGGAGTTCGTATTCGAGAGCTCTTCTTTTTTCAGATTTCCTACAGCTGTTTCTATAGATATATTATCTTACTAAGTAATTACATTGCAGCAAGATTAGCTTGTCAGTTTTTTTTTTGCATAATGGCAACACAATGCTATTCTAACCGTTTTGTCTTTTCAGGTTAAATAAAAATGTGATTTCATTATTATGGAAAAAGAATTGGTAAATTTGTTATTTCTCACACAAAATTGATCATATTTATAAACAACGGTTACCTTTTAAAACTTTTGTATTTTGTTAGCGCTTTGATAAAACTATTATACAAATTGCGTACCGTAGATAAAACCCTATATAGCTTCAAGAATCTCAAGTACAGTTTCAACAGTTAATCCGTAGTTACCGCAATCAAATTAATGATCGCTCTCATTGAGGACAAACGTATCAGTGAAACTAATCACCTATCGATAAACCCAATTAGTTACGGAATCGTTAGAATCGTTTAAAACTCATCTGCGTGGTCTCGATTGGTAGAATGTTATCGATCAAACTTAAAACTTGTTCATCACTCCAGCCATATTGCGTTTTATTATATTTTATAAGCAAGTACACGTTTTGAATTATAGAATCTTAATTGAGGTTCACATCCACCTAAAGATTGAGAGGTGTCACTATCACTAGACCACCAGCTCTCTCACCATGTAGAAAGCTGAAGCATTCTTTGTAATTGGTCGATATCAATTAACATACTCTGCTATGGTACAGCCACGGTTGTAAATGCCGACTTGCACTTTCTACATTTCGAGCACGCGACTTCCGCGCATTTCCCCTTTCCTTGCATTTTGAATTCATTATGCGTTTACGTTGACGACCTTGTCGTGGGGTAGCTGTTGTGAATCGCGAGTTCTGTGACGTTTATCCTTTATGCGTGGCCCGAATCGTAACACAGTGATTCATACCCATTGGGCTGATGAATCATTTTGTTGAAATTAATCTACACGTTACTGTATGTGATATATACCTATAACATCAACAGCACTTGTACATTAGACTGGTAAAGAAATACGCACTTGGTAATTAAGCAATTAGTTATACGGTTTATTGGCCAATCGAGTATGTTAGTTTTTCTTGAGGAAATACTAATGACAGGCGTCGTCATGTTATGCAAATTGTGTTCAATTATAATAATAAACAATTTCGTCTTCAAATACCAAATGAATAAGTTAATTATAATAATTATAAGACCTTCATTTGGAAAACTAAATAAGTGCTCTCCGCGTTGATGTTCGTGAAATACTTCTTAAGAACAAGCTTATACTACGGCTATGAGAACTTATTTAGGTAGACTCGCTCCATCTAGCTAGCTTAGTTTAGTTTGTTTATTTTACTCTTAGTTTTCTACTTTGTTATGTAATTTCTCTTAAATCTTTGCTTTGTTTCTTTATTTGCTATCTTTGTCCTTGTCAAATGTGCACTACCCAAAATGTTTTCCCATTACCCAAAGGTTAGCTGGTAGATAATGCTATCCAGCACTAAGCTCGCCTATGTACACTGTATTTTTGTGCAATAAAGAATTTTCTATCTATCTATCTTTTTCTGTAAGCTAACACTCGAGGGAGGAAAGTCAATCAATCAAAAGTCCGATCTCTAATCTGGATAGACACGAAGCTCAGAGAAACAAAATATATCATCGTGCAGTATGCGTATTGATTTTGCTTCTATGATTCATTTTCACCCTTTATTTTTGCAGTTAGAACGAACACCCTGAAGTTGTTTATCTAAATCATTGCAGACATCGATTTTGGATCAAGCAATGGTAAATACACATAGCAAGCTTCTCAATTCTGCTTGTTACTATTATTATTGTTAATGCACTGTCAGCTTCAGCTTTGAATAGAATATTATTCGTACTCTCTTAATATAGAATAATAACGCCATAGCATAGCTAGCATAGATCATTTCAAACTTGCGATATTACATCACGGAATCGGATCATCTATTTGCGTTTCACTTTAATTTATTTATATAAAGTACTCTCATTTTTCTGTCATTTTTGAAATACCTACCTTATTTCATGGTTCGGTGTAATAATCTGTTAGCTGCATTATTTTGGGCTTAGTTTAAGATTTCAGGATTATTTTTGACTAAGGATTTGTGTTTAATCCTCACAAACTAAACCAGCAATGTTAGCCAGGTAAACCGATATCTAGTACAAGCGGATCAAGCAGTTATAATGAGATTAAAGATTAGTATAAGATTAAAACGATCAATTACTCACACCAAATTAGATTAGAATCTAACTTCCAACACGCTTACTGTTACTCCTGAACAGGATGATTTTACCTCATCGATTAATGACGACGCACTTCTCATGACCATTGGCCTTATTTATTGACTAAAAAATAAAGCGAGAATACACACAAACTAACCGAGTAAAATGTTTTTCGTAATAGTTGCAAAATCCTACTAATATTATAAATGCGAAAGTTTATAAGTATGTATGGATGGATGGATGGATGGATGGATGGATGTTTGTTACTCTATAACTCCAGAACGGCTTAACGGATCTTAGTGAAAATTGGCACAGAGATATATTATAGTCTGGAATAACACATAGGCTACTTTTTATCCCGTGGGAATACCGGGATTTAAATCTGCGCGGGCGATAAAGCATTCACTTACGCTAGTAGAGTTTACTGCTATACTCTTACATATCACTACCTAGTACCTACTGAGTTAACAGAGGTTAATTTTATCTATGGGTACAAATCATGGGATAGGAAGCCGCTTGGCGTACGTTATGAGATAGTTCAGCCAGGGCAGTTTGATACCATAACTACGTTGCCTTCTAGTCTTCACACGGAATTACATAAAGAGTTACAGTGCTGCACACGCAAGTTACACCCATAAAATTCACAAGCAATCACGATGGTACGGCGGTAGTTTCGGAGATTTTATCACGGAATTATGCATCAGCAGCGTGAACAACTAGCCGGAACTCATTTCTGTTGAGGAAGGAGCGTTGAAAGTTGTACATACGAGTATATGTGTATATATACGTTCTCAAATTGAGGAATGACGACTTCTTGCTGCGGATTCAGCCGCATGAAACGAACTTCGTATTTCAGATAAGTGGAACCACTCTTTCATTCATTTTATGCCAGGTTATTTTAAACAAACTCTTCTTCGAGACCAAAAATATAAATAAATAATATAAACCAAAACACGTTTCCTGCCACATCCATAATTCATCGGTTACTACAGAGAGGTCCAATTAAAAGGTCTGTATTTTTGTAACCTGTACAGACAAAAACGTAACAGTTTACAACATTTTGAACATAATATGGATTTTATACAACGATTCGCCGCCTCAGGGCCGGAAAACAGTTTCCAAACAACATGAAAAACATTCCGATGAATGACTTTACGTTAATTGCTCAGACGAGATTCTAAAATGCTTTCCATTCATTAACCACGTTACATGACACCAGTAAGCGAACGCCGCATACCGCGGAAATCGAGTATTAACGTTCACAGGTCACAAGAGGTAAATGATTCGGCAATGTTATCAGTTTCCAAATTAAACACTCATTCAATGCAAATGTAAACCTTTATGTAAGATATACACGAATCAACTGCTATTGTGATAATTGAATATACCGAGTGTTACTGCAATGAATATATGTAATTATACAATCATAATAAATATTTTATTACTCCTCCTTTTACAAAATTATGTCTATCTATCTATCTAATCAGCCCACATTCGCCCACTGCTGGGTATAAGCCTCCTCCTTAGCACGCCACTCTTTCCGTTCCTGCGCCAACCGCATCCACTCGACTCCCACTGTCCCCACTATATCATCAGACCATCTGGCCGGTGGTCTGTCTCTTGGTCTATGACTCTCGCGTGGCCACCACTCAGTCAGTCTCTTTGTCCATCTACCGTCTTCCCGCCTAGCAAAATTATGTACCTAGGTGTAATATATACTACAAAAAGTTATGCTTCTAAATTTAAAGCCAGCAGCCACGGAACAATAGCTTTAAATAATGAGAACAGTTTAAGCACAATATTGATAAAGAAAGTCCCACCAGCTCCATTGCCGCCGGTCTCATGCACGCACAATTACATTTACGGAATGTGTTAAGAGGTATACATGATTCAAATAACTTTACTTTAAACACCTATTATAAATGCGAAAGTTTATATCAATCACGCCTAGAATTAGCTGAACTTATTTGGAATAAACTTTCCATCCAAAGGTTGTCTGGAAGAGATCGCTTTTAGCGATAAGGCCGCCCAGTGTACCTATTCTTTTTTCAATTTTCTGTATGTGTTTTCTTTTCGCTTTGTGTACAATAAAGAATTTATCTATCTATCTATCTATAAACTTGGAATCCATAACAGTCACTCTTCCAAATGTATGATCCAGATCCAGAAATCTGTAGGCAGAATGCATTGTATGCACTAGCTTGGATGTAATTTTAACATAAAAAGAGTTTAATCGAGTTGGCGTGTCCGATTCCGACAACAGAGTCGTTAACGCGTCGATTGACTCTCGATTTCGTTGCGTACGGAATGTCACCCTACTCGACCCGCGTGTTATCTGACCGCTCTAAGGCTAAAAAATATATAGAAGCGACGTGAGCGTATTGTACATTTGTGATATGCAACATCGATTTTGATGATTTCGAGTAGAGACGTCAGTTCACACGTAAATAAGTTGTTCCCTTACTTTATTCCTAATCATGGGATTCTTAGTCCAGTCAACCGACATCGACGGGATCTTTGATTGAGGTCGGTCTCGTCTCTGTCGATGACAGTATTTGAATCAAGTAACTTGGTTTTTGTAAATTGAATTTGTCACTTCCACCATTTCTTTATTCTCTTTTCCGTGGAACGCCAGTAACATCCCAAGACTGCGTTCACAAAACTCGACTTCACTCGCGGATACCATCACATGCCCATGAAAAAAGCATTCCTCGGTTCATTGTAAAACTGTGGCGAAACTGGTTTTTCTTTTTATGGCGTAGTTAATTTTAGATCAAAAGTTACCGACCAAGCGTTCAATTCAGTCTCAACATAACCTGTAAATAACTTTATGGATCTATATGCTAAATAATGAAGCTAAGATCAAAAATAAGGATATAAATTAGAGAGAAATAGAAGACACTATGGAAAATATCTCTCTTTTACTTTTAGGCCATTATCACACATTCGAATCGCCAACCAGCATCAACATCTTGCACTAAGGACTGAAGTACAAATTACGTCGGCGAAATGGGTGAACCTTGTCGTAAAATAAAAATAAAAGACTCAATAATTGCGATGCTGTAATATAATATATTGTTATTGCATAACGGACTTGCAAAAGGCATTTTAAGCCCAGAACTTTGTTCGTGATACGAGTCGATGTGTGCGAGTTACGAGGCTTTGATTACTGCTGATGATAAATTGTTTATTGCCTTTAAGCCCCCATTTGATAGGTATGCGATGTCGATGTCTCAATTTATTGCGCGTGGGCAGTATGATAGAGTCGAGGCCTGTTGAGACGCTCGAGCCGCGGCCGCCTGCAACCAGTTCTCACCGAATGCGCTTGACCAGCCGAGAAATGCCTTAGTGTATTTTCATTCAATAAAAAACTACTGGTCCCGTATAGAAGTGCGATTCATCATCTTCCTGCCCTTATCCCACGCTAAGTGGGGTCGGCACAACAGGTTCTACTCCTCCACTCTCCTCTATCATTCGTCATCTCGGTGCTCACTCCTTTCTTACTCATATCATCCTTCACACAGTCCATCCATCTTTTCTTTGGCCGTATAGAAGTGCGATTGAAAAGATAAAACCCGTATGCGATAAAGGTTATGTTGCAGGGTGGATAATTGGATATGGCTTATTCTCGAGAAGAAATGTTTAATTGCGACGTCTGGTAAAATAAATGGCTTTTAAAGCTGCAAGGATCAAGTAGCTGCCCCTCAATGAGACATAAATTACATTTAACTTGAAAAAAATAATGACTATCCACATTTCGAGTTTGTACCTAGTACTTATAAGCTGAGAAGTAATTACTCGTACTTGGAGTTCACAGTAAAAGCTATAAAACGCAATTTGTAAGGTTTAGATCTTTATCGTTTCCATCTATGCGTTTTAATTTAATGCGTTCATTAAATCGTATGATCGCGCCGGCAAAATTGCAGAGCAAGCGTTCTGTTATTGTTGTGAGCAAGATAAAAATGTGCATAATATTGATACCAAGACAATACACCTTAAATTACAATGGATTCGTTGCGATTGCTATCTACATCTAGCTATGTATTCGTGTTTTCTATATGTAATACGCCTGTAGTATAATTTTAACTAATACTGTGTTGGTTTATTCTATATTAGTTCCGTCTTTACAGTTTACCTGTCCAAAACAATGTCGGGATTCAAATTCAATCCTTCAGAAACTTTCCAATCTTCCAGGTTGGATGGTCACGCAGTCAGCATCACAAAGTACTATAATACCTACGTGCCAAACGCTTAGCGGCAATAAATTATCATCAACTAGGTGTTAGAATCTCCGCGTCTTTGTTCGGGGTTCGATGACCTGTGGACTCTGAGGGACTAGGACAATGGAGGGTTTGGTTGGACGCTTGCATGAGACTTAAGGATGTAACCATCCGCTTCAAAATATCAAACCGCTTTGCATCCGTTTACTATATAGGATTCGGTGTCTTGCGAATGTGGGGAAAGAACTTGAAGGTACCTATATCTCAGTACTACGCTAATGTCAGTAAGAAGGAAGACTACTGAGAATGTGGACTACTAAGATAGAAAGAGTTTATAGACCTGCTAGTTGCGCCCCGCGGTTTCACCCGCGCAGATTTAAATCCCGGTATTCCCACGGGATAAAAAGTAGCCCATGTGCTATTCCAGACTATAATCTATCTCTCTGCCAAGTTTCATCCAGATCCTTTCAGCCGTTCCGGCGTGAAAGAGTAACAAACATCCATCCATCCATACTTACAAACTTTCGCGTTTATAATAGTACACTTTAGTTTCCTAAAACAACAGTGAGGGGTGGTTGGTTGCTGATATCATTATTTCATTTTTTTATCGAGTTGCAGCTAAACTATGAAATATAGGTTGTTGTTTATACACGTGACTCCGTCTTTCCAGCCGGCTGGTAGCCACCAGCACATCCCTATGCCCACAGGGACAATGCAGGACCGTGATCAAACGGCGTGGCATTGATTCGAAGACGGATTGTTTAACGAGACTTCCGACTTGCTCTTTAATGGGCTGTTTCTTTTACTGACTGATATTAATAACTTCCCTAAAGACGTATAAAGAAAGTAAGTAACAAGCTTTTTAAATTAACGTTTTACGATTATGATGCAGGCGTACCTATTTATGACTGTGAAACACTTTCCTAAATGAATTTGCAGTTTACTTAGTAATATTGTTGTTACAAAAAATTATATCTCTACAAAATTTTAGTATATTACTAACTTAAATTATTATATCGTATCATATATTCTCGTAATTTAATAAAGTTTAGTACTTAAATCACAATTAGACGAAATATCAAGAATATTTGAGAGCTTGGGATAAATTGGCAAGGGGCATTGATGACACTAAACTATTTAAGTATTAATTATATTACTTAATATATAACAATATATTTATACATATTATTCATATACCTTATACTATATTATTTAACCAAAATAAATAATTGATATAGGTACTTAAGTCTTCGAGAAGCTTTCGATTGCCATCTACGATGAAATATAGCATTGCCATAATGAATTCGACAAAGCTACAACTAAGTAAATTAAATGTTATAAAAATATCAATTTTGTATGATTCAATAGATTTTATCGCGAAAGGTAGGTTTAATCAGATTAAATCTTTTAAACAGAAAAAAATATTACAGATGCTCAGGCATGTAATACCATTTCTCAAGATATGATCGTGCTTTAAGAAAAACGTCGTATTCCTAAAATAGACTTCGCTCGCGATGCCGACTCGGCAGAGTACACAAAAGTGTGCACACAGTATATAGAATACCTAATAAGCGGATCGGTTTAAAGCACGAGGTTTCTTAACCCGTGGTGCGGGGTTAATGACCTCTGTACCGGCTAAGCGCCGGCGCAGGCCTTATTGTTGTCTATATAATAGTTTAGACTAGCCTCGCTATAGTAAGCGATGTTTTGTTTCAAGGCCAGCTGAGAAAATGAGTAACCGATTATTATTTTACTAGCGGCCTGACCCGGCTTCGCATGGGTGGACATAATATTTTTCAACATTTTAGGAACTTAGACCGTGCGTTCCTCGCAGTTACTTATTTCATACATTTACACTAGGGCATGCAACCGGTTAACCGAATAACCGAAAAAACCAGTTAACCGACTGATTGAAAGATCGATTTTTCCATTGTGGAAGACCGGTTTTTTTCGATCGATAAAAAATATTCGTATAAACTACCTGTTCAATGAATTTTATTATTTAAATAAGGCTTCACGTTCACGTTGACCTGAACTCACCATTAATGAAAATAAAAAGCCGTGTCGAATCAGAAACAGCGTTTTCTTCAGCAGTTCACTAAGCGATGTTTCTCTAAAATTCTAAATGCATTTCTAATGAAATATACCTTATACATCGGTACTTAAAACAAACAGATTTATTAATAAAATGCACACGATGATATTTTAGATCATATCAAAATTATTTATTTTTATTTATTTATTTATTTGTTTAAGGAAGACTAACAGCACACCATACATATAAATCAAGAATACTATATAAAACAAAAGGCTAATAATAAGTCTCCACATTATACAGCTAGAGTGTATACTTAAGACTGCAACATTGATATTAAATAGATAAAACCATATTTAGCGAGCGACAATGCTTGCTTTGTTCTCTTACAGATGAAGGCCATTAAACCGCAAGCAGCTAACTTGCAACGTTGTTGCTTTGGGGGCTAAAGCCGGTAAAGCTTAGTTATAAGTCCCAGCTCAGGTAGCTTCACTACTCACAAATACCTATGCGATATGATTTCAACTTTGCAGCTACTGTTCAATAAAAACTTTCGATTCACGTGTAAATTGGCCATTGTATCGCACTACATACCATAAACCTTATTCCTAAGCGTGCAAACACTTTCTACGGACCTCGAGTATAAATAATTCCCATTGTTCCATGCGGGAGCACGTATTCTGACATTCATCTGTTTTTTCGCATCAACTGCGCCTGAGCTCTTAGTCTCTCCAAAAATAAGATCCTACTAATATTATAAACGCGAAAGTTTGTAAGTATGGATGGATGGATGGATGTTTGTTACTCTTTCACGGCGGAACGGCTGAACGCATCTGGATGAAACTAGGCCTCTGCCTAAAATGTAGGCTTAGATAGATTATAGTCTGGAATAGCACATAGGCTACATTTTATCCCGTGGTAATACCGGGATTAAAATCTGCGCGGGGGAAACCGCTGGGCGCAACTAGTAGGCTCATATACTGGACAAACACGTAAGAAATGGATGCCAACGCATATGTATTCTTGTAACCTTATTTGAGACTAGAGATATTGTTGCATGATCAAAAAACATACCGGGGTAAAATGGGGTGGATAGAATTCCAGGGGTGAATGAAAATGAAACAAGTAAAAACAACAAGTAAAAACACCAAATTCTACATATGTAGAATTTGGTGTTTTTACTTGAAAATGTTTGTTAATAATTGCTTTTTTTGTTTCATTTTCATTCACCCCTGGAATTCTATCCACCCCATTTTACGGTACTTAATTATTGGAAGGTGCTCTTGCTCAAAAATATGATCAGTTTAATCACCTCTGTATAAGAGACGAAGCCCTGCCCCGGGCGCGTCCATTACTTGTGCATCTTGGTCTCGGCTGCATCAAGCTCATTATAAATTCCAACATTGTTGTTATTGGTGCCTGTTTCTAGAGCGAAAATCGAGTGAGTTTACGTACATGGCACGGTGTTAGAAAGCGTGGGGCGAGCCGATCGACAATTATTGGCAACATCGTGTACACTCGAGATCTGCTTCTTGCCAGCTATTGTTCCATTGCTTGTTTAATTACCGGCGAAAGTCTAACGAGAGTGGCGTGAAAGTTTGATACACACGTTGTCCCACGCGTATTGTCATTACGTTTTTTGTTGGCAACTGTTTTGTGTCGTAATTTGTTGTTTGTAATTGTAGCGCGTAAAGTAATAGAATTATGCAAGAAGTTATTCAATTTTTCACGTTCACAGGTTGGTATAAATTCAGCGCGTGCTCTAGATAGATAAGAGTTTTGTAATTTATATTTTGTTAGCACCACAAGTGCCTATTGCTTCAGGAGAAGGAAATGGTTACATGGAAAAGTTGCATAAGCTAGGTGTCGGTGACCTCATACATTCTTTTAGATAACAAAGATAGTTGTAATGAGGAAACGCTTTATTTAGATTAAATTGTTAGAATACGAGCAGGTTGATATGAATTGATAAGAATTTATTATTTTTCTTGCAGATTTTATACAGTTTCGTAACTCACCGTGAAATCAAAGACGTCGAACAGAAGCAGAAAACCACGTTACTCAACTTGATTATAAACCTGAAATGTCGTATTAAAGCTTATTGAAAGTTGGTACTTGGTGAGACCGCCTTGCGGTTTTGAAGCCACACTTTATTTAAAATAATGTCATCTATCAAATTGCTACAGATTTTTCTTCGTTATTATTTTTGAATGCTCATTTTATTATGCTGACGGCTTTCACAGCGGGTTCGATCCCACCGAGAAGAAACACTTGTGTGATGAACATGTTTGTTCTTTGTCTGGGTGTTATATATTGTATACCTAAGTATGTAATGTATACAAAAAAAGTATATTTTAGTAGTATAATCAGCTATTTGGTTCCCGTATCACAAGCTTTGGCTTAGTTTGGTTCGAGTCTCGAGATAGTGTTGTGTGGAATGTCCACCAATACAGAAATGGCTCGAAGCAACGAAATCACGAGAGTTTCACCTTCTTCTTCTTCTTGTCGTGTTACTAGTTTCTTTCGAAACAGTGTGGTGAAAGGATTTTAAGTGCGCCTCAAGAGGCTCCTTCACCTTGGAACCGCGCTCCCTTCGATCAACGACAACAAGCTTCGCCTGATTCGCGTTGGTATTTCTACTCGCTATGTCACGTCATACGGGTGGAGCTAGTGATGGGTGAATAATACCAAATTGCGGTCACTTGGATGAATGTTTACGGTATAGTACCTACTTGCGTTTGGAATGTTTTACATTTTTCTAAAATAACTCATATCATTATGGTCTCATTTCCTTGACGACAATTAATTGATACCTAAGGTCCAAGAAGGGAGAAAAAATTATACACTGCCGAAGACAGTCAATCGTATACGTCATGTAAATTGACAATGTAAGACGAAGCAATTACAAAAAAAGATAATTTCAGATTGTAGAGCAATTAAGCAGTTGACAATAATGACAAATGCCATTGTCGGTTACTTCTCACGGGCATGATGACTTGTTGCTTCTTTTTATCGGGCATTTACAACTCAATAGGAAATAGCTGATTGTAAATACGAGTAATTTGAGTAATTTTTTTTTCTGTGAGACCCCCGGTTTCTGAAAGCCCAATCAATGCTAATTGGCTGTCAAGTCAATTGCTATCTCTATCTAATTTGAATTAAAAGCTGAAACAGCAAGACTAGTTGACAGCCGATTAGCTTTGATCGGGCTTTCAGAAACCGGGGGTTATTTGAATTTGCAGCTAAGGTTATTCTCTTTCAGCATCTAGACTAAAAAGGCCCACGCCTTATCTCTCTTGTGCAGTGAAATCGTTTTTTGTAATTCAGCATTGCACCAATAACCAATCAGGTCCGGCGCTTCTGATCCAGGAGCAATGGGACCACCTGTGGTCTCTCGCCCATCGACCCCTGCAACATCAGAAGCGATGATGATGTCTGATCAGTCTTTTAGGAAAAGATAAACCCTTTTAGATTTACTTTACTTTTTCTTCTTGTCGTGTCACTTGTTCGTTCGAAAGGATTTTAAGTACCTCAAAAATACTCTTTTCCAGCATTACTTAGTTTTTCTCTCTATATCTAAATACGTTACATCCAAAACATTGAAAAATCCACAGATATATAATACGTACGAAAAATCTATTGGATTGTGTACCAAATCCAATACCAAAAGAGGTCAACGGCCTACACCAAAGCTCTTAATGTGAACGCAAATCAATGAAACGCTACAACCGATTCACACTTAGTTTTTGTTTCTCAATTGTGAACGAAATGGAAAGTGACGTACCCAACGAGATCGTATTATGCATTCTGTTTACCGTACACACTTGCTTGATTGTAATTTAATTAGATAACCCATCTCTGCTCTCACTTCATCACAAGATGACCATCGGATTTAGAAGAGCCGTGTAACGTCGTAATAATCGTAAACATTTGCTGATTGACTACGTGAGGTGTATCCATCCATGATAAAGCTACCTTATTCCAATTATTTTCTGCTACTTCACTTCATCGAGAATGAAGGGTTGAGGTTCCTTCACTTAAACTTATTCAAGAGGCCAAGCGTAGGGGTTTAGCTTCCAAAGTATTTAACCAGAAATGTCAAAACGTTGCGGGTATCCTTGCGATGATTTTCTTCGCAGATGTGAGTGCAATATCATTGCATACACTCCTGGTATAAACCCTATACAATGGGTAAACGACTGAATTATAAACCGATCGGAAGGCGGGGTTGCTTTGTTACCACTATACCACTACAAGCTAGATGTCCACATACACCTTGTTAGGCAGGAAATGCTGAGCCAGGCCATGGCCATTGGCGAACGGTATGAGGATGGTGAAGACCCAGTCTTTACCATTAGTAGGTACCTTAACTATAAATAAATAAAATACTCATGTCTGTATGTACAGTAGCCGTCCGCTCGGTGTGTAATAAATGTGTTTTATTTCTTTCTTTTTCATACAAGACGTATAACACAAGTGATAAAAACTTTCCCGGTGTAACCATGATGGTGCGATTTATGCATGACAGCACTCACTGCTTCTCTCAGAAGAATGGTCATCACCCTCCGCACATCTGTATTGGAAAGTTGTCAGTGCAATGATGGAAATCACACCAGTGAAAGTGAAACATACGCGATATTCACCACAGAAGACCGCAAGCTTTAAAAAAAGAATTTTCCTCATTTCCTTGTTCTTTCTTGCTTGTTCGTAACCCGGAATATGTTACGGTGTGTTTCAAAGCGATTCTTTATCTCGGAATTTGTATTCATTTGTTGCAATTTGCAATTGAATTATTAAATAGAACACTTACGAAGCATGTTGCATGATATTTGTTACGGCAGTTTACGAATGGGTCTAGTTTGTTTTGTTTATTGCGATCCGAAACGGTTTCGTTGGCAGGGGTTGGCTAAACGTCTGCTTTGTAACGAGCTTATGTAACGTTTATATACATTCTCATTACATATTAAAATATAGGTATAGAGTTAGTTTCAACGGCATCCAACACAGAGTTTTGTCGCTGACCTTTGATCAGCCAATGTTTACATCAGCTAATGCAGTTATTCCGGCCATCAAAGGCATTTTCTCTCCCCAAGTAAAGTAGTCATCGCTCGACAAGCGACCCGAGTGCCAATTACCCAAATTGATGTGTCCACTGCACATAGATCCAGTCAAACGAACCAGAGGGGCTCGTGGTTTAATTCAATCAATTCCTTCTGCAGTGCGCACGTAGTTCCGTAGCTCCATTCATAATTTTGTATGAGTGAGCTCGTGTTATGTGTGCTGGTTGTACTACGGCTGGTACGAAGGTTGCTCTTAAAATAGCAACACCAGAACCGGTCTCCAGAAGTTGATTCCGTATCTAAGCAACCGTCTAATTGCGTCTGCGTAGCTCTGTAATTGCGCGATTATTTTGTTATCTCAAACAAGACAATAATCCAGACGACTTTTAATTGGGACTATTTTTCTTCGAGGAGCTTCGTCGACACAGCTTTAATGAGAACAACTGGTTTGCTTTATGAGGATCAGCAGTGTCAATGGGAACCTATTTAACTTGTCTTTCGAATGCGTACCAAGAGACGTCTTCGACTGACTTATCTTAACTAGAATACTTGATGAGTGCAAGCTAAATAAATTCATATAACTTTATTCTTAAATAAATTAAAAATTTCACTTTATGAGAAACTACTAATTTAAACTTATGATTATGCTAAACCACTATTATGCAGAGCGTTTTCAAGTACCTGTGAGTTAAGGCTTGTCCGATGTGTTTCCCATCTAATTATGGCCTAGCTCGTGGCTCAAAAGCGCTTGTCATCCGCTCACAACTAATGATATACTGATGCTTCACTATTGTGAGTTTATTTTATGACCTGGGTTTATTTTGCTTCAAATAGAATGTGATGAACGGCATGAGAACAAGACCTTTGCAGAACCATCCAATAATCTATCAAACTGAGCTAATCAGCCACCTGTTGACAGTGAATTAAGAAGAATGCTTTACGACGTACCCATTGTTTATTCACAAGCCAAGTGGATCAACGCCAGAGAAGAACCGACTTGTCTCTTACCTGAAAAACAAAGATGATACCTATTTAGAAATATAAGAATCACTCATCACAAAATCTCCAAAACTACAATATCTAGACGTGTAACGTCAATATCTAGAAGCAATACTCGTTTTGCAGGTAAGGCTCTTAGAAATTTAAAGAAAATAGAAAACGATTTTATTAATTTATTTTCACAGTTTGTATGAAGGAGACTAATTCACGCGGGATCAATCTAATTTATAATCCCAACTAATATTATAAATGCGAAAGTAACTCTGTCTGTCTGTCTGTTACGCTTTCCTGCTTAAACCTCTCAACCAATTTTGATGAAATTTGGCACAGACAATCTTTAGACCCTGAGAAAGAACATAGGCTACCTTTTATTGCGAAAAAAAGAGATGAAGATATTAAAAGTACGCAGACGAAGTCGCGGGTACCAGCTAGTACCTAATACAGATGTTTTAATGCCTATTACAATATTCAGGAGCATCAGAAATGTCTAGACTCTGTTTATTCCAGGTTTATCCCGAGACGGAGATAAGCTATTAACTATTTATGAGATGGATGACAAACTAGCTAGGGGTTTCAGCGGATGCCTGGATTACTGGCTCGTATAATTCAAGATTAAGGACGGTGTAAATACTACAATTGATAAAGTGATTTCAAATGTCACTGTGGTTTTGAAATTGTCGTGTTAATGGATTAGGGTGTTTCGTCGTAGAATGCTATTATTATGTTGTTGCATCAAGCCTATAAACAATTTAAAATTTTCTTCAGGTAATAAATTGCAACAGCAGCGCAAGAATAAATCAGTTTATTTGGTTATTGAAGGTCAAGGATGTACCGTTTGTTTGGATAAAATGATGACAGTGTTATTGCCTATTGGCAACTTTTCAAAGAGACAATAACATTCCAGAAAAATATTTGTCGGTGATTTCACAAATTTTATTTTTAGAGAGATAGAAACACTTGATGCTGAGCAGAAGTTGTCCTTTACTGTATCGAAGAAATGTTACTCGTAGCTACGTAGGAATGAATATGGCGCGAAAGTGTGACAGCAAGGGTTTCTCAATGTTGAACAGTATGTTACTGTTCATGCAATTACAAATAGCTAGAAGATAGGAGACAGCCTTCAGCCAAGGTTGTAACGATATCAACAGCGCATTAACCTAAAAACAAACCGGTCAAAACAGTTTGTGCCAAAGAGAATTCGGCAGCGAACAAGTTCTGAGCAGCAGCCTCAGTTATACAAGGTGCCTGATCCGTTCACAACACGACACGGATAACACAGCAACACTGCTTATCGGCAGAAATTGACATGTTAGTAATACTTCCCCGGATGAGCTCTTAATGTCATTGCAATTTAAAACGTCATCATAACCATTATGATCACTCGATAAGCATAAACCTGTTCGACGGCGCTCGCGCGAAGCTGATATCCAGCGAGGTATTCTCCCATAAGCGGTTGCATTTCTGCTACCTGCACTTCTATGAGGTTTTACGGTAAATTAAGTTTTATTTAACTAAGATTTGATTGAATTTGCCTTGCGTTTGTTTAGGAACCGAATTGCCTGACCAATTCTTTTAATCGGAGGGTAGGGAAATTTTTATATGTCATCGTAATCGTCGTGACAGGAAATACTTGGTGGCTGTTAAGCTTAAAGCTATTCCACTGAGCTGAATGTTATTTGTTTATTGCATAAAAACTATGTAAGTTATATTACGAATACCAAGTAGGTATTTTTGGTTTGTCATTTCCTTATTTGGATGCGCCTTTTAAATCTCTGCTTTTGCTTCCTTGGGATTAGAGCAATGACATTAAGTTTATTTCATTATTTTCATTTTTGTGTGGTTTAATATTATTTGCCTCCCCTTAGATATGTGAGTGGCAAGTCACGATTTCCAATACGAGTCGTGATCCCAAGTCACAAGTTTAGTTTTACAATTGTCTGTGAAGTGAGACTTCTGTGTGGAAGTACCGTTTGTTCTATGGCAGTTGCCTAGCCAAATCGGATATTGAATGTTTGCGTGCCGACTTTAGAATAGAGTATTGCTGTTTTGCAAAAGAATCGGTGAACCGCGACGAATTTCATCGATTAGAGTGATAAGCGTGAAACAAGTTTTTATGAATTAGTATGAAACTAAGAGCCATTACGTACTGTCGACTAGTCGCCGGCGACTCGGTCGCTGGCAACTGTGACTTACTGTAGTTTAAATAGGTTTTTCGCACTTGGTCGTCGGTCGCCCGGGCGACTTTGCCAATGTTTTGGTCGCAGAGGGACTGAGTTGCTGGCGACAAGTCGACAGTGCGTAACGGCTATAAATGAAATGTCACTTGGTTGACGATGATTGAAAAGCAACGTTTGAGAGACTTGAGCAAAACCTTATGGCGTTTGTGTACGAGCTGCAAATTGCGGCAATTTCAAGCTGCAATTGATTATCTGTCTTGTTTCCGCAAAAAGATCGTAAGCAACCATACAATTGAAGCAATAAATTGCCACAAAACTAGCTCGTTCACAAGCGTCTGCTCCATAATAGTAGTTTATGAAACTGTTGCATAATGAGGGGTATTAAAACTCGAGGGGGTGTTTAAAAACCGAGCCGTAGGCGAGGTTTTTAATAGTATCCCACGAGAGTTTTAGTACCTAGTTATGTGCAGTTTCATACACTACTTTATCTACTCTCATACATTAGTGTTGAACCTAATAAATAAAATATCAAAGTTAGTAAGAAATCCAGTTGACTGAAACAAAACGTATCAATTGGCGCCAAACCAACCGTATAACATCGCATGCGCGCGCTCGCCGCGCCGCGCCGTCGCCACAGACTGTCAAACTCTTTGGCTGTACGGTTTCAAGACCCTTGCCTTTTCCAAAAAGAAAAAGAACTGTATCGTTATGGTAAAAAAGTTATTTTATACAACTATCTTTGTATGAGGAGCTGTATCATAATTATTTTTTTTAATTTGGTTACGGTATTGCGTTTATAAAGTATATCATTCAGTATAGTATATTATTTATAGTTCATAAAGTATTCATATGAATTCGTTTTGACGTTTATAATTCGAATTTTATGACATGAGAGTAGATAAAATCTTTATCTCACTCGACATCAAAACTGAGCTTTAACAAATTAATGATAGAAAATATCGTTAAGAAGATTAACGGTTTGAAATACTGAACAACGTATAAAAAATAATACAGAAACATGAGTTAGGCAATTCTATTGAAAAATAAAAAAGAGGGCGTGAGGAGTAGCTCAGGATTTGTTGCGGAGGCGATAGTATGGTTAACAAAAATAAATCTATTACCGACCAAACTAGTTCTCCTGCAGTTGAAAGAATAAAGAAAGCTTACTCTGACATTTACAAAGCGATTCGAACCTCTTAACCAAATTAGAGATTCGCGTGATCCAGACGCTCGCTCATTAGTGCACAGCCGTAGATAAGTAACAGTTACTATGAACACTACAGCAGAATACCAAACAGTTACTAGCACCAGCAGTTAAGGCCCCGGTGACAGCGGCTCGCAGTTTCGAGGTGCGATTGGCTATTATTTCATTTCGGGGAGGTTGTTTGAAAGAATAACTATCCAGTGACACGCATAAATACTGTTCGAATACAAATAATACAATAATATAAGGGAAATGTGCTTGAGTCAGAAATCATTTTGGTATTAGGTAAACGTAAGGCCAAACATACTAATACCAAAATGATTTCTGACTCAAGCACATTTCCCTTGTATTATTGTATTATTTGTATTCGAACAGTATTTATGCGTGTCACTGGATAGGTATTCTTTCAAACAACCTCCCCGAAATGAAATAATAGCCAATCGCACCTCGAAACTGCAAGCCGCTGTAACCGGGGCCTTAAAGCACTTCACAGTGCACAGAGAATAAATAAATAAAATAAATAATGCTGGACAATCCACACAGCGCTATCTAGTCCCAAAGTAAGCTATTCAAAGCTTGTGTTATGGGTACTAGATAGCTGATATATTTAATACATTATATACTTACATAGATAGATATTTTTTATTATACATAGAAAACACCCAGACCATCGGAACAAATATCTGCAGATCGTACACAAATTTGTTCCAAGGTGGGTATCGAACCCGCAACCTCTTGCGTCGCAGGCAGGCTCTCGCCCGTTGCGCCACAGAGGTCGTCAATAACTAACAGTATGTAGCAGAAATTTCACGTTGGGTGCCAGAGTGTAAATTAGCACTTGGTAGGTATTTGTGTTTGTGTAAAATCTGTAACAAAACACAGACGCGTCGCAGTTGTATAATGCTGTCACGATCTCTGTGGTGTTATTATGTCAATATGGTGTAACATGCTTACGACTGTTTCTAGATAAGTATTGTTATACCTATATTTCTTTTCCAGACGTATAGAGGTGCCTTAGTTCTGAAAGTCGGTATGTTTAGTGATTAGATGTAAAGAGGCAGATCACCGACAGAACCAGACAACTTTTTGCTTGTACATTTCAACTGATATTTTATGAAATATCGTTAAAATTCTTTTTTCAAAAGTTTCAGAGTACCTACCATTTAATAAAGGTCCAACAAAAATATCATATTATGATCCATACCAGTTTTCTTACCTTATAGTGTTTTTTTTTATATATTCTACTACGGCTGAAATGTGCGATCGAGAGGTACTTTCACGGTTGTCTGCGTCTTAATGCCACTACAATAGAAATCGAATCGAACAAACATCCAAATACGCACAGACCGTTGCTCAACTTAGTCGATCAGTAATGGCCAAGCCTCGAGGGTATCGCCAACGATATAGTGACGGACTTTTAGGTAACCCAACCCCAAGGCTTCATCTTGGCTCAGCGACTGGAAAACATGGCGAACAATGGAAAAGGCCCAGCATCAGCACAGGCATGCATCCATGTCCGTAATTCAAGAATTGATGATGATGATGTCGTCCATACGAGTTTTGACTGGGCAGCTTTGTTACCTAGGTAATGCTTGTTGCGGTGCTCTGGGATGGCTTGAATAGCTTGAATAACCAAACTTGGCTTTTAAGGTACACACATAACGTACCTTGTCCACGTCCTTACTTCAGCGTGCGCGAGGCAGCAGCAATGGCATCCTGAGGATGATTATAGCGAGGACTGACTGTCCGATACAATACAGGTGGATGGAGGTAGTTATGGGCTCCATCTGATCAAAATTTTAATTTATTTTATAAAGTTTCATAATTTTATATAATTCCACAGCTATTTTATTTCAATTTTATCAAATTTTCAATTCTAATTTCAAATTTTCTGTGACATTTCATTATGATAAAAATATTTATTTATAAGGTGCATGTATAGTTGTAAGTTTTTGTGTATTTGATATTTTATGGATTGTTATAATTATCTGAAATAAATGAATTAATAATAATAACGTGCATGTAAGAGCACAGTTGACATAATGATAATTCATATTTACAATTCAAGTTTTAAAGACGATAAAGCGAAGGAAACGCAAGGAATTTCGCGTGCCCATCAATTGGGATTAACCTGATCGAGGTTTCACTCTCTCCGTGACTTTGTAATAAACCCCTGATTATATCACCTCTTTCAATGAATTGGAATAATGTTGAACAGTGGCGCAAAAAAGGATTTTTTTTTTTTAATTTTTTTTTTTCTTTGATGAGCTGATTGGGTTGTTATAGTATAGACTAGCAACCCGCCCGCGCGCGCCTGCTTCGCACGGGTGCACATTGTTTTTCTAATATATCATGCATGTATTATACATATAAACCTTTCTCTTGAATCACTCTATCTATTAAAAAAACCGCATCAAAATCCGTTGCGTAGTTTTAAAGATTTAAGCATACATAGGAACATAGGGATATAGGGACAGAGAAAGCGACTTTGTTTTATACTATGTAGTGATGATACCTAAAATCCTGTTCCAGACACCAAAACGCTCAATGGAGGCAATCATAAATGGAACTTTGCCCATGCTTCAATAAAAAATCATCTAGAATATCAATCAGGCTCTGCATACGTCCTCCAGCAAGGTGGTGATCTAAAAAAATGTAGACAACTACATGGCAAACACTGAATCAGAAGAGAACTAGGGAGAGAACATTATTGATTGAGTGAGAGCGAAGCGAACGAAAATCTTATACAATCAACTGGGGCGATTTGGCATTTTATGTGTGTATGTATGTTTGTCCGACGATAACTTGAGAACCGTTTATCCGATGTGCATGAAATTTGGTAAGTCGATAGTACTTGAGAAATTTACTGATTTTTTAGGGGGGCAAAAATTAAAAAAAATACCCAAAAAAATAAAGTTACGTGTCATATGAAAGGGCTTGACTTGGACATTCCAAAACCATTTTTATTTTTTTTCTAGGATGCCCGCTTTTTTTAGATACAACAAAAAAGTTAAATCAATATAACCAACGACCCAAGAGCTCCCATTTCTAAGAGTTTCGTTGGCATCTAGATTTTTCTACTGGTCGGCCAGTTCTTTGCTTTTTCAATTATTTTTTTCTTGAAATAAAATAAGAAGGTACTTGGCTCTCATTAAATGGTGATAGCGACCTGTTCTGATGATGGAGGTCTGTTCAACGGAACTTCAATAAATAGGCCAATTCAGTTGAAACTTGGTTACCATATTTAGTTAGTAAGTGGCAGCCAGAGACAAGTACAAAGACAATGTTTGGACTTGCCTCTGACTACCATTTACATATATTTTCGTAGCGTTCGCTTCGCTTCACGAAATCTCAGTTCGGGGCGAACTACTAGTATAGGTAGGTTGATGATAAAAAGGCCTGCACTCTAATTGCCACTCTCAGGTAATCGGCACAGATTAACTTCATATCTAGTACACAGAATATCGTCATGGTAATGTGCTTCGATTTAGACAATAAGGCCCCTGGCTACTTTAAGTACAGATGAAGACTTTCAGTACGTAAACCAAACGTCCATGAACTAACCCGAAACACACACACCGCCGATATGTCGTGGGTAAATAATAATCAAACGGTCACACGTATAAGTGATTTACAAGCGTGCCGCGAACCTTGCTTAGTGAAGGTTACATCCTGTATGTGAATCACTACTTCCTCAGTGCAGAGGAAAATGATAACTGCTTTATTATCGGCCTGTACTTACTGCTGACTGCTTTTCTATGTTTGTCATAGATAAGAATAAAGTGAAGGGTCGCATATAAAGCGGACAAATGTAAGCGAAACTCAAGCCCTGAGAGTTCTATGGAACTTATACTATGTATATGTTTATGATTATAACCCCCAATCAGCAGCAAAAGTAAGAAGCTTCATATTTTCTACATTTGAATTAGGTATCCTACTAATATTATAAACGCGAAAGTTTGTAAGTAAGTAGATATGGATGGATGGATGTTTGTTTCTCTTTCACACCGGAACGGCTGAACGGATCTGGATGTAACTTGGCAGAGATAGATTATATTCTGGAATAGCACATACGCTACTTTTTATCCCGTGGGAATACCGGGATTTAAATCTACGCGGGCGAAATCGCGGAGCGCAACTAAGTAGTATTTCATAATCTTGACACATTGTCATGATGGAGGTAATCTTTGGGTGTTTGGGTTTGGGTTGGTTGCACTTAGCGAAATATAAGTAAACACAAGACATTTTTTTTGTTTCGGCGAGGTGTTCTATTATCACGAAAGAAAACAACTGCGAGTGACTATAAGAGCTTATCTCCAATCACACAAAATGCAGCGGGGCTCAGATACGACTTGACTGATAAAGTGATAAAATAAGTGATAATGAGATGCTGTAGCACATTTTACCGAGATACTGCAATGATTTGAAAGAGTTGACTTTGAAAAAGGCGATGGGCGTACCTACTAGCTGTCACGTGAACACTTTATACATCGCAAAAAGTTGGATGGGAAACGGTTGATGCATACATAGCTGTCTCTACATTTGGCACGGGCCAACTTTAAAAATACCAGAAACAAAACTTGCTTATCAGTATCGATGACTAATAATGTGATTGTTTGATGATCCTAGAGTTACGACGAGTTTTCGGTGACCTAATTCCTAGGCAAAAGCCCCCCATTTTTCTACGCATGAACCTGAGGTATAGTTTCCCAGTTCGTCAGGCAATGGTCTTAGTTGCCATCATCACCGTTTAGGTCCACCATACCAAGTACCTCCACAAAAAAGAGAGACAGAAGCTGAGCATCATTTTAAGCCATTGCGCAGGTAAACTCCTTTGCCGCAGTGATCTAAGACCTCTTGCGTACATCATTGCTGAAGACTTCTTTGCTACACTAAAAATTGCTTCACTAATTTAATTCACAGAGACGGAATTAGCTATCATGATTTTTTGTTGTATTGTTATTATGATTACGTCTGCTCTTTAAAAGCAATGATGCATTTTGCGGTCTATATCCATTTCTTACTGATACCATTGGCAAATGTTACAATATCCGTGGTGCGTTATGGAAATAAATGATAGAAACTAGAAACAAAAATTTTCACGTGTTTTATTCAACGACTAAGAAACATATTTGCACAATAATTTGACTCATCAAATTAGGCATGGGTATTTGGGCTCGTCTGCCAGTTTCGAATGGCCCATTGTGAGTTAGCTACCGAAACTGGTTCGCAATCCATCAAGTAGTCCATCGGCGACAACCTTCAGAACACAATGGGCTGTCTTGCGAACCGAGCTCGTTTCCTGATGACATTTCCTTTGCCAAACGATACACTAGTCCTAAGTCATAGAGTTGGAAACTTGGAACTTGCCTGTTGGCCGGGATAGAGTATTACGGCTCTTTACTTATGTTATCATCAATAAACCATACTAAACATGTGATGATGAGATGTAAAATGTGACCCATTAAATTAGCCCTACTGTAATGGCTACAGCCCCTTTATCATTGCTGAATGCATCCAGGCGAGTTACGTTGTTGTTGTAAGGTAAAATGAAAAAGGCCGCCCTAACGCTGCCTGTCCATTGACGCGGAGCGAGGCTGCGGAGCGGAGAAACGGAAAAATATCACTACATAGTATAAAACAAAGTCGCATTCTCTGTCCCTATATACCTATGTCCCTATATATGCTTAAATCTTTAGAAGTACGCTACGGATTTTGATGGGGTTTTTTTTGATAGATAGAGTGATTCAAGAGGAAGGTTTATATGTATAATACATAATATAATATGTGCACCCGTGCGAAGCAGGGGCGCGCGGGCGGGTCGCTAGTACTAATTAAAATAGAAGACGAGCGAGAGGATGAATAGGGCACGTTTCCATCGTGCGTGACTTGCGAGGCAATTGTTAGGTATAGGTACTTAATAGTTAACTTATCATCAATAGAGCCATCTGCCTTGTCAATAGCAAGCACTAAAAGGAAGAGTCAATCAAGTAGCCAGTCTGGTCATTTTCAAAGTTTTTTTCTATTTGTCCGACTTTTCTGTAGATTCTCAGTAGCACCGCTGGCACATGCTCAGGAAATAGCGTGATTCATGCGATGTTGATATGAGTTTAACAAACGTTTGACCCTTGGTTCAAACTGAGCTCGAATATTTAGCAATTAGTTTCTCCTTAACATGTGGGAATAAGGTTCAAAATTTGTGAAGTGATCAGTAGTGTGCTTCAATTTTCAGTGTTACGTAACCTTGAGTATTTTAACAGATTCGGGTACGTACTGAGTTACCGAATGGACAATATGATAATTTTAACGGAGAACTGAATTGAGGATTGCAATTTTACGATGGATTGGTTCGTATTAATTAGCAGTGGAATTTGTATTTCTTATATAAAATACCAATAAGTAAATGTAAAAACCACGAATCCACGATTGATTAGCTCGCGGTTTCATTCAACTTCGTTATTAAAAACCCTATTATTTGAATGATATCCCTGCTATTTGGAAATATATATATATATATGTTTCTTAAAACTGCGAGGAAAATTTTCACCGGACCTAGGTAATTTAAAGTATCGCATACAAGCGTCGACTTAGAATCCTTACAAGACCTAAAATGAAGTGATTTCATAGAGCTCTTTTGAGAGTAAAAACTGCAACTCGATCTAAGCCGTTTTATGTAGGTAGGTATTTACGCGAACGAAACCTATGGTTTAGCTAGCTCCTAAAGCTAAGCAAAAGATGACACATATGGCCACATGCATTGAGGAAAGAGATCTGATTACTGCTGTGCTGTGATGCAAACCTAATGATGCCCTTATGAGGTCTAGCTGATCGACATTCCTGATATCATTAGGTTAGGTAATCGATTTTTTCTGGATTAGAGCTTGTTGGCAAATATTTTCACTTGGCTGTACCAACGTTACAGATGAAGCTTATTACTTATGTACTTACCTAATTAAATAATCTTAAAAAGTAGTGGTTCTAAGAGAATTATTTGAAAGAGGATGTTTACTGAGGCTGAACATGAACTGTACGTAAGACGTGAGCTTATTTTTTTTTTCGCATTATTTTTCATAGAGATGACAAAATGTGAGCTGAAAGGGAGGAGGATGTAGTTTGCTTTGCCGCCAGCTTCCAGGCTAGCTCGCATTGAACCGGCGCCTAGAATTCAAAGAGGTTTCAAAGCGATCCTTGCTATTCTATTGAAAATACTTGACTTTATGTCTACTTTGTCGCCGATAGCACTATCTAGTCTCATGTTTCGCAACCTTCAGAGATACTACGATAAGTATCTCTAAGCGTTGTTTATTATTTACTTTCTCATTCTTATTTAATTGCAATAATTTATTTTTCAGCCGAAACATAATACATGCATGATGTCAGGACTTAGGCATGTACAACCATCACAGTTGTATTAACAATGAAACATGACTGTGCGTCGAATTTGTTTAGGCACGGTTAGTGATACAGACTAACAGAGAAGGTAAATTTTATCCACAATGGACATTTGTTAATAACACCTGTTTATAAAAAAAATGTTTAAAGATGAAACAATACGGGAAACAAAATAAATAAATATTGTTGGACATTCCACACAAAACTATCTGGCCCCAAACTAAGCCAAAGCTTGTGGGAACCAGATAGCTGATAAACTACTTAGGTATATACTTTTTTTTTGTAAATACATATAAGTACTTACTCATAATATTATATAACACCCAGACAGAGAACAAACATGTTCACTACTATGTTCATCACACAAATTTTTGTTCTCTGTGGGGATCGAACCCACGGCCTACGGCGCAGAAGGCAGAGCTACTACCGACTGAGCAGTGAAGGCTGTCTAAATGACGTGGCGCTGAACCTTATAACACGGTAGGTATATTGTCTTTCAAAGTGCGCATTTTCAAGCATTTCTTAAGTAACAAGCAGCAAGGTCACTGCCAAGGTTGGGAAGACCGTCAATAAATTATTGAATGAATGTTATTGTCATAGTGAAGACTGAGATTTATTCAGAACACGGATTGTCCGTAACAACAATAGAGACGTCCTTACCGCAGTTCACTATCCGGCTTTTACGTATGATTTTTTAAATTTAGGTAGGTATACTTTCTTACTTAGGCTTTTTATTTATTAAATAATTTCATAATATGGAATACAAACTACAACAAAAATGTGGGTAGGCATGTACGAAATGTAATATTTGAACGACCCCACAACGTCAAAGAATCTTGTTCTACATATAGGTACACTATGTATCACAGCAAGTAGCTAGGCTACCTGCATCTTATTAAAAAAATCTTTATTAAATCACTGTGTATATTTTCAGGCTCAATTTGGCAAGAATTAGGTACTTAGGTAATTTGGGGATATCTCGAGTACACAATCGATATTTTTTTGCCTTTTGAGGTAGGTATCTCGATTAGACATGTCGACTTTGCCGACTATCCGACCATACACAGCCGGACAAGTCTTCCAATAAAACCCCGCGTCTATGGACTAAATATGACACTTAATACGTGAGTTTTAGCTGTATGCTTTAAATGGTAAATAGAAGGCAGGTGGTGTTTACCTGTACTCGATTCACTGATTACACCTGCCTGATAACAGCTGCTTGGTATTCAGGGTGCGATTTTAAGCATTAATACGATACAAAACGGGAAAGGAATCTACCACAACAACCATTCACTTAGGAATAATGTGGGTTGGTATTATGAAGAATCCGATCGAAATGCTAGTTATAGGTGTAACGGGGAAGCATTCTCGCGGTAGATCTCCAACTAGATGGATGGACCAGCTCAAAGAGGCCAGATGCCAGGCATAAGACATGATCCTGATGACCATCAATAGAAAGCGCTGGAGACAAGCATCCACTAAAGTAAAGGAAATTCATCTATCTTCAATCATGAAGTGGCAACAACAGAGACACATTTCAATATCATTACAACAACAATATCAGTACTTACATATACTTATATAATATTTTATGTGTAGTAAAATTATCTAAGATTGTGCAACAGTTGCCATAGTTGTTAAGGGTCCGGTGACAGCGGCTCGCAATTTCGAGGTGCGATTGGCTATTATTTCATTTTATTTCATTTCGGGGAGGTTGTTTGAAAGAATAACTCTAAAGAAACACGCATAAATACTGTTCGAACACAAATAATACAATAATATAAGGGAAACATGCCCGAATCAGAAATCATTTTGGTATTAGTATGTTTGGTCTTACGTTTACCTAATACCAAAATTATTTCTGATTCGGGCATGTTGCGAGCCGCTGTCACCGGAGCCTTAATCGTTTGTGTTAATTAATTGAAATGCAACATTTAAATTCCATTTAACATGCTGAAATTAAAATGAAAAAGAAAAGGAAGTCACCTTCATTTCAAGATGATGAATAAATCATGAATTCTTATTTTATTGCTTTTAATATAAATAATTTTTAGATCACAAAATGTTTTAAGTACTTACAATATTTAATCAGAAAAATTGGTAGTTTTGTTTGTAGGCTTTTTTTATTTTATTGCATAATACTGGCATTTAGTATAGCAAATAATATCAAAATGACTGTACCTAAGTGATGATTAGATAATCATGCCAAATCAATGACTTGATTTACAGTACTTGTACAATAACCTAGCTTACAAATCATCAAAAGGGGTTTATAAATCGGGTCGAATTACAGATCCATGATCATGGCGCGTGCAACTGTGCCAAAATATCAAACTCATAAATCATAGTATATATCCCGTTTCATGTGACAATTATATTCTTATCCATGATAGTTTAAAAAATTATACCATTCAGTCAATAAATTACTTAGTAGTAAGTAGTACTTAAAAGTTTTATTAGAAAAGAAAGATTTAGAAAAAGATCATAATATAAAGAGATAATAATAGATATAGCATCATGTTTATGAAAAATGTTCCTATATCTATTTGAGACTCAGCATGTTTCAATCTATAAAATACAACAAACACCCTATGAAACCGTAAACAAACTATACCAAAACAAAGCTTACCTTGAACACTTCGGAGAAGAATCCTGCTCCTATCTTCTCCGGAACAAAGTCATCGTACGAGAACAGAGCTGCTACGGCCGTCCGCAGCGCCGTGCATGAGGAGCCTGTCACTCTCCGGTCTCCCACTCTCTCACAATCCTCACTAACACCAGACTCCTTGTCGCACTCATCATCACAACACACGCGTTTCGTCCTCTCCCCATCCCGGAACCGCCTCCCGACCCTCGAGTGAGGACCCCTCACGAATCTCCCGCTCTTTGCAGTCTCGTCCAAGTTTGTAAAGCTCTCAGCTATCTTCAGCACCTTGCTTGGCTTCCGCCGCTCGTATCTACTCCCGACAGAGCACTCGTCTTGCATTCTAACTGTTGTGCCTATCCTGCGTCGAACATCGTTCAAGTGTCCTCTACCACGCAAGGACCCTTCGCGTTTACCATTTCCGAGTCCACGTTAACCGACGGTACTTGTAAATAAAAGAACTAACCATTTTAATCACACAAAACTTCTGAGTCGATTTCGCGACTGTCACACAATAATTTTCAGATACGTTCTTTCGGGTTTTGTTTTTGTAAATAGTAACAAACACGTACGAATTTACAGAAGTTTTTGTATGTGATGCGAATATTGTTTTTGTGATATAAACAATCTGACTGACGACTCACGTTCATTCAGGCAAAGTAAAGAAAGCGGAAAGCAAGCAAGAAGCAAGCAAGCAAAGCAACGCGACGCGACCATCGAACGAACACATGACAGTTAATTTTCTCAAAGTTGGCAGCACAGCGCAATAGAGGGGTTAATTTCATTTGGTTGGTTGTTGTCACTGTCAGTCATGCTTTGGATGCGTTCACGAATAAATAAATACGCTAGATACATCGACATTGAATGAAAATCGTTGTTCCTTTAATATTTTACTGGGTATGTAGAATAATGGAGGCAATAGAAATCACGGGGAGATTAGAAAAAAAAACGGATTTTTCAAGAAGCTATTTTTCTTCGACTTGGGAGATTTTTTTTAAAAAAGCGCAATATACTTTAGTGTGTTTTGAGGACAGCACTCATCATCACTCACATATCAAAACGACTTGGCTTTTGCATAATTTTAACAGTTATATTTTACCGACACCGCCATCTAGGAATCGTTTAAGAAGCATTTTTGGAAGTCTACACCTCACCTCGCCTTCGCTATTCGGATAAATTTTTATTTAATTGTAGGTACGTTTGAGGTCAAGACAAGAGTATTAGAGCTCTTTGGGAAGGGTTCATATCCGAGAAAGTACCTAGGTACTGCCACTATGCGTTGTTTCGGTTTAAATAGTAGGATTGCCGGTGAAATTACTCCATATAGGTAATTGAGACATTACCTCAAGTTGATGAACGGGGAGCGGGATAAACGATGCCATGCTTTAGTAAAGGTGATGGTTACCACTACACCAGTGGATGTGGCCCACCAGATGTGTGGAAAAAAACATACCTACCTCGAAATATCATCATCAGCTTAATAGTCCACTTATTATGTTACATTGGACAGTGCCAATTATTAATTCAACATAGACTGTTGGCAGTGACTTTATAGATTAAAAATGTTAATATTTAAGTACTAAAATGGGTTTATATTCATACAAAGTTTCAGGATATTGGACGGAATCCGTAATGTACGCAATGTTATAAATAAAAAAAAAATGTTTTTAATTTTTTTTTATTTCATGCTGACGACTATGTACTTATCTCAAATTGTATCCAAGTATATCACTCAGTAGATACCTTTAGATGACAATCCGATACCAAATAGGCTTATATTAAGTCTTTTAAATTTTATGCTTACCTACCTACCTATTTGGTACGGATAGGCTTCCACAATGAAATCATATTTTATTCTGATTAATTATTATTAAAAACAACAATTCTAGCCCCATTATTCACAACTGTCTACTTACTATTCAAAAATGTAACGCTCAATAGCTATACAAATATAATTATTGCTGTTGCGACTTTAATTCTAGCTTAATTTAAGTTATGTTGGTAATACATTGATCTCAAAATGAGTATTCATCATTCTCTTATCTAAATTCATTCTTATCTATTATTCATATCTTATAGTGATAGTATTGCTTGATCAGAGAAAACATTGCTTTCTCGTAAAAATATCATAAAATACGTACATAGATACACATGACTGCCTGCTACTTTTATATTTATTAAAGCAACCATTACATGGTGCAATTGAATGAACTTAAATTTTATGTAAATAAAATTTCTAGCAAACTCATTAAAAAAGGAATCGGCCTTGGTTATACAAAAAAATCTATTTTGAAGTCACCCAATTTGATCAAATAAATAACAAAACATACGAATAACGACATGAAAAAACTACACATGCAATAGTAACCTAAGAAAAACCAAATTGGTCACACTTTGTATCAACGTAAGGTAATAAAACGGGTTAAACAAAGTTGATCCTTTGGTTAAAACAGTAAACATTACTTTAAAGTTTAAATATACTGATCACACTTAGATTCGAATGTTTTAAAACGTGTACAACGTGCATTAACATATTTTTAAATCTTAACATAAATAAATTATGGTATAAGAATTAAACTATCTAAATTTATTAGTTTATTATCTTTGTACAATATGTTATAAATAAATTAACCTAATTTGTCTTTCTGTGATATTTTTGCGCAATTTGTTATGAAACGTTAAACTATTGTTATGAACTAAGTACTATAGAACCTACCTAGGTACTATAGAAATAGTGCAGTCTATAAAACGTAACTAGCTTATTATCATACTTATGTATCTACCTTATCTTGTAAATCACAAATTTTATAAATGATAGATGTGTTCAGCACCTATCTTTGAATATTGTGCTTCCATAACATTATAGCTTAAGCAGGAGGACCTTAAATAAAATGCTGGGGTAGGTATACGTACGGTGGTGTACTCATACGGTATTTAAAATTCCTGCATTTACATTTTAAAGTGGGACTAGAAATCGGATCGAACTACAACTATAACATAACTGGAAGGGGACACTACTAGGTAATTGGAAACGTGAAATTAAAATTTTTAAACTATGATTAGTCTCACCTACTGAAGGATTCAATGACAATTTTGCCCTCATAAAATAATTAGGTACGTAGAAAAGCCGTAGGATTTATTCGTAGGAAACTATTGTTTAGATTTAAGAACCTTACCAAGTACCTATAAAACTGATGCAACAAGAAACATTGATTCACAACCATTCTCAACTCTATCAACCTTCTTGATCTAATTAGTATTTTCAATATCCTAAAACCACAATCCGTTTCTACCATAAACTCTATACAAACTACACAAGAGATTACATCCTCCAAAATAGAAAGAAGAAAGTACCTTTCCACTCTGAAAAGTGATCAGGAACTTTCATCAGCTTTAAAATAGTAAATAGTCATAGTATAGCATAGGTGGCGACACGACTTCGTAACAGACATATATTTTGAAAAGTTTAAGGCATGAAGTATGTTTCGATGTAATGAAATATTTTGTAAATTAGGTACTTATTAGTAAAATTTTAAACAGTGATATATTTTTAGCTTTAAATTATAATTTATTACTACAGTAATATTTACATTCTTATGAGTTTACAAGCAATTAAATAAATAACACCATTCAATACTTAAGTAGGTACTTTAAACATAGTTGATATCAAAGTACTTTAAAAATAAAAAAATCACTATGCATAATACTCAAATTCAAGAAGTATGTTTAGCGATGTCATTATTATTACCTATAACGTTTCACTGGAATTGTATGATGAGCATAGATTACCTACATGATTGTGTCTATCTATTTAACTTTGTCTGTAATAATCTAACTAATTCCAAGATTTATGATATAAAACTATTCATTCAGCAAATTTATTAAAATGCTCTAACTGTGTTATTACAAAAATAAAGCACGATTACAAATTGTGCCTTACAATCTAGGATTCCTATACCTATTTCATTCTAAACATCATCATCAGCATTAGCTTTACATGGGTAAAGGATCAAACAATTAATTTTATCTAAGAATCATCTTGGTATTAAATAATGGATGATGAGAAGATGTACAACGAGATGAAGTGGTATTCGTAGAACTGGCTGACTGTTTGTTTGGTCTTGGCATTCACCTGTAATTACAGAAACAGGACATAAGAATCCGAAATAATTGTCAGTGCAACACTCGAACCAAAAGCAAATATTTATTTGTAGATTTGTGAATATTTATTTGTTTGTGGAAAATGAACCCAAAGCCTTGTGACTTAGGTCTCTAGTTGGTCAATCGCTACCGTACAAATAGCAGGAATAATTTACCAGTGGCGACAGCATCGAACACAAGTTCTGGCTGCACGTTCGTTCGCTCACAGTTGGTCGCTGAGCGAGTGACGGCGAGCGTGCCACCACGGGCTTCTTTTGACATGAAGCAGTATCGCCGCGCTGCAGTGCTGTCACGGGTCACCGGCGTCGTCACTACGAATGACACGCCGTTCTCGTACCAACCACCATGGCAGGTGTAAGCTGAAATATATATATATATAATGAAATATATAATACAGAAGGTAGCATAAAGAACTGCAACATTTAAATACACCGGGTCGTGGCATTACGTAGCAATGTTTCACAAAACTTACTAAAATAACTATCTCGAAATACAGAAAACCAAATATTTACGAAAACTGAGACTTGGACCTACCCAATCAAACTTAATTTTGTTATTGTACCTACTGTAGGTACAATTCATTTGCAATGTGTGTGTGCTAATTTGCAATGTGTGGTGCAATTCATTCATAATTTTGTTATTGTACCTTCGTACACGAAACTCACCTGTAATATACTCCTTATTCTGACAAGTGGAATAAAACTCCATGTTCTTTACAGAATTACAGCCAACTTCAAGTTTATTGTAGTTATTTACCACACAGCTAACTTCACTCCCATCTGATTGTCTTTTACTCCTCAGCATTGGAGCGTCAGACATGTTCCTTACGCTAAAATTGAACATTCTGTTGCCAATAACTCTATGATTATGTTCCACTGCATTATCTCTCTTTCTTCTTACACTATCTTGTTCTGCTTGTATCAATCTTTTTCTCCTGCTGTGCTGGTTGTTTTCAATTGCATATTTCCCCGAGTAAGGACACTCTTTTGATTCTGGATTACTTGCTATAAAAGTAAAAAAATATAGGTATAAATCAACTAAAGTATGAAAGTTTGTAAGTATGGATGGATGGATGGATGTTTGTTACTCTTTCACGCCGGAACGGCTGAATGGATCTGGATGAAACTTGGTAGAGAGATAGATTATAGTCTGGAATAGCATATAAGCTACTTTTTATCTCGTGGGAAATATCGAGATTTAAATCTGCGCGGGTGGAACCGCGGGGCGCAACTAGTATTGTATAATAATGACCATGGTATTTATGGAATTCTGGTTTTATAAAATTATAATAGGTAGGTGGTAGGAATTGGATTTTGCATATAGTTTTCAATAATGCTGATAATGAAATAACGTTATTGCCATGCGTTATGTAGCATCCCTACTAGTCTGTGGTTATTGCATTACATTTTATGAAATTCTATGAACGCATCCATAATTTTCTGGCGCTGACGTCTAGCTGACATACAAGTACAAGTACACAACAACAGTACTTAAGTACCTACTGAATACAAGTACAAAGTATTCAAATTCCTTATAAAAGAGCTTGCTAGACTTATTACCTATCTGGCGGTAGCTAGATTATGTTTGTATCAGATTGGGATACCTATTTCAAGATTCTCACTGTTATTTTTGTCGAGCCAATTTGTCCAACACCATCTATCGAGTCGTATGAAACTATATTATTAATCTTGAAGAACAACGGATAGGTAATATTAAAATAATAAAACCTTCGAAGACCCATTTGGCGATGCCAAATCCAAGGCCTTCTGAGATTGTTATGCAATATAATGCATGGTCAAAAAATTACAAAATTGTCAATCTTGTAATTTTTTGCTTCACTCTAATTAATTTTGTGTAAGTAGGCAAGGACCTTAAATTTTCTATTTCATTTTATTATTTTTCAATTGTAATTATTTATTTTTAGGCTTAGTACCTATTAGTTAATTCTGTTACTCGCTCATATTTTTGCACAATATTTTTATGTAAGCATGTTGTCTTCGCCAGTTACTGATTATATTTATTAATCTTTGAAACGCATGTAATGGTGTTGGTGATCTAATAAATAAATCAGAGACTCACCGACTAAAGTAACATAGGGTGCAGTGACAGCGTTGAAGTGTCGTGGCGAGCAGGCCTCGTCCGGCCGCGCGGTAGGCGAGCCGCGTTGCAACTCCGCGATAAATGCATCTCGCCGGTATAACACCACGCATACGTAGCGGGAAGCGCTGGAAGTATTAAATTTAAGATATAATGCGATATTCCCACTCGTCCCGTCCCGCCCCGCTTCGTTCCCACTGGGAACGAGCGGGAAGTTTTAAAGGTGAAGTCGGTCTCTGTCAGCATAAACAAAAACGCTCGGTTCTTTCTGTACTCATCAGTGTCAGTCTCTGTCAGCACAGCAGACAGCATACAGACTAAAAACCCACGTACTCACCTCAGTGCTAGGTGCCTCGACGAACCCATATCCACCACCACCACCGACGACGGTCCCATTGCGCTTAGGTCTGGCTATCGAGATGGCTTCCAGTTTGACATTTGATTCCCATCCAACCACCAATTGCCATTACACTATGGGAATCAAATGTCAAACTGAAAGCCAACTAGGTATATAGCCAGTCATTAGAGTAATCAGGCCGCTTCATCGTCTCGTCACTAGACCGATTCGTGGGGTCCCAGGGGCCTTATTGTCTAAGTTGAAGCCTCTTACCATGATGCTATTCTGCGTTTCAAGTTTCAAACTTTCTGTATTATAATCAAGTTCATCTTTGTCATTGCGATACTACTTAGACCCTAATCTGAGCCAAATACGATTATCAGAGGGTTAGACAATTAGGGTGCTAGTTGCATTTGGGTTCTACAGCGTGTAACGGAAGGGGGTATCAACCCTGAAGGAGGTGAATGTGCTCATGAAACTCAACAACTTTCCCCAAAGAACATAGGTCGAAATATGAAAAAAAAATTTGGCCCTCCCTTACAAAACTGACTACCAGCTGACTGATTTACTATGGGAGGGCCAAATTTTTTAGTAATTTAAATAATAATAAATAATAAAGTATTTTGAAGTAATTTAAATTTCTTAGTAGGTTAAGAGCTCACCAATGATGTTGCCAATGAGCAACCAGAGCCACAGAGTTGCCGCTCGGCGAGCTAGCCTTCACGTTGACGCAGTACACTTTGATGTCAGCGCCGGTACTGTTGGCGATGCGTAATGTCGCATTCCGCTGGTAGAAAGTGTAGTTGCTGCTGAAGTCTAGCGTGTGCCAAGTGTGGGAGAAGGTCATCCAGGTCGGGAACTGGCAGTTGAAGCGGACTGACACTGGAAAATTGAAACAGTTGCTATATTACAAGAATTTTAATACGATAAGAGCTATACAGCTTCTATTATTTTAACTTATTTTAAGTAATTTAGGAATAACTTAAGTAGTAGTACTTAGTCCAACTACTATTATACTCGTAAACGCGAAAGTTTGTAAATATGGATGGATGGATGTTTGTTACTCTTTCACGCCGGAACAGCTGAACGGATCTGGGTGAAACTTGGCAGAGAGATAGATTATAGTCTCTACTTTTTGTCCTGTTTTAATCTGCGCGGGTGAAACCGCGGGGCGCAATTAATTTATTTAGATACCGTGGCTAAGACGGACTTGTCTTGCCCAGAACTTATGCCATCTTATCTGCACCATTAGTAGCCTGAGGAAATTCTCTTCTCGACATTTTTACAACAAAAGATTTCCTTTCATCTATCGTGTTTACACGAACACCTACATACCTCGCTTCAGAGACATGGTCCTAGAACCCTCAGTGGCGCTGAAGAGTCCATTGCATGTGGCATCCCCAGATTGTGCCACTCTGTACTCCACGCCAGCCGCGGTGGCGGGGCCTTCCTTCATGCCGGCTCCTGATGCTGGAATATAAGTTGTGGGTCATTTATCCGAATTTACTATTAATTCTTACAAAATATCTCATATATCTCATCATCATCTCAAATATCTCATCATAATCATGAATTAGTATGACTAGGACGGGGATTAGCCGTTTGATCAGGCCTACGACCTTGGTACCGAATACCAACCCACCTGCATAAAGAAGCATAAAAATATTGACATAGACGAATGGTATCACAATTATTAGTTTCATAAGTAAAAATCTTTATTTGGTTGTGGTAATCACTAAAGAGTTATCTCTCTCTCACTATCATTGCAAGTTTTTTAACTTACACAGAATCATTGTTTTCTAGAATCATAAGCAATGTCACTTACTAAGAGCGTACGTAGGTACGACTAAAATCTTACCAATACCATTTGTCTTTTCGTAGACAAAGCAACGGTAGCGGTCTTCGTTGCTGGTGGCATGGTTGTGATGGAGTTTGCCGACCAGGAAGCGAAGGCTGCCTTCCTTCCACGTCGCCAGGCATTCCAGCTCTTCAACTGTAAAACAAGAAGTGCCTTAGAAAACCTGTACGAAATTCAATGATAATTTCGAGACTCTAACTGGAATCTTTTAGGAGTCTGAGCTACTTACTTACGTCCACATAATATACCCACATTTTGCAAATTTCTGTTCCATACGTGATCGGTTGCAAGCCCATTGCGGCTGCTAGACTACCAACTGGTTTCCACGCCTCGTTCTCCTTCAACTTCATTACGCACATATTTTTTTCGATTATAAAACTTCATGGTGCCTCGGATTCGAACCGAACGACCAGAGCGACAATCAGATAAGGCGGGTTCACACCCACTAAACCACCGGCGCGAGTTTTTCGTACCACAATTACCATTCGTAGTTTAAAATCTTAGCCAATAATATGAATAAAATACAGGGCCTAAAAAGTTTCTAGTAGTAAAATGTTAATTTTGTACAATTCCGTAAAAATAGGTACCTATTTATTTATGGCGAGAGCTCTGCCCTTCGGGCTGTTGGTTTAGGCCTCCCTTGTACCGCCGATTTAAAAACACACCTTCCCAATCTGCGCATTGCCAATAGAGTTTCTAATCTGCTCCATAAACAATCACCCTTTTATTCACACTCAAAATTGAAACAAACGGTTGTTGGATCAACTTTATACGTCACTCTAGTCGTGCTTTGCGCGGGGGATTGAATATAATTTTCTCCAGAAAAACGTTTCGAGGTGGTATGCAATGATTAACACTGATGTAGCTGTTAGTAGTAAAAAAACAGTCAAAATGGCGGCAGTATTACGACTTTTTAAATGCGTACAGGATGAAGGTTTTAGTAGTATTCAAATTCCTCGGGTTGCCTTTCGATCCTACGTTTAGTAGAATGCGGAGTGAAAAAGGAGGGGGTTTAAATGTAGGGTACTAATTTTATTTAGGTAATCTGCGGTTGCTAGGTATTATGAGGTGGATGGTTACGCCGGAGTGAAACAGGCTTAGGCTAATGAATTGGGCAGTGTGCCAACGTATCGAACATTGCACGTTTTAAGGCCGTCTTTGAGTAGGCACCTAGGTAAGTAGACCTAAGTATTTAGTTTGCCCAGTTAGGTAGCTACTGATGATTTGTTTATGCGCCAATAATGCAGAGCCATTGCAATGGTGAATTACTTTTAGCATAGCGCTCTATGCCATAGAGCGTGTAATAAATAGCGCCAGAAAACGGAAGTGGTATGCACTGCTACTCTAAACCTTACATCCTCAAAACAAAATAGCTTACCCTGAGGGAGTCCTGATCAGAAATTGATAATTTGGTGGCTGCGATCAGAAAATCGAACTCTCGATTCTTTGAGGATGTCTAAGAGGGGTAGTCAGAGGTACGTTCAAACATCACTTTGACACTTACCCACATTTTCAAGAATGTTAGACATGGATGTGATTGGTTTTAGAAAGAGAGGTAGGCCAAAGAAAAGATGGATGGACTGTGTGAAGGATGACATGAGTAAGAAAGGAGTGAGCACCGAGATGACGAATGGTAGAGGAGAGTGGAGGAGTAGAACCTGTTGTGCCGACCCCACTTAGCGTGGGATAAGGGCAGAAAGATGATGCTGATGAGTCAATGCAATTGGAAGAGTCTCACCTGTACTTTCAGAAGCATGAACGTCAGGACAGGCTTGGTAGTTGAGGAGTAGCCTGGAATCCTCCGTGCAGCTCTCGATCGAGGATACGGGACTCTTGCACTCGCCATGCCCCCTGAAACGGAGAAAAAACACAAATCTATATGATAATGATTGTTTACTTTGCATATTTTTAATACTACTGGCTTACTTTAACTCTAGTGCTTGGTTATCATACGATTTATAAATACAGTAGGGCCTCAGTAATCCGGACTCCCGCTTGTTTGGTGATCGCTGTAATCCGGCCGGCAACGGGCTTCGCGGAGGAGCCGGGCGGGCTGCTAAGAGCCAATGCGTCCGCTTTTGGTTATCGCCTTTCGGGTTGTAATTTTGAACATGCACATTTTTGTGTTTATGCTTTAATTTACCTGTTATAATTTCATATTTATAGATTTTAAGCAAAAATGTTTGAAACATTTAATTGTACGTCCGAATAGGGCAGACTGTTTGTACTCTATTATATTTTCAACACCTTATACATTCAACAGTTAACAATAAAGATTATTCTGATTCTGATTCTGAAAAAATTATTAAAGAAACTAAGGTTAATTATGTGTTTTATTACCATTAGGTATATATGGCATACTTTAATCTGGACGCCTCGATAATCCGGAAAGGATCTTGTTTTTGCCTCTCCGGATTAACGAGGCCCTTGCATTTATATCACTTGTAATATTGAGATTATGGGAAACATAATTATATTATAGGTATTTAGAATAGGTAATTTAATAAATAGGAGTTTGGGAGTACTTTTTGTCACCACATTCTAAGTTATTATAATGTGTTTGAATTACACCAACACGCCTTTTTCTGCCGCCAAGCAGCGTTGCTGTGTTTCCGAACCTTCGTTTTCCAGTACAGGCCTCCAGCTCGTCTGTTCACATCATCAGTGAATTCAGGACATCGACATAAACCGACAGATGTTCTCTGCAGTCGGGTAATTAAGACTAGTGACGTGCGTCAACGCGCATGCCAGTCGGTTCGAAATGAAATGGTGATTACACATAAATTCAGCTCAGCATATCAAGCGGACGAAACCGCTGGCATGCTGTGGTCAAAGTCAAAAGGTATTTATTCAATAAAACACAAGGATCACTTAGAAACGCGTTAAAGATAAGTGACCAAAGCCTGGAAGAACAGGCAGCAAAGTTACGACTTGGTTTGTGCTGCAATTGCATTTGACATGACATTCAATTGACATGGAAGCGGATGCCGCTGTCTATAGGCAAATAATTTGGTTTGTTTGTTAATTTTATCTAAATTTATTTGAGCAAGTTCCTAGAAGAAAATTCTCTCCTATAAACTCATAGACTCACAGATAAAGTAGTAGTACCTCAATTAATTCTCAATACTAAACAGCTAAGTATTAATTATAGTATTATTTTAATTATAATGATATTTTTTTTACGAATATTTAAACAATTTAAACGTTTATCGAAAACGCACACAGAAAATTAGTGACTAAAGCACCAATAGATTACCACGCAGATTTCATCATAAGACATCGCATAGTATTATTTAAAGTACCAACTATTCGTACCTATAGAACTGTTGATACGTAAAGATTTTTTATAACATCTCAAAATTTATCATCCGAGTAGGAAGTGAATCCACGACCTTCCCCTTGATCTAAGCAGTGCTGGTAATTAGATGTCAGTTGATGCAATTCCAAAGGCGAGCTAAGCAAAGCGGATGGTTATTCGTTGCAGCACGTCCGCTTATTATGCATAACTGGGCATTTACGGATCATCGAATAATTGATCAGCAGCCATTTGATTGGAATACGGGGTCGTTGTAATTTAACCGTTTTTACTTTGATTTTGAATAATCAACGGATACGTGACGAAAGAATAGCATATTATTAACTAGCTATGCTCCATCATCATCAATAAATAGCTTTATGAAGTCTACAGCTGCATGGACACTTGGGCAAGCCTCCCCCACAAGTTTTCAGGAATGGTTATAGCTCTATCTCCTATCCCATTATATTAATTATCTCTAGGCTTCTCCGACAGCCTACGTAGCTCAGTTGGTAGTAGCTATGCCTTCTGCGCCGTAGGTCGTAGGTTCGATTCCCACCGTGAACAAACATTTGTGTGGTGAACGTAAATGTTTGTTCTCTGTCTGGGTGTTATATAATATTATAAGTATGTATTTACAAAAAAAAAAGTATTATAAGTAGTATATCAGCTGTCTGGTTCCCATATTACAAGCATAAGCTTAGTTTGGGGCTAGATAGTGCTGTGTGGAAAGTCCACCAATATTTATTTATTTATTTATTTATTGACCGATTCCCCGCGGCAGCTACACAATTCCTCATCGACGCACAGTTCGTGGTCGCTCTGAGATTTTTTTATCACCAGAGTTTGAGATCTATCAATTATTATGACCTGCTCATTGCTAATTGAATTTCATAATTCTGAGTGATATTTTAATTCCAGATTCTATCACGTGAACCTCCCAGTAGCTCTTTCTAGAGACTTGCTCTCTTTAGTTACCTTTAGGTAGCGACAAGTCTCAATGCCATACTAAAAAGAGTTTAAATTACAAAAATAAATAAATAATAAATAAATAAATAAATAATGCTGGACAATCCACACAGCACCATCTAGCCCCAAAGTAAGCTACTCAAAGCTTGTGTTATGGGTACTAGATGACTGATATATTTAATATATTATATACTTACATAGATAGATATTTTTTATTATACATAAACACCCAGACCAACGGAACAAATTTCTGCAGATCGTACACAAATTTGTTCCGCGGCGGGAATCGAACCCGCAACCTCTTGCGTCGCAGGCTGACTCTCGCCCGCTGCGCCACTGACGTCGTCAAAAAGGATCTTGACATCGTAGCTTTCGTCCTACGAAATATAATGGTGCCTCGTAGACTGGTCTACGGATTCGTAGCACTACAAATACAAACTACATTCTACTAATACTATAGACGCGAAAGTTTGTATGTATGGATGGATGGAAGGATGTTTGTTACTCAATAACGACAGAATGGCTGAACGGATCAGGATCAAATCAGGCACAGAGATAGATTATAGTTTGGAATAGCACATATGCAACTTTTTATCCCGTGGGAATACCGGGGTTTAAAATTACGCGGGTGAAACCGCGGGGCGCAGCTATATAGTAGATAATAAAGTTACCTGTTGTAAGTAAATGAGAAGGGCCCTTTTAGTGGGCAATCCACTGGATCCGCGTTCTCCCTGAACATAGAGTAGAGAAGGGCATCTCCTGTGATGAGCGAGCACAGATGCGGCAGCGCGTCTCTTCGGTGGCAGAACGCTGGAAATTCACAAAGAACACATGTATTTTTTAGCTGTTATAGTCGAGTTCCGACATCTTCTTGTAACTGGATATGTAACTGATAAATCTCATGATTTTTATATCCGATAACAAATCATCAATTTGCACACAATTCTTAAAATAATTAATCTTTTTACAGCCTACGTAGCTCAGTTGGTAGTAGATCTGCCTTCTGCGCCGTTGGTCGTGGGTTCGATTCCCAGCGTGATCAAACATTTGTGTGATGAACATAGATGTTTGTTCCCAGTCTGGGTGTTATATACTATAAGTATGTATTTACATAAAAAAAAGTATATAAGTAGTATATTAGCTATCTGGTTATATCCCATATCACAAGCATAAGCTTAGTTTGGGGCTAGATAGTGCTGTGTGGAAAGTCCACCAATGTTTATTTTCATTTATTATTTATTAGGTACGCCTAGATTGCTAGCTCTTCGGTGTCAAAATACAACATACAAAAATGAATAATGAGTTCACCTAAAAAGAAACAAGCTCCCCAACAGAATCTCGATATTGACTCTCAACGCGACCTCCAAATACGAGAAAACAACGTTATTCACGAAGCTTTCGCGTCTAGTTTTTCATCAAAACCAGACTCCTTGTTCATCCGGTAAACTAGAGAGTTTTACTTTATTGCTTGTGGTAAAAATGAAAAAGTTAATCTGTGACTACCTTTCTGTTCTTATTGAAACCACTCATGTCTTCCCAGACCCAGTAACCTACCTACTTGAGAGCATTACAAATAACTTAAGTTCAATTTCATATTTTTTTTCCATTAATTTCATTTATTCGTTCATACAATCAGCGTTACATATTAAAAACCAAGGAATATAGAGTATCCAAATTCCTTGGTTAAAACCTTTTTATTTTCCTGTAATAAATAAATAATAAATAAACATTGGTGGACTTTCCACACAGCACTGTCTAGCCCCAAACTAAGCTTATGCTTGTAATATGGGAACCAGATAGCTGATATACTACTTATAATACTTTTTTTTTTGTAAATACATACTGCGTTGGTCTGGGTGTTTATGTATAATAAAAAATATCTATCTATGTAAGTATATAATGTATTAAATATATCAGTCATCTAGTACCCATAACACAAGCTTTGTGAAGCTTACTTTGGGGCTAAATGGTGCTGTGTGGATTGTCCAGAGTTATTTATTTATTTATTTATTTATTTTATAATATTATATAACACACCCAGACAGAGAACAAACATCTATGTTCATCACACAAATGTTTGTTCACGGCGGGAATCGAACCCACGACCTACGGCGCAGAAGGCAGAGCTACTATCAACTGAGCTACGTAGGCTGTCAAGTGTAAGTGTAAGTTGCCGAAATAATGTTGCCTAATAACGTGCAGCTTGTGCTTACACGGAACTACGTGTAACTATATTCAAGCCGCAGAATATTCATGCATCCATAATTTTCTTGGCACGTACCAATGCTCGATAAACTAGAACCATTTTATATCCATCCAGTAAGTTTAGCAAGGCTCACTAATGTCTCCTCCTAGTCCGAATACGAGCCGCCGGGGACCAGCTTAGACCGTGGCCTAATGCCGAAAGTACTTACGATAAATGTGCTGTGTACTGTGTAATATTACGGAAAAGTTGTTTTATTTCTCACTTCTATGCCTTGTTAGTCGGCCTCATACATTCACCTTCTTCTTGTGTCACTAGTTTCTTTCGAAACAGTGTGGTGAAAGGATTTTAGGTGCGCCTCAAGAGGCTCCTTACTAGCACTTTACACATGTTATAGAACTTATTAGGTCTGCAACATTCCTAATGGCTGATAAGTAATTTACTAAATAATAAAACTCAAATAATTTTAATTGCATGCTAGATTATTATAGTAGATTATAGTACTGAGCATTTTTACAAGAACCCAATTGTAACCACATTGTAGCAAATGAATAAATCCCAACTATCCCAACTAATATTATAATCCCAACTAATATTATAAATGCGAAAGTAACTCTGTCTGTCTGTCTGTCTATCTGTCTGTCTGTCTGTTACGCTTTCCCGCTTAAACCTCTCAACCAATTTTGATGAAATTTGGCACAGACAATCTTTAGACCCTGAGAAAGAACATAGGCTACCTTTTATTGCGAAAAAAAGAGATGAAGAGATTAAAAGTACGCAGACGAAGTCGCGGGTACCAGCTAGTAAATAATAAAACTTTCTTTCAAAACAACTAATACCACTTACTTATGACTCAATGTTTACTTGGTTGAAAATGTTGTAGACGCAGTGCGCATTCATGGTTAAAACCTATTTTGTACAAACTTCATACTCACTTTCTTTATACTGCAGCACGTTTTTGTGTTTCTCGTGCATGACCACACATCTATAACAGCCTTTCCTGTAACAGAAATAAAATTAATCGAGAAACGCGGAGAAGTAAACCCGAGAATCGATTAGAAGTTGAAACCTCCGTGGAACTTAACAGGGTTGTTTATTTTCCTAACTGATCAAGCGCGGACCACGCACTGTGTTTGACTTTTATCACAAACTTTTATATATGGTTCCGTCTTTTTTTTATACTGGCTAAAATTAGGTATTGAAGTAAAGTTCTCAAGATAATTCAGGTTTTGTGGCAAAAAACGAAACTAAAAAAACGAAACCTAACTTTGTGTGTATAGCTTTGACAAAATGTATTAGTGCAAAGGGCATTTAGTCAAAGCTACAATATCTGGTTATGTAGTTACGCAATTGAAAACACTATGGCCCTTATTAATTTGTCCTTGAGCGCGCCAATAGCTTATCATACCGATAAGTCTGTTGCTGTCTTTTTTCGTTGGCGTGACAGTGACAAGTAGCTAAACTTTATTGAGCCGCTATAAAATGGGAAGGATTATGAATAAGAGGGTAATTATTTAGATGCACAACAATAACCGACTACATTTTCTCATTGGAAAACAACCAAAGAACATACTCCTCACAGGACAATGGGGGCACTTTTACTTACTCATCAAGAATAAGGAACTTGTCTCCTTCAGAAGAAAGGCACTTCCCCTTGTTGGAGAGACGGTCCCCCTCGATCAGGATAGGCTGGATGACTCCCGACTGGAACCAGCGCCCGTGCCACCGCGAGGGGAACCCGCAGCCTGCGGACAAAAAACACCAGGTCTAAATCAATTCTGGCTCAAAGTCAATCCATATTCCAGTTGAATCGTCTTAAAGCTAGGTGAATCTACGTGCCAGTTCCATGGTCTCTATTTACCTATTTACCAAGCAAGCGCCCGAGGTAACAAACTCGAGGTAATATTAGCTCCAGTGCATGCTGGCGGCCCCAATTCAGGATTTTCCACATTGTAAAGGGCTTTTGTACGTATTGCAGGAGTCTATGAGAGCTTGTATGAGCTACAATGGGTAGAAGAAAATTTGAGCGAATGCCAAAATACGTTAACATCATCACACTCTAGTTACCCTAGTTAGCGGTAAACAAAATAGATAAACTGCAATGTTCATTAAGTACCAAATAGCATTCATAAAAGCATTCCTGTAATAGCATTGGTGTTTTTCTGTGTGCAGCAATACTATTACTACTAGAAAGAACACCATTAAAACACCAATCAAAGCAGCAATATGGCGGCACTGTTTACAAACGCCATGCTACTTGAAACGCGGTCAGTTTCAGAAGGGCTCTTAATCTCCGACCGCTCAAACAACCCGCGTATATTACATTCTGGGGGTTACCTTATGAAACGCTGTGCAACCAATTTCAGAAGTGTCATGCCACCGTCCGCATACACAAAGTAGGCGTATTATTCCAACGGGTAAGGTTAATTACTTAATTTCTTTAACGAGCCATTTCAGTAGTGATTTACTAGCATAATTCGCTGACTATGGAAGCGTGTGACGCTGATGCGTGCCTCGACACGAAGACTGAGGTTTGTGATAGAAAATACACGCCATGGAATTAAAGCACAAACGTATACGTGTGTACGTATACGTACAGGCTACACCAACTGCTCGCTTTTATGCCCCTGTTTTCAAAACCAGCCAAGTGGGAGTCGGACTGGCGCACGAAGGGTTCCGTACTATTATTATCTATAAAAATGTCAAAAAATCACGTTTGTTGTTTAAGGAGCCCCTTTAAATAGTAATTTTATTTAGTTTTTTAGTATTTGTTGTTTATAGCGGCAACAGAAATATATCATAAATGTTTGTTCTCTGTCTGGGTGTTATATAATATTATAAGTATGTATTTACAAAAAAAAAGTATTATAAGTAGTATATCAGCTATCTGGTTCCCATATTACAAGCATAAGCTTAGTTTGGGGCTAGATAGTGCTGTAGTCCACCAATATTTTTTTTTTATTTTTTATCACTTGTAAAAAATTTCAACTGTCTAACTATCGCAGTTCATGAGATACAGCCTGGTGACTGATAGACAGACAGACAGCGGAACCTTAGCAATTAGGGTTCCCGCTAAACCTTTTGGCTACGGAATCCTAAAAATTAAGAAATCATTTGGAACGAATATAGCCAGCCACTACTGGCGGAAACTAGAATGTATAATAAAAATATTTTTTTTATCGAAACTAAGGCAGGTAGGTTCAAAGTTTTCCGACCTAAAAGTTTGATTGAACATGTTCTTCCGTAACTAGGTACCTTTAGTAATTTTATATTTGCATAAAAGGTTTGAAATGTACGACCGAGAAGTTGGACGGTTTTCAGCAAACATACCGGTATCTACTATATGTGGTTTCAGCCTTTTAAAGGCTCTACTACACAGGCGCGTTCTGTGATTCTGCGATTGCATTTTACATTACGTTTTCGGTGACATTTTGGTTTTACATTGCGTGTTAGATCCAATCAAGCGTCCTGACGCGCGTTTACATCGCGCCTGTGGGCGAGAGGTTTATGCCTCCACTGCCGTTTGCATATCAACCGGAGTTCAATCATTCATTCATTCCTCAATCAAAGATTCCACCCGGAAAGAACTTGAGTCGATAACCCGCAAAAAGGTCCAATTGTGGCCCTATTACTGGATAATGAAGGCCAATAATCCTTCAATTACTACACAATAGCAGATGCGAACGACTTCTGACGTGAATGATGAATAAAAATTACTCACATTGAACCCACTGTGGGAAGAAACCATCTGATTCTTACATTAAATTTTTGCTAAAGACCTGGAATGAATGAATTTATTTACTTGAAATCATGCAATTTAAAAAAATGGTACCTAACTAAAAAGTTTCTGTTGAAGACACAAAAAATATTACAAGATCCCCAAATCCGGGAATTAGCACATGAATATAATAAATATTTCAGATGCTTGGAATCCATATAGACAATTAGATATGTGACTAAACACATCCAGGGTGGTCATGTCTATGTCTAGCATTGCTGTGACCTAAACTGATGATGATGCTGTCGATGTTTGCTGATAGAACAATTAGATGGCCCACCTGATGTTAAGTGACCATCACCTATAACTTGCCCTACGACGCATTGCCCTGCGTCCATCAACTTGAGGCATACAGATGCTAAGCCTCAAGTGTCTGTAATTACACCGGCGACCACACTCTTCAAACCGAAACAGCAACGCTGCTTGGCGACAGATAAAGTGGTGCTTCCCCGGACGAGCTCTTCACAAAGAGCTCTACTACTACGATTAGGTGAGTAAGTACTTACTGAAGTAGCAAGTAGAAACATGAGCTTCTAATTTCTACACAAACATGTCTAGAATCCAAAATTAATTTGTCACTTCTAAAACAAAGGAACAAAAAGTGTATGCCTAGCGTCTGGCTGAAAAACGTGCATTGTAGTCTACATAAAAGGCGTCCCACACTGTCTATTGACCTAAGGAAAGCAATCAATCGTGGCTTGATGACAGGCGACTAAGCTTACCCTCATTACAATGCCATTGATGAAATCGGGACTTGGTAGAATCATAATTGTACCTAGGTGATTGGATGTAATCTACTAGATAGATACAAACACTACAAAGGATGTTGAGACAACCCTAGATATTTAAACATGCAGTTACTGGAAATAACTGAGTGCACATAAAGGCAGGATGTCATATTTTTGTGCGGGACAATCACAGGCGAAATCAGAATGAGCCAATTTGCATTTTAAAAGTGACTTTGTGAGTAGTGTTTTACATAAAATTCAATGGCTGGGCATCACATTTGAGTGTACTTTATTTCTGCTGATTGTAATTCCACGTTTGGTACGAGTAGATAAGTAGTAGACTGTAGAGCTCTTTGTGAAGGGCTCGTCCGGGGAAGTACTACCGCCACGCCTTTTTCTGTCCCCAAGCAACGCTGTGTTTTGGTTTGAGGCGCCGGTGTAATTACAGGCACATGAGGCTTAACATCTGTATGCCTCAAGTTGATGGACGCAGGGCAGTGGTAAGGCAGGTTTCTATCGGGCGTGACTTATGAGGCAATGCTTCGTTATAGGTGATGGTTGCCACATAACATCAGGTGGGCCACCTATTTGTTCCATCAGCTGCATAGCAATTACACAACTTTTCACAATTAATTGCGTCCCTTGTACCGGTAAAATCTGCCGCTACATTATTTTAAATGATGATAACCCACAAATTAAACAGAAGCTTATTATATTTATTTTGATAAATGCATTTTTGGCTACGTACCCAAAAATGAATTTATCAAAAATACACTATCATTAATTATTTTTGATAGCGTCACGCGTGACCACATTATTGTGTGGCTTTTCGCAAAGTTAATGATTAACTATTACCGCAGATAAATCTCATAAAATAGATGATACTTATTTCTAATTATGTTTAAAAATTCTTTGCAAATATGTTATTCTATTAAAATTTAGGAATGTTCATTATTCAGTATACTTATTGCATTATTATTGACCGAGCGAGCAAAGCGAGCGAAGCGTCTCAGTTTCCAATTTGGCCAAAAATGCGTTTGTCCGGATGTCTGTCTGTCTGTCTGTCTGTCTGTTCTCCTCTACAGGTCGCATTTTTCAACCGATCTGGACAAAACTTGGTACACAGGTTATATTATGACTTAATAGATTTTTTTTGTCGTCGGGGATTTTTGATTGGAGGGGTACTTCCCCAAAAAGAGGGCAAAAAGGGGGCTATTTGATATACTGGATATCTCCACCAAATGAGATCCGATTTCGATTATTCTTTTTTTATTTGAAAGGTAGTAACTATAAGTTGGTCTCATAAAAGTTTGGCGAAGATCTGATAAGGATCTTCAGCATGATGAACAGGATAGCTCATCAAAAAATCGATGGTTTTCAATCAAATTTGAGAGAAACACAAAGGACCTCATTCTACACAAGATGATGCAAAAAAAAACAAAAAGATCAAAAAAATCACAAAACGGAAAATGCACTTGCACATTACATTCCTCAAATAGCTCACTTTTAGTATGCGCGAGGTCTACAGCTCCCAGAGCCACTAGTGTATGTATATATTACATTGTCAGGACTTATCACTAGATATTTTTAATTCAATACTAATGTACCACGTTAGGGTGTATGTTTATAATAACCAAGTAAGTCTAGGGAATCTAGGTAAGTAGGTAATCTAGCAGGAAAGGTCTGATGAAAAAGCACTTATTAAGAAATCTGAGGGTATATCCACCGCGCCTGGAAACCTAAGCAGTGAAGCTGTGTGTGCTATTCCTCGTTCAGGTTGGCGGAATCTGTACGTAACCGCTCACGATGTCAAAGTCGTCCGTCACGGTCGTCACTATGGTACGTCACTAGTACTGACTGACGGATGTTCGTTGATGGCCGCCCGCGTAATGTGAGCGGCCTACCTAATCATGAGGAATGGTTGAACACAACTCGTAGATAATACGCCGACGATGTAACACGCAACAAGCCGGGTATTCGCCAACTTGGCTAATTTCTCATTTCTCAAGGAAAACGTGGAACACTTATTTCGATCGTACGATTTTGTACGCTATGCCCATGATTTCCATTGGTTATTTTTACAAGCATAAATAAACGTCTCTTATTTCTTTAATTGTAGGTATATTTATTTATTTAAATTCACAAAACAGATTACAATCAATTAAGCAATAATAAAAAAGTTACAGTTCATACTTTCTTAGATCTAGATTCGTAATCAAATATGTGAATATGACAATTGTATAGTGTTGCATGCATTAAATATTAATTTCCCTAAAACTAAAAAAAAACAGCAAAGGGCATTAATTATAATTATTGGTATATAGTAGTATATATTAGAGAAACACACCTTAGGTGATTTACGTGGAAGCATTTGTGCTATTCCTCGTGTAATCGAGGAATACACCCGATTTTTTCGAGTGGTTGCGTATTTTTCAGCGCTGCAAAATACTGTAAGCCGTGGTGCAGCCGCTAACCACCTTACAGTCAGTTCTTAGCGCGAATAGAAGAAGATGAAGCGACATTGATACAATCGGTATGTTCAGTAAAAAACTCCTAAGAATAAAACAAAGGCCTATGAGTATCTCTAAAATCGCTAGTGTCGATCTTTTTATACACTATGTTTTAAAAAGGTGAAAAAAGTAACTATACCATCATCGTAATCATCACCATCGCTATCACTATCATCATCACCCACGCACAGTGTCACGCACTGAATGATAATATAAGCCTCCTTCACCTCTACCCTACATTTATTTTTGGCTGTATTTCTTGTTTAGATTGTTTAGATGGTGAGGTGATTTGGATGCGCTTGTCCATTTTTTATATTTTCTATCTTAAATCGTGTCACAGTCGGATCGGAGCCTTTAAACTTAAAACGCAGGCTTCGGCTTAATTTGTTTAAATCAAGCTTCACCCCACACTTAGCTTCCGTGAATATTGCGGCAATGGTGTTAATAACGCCACAACAGAGGACTTTCGTAGATTTCTAAATAACGGTGGCCGTTTTTGCGATCGCTATAAAGCAGTCATAAAATTTTCAGCTTTATCAACAGAAAACAAAACTTTACGACTGATGCCCAGGTATGGTAGATATTCTTTCAGATCTATTTAGAAGCACGAACCAAATCAAGCATGTTGAAGAAATATAAAAGCTCTTTAACACAAGGGGAAAGACCACACTGAAACCAGTTATGTTATTTAGCAGCGGCGATGGGCTTTCAACCTGTCACGTTTAGATCACTGCCAAGAGGCTGCAAGTCAGTTTGTGCCGAATGTAAGGTTTGGACGGGCCTTTAGATATAAGTATTACTATGGATCTGGAAAGAACCTTTAGAGGTTCCAGGGGGATATTTTACCGTGGGTTATTACTCATGAATTCATTTTGTATTGAAGAAATTTTAATATCACTCGTTTTGTATTATTCAGAAAGTGCTAGCTAGCTTGATGGCTGACTTAACCGCCTAATGTTCGTTTTCTAAGTTAATTTTCGCTTTAAAATATCACTCTATATGCTAAGGTATATCTTTGCCAAAGATCATTGAGGCTGGCTTAGCGTTTTTGTCGTAAAACCTTACAAAAAAGACACTTTTACGTACCTTGCATAATACTAGTAGTTCACTCCGAACCTTCGTGTAATGTTCAAGTAAAATCCTGCTCATCCAACGATTGCCTCTCAACAATAAGACCGTTGCACTTCACTATAATCATTGAATTTGTTTGTTTCCTTGTATGTGCAATAAAGAGTTATCTTCTTTCTCGCGCATACATACATTATGTGAGACAGTATATCATAATACCTACCTAAATATATTTCGTTTGCACATTTTTTTAATCAAAAGAGAGCTTGTCTTCCTCCCAATGATTTATGTCCCGAAATATACCCCGCCCTTCGCTAAGAGGTCTGAAGGGCCTAAAAAGTTTGGAGTTGCTTTTGTAAGATTTATTTTTGGGAACTTATAAAAATACAGTTCATAAAATTACTTTTATGATACTTTTTGTTTATAATTAGGAAGTTGTGGGTTCTTTGGCATTACCCATGTTTACCTATAATGGTGATGGTATAATCTGAAAAATGGTAAACAATGTCTGTGAGTTCCTCTTAGTTACCATCACTGACTCACACTAGTATATTGTATAGACACACATTCTGTAATACGTATGTTCTCTATTAAGTGAACTGTTGTTTGAGAAATAAATATCTTTAACCTCATATCGCACCACAAGTCTGAAAGTCTATCGGACTATCGCATAGCGGTATTAACACAACGTCAACGAATGAGATAGCAACAGTTTTAGGGACATTTTAGCTATTGGTGCCCTCAGCGACCATTATGAAACACACGACTAGTGTTGGGTACATTTTAATGCAGGCGTGTACATAGGAACACAAGTTTCCGTGATATGAGAGAAAATTTTCCGCCACGAGTCACAAATTATGGCATTGCGGTATTGCATTGCCGAGTTTTTGCGTCCCTTTAGCATGTTTATATAACTGATAATAAAGAAAAATTCAGCTTATCACTTCAGAAATAATTTGTAAAGAGATAACAAAAACCCTTAAAATTACTCCATCAGAACAATGAACCGAAAATACAACAAAACACAGGATGGCATTATACTGAAACTCGTAAACCACTCAAAAGGCCTCTACAGAAAAAAAGAAAAAAGAAAATGGCGGCCCACTTTCGCGAAGTCAGGTGGTCGGGCGCCGGCAGCCATCATTAATTTCCATTCAGTGTCGAATAGCCGAGATATATCGTGTAGGAATCGTTGTGGTACGTGGGAATGTACTAAGGGGCAGCGAAGACATAGACGGTCAAAATCTGCACACGATAAATAGCTCGTTTTTGGCGTACTAAGGGGCGGCGAAGACATAGACGGTCAAAATCTGCAGACGATAAATAGCTCGTTTTTGGCTCGCGATTGCGACTAAGCAATTTAAAACGTTTTACTAAGACAGTAACATTACCATCATCCACCAGTGCATCGTAGGGCACGTTTCAATAGTGCGTGACTTACGAGGCAATGCTTTGTTTTAGGTGATGGTTTCCACTTAACAAAAGAGAGCGAGGTAATGATATTTAAGACTGGGAGTAAGACTTATACTGTCCCTCCAGTATCACTGTGTGGAACACCTCTCGCGTTGGTTAAAGAATTTAAGTACCTGGGCCACTGGGTCACTGATGACATGTGTGATGATAAAGATATTGAAAGGGAACGTAGGGCGCTGTCGGTTCGATGCAATATGCTGGCTCGTAGGTTTGCACGTTGTTCTGCCCCTGTCAAAGTGACCTTATTTCAGGCATATTGTCAGAACTTCTACACGTGCAGCCTGTGGGCTCGACATACGCAGAAATCCTACAGCGCCCTGCGGGTCCAATATAACAACGGTTTCAGGTTGCTATTGGGGCTGCCGCGGTTCTGTAGCGCATCAGGCATGTTTGCGGACGCACGAGTCGACGACTTTCATGCGATCATGCGCAACAGAACCGCGTCGCTGATGAGTCGGATTCGCGGCAGCACCAATAGCATGCTGGCCGTTGTTGCTGATCGGTTGGATTCAGGCTTTTTCACCTGCTGGGTAGATAAACTGCTACCTATTGCTCAGCTAGTGACCCAGTAGGTGACAAGGCCTGAATCAAACATATAAATAAATGTTTTGTCTCGTGTTTTGATGTTACTAACATTAGTTTTTAAGTTTTTATCTTTGTGTGTACTAACAAATTGGATTATCACGATCTGAAAATAAATGATTTGAATTGAATTGAATTAACATCAGGAGAACCATCTGCGTGTTCCATCAGCTAGTTGTATAAAAAACAGAAAAAAGTAAATGTAACACAGCTAAATTTAGACAGTGTCTCAATATTTCCTCTGTCATTTTAGGTTTTCCTTAGTAAAACGGGTAAAAAGTCTAGTTCCTGTAGTTCCTACATAAATCAATACAAAACTTACTGTCATGTACTTCCGATTCCATCCCACGCAATCGTCTAAATTCAGAGTACAGTTCTCGGCTTGCTTGCTAGCACAACAGATCTTCAGTAGAACCTTTTAAGAATTGCATAACCAGAAATCAATTTATCATGATACCTATGTATAGCAAGGCGTTCATGATTGTTATTTATCTTTACGTATATTTTAGTTGTTAAGAAGAATGGACGAATGGATGAATGGTAGAGTCATCGGTTTCTAATTTGTGGTAAGATAAGATCTACACGGACGTCCCGCAATAATGTGTATTATGCATAAGTCGCTGTCATTGATTGTCCCTCTCCTGATGTGCCATGTACCAGTCGGGCACTGCAGAAGCAATGATTCATTCGAGATTATCAAACAGACAACGTTTTTCTTTGTCTAGACGATAAATTCTTACTTATAGCTAGAACTTTTCACTGTAAATCAATCAACTGTCGTGAATTATTCTTGTTTGAAATTTACGAGGGTCTAAATAGTAAGCCTTTATAGTATGGTAAAATTGAATTTTAAAATATTTGGACTAGATTTTTTTCTGGCCTATATTTTATATTACTTGCTGATAGGACGAGCATTAGATAGATGACCCACCTGATGTTAAATGGTAAACATCACTTAACAATGCACTAGGTACTTCCCATGTCACGCACGATAGAAACTTGCTCTATGATGCACCATCAACTTGAGCCATACAGAAGTTAAACCCCATGTGCCAGTAATTAAACCGCCATACTCTTCAAACCAAAACACAGCAACGCTGCTCGGCCGCAAATAATTTCTTCCCCGGACGAGCCTTATTCACAAAAAGCTCTTTTTTTTAAAAACTTAATCTAATAACTCGAATAAAATATTCTCATGGTTAATACTGTTACACGGGTATTTATCACGTTTTACCTTTATTATTTTATCGCGAGAGTTTAAAAATACTCATGAGTCATGTATGTATTTTCAGTTCTAAAAAAAGATAGATTTTGTCTCCTGTAATTTTGTATTAAACTAACCTTTTTAGACGCAGCACCCTCCCGGGAGATTATGTGATATATCAAAGTACTTCACGTAAAGAATAGCATGCATTAGGATAACGGGAAGCGCTACTGAGCTATGTTCAACTTTAAAAGAAAAGAAACAACGCTAGAACTTTGATTCGCAGTCACAGTAGGTACCATTTCAGATCTCTGGAAAAAACTGAAACAGCTTCACGACTTTGATCCCCATAGGTACGGTAGATATCCCTTCAGATCTCTCAGTACCAAGTATTAACTAAAGATTCATTGAGGATGTCTAAGGGGGGTAGTCAGGTACGTCCAAACATTACATTTGGCACATACCCACATTTTGCAGTAGTTAGTATTCCATACGTGAAAGGTCTCTAGTATTTAGAAACTCAAGATTGAGGCGTGTTTTAGTCATAGACTCATAGTCAGAGATACAAGTTCATTAAAAGATTCTTGTGACACAAATAAGTCCGTCAAAAAACGTATTATTATACAAAAAACATCATGAACATTTACTTGCCTAACCCAGTCATGTGGGCTCTATACTACCGGTTCGTTCCATTCTTCACTGAAAGCCAAAATGTTAAGAAATGAATCACAAGCATAACTTCGAAACATCTTAAAGCTTAGGTGAATCATGAGTGTTTGAAGGCCCAAGCCTAGAAGAACAGGCAACAACTCTCAGCCGCCATCTCAGCAGACAATCCTTACTCATTATCTTTACACAATCCATCTTTATTACTGACGCTAAAAATATTACACAAAATTACACCCTAAACCGGACCCATAAATTCCAAAAGGCTACAGAAACCACCCAATTAACTACCAATTATCGGCAATCCATCATTCTTACCACCTACGTAGAAATCATCTCGTAACCCGTACAAGTTTGTTAATAGTTGTAAACAAATACCCTATCTTTTATCTTTAAATTTATGTAACTTTCATGTAACTGAATGACTGTTAAGAACACAATCTTCAAGAATAGGTACAATATCCGTCAAATAACACACCAAATAACAACTAATCGTTCGCGAATTCCAAATTTTTGATATTAAATTACTGATAAAAAAAACAAACAACCAAACGAAACAACTTTCTAAAGGTTCAGTAAAAATAACATTTTGGTTTCAACAAAGTTTGCTTAGTCACTATCACTATCACTACATAGTATAAAACAAAGCCGCTTTCTCTGTCCCTATATCCCTGTCCCTATGTGTGCTTAAATCTTTAAAACTACGCAACGGATTTTGATGCGGTTTTTTAAATAGATAGAGTGATTAAAGAGGAAGGTTTATATGTATAATACATGCATGATATATAGAAAAACAATGTGCACCCGTGCGAAGCAAGGGCGCGCGGGCAGGTCGCTAGTAGTTGATAAAGTATCAAAACGAAGTGTTTTTTTTTGTAGGAAACGTGTCTGGCGATCAAAAGTTTGCACCTGTAGTCAGCGACTTAAGGGTTTTCCAACGAACGAAGCCACGGGAACTCCATATTAAGAAATGCTTGGGAGGGCTGCCTCCGCGAAATTAATACCATAGCAACGTGTTCAATCAGTTAAATAATTAATTAGGTAACTAAGTACCTACTTGTCTTCTCTATATTAATAAAATTTGAAATTTGAGCATTTTAATGGGGTTTTACATTAGGTTATAAATCTTAAAGTAGTATTTATTTTCTACAGTCAGTGGCATAGTAGGTAACGGTACCTTGGAAAAGAAAACATTTTACACAATTAATAATAGAAAAACCACAATGGTTCACATTTTTTTTGGTAGTTGAAAAATGTGGAGAAAAATTTGACAGCTTTCACGGCTCAGTTGGTAATAGCTCTGCCTTCTGTGCCGTAGGCCGTGGGTTCGATTCCCACCGTGAACAAAAATTTGTGTGATGAACATAGATGTTTGTTCTGTGTCTGGGTGTTTTAAAATATTATATGTATGTATTTACAAAAAAAAAAGTATGTAATTAGTATATCAGCTATCTGGTTCCCATATCACAAGCTTTGGCTTAGTTTGGGGCGAGATAGTGCTGTGTGGAATGTCCACCAATATTTATTTTATTTATTTATTTGTGATGGTATAGGTAAAGTATAAAAAAATGGCCCAGACAGAGAAATTTCGACGAAGAGACAGGGAATCGAACCCGCAACCTCTACGTCGCTGGCGCCCGCTGCGCCACTGAGGTCGTATTTTTTTTGTAGTGTTCAACGTTTAATACGATGCATTTTTAAAAACATGCCTGAAAACCTTGTCATTTGTTAATAAAAACATAATAAAATTAACCAGAATTTAAATTTTAAACCATGTCGAAACTTTGTCAGCCTTATTATAAACAAATCAAACCTGGGTTTAAACCTAGCTCAAGTCACGTTTTCTTATTATAAACAACTTAAACCTGGTTTATCTCATAAATTTAGGATCATCTCAGGTTTATCATTTTCGTATTACAAAAGACACTTTAGTCGAAGACTACATAGTACCTGAGATAGTCCATGATTCATCATCACAGAACATAATCATTCAACAAATATCCACAGACTATAACAAATTATGGCAATCAATCGTTCATTCATTTTGGAATCACCAACTTATCTGAGCCGGTCTGAAGTTAGCCGCTTGTGCATAAATGGCCAATAGTGAATCGAGAATTCTCTAAACAGCTAACTTCAGACCGGCTTAGATAAGTTGGTATAACTGTACTCTCTTGCCGCAGGCTAAAGTCATATGCGCATACTACCTCGTCTTTCGTTTTAACGAATCAATTTTTAGTTTCTCTTCTTGACTCAGATCTCCGCCTTTTTGTTTTAAATCTCGTTATCAACTTGATATTGACAAATTCGTGGCAACCCATGCGTTTTGACATTTCAAATTTAGATCGGAGTCTAGAGTTTGAAATGTATGTTGGATAATGCAGTGCTACAAGTTGTTTTATTGAATAAACTTATGTGGGAGACCAAATAAAATTTGGCAAAATGAGATTTTTATTAGTTAGACCATACTTAAACAAGGGGTCGTTCGGGTTTATCTTTAAACCGTGGTTTAGGGGATAAACTCCGTTTTATAATAACGTCTGGTCTAAGTCTTTGATTTTTCTATAGAGCAGGGACCAACTTCGGTATCAAAGTTAGACCACGGACCAGTTAGTCCTGGCTTAAGCCTAGTCTAACTCACATTTTTATAATAAGACGGTGTAAGTTTTATTCATAAATGATGAAAAGCTTTTCGAACGGCAATCAAAACTAATGTAATAAACTGACGGCAGAAGACTGCTTGATTTTAGCAGACTGAATATTAAGTATAGAGGTAAATAATAACAAATTTCTGACACAAATTTGTTCCAAGGCGGGAATCGTACCTGCAACCTCTTGCGTCGCAGGCGGATTCTCGCCCGCTGCGCCACTGAGGTCGTCGACCACTCAAACAAAAAGCTCTAATACGAGTACTCTCAAAGTAAATAAGTCTGAAAAACTGAAGAGTCAGGGTCACCCCGTACTGGAGCAGCTGAGCTCAGTTTAAATTGCTAAGGCATTAGCATTTATCTAGTTGAGATTTTTTGGGTTCTAGGATCGTTGTGGCAGCGATTTGGCTAAATAGATTGAAATCGGCGGCAGATGGTATTTGATCGCGTCTGGTTCCATTTTATTTTATTTTTTATTTATTTTTTAACTGAATAGACCGTCTATTGACTACAATCTCACCTGATGGTAAGCGACGATGTAGCCTACGGTGGAGCAGAACGGTCTAGAAGACACCTATTCACTCCTGCCTTGAAGAGAGTCATATTATAATGGTCAGGAAAGACAGACGACGGTAACGAGTTCACCTCCTTAGCGGTTCGCATTTGGTTGAAGCGAAGCGCTTCGTGCGAATTGGTGGTATGCTAACTAGGAATGAATGGTATTGATATTGGTTATTATTTCAATAACAAGAACATGGAATTGCTCTTGACGAACTTATCGTTAATTTTTTACCTAATTTAAAATGAGGAGAGAATTAACATGATTTGATCTTCAAACCGCACACTTTCATCTATTCAAGTCTTGGGCATTTATATTCAAGTGCTTACAGAACTTTTAGCGGACGGCCAAACTTGGCGGACAGGTGACAAATCGTGACGGACTAACACGGAAAACATTTTAACCCTTACAATAAAGCGGTTGTGCGGTTAGACCGGAATCGGCTAGCTAAATTGCCGGTAAGGATGTCCGCAAATAGTATAATAATAAATAATGAAGGGATAATAGGATAGTAGGTCATTGTTGTCTGAAATGTACAATACGGCTCAGAAACCTAGCGTGGGAGACAGAGCTACGACAGGTACATGGGTCAAATAAACATCAACCTATATTATTTGGTCCATAAGTACCTACCTATGTCATGTGCCAAATTCTACGGCCCACCAACTCACCAAGTAGATTCAAATCCACTTCTTTGCTATTAAAAGGTGAGGGCAATCCCACTACACTAGCGTTCTAGTGGAATTATTATCAAATTATTAACTTAATTGACTCTGTGGCGCAGCGGGCGAGAGCCTGCCTGCGACGCCAGAGGTTGCGGGTTCGATTCCCGCCGTGGAACAAATTTGTGTACGATCTGCAGAAATTTGTTCCGATGGTCTGGGTGTTTTCTATGTATAATAAAAAAATATCTATCTATGTAAGTATATAATGTATTAAATATATCAGTTATCTAGTACCCATAACACAAGCTTTGAATAGCTTACTTTGGGGCTAGATAGTGCTGTGTGGATTGTCCAGCATTATTTATTTATTTATTTTAATTATTAGATTTATTTAATATGTTGGCAACCCTACCGCTACGGAAGCATATCCATTGACGCGCAATTCTGCTAAACTCCGGTTTTGGCGTGCGGTAATATGCGGTTATTGTAATGATTGCGGATTGTATCGTGATATTGGATATTTGAGCGATTTCGTTTGTTATTTGAATTAGAATTTGATTATTGCTTTGTTTACAAGTTCATTTGCTAGTTCAACAAATCATCATTTTAAACTCACATATGTTTGTCGTGTGACGAATTTATGGTGATGTTTTATGTTTAAAATCAGTGCTTTTCCAACGTACACCTTACATTTTCAGTCAATATTCTCAGTATTATTGTCATCGCTGGGCCCTGACATTATAGGTAAAGGAGGGGTTCCTTTATATGTTTCTGAAATTAAAACAAACCATAGGATGTCTGTCCATTGACGCAGAGCGAAGCGGAGAAACGGAGAAATTTTAAGCAATAGGTTTGCTTAAAATCTACCCTCTTGAGCTGAGCGGTTTTTTTTACAAATACAATAGGTAATACGTTTGACCGCAATCTCACTTGATGTTAAGTGATGATGCGGTCTACGGTGTAGCACGTTTACCTAGAAGAAACCTATTCACTCGTCTCTTGAAAACATCCAAATTGTACGCATCTGGAAAAACCGACTCCGGTAAGGCATCCCACTCTTTGGCTGTACGCATTATAAAGGTATATACCTAGACGCAAAGCGCTTTGTGCGAGCAGTAGGGATGTCAACCATGAATGGATGTCTCATCTCCGAAAAACAAATAAAAGTAACACACATTAAAAATAAAATAAAATAAGGATAAAACAAACCTTAGGCTTCGGAGCAGAGAAACGGAGAGATATTAACCAATAGGATTGCATAAAATCCTTCCTCTAGTGCTGAGCGGAGATTATATGCAATCCTATTGGTTATAACAAATAATAATAATTTAATAATAATAATAATCTAATCATTTTTTTTTGTTTAACGTTCTTGTCGTTCTTACTCTCCGCTCCGCCGTCTCTCTTCGCGTCAATGGACATCATCACTACACAGTATAAAACAAAGTCGCTTTCTCTGTCCCTATATCCCTATGTATGCTTAAATCTTTAAAACTACGCAACGGATTTTGATGCGGTTTTTTTTAATAGGTAGAGTGATTCAAGAGGAAGGTTTATATGTATAATACATGCATGATATAATAGAAAAACACACCCTGGGCGCGCGGGCTGGTCGCTAGTGCAGCTTTAAAGGGAAAACACCATATATGTGAATGTAGCTAATACTAAGCGCTACTGAAACCAAGCTAGCTAGTCTAAAATATTTAATTGTTGGACCAATTTTGAGCAGCCAAAAGTCACAATCGACACAGGAATGCACTATAATCCTGTAGCACACAACACATCGTAAGCGACCAATATAACCACTGCGTTGTTTATTTAAAACACTGACAACCGCTAGTCACAATCGTAAACTTTTAAACTTTTTAAATATAGAATCGTCGATGTCGTTATGAATAGTCCGAAAAGAGAAAAGATTACGAAGGCCTATGACGTCGCGGAGATGCATGCATTTGTTGGCTATCATGGATTAGCAGTTTTTTTATAAAATCTATTAAATCGATTGTTTGGTAGAAAAACTTGCTTGGATGTAAATTATATTCTAATCTTATTAGATTTTACATCCAGCAAGTGAACTGAAACAGCTTGAAGACTTTGACCCCTAGTCACGGTAGTAGGTACTTCAGAGTCTTTGGGGGATGTCTAGGGGGGTAGTCAGAGGTACGTCCACGCACTAGGTACAGTTGTTGTACGATAGTTTGAATATTAAAAAGTATGATAATTTGCGAGCTAAGAATAACTTAACCTCGCATCGGAACGAATGGATGTTTGTTACTCTTTCACGCCGGAACGGCTGAACGAATCTGGATGAAACTTGGCAGAGAGATTGATTTAAGTCTGGAATAGCACATAGGCTAATTATTATCCCGTGGAACTACCGGGATTTCAATTTGCGCGGATGAAACCGCTGGGCGCAACTTGAGGTTGTCAGCTTCTTAAACCAAACTCCACTCTACTCCTCTACTTTTTTTGTTGAACTAAATTTAGACTTCCGTATACGACACATGTAAACGGATCTTTAAGCTTCGTGCCCATTAACAATAATCCTTTTTATTTAAAAACATCCGCTTCGCTCTATTTGACTCTATTATCAGCGACTTATGGTTTAATTTGGCTTGCTAGGTCAACGTTGCATTAAAGTTTTCATGCAACTGTAAGGTAAAATAACTGCTATTATTTAAATCATAATTCAAAGTAAGAACGAAATTGGGTTTTAAAATGTTTTCATGAGTAAAAGAGCATGCACATCAAAAATAACTTAAGGCACTGATAACCGCCATTACTATCTAATTGATAAATTTAATAAAAACGCTGTAATATCGCAATCGACAAAAGTTTCTGACAATGTTCAAACCGAAACAGCGTTGCTGCTTGGCGGCGGAATAGGCGTGGTATAGTACTTCGCCGGACGAGCCCTTTACAAAGAGCTCTACGACTCTTTAACCTCGTTCTAAGGATTTCTCAGATCTTCCGCTACCTTCGTAATCCCGTCTTCCCATCAAGCCAGACCATGTCAGCATCATTTTCGTTTTTAAAAAGCTAAAATGCTAAAAAAATGTGTATTGTGTTCCTAAAATTATTTAAAAGCTCTTTGCAGTACTAACTTCCTTTCAAATTAACCTTTAGAAAGAGCAGTTAAAACTAAGATTAATTTGATATTTGAAACAGCACTTAAAGCAAGCCTTAACTGCAGTATACCACTGTAGATTAATAACGCGATAACTGTCTTAGCTATTTAATCCAGGGATGAATTACGGGATACGACTACTGGGGCAAAAAAAAGTAATTGTTCGGGCTGTGACAAAATCGATGGGATTCCGCATTTTGTTAATTTGATTTTCATAATTTATATATTTTTGTTATTAGCAATAATTTTGATTTTACTCTAAAGCGAGAGTGAGTTAATATCAAAATTAAAATTACCAGCATGCTGTTAGCAGCATGCTGTTTGTCTCTTATTTATTGTAATATTAGGCATGTTTATTTTATATTGATGTAGTTTTGTGGGTGAATTAAACCAATGAAAAAGTGTTTAAATAACAATGGGCATCCTTGTCTTGTCGTGTTGGGCCACTGTTCGAAACAAAGTCCAGTCAAAGCTAAAAGGTATTCATTCAGTAGAATCACAAGGAAAGGAGGAAAGGAAGAGCACCGGTAGTCTAGTTAAACGGTGAAGGAAACCATCGTGAGGAAACCAGTTAGTATTCTAACAGCGGCGATGGTCTTGCAACCCGGCACGTATGGAATGCTAATTACTGCAAAATGGCGGTATGTGCCAAATGTTATGTTTGAACGTACCTCTGACTATCCCCTTAGACATCCTCAAAGAATCTTGAGTTAGTACTTGGTACTGAGAGATCTGAGGGGATATCTACCGTGCCTGGGGATCAAAGTCGTGAAGCTGTTTTTTTTAATCACAGGGATCAATTTGAAACGGCTAGGTGACTCTAGATGCCAGTTCCACGCAACCAAGCCTAGAAGAACAGGCAACAAACAGTGTGTTGTGTAATGATTTTAGTATTTGTTTGCCCCTCTTTTATCCCAAGTCCGCCCCTGTGCTCTTGGAACAAAGGCTGACTTTCCTCAGTACTGGGCTGGAGTTAATAAGATCGTTTTTATGGATACCCGCGACATACTTACATAATAATTGGCTGTAAGAATCTTTTTAATTTTATTTATAGGGGAACTAAAATTATCTAATAGATACTCGCAGATCTGAAGAAATCTTGGAGGAGTCTTTGAAGGGTGTGGTTGCCGCTGAAATAACAGGAATATGAGGCATAATATTTGTAAACCTCAAGTTTTTTTCATACATCTGTAGGTAACAAGAAAATGGCCCACCTGATGTTGAGTGGTAACCTTCGCCTATAACAAAGCATTACTATATAAGTCACGCACGTTGGAAACGTGCCCTACGATGCACTGCCTTGCGTCCATCAACTTGAGGCATACAGATGTTAAGCCTCATGCGCCTGTAATTACACTGGCGACCACACTCTTCAAACCGAAACACAGCAACGCTGCTTGGCGGCAGTGCATCATTATGGGTGATGGTTGTCACTTTACATCAAGGGCATTATTCTCTATGATATAGGAGATTCCTTGCCCCAAACGTGAAGTCACAACGTGATCTTGGGCGTTATTATTTATGACATAGGAGATACTCTGCCCCAAGGAATTTGAATACTTGCCCAAGCCGTTTGACGTCTTAACGTGATCTAAACGCAAACGCGATTGGATTGGTCATAGTGAATAACGCCCCAGGTGAGTCATCTGCTTGTTGCAGCATGCGCTTTAATATTTATTGGTTGGTTTATTAAATAGCTACTGAAACCATAAGGAACCTTATTTTATTCAGTGTCTATGGTTATTGGACATTGATCTAAATCATGGTGGGAAAGAGACAACACCACTAAGAAAGAGATTAGATTAAAGAAAAACAATAAAAATCATTTACTTCGCAATAAATTAATAGCGCCACTAATCAGGATTTGCCACAGCTCATTTCAAACGGCTGTTTATGTACATCGGTTGGAGCTTTTTTTATGAAACTGCGTGATGAAACAAGCAACTGACCCACCTTATGTTGAGTGGTAACCATCCCTTATTAAAAAGCATTGCCTCATTAGCTTGCTTTTATCAAGGTTGTTGCATTCACCCCAAGTCTACTGTTGTTGAATACGTTTTTAACTAATAAAACAGTCTAAATTGTTTATAAAATTCAAATAAAATAATCCATCTACAATATTCAACCTACTTTCCCTCCATGTGGCATATCCGTGGGACGCCCTGTATATCTTTAATGCAATGGGTGCTGTTTTCATGAATGATACCAGCTGTTTACCACTAAGCTTAGTTATTGCGTGCAATACCAACTATCAGTTAATCTGTGCGGTCGCGTGCGGACCGACGAATTACTTTCTAGGTCATGCAACGAGCTTCCGAACGAATGCTGAAGGCGCCAGCCAAGGGATTTTAAACGTTATGACCTGAAAACAAGATTCAATATTTGGTGTGAATATGGACTGATGCGGTAACGACTATTGTTTTTGGAAAATGAGCGTTATGTTCCTAATTTAAGGTTTGGTATTCCTCAATCTTAAATATTTATCGCGTGGTTGGAGAAAACCTATTACAGTGTGAATACTTAAAGGATAGAAGTGAAACTGATTACACTGATCAAAATCGATGGCATTGATTTTTTAATCATAAATTCCTATGATATTCAAATCAAATAGACAAAAAGAACAGTAATCATCATCATTTTCAATCTGCTGTTTTGTCTTTCTATTAGCTATCACGAAATCACAACATGCTAATGTGCTTTTACCAGTTCTTTTTTTTTATTTAAACAATCGAATGAGAGATTTTGCGTTTGATTATTTGTGAGAACAAATCATCATCTTCCTGTCCTTATCCCACACTGCAAGGGGTTGGCACAACAGGTTTGCTTCTTCCACACTTCTCTATCATTCTTCATCTTGGTGCTCACTCCTTTCTTACTCATTTCATGTTTCACACAGTCCATCCATCTTTTCTTTGGCTTGCCCCTCCTTCTAAAAACCACCTAATCATTATCTAACACTCTTCTCGTTATGACTTTCTTCCCGTTGCGTTACTTTTTTTTTACAAATACTCCTATTCTTCTTTTTCCGAGTCAACAGTAGTATAAAAATTCCTTGGGTTGGATGCAAAAAGGAAGCCTCCACGTAGCGTATCTCGGTAACAGCTAGGGCACGGTAACGCAGTGTCCTATTCTGGCTAATTCTTTTACCGCAATGGCAAAACCTAACAATAATCCTTATTTAAATACCACAACGATTAACATAATGGTGGAGATACGCTTCTAGGCGAACACCTGTATCAATTCCATGTCTGAAGTTACTGCAACATATTCTGTGGCGTAATCCTGAAGGAAGTTATCGACGGAAACTTTCCTGAAGTTCAGAAAGTTGCTTTGAAAAGAATGTGGAAATAAACGTAAAGTGGATTATGATTGCGGATTACGCTTGCAGATTGCTTTCGGACTGTACCACGTGGTCAGTACCTACCTTAAATAATATTAATAAACTGTAGTCAGTTTAAATTAATTTCTTTCTATGCAAAGGCTGCCTGGACTGCTCTTAGCGATAAGTCCGTCTTAATATAAAAGTGAGTTTTAAGAGTAGTAAAGCTCTTTGGGAAGTGCTCGTCCGGGGAAGTACTACCACCACGCCTTTTTCTGCCGCCAACCAGCGCTGCTGTGTTTCGGTTTGAAGAGTGTGGTAGCTCAAGTTGATGGACGCAGGGCACGTTCCTGTCGTGCGTGACTTACGAGGCAATGCTTTCTTATAGGTGGTGGTTACCACTCAACATCAGGTGGACCATCTGCTTGTACCATCAGCTAGTTGTATAAAAAAATGTTTTGTGATAAGTACTGTATCGTGTTTCCGTGCCTATTCCTCCTACCATATATCTAATGTCCAAGCTTTGCTTTTCTGTTTAAATTTACTAGCGTAGGGCACGTTCACATCGTGCGTGAGTTGCAGGCAACGGTTTGTTGTTGTTGATGGCTACCGCTCGACTTCAGGTGTGCCGTTTGCGTGGTCCAATAACCAGTAGTATAAAAAATCTCTTCAGACAGAGAACAAACATCTATGTTCATAAATGTTGGTTCTGGGGATCGAACCAACGGCCTCCTCCAGAAAGCAGAGCTACTACCCACTGAGCTATGAGGGCTAACTAAAAAATGTTCTATTATTCAATGATTGCTTTATAACAAGCTTATTATGTACCACGGAGGAAATATTTGTAAATCGATACAAAACAAACTGATGTATTTGACTGGTGGAAATCGTATCTACACTAATAAATATACTAATACTAATAGCGCCCCGCGGTTTCACCCGCGTAGTTTTAAATCCCGGTATTCCCGCGGGATAAAAAGTAGCCTATGTGTTATTCCAGACTATAAATATCGCTGTGCCAATTATCACAAAAATCCGTTCAGCCGTTCTGGAGTTATAGAGTAACGAACATCTATCCATCCACCCATCCATCCATACTTACAAACTTTCGCATTTATAATATTAGTAGGATAAACATGAAATATTTGTATGTGTGTACGTTTAAATACTCAAAACCTTCTGGACCGATTTCAAAAATTCTTTCGCCAGTGAATTTCGAGTTTTTTATGATGTTTTCCATTATCAAGTAAGCAAATACGCTTGTTGAAGGTATACAAAATAAATAAATAATAATAAAAGATAGTTAATTGACTCAGGCGTGCAAGTTAATTGACTCAGGCGTGACTTTGCGGAAGTCCATTGTTAAATATAAATTAACTTGAACAAAGCAATATGTAGTACTAATCCGCTGATCTAGATCTGATCTAGACCTGCTTCGCACGGGTGCACATTGTTTTTCTACTATGTCATGCATGTATTATACATATAAACCTTCCTCTTGATTCACTCTATCTATTAAAAAAAACCGCATCAAAATCCGTTGCGAAGTTCTAAAGATTTAAGCATACATAGGGACATGGGATATAGGGACAGAGAAAGCGACTTGGTTGTATACTATGTAGTGATATTTTTTAGAGGACTGGTGGTCTAGTGGTAGCAATCCCGCCTTCCGACCCTAAGGTCGTGGGCTTAAAACCGATGGTGCACCAATGAATTTTTTTGTTCAAAAATTTATGTGCACAATGTCAGTTCTCTCAAACGGTGAAGGAAAACCTCGTGAGGAAACCGGCATGATGTAAAACCTAATAAGTTCTGTAACACGTGTCAAGTGCTCGAAAGGAGCCTCTTGAGGCGCACTTAAAATCCTTTCACCACACTGTTTCGAAAGAAACTAGTGACACGATAAGAAGAAGAAATAATCATACACCATAAATTCATTCAATAATTGCAACTAAAACTGTACTTTTCAAATAGCAAACCGATTCCAACTCGATTTAAATTTTGGTTTGGTGAACGTTTTTAAATCAACTTTCGATAAGAAATAAAATCTCCAAAAGCCGCTCCACTACTCAAAAAGCATTTCCCTTGATTACAATCGTCAAATCAAGTGAATAGAATCATGATTCGTGACTAATTTTATTTATCGCCCCCCACCACTGCCACCCCAACGCATTTATAACCGCCAAACGGTCGGCCAATAAAACCACTGAATCAAAGAGAAAAACTACTCTCCGTTCTATAAATATTTTATTTCGGATAGTGAGAAGTAGTGGCCCCATGGTTTTGGAGAAATGTCAGGATTTTTCTGTTTTTCTTGATTTCTGTAATCTCTTGAAGGCGCTTTCTTGAATAGGTCTTCTAGATTGGATCATATTCATCGTCACTCACTTAACATCAGTTGAGATCAATTATCGCTTGGTACTTGATCGATGTCGCCATGAATCTAACGGTAAGAACTATAACTATACATTTAAACAATGCTCATAGTGGTAGAATGAGTAAAGTAAGTGTATAATATGTATAGTAAAAGTATCTTCTTACCTAATTCAATAGAACTTAAAAATTAAGATATTTTAAGTTGTAGTTAACAAGTGACTTAATTTATAGCAACGAAAACAATATCAATTGTTTTTGTTGTTAACTAATGTTTTTCCTTAGAAAATTTATTTAGACATTATTAATTGTTTTTTTAAATTGAAGGTACAAAACCTGCACAATAAACGTTGTAAATTATAGTTCTGCGGTCTATATTTGAAGCCACAAATAAAAGGACTTAAGCTAAAGAAAATCCACTGTTTTCATCACCCATAGTCACTCTACAATGGAGCTCGGGAACTTTTACTAATGTGTGCTAGGCAAATGGACTCTCGAGAATTAATCCATAGAACAAAACGCCCTATCCCCGCGGCATAGAGTCCAGAATGGATAAGCAATGTTATATATAAATAATACCGCTCGCCTGTATGTCTGGCACCCATGCATATGGAAATGGGACTTAGGTCATAGAGTTCCAACCACAGTGGTTTTTTGGTGTTGGAGTGGATTGTTGCATCCTTTGATTGAATTTGAAAAGAGAACGTCTGTTTTTTTTTTAAGGAATTGGATTAAAGTCAAGCTGATGTCGCACTTAATGTTAAGCGGTTACTGAGCCTATAACTAGTGGCTCTGGGAGCTGTAGACCTCGCGAGCATACTAAAAGTGAGCTATTTGAGGAATGTAATGTGCAAGTGCATTTTCCGTTTTGTGATTTTTTTGATCTTTTTGATTTTTTTTGCATCATCTTGTGTAGAATGAGGTTCTTTGTGTTTCTCTCAAATTTGATTGAAAACCATCGATTGTTTGATGAGCTATCCTGTTCATCATGCTGAAGATCCTTATCAGAACTTCGCCAAACTTTTATGAGACCAACTTATAGTTACTACCTTTCAAATAAAAAAAGAATAATCGAAATCGGATCTCATTTGGTGGAGATATCCAGTATATCAAATAGCCCCTTTTTGCCCTTTTTTTGGGGGAAGTACCCCTCCAATCAAAAATCCCAGACGACAAAAAAATTCTAATAAGTCATATAACCTGTGTACCAAGTTTCGTCCAGATCGGTTGAAAAATGCGACCTGTAGAGGAGAACAGACAGACAGACAGACAGACATCCGGACAAACGCATTTTTGGCCAATGTGGAAACTGAGACGCTTCGCTCGCTTCGCTCGCTCGGTCAATAACAGTTTTACATCGAATAGTGTTCCCGTTATAGCAATGTTGACCACTCTGTTCTATCGTCGTCTACATCGTCGCTTACCACCAGGCGAGATCGTAGCCAAAGACGGTCTATAAAGTTTAAAAAAAAATGGATATCATCTGTTAGCGAAAAGCCACCCATTATGCTACCATTGCTAATGTTTAAATAAAACTGCGTGTTGTACCTTATTTGTCGTAGCAATTTATAAAAATGTGCATGTAAGCACCAACACGCCCATACCCTATTAATTGGAACACAAAATACGAGCATCACTTGCTTGAATACCATAAAATTGAAAATTAATACTTTAATAACGTTCTCACTTTCACAAGCTTTTAAAATTAGTTACCACCCAACACACGGTAATATACAGGGTGTGTTTTGCACAAAAATAAGCACTGTACAGGATGTATGTTCGTACAGTAATTATAATACAGTGTGGGTGTAAAGTATACACGGAAGGAAGCAAGTGAACAATACGCGCTGAACTATGGCGCTTTCGTTGCGCAGTGATTAACAGGCGGCGCTTTGTGATTGGTAAATAGATGCGCTACTGTGAAGCGTATAAGATAAAAACAGAAACAGCTTCACGACTTTGATCCCCAGGCACGGTAGATATCCCTTCGGATCTCCCAGTAGGTACTAAATTCAAGATTCTTTGAGGATGTCTAAGGGGGGTAGTCAGAGGTACATCCAAACATTACATTTGGCACATACCCACATTTTGCAGTAGTTAGTATTCCATACGTGACAGGTTGCAAGCCCATCGCCGCTGTTAGAATACTAACTGGTTTCCTCACGATGTTTTCCTTCACCGTTTAAGAGCACTGGCATTGCGCACATAAATTTTTCGATAGAAAAATCCATTGGTGCACGACCGGATTCGAACCTGCGACCTTACGATCGGAAGGCGGGGTCACTCCCACTAGACCACCGGTGCTCTAAATAATAAATATTAAAATAAAATAAAATGTATGTGATGATTTATCTTCTTATATCTGGTGGATGACAGGCTTTATAGCTTCGTTCCACTAGTAAGAGCTCTCAACTTCGAAAACTTTCACCACTCCAAAGCTTCTCCAGCAAAACCAGTCAATAAGCATTGCGTAGGTGAAACTATCGCTTCAGTGTAGAATAAACCCACGCGAAATCTTTAGTATCGAAGGTTTCTACTCTTATCAGGGCATTTAAACCCAGATACCTTATAATAACGCTACATCTAATAGTTTTTATTTCAAACCAAGGTACTTCCTTACCAAGGCTCTTTGTATCATCGGGCCATGTTTCAAATTATTGAAGTTGTAAATATAAACATGAAACACAATCTAAAATGTTTATTTTGGATTTGGTCTATGGAGGCGTCATATTGTTATTTTATAGTGTAATATTATATAAATAAAATGAAAAACGACTCATTAACCTTAAGAATATTGATTTTGAGATGTTATGAGTGTCTTGTCCGACTTTAAAACAGTTTTTGTATTTTTTTTTGTCAAGAAATATGTTTTTGATTTGAGTAATGATAAGTCTGTCTATCTGTCATCAAAAATATTATCCCAAACGAGGATTGCTGCAAATGAGGACATGAGGGAAAGATGCCACCTGACTACAATAGGAGCCTGATGGAGGCAGTGGTCTAATAACTACTCATCATTAGCTACAAACAAAAAAAAAAACAAAAAATATATATATATTACTTTTTACGTATTTCTTAATTTTTTTTTTTACATTTGTTGATTTCGTTTTATCACAAACAAGCCTATTACAAACAAGCCTATTTATAATATATTGTAATCCTAATCCTAACTAATATTATAAATGCGAAAGTAACTCTGTCTGTCTGTCTTTCTGTCTGTCTGTCTGTCTGTTACGCTTTCCCGCTTAAACCTCTCAACCGATTTTGATGAAATTTGGCACAGACAATCTTTAGACCCTGAGAAAGGACATAGGCTACCTTTTTGCGAAAAGTACGCAGACAAAGTCGCGGGTACCAGCTAGTACATTATATATGACAATATAGATTTGGAAATCTTTTCAGGATATATCAGTATACGTTACAAAGATTGCAGCACTTTCAGGGTAGCGCTCGAGGCTGTCGATAATTAGTGACGCGTGCCATGTGCGAATTTAATAACTCGCGAGCTTAGCTTACCTTATTATACCCGACGGCACGGAGCCGATCCGATTTAGTTCAATGAACGAATGAATGAATGAAAATATATTGAAGTTATTATACACGGGTATTTATAGCGTTTTACCTTTAATGAAAATACTTGGTTGTGCACCACCAAACAAAAGAAAATTACTTAATAATAAAACAGTACATAATAAATAAATAATGCTGGACAATCCACACAGCACTATCTAGCCCCAAAGTAAGCTATTCAAAGCTTGTGTTATGGGTACTAGATAACTGATATATTTAATACATTATATACTTACATAGATAGATATTTTTTATTATACATACGTACACAAATTTGTTCCACGGCGGGAATCGAACCCGCAACCTCTTGCGTCGCAGGCAGGCTCTCGCCCGCTGCGCCACAGAGGTCGTCAATATGTGCAATGGGAGAGGTACTATAAAATATTACATTTGGTATATTCCAAAAAGGCTTTATTTGCTGTCTAAATGCTCAAGTAATGATATTTTTGTAATAAATAAATAAATGTCGGTGGAAATAAAATGTGCCTATGTACCTAGTACCTATAATTTTCACCATGCTTTGTAAACCGTTTTTCCAATGAAGAATCTGCAGGTATCTGTATCTTTCCATACTTACTAGCACTGGAGAAAACATTAATAGCGCCACTCGTAGTTTTGTATGCACGTCGCATCTTTTTGTATTTATATACGTCTACCTCAACTTCTTTGATGAATAATATAAGTAGAGTACTCCTAGGTAAGTAAATAACTATTCCCAACTATTCCAACCATTCAACAAAAAGCAAACTCAGTCACGGAAGCTCCCTCTAAAATGTAAGCAACAAGTTTTTATTAGTTTCTGGTTGCTTAAGGTAATGATTACTCGGCCCAAATACTAGCGTAGGGTTGTCAGAAGACAGTTTTAGGTCGACAAAAATATTAACAGCTGTTATGCAACTTTCGCGTAAAAATACGAAGATTGATCACTGAATAAAAAATCACAAACAATCAAGATTCGGATTTTAAACAATATCAAGGCTGAGTAAAAATATAATTTCAAGTTGTCCTACCTTTGTTAGGTTTAATGACAGGTAGAAACCTAAAACACATAAAACATTTAAAAGGGACTACTTATTAATTAGGTATTCAGTCACTACTACATCCACAAATAAAAATGATTTAATTTATATTTATTTATTATACATAGAAAGCACCCAGACCAACGGAACAAATTTCTGGAGATCGTATATAAATTTGTTCCGAGGCGGGAATCGAACCCGCAACCTCTTGCGTCTCAGGCGGACTCTCGCCCGCTGCGCCACAGAGGTCGTCCAAATTCCAAACAGTTACTCTAAAAGGCTAAGTGACAGCCCTATCGTATGGATGTGAGAGCAGACGGAGAAACAAAGTTAGTCGCTAAATCAAATAGAACGAATAAACGTATCGACATTGTAATTTGCTTTAGAGTTTGTACTCTCTCTTCCTGTCTTGGAGCTCTATGGCCCTCTCGTTCTTAACCAGAAAGCCAGTAAGTACTCTCAAATGATGAAATAAATCATTATCAGGAAACCGGCATGTCGTAGAAACTAGAATGTTCTAAAACGTGTGTCATGTTCTCCATAGGAGCCTCTTTGTGGTCATAAAATCCTTTCACCACACTATTTTGAAAGAACGAGTGGTACTACAAGATGAAGTATATAGGGTTGTACTACAAAACGGTGTCTAACTTTAGACAATGTCTAAAATTAGCGCTGTCTCTGTTTGCCATTACGCAATGGCAAGAGATGTCAAAAGTTTAGGCAATGTTTAACGTTTGCCTATTTTTTTGTAGTAAGGCCCATAATATCTATATGTATAGCCAACTAGCTGCGCTGCGCGGTGTTATCCGCGATTAAAAAGTATGTCTTTTCTTATCGGCCTGTCTCTTGCGGCTTCGCACGGGAGGACATCCGACCCCCCCCCCTCTGACCCCTCCCCAAAACCCCCTCCCACCCTACCCCCCTGGACCGCTCCGCAAATTATCCTACGGGAACCTAAAAAGCCAATATGCTATTCCAGACTATAATCTATCTTTGTGCCAAATTTCATCAAGATCCGTTCAGCCGTTCTCTTGCGGTTGAATAACAAACATCCAAATAAGTACATTTATAATATTAGTTGGATATATTACCAACGGTAGTAATTATCATTTTTGTTAGGGATCTTATTGCTTGTAGCTTGAAACAAATAAATTGGTTTTTTATTATTTTCTCTTCAGTGATCCTTGTTATTTGCCTTTGTCATGTGACGTCACAAAATCGCATATTGTAAAAGGTAACTCGTATCGTATTTGCTTACCGCGGCCGCTCGTCAATCACGTAGTGCTGACTGTGCATTTCAAGTTAAGCCATGTGCCACACTGATATGCTATACTATTGCCTGGCAGTAGCTTATGGCAGGGCTGACACCCGTTAAAGTACTTCTCGCTCACACTACACAATATAAAATTTAGAAAAGTATCATTATGATCCTAACAAGTTTTCCCACTAAAAAGTTTGTACGAAAACTCGTACTAGTATAGCAAACTTTTTGGTATGAAAACTTGTTTGGATCAAATTACTATTTTGCTAAATTTTTTAATGGTGTACTTTTGTGTGCACAACACTTGGTCGATTGCGATTTTTCATAAAAAGTTCAATAATTTTATATCTTTAAAATAATTTAAATTTTCGTGCGAGAGGTAGGTATACGTTGGTGGATATCAGCCCCTTAACTTTCAGATTGCGGTACTAGATACAACAAAGGTCTAGTGTCAAATTAGTTATTATTAATGAAGAGACGAGCGAAATTGACGTGAGGTTTTCCCTCGTATTAGTCAGCTAATTTGATGTCAAAACTAGTCAGACATAGGATATTCCTAGCACTCATATGACAGATGAAACACTATATTAGATGTTTGCGTGCAAAAGCACGTCTCATCATCATCATCAGCCTGAAGACGTCTTCAGCTCGACATTTTCAGTTAAAAATAAATGATGACGTCCTGGCCGATTTCGGCTACGGTGACTGCTTGAACTGGATAAATGATAACTTTTAATCAATAACACAGTTGATCTGTCCTTTCATGCGCTCTCTGATGACTTACGTACCCGATTTTATTGACAAAAGTACGAGCAAACTTGGGGCATGTCAGTATCCTCCTGATTTATGAATATGATGAAGGCCTACCTATAGAACACTGAACTATAGAACACTGAAATAGGGTGTTGGCAGACTGATTTTTTTTTAAAGGTTCCTATTATTTATGCAATATTTGGTCTGTTATATTGAATTTACTGTCGTAATGATTTACAATTTCAATAAACAACACTAACCCTCGGTTTCTGAAAGCTCGATCAACCGATTAGTGTTGGTCGCGCTTTCAGAAACCTGGGGTTGAAATCATATCAGCAAACTTCTACGAAAGAACTAGTGACACGGCAGGAAGGAGAGAAATTCAATTCGTAATTCAATATTTGTTTTTGAGATTTTTTTCCTTTATTAGTTATTTTTGATATTTATGAGACAAAATAAAGATTTTGCTATTCTAGTCTAATATTACGCATTATTTATTTATTTATTTATTGGAAAACCGACAGCTTAATATATCTTAAATAACAAAAGATATAGAAACGAAAGAGCCAATAAAAGGTTTTCACGGAAAACAACATTATAAAAGCATAAACATTAAGTGAGCGCCGTAGTCAACAGTACCTAAAAGAACAATAAAAGAAAGATGGAGTAGTGGACATAATGATAGATAATGTACGTTTTATTCATTACTAGCTGGTACCCGCGACTTCGTCTGCGTACTTTTAATCTCTTCATCTCTTTTTTTCGCAATAAAAGGTAGCCTATGTTCTTTCTCAGGGTCTAAAGATTGTCTGTGCCAAATTTCATCAAAATTGGTTGAGAGGTTTAAGCGGGAAAGCGTAACATAACGTAACGTAGTTGGGATTAAAGAACTCCCTGTCCATTCGCTGTCTGGCTGATCCAACGCTCGTACAGAAGAGGTCTAAGTCGAGATCTTTACTTAGCTTGTTAAAGTAAACTATAAATTACTTGTAAATTATATTATAGCATCGCCTCGCGGCCAGTGGCAACATTCACATCGCGCAACTCAAATTAAGACTAACGATTCGACGGGCGCAGACGGTTTTAATTTTAATTTGGAAACTGAATCGCCTTAACGACCACCGAAATGTTTCCACCGTTCTCAATCATCATTACAATTATGACGTTGTTTTACATCTATTTTGGTTCTGAGGCAAGTAATTTTTATGTAAAGTGCCAATGGACACATTCTTAGTAATACTTATTCTATAAAATTAAGTCAAAACCAAATTACCTAGATTATATTATATAGCTAGATTGTAATGATATTAGGGCATATCATGCGCCAAACTAGATTAGTAAAAAAAAAAAGTAAAATTGGTCGACTTTTTGTCTACCTTATACAAAGCAAAGCGATGACTGACCGTACGTATTACTGGTATTTATATTACTTTTGTTTTATTTTAATGCATACTTTAAGTGTTTTTTATAATACTTATTTATTTTAGAGAAATAGATAACAAGATATTTTATAAAAAATAGTTTAATACATTTTTATGTGTAATAATATACTGTTTTCTGTTTTTAATAAATAGATCATTATGCATATTATAGCTTCATATATTAACGGTTTTTATTGGTTCTAGTTAAAACCGTTCTAGTTATATAAATGCATATATATGTATAACTAGAACAGGTTTCTTAGGATCCTTACTCACGTGAACAGCAGATAGCTTACCTGAAAACAAAAAAGATTTTGTTAGTAACTCTTTAAAATAATTTTGTAAGCAAATATAAGTATACACAGTTTATTGCTAAGAACTACTCACAATTTTTTTTTTATTAAAACAAAAATAAAAAATCAAATTGGGTTGGGCGGGAGATATCAGCCGGATGCCTCCTGATTTATTTATTTATTTATTTACAATCGTTAGGACACCAATTACAGTATTTAAAAAAAAGAACTGATAGGTGGGCGAAGACCAGCACACCATAGGTTCCTGACGGACGGCGACCTCGTGGTCGGCCGAGAAAGCGCTGGCGGCACGATCTGGATACCTTTGATAGTGGAAAGAGAGTGGGATAGGGATAAATGGTAGTGATGACGCAAACTGTGAGAATTCCCAGCGCAAAACGTTTCACAGAATTGATGATGACGTCACAAAAAGCCTTTAGGCCCTGAAACAAAACCTCGCAGGTTTCCGAAACGATTTGCTTGATAACCCACTACTTACCGCGCGGCCCGCTATAACTCCTACACTCAGTACAGTCAGCGGAAAAAAATTGTGTTAAGAACAATTAATATTTCAATACCCTTTTTTCAGGATTCGCAAAATTTGGATGCTTCGGTTTGCGGTTATTATCTATGTTTAAGGTGCTTACATGCTAAGGAAGCATCAAAAGATAAGATCCGTAATGTAAACGTTACTATGCAAACAAATACCACAAAGTAGGTACCTATGTAATCGCTGTATCAAACAAGTTTATAAACTTATTAACAAGTATTTACCTAATTTAAATTATGCATATCATCAAATGAAACTCAAAATGCAATATTAAAATACTAGATATAAATAGATATATTTTCAAGAAATATCTAAACTTTAAATCTAGAAAATGTTTTGTCGCTGACTATACCAACGTATACCTACGGAAAATGATGGAAACAGTTACAGCGAGGTAGAAAGTGGTTAAAATAACCCGTGTCGATATAAAAACGAATCAAATATGGCGGCACTTATCGTTCCCTCTCACTCACACACTATTGTTAACATAACAGAAATATAAATTTCTCTGTTCGGTTAACATTAAACCTTTCCTTCCTCACACGTGAGGTTTCGACAGATTGACAGCCCTTAAAGCTCTTGGTGGTAGTCTGCGTTCTAAGCTGTAAGCCGTGGGTTCGATCGCCATCGAGAACGAACATTTGTGTAATGAACACTTAGATATTTGTTCTTCGTCTGGGTGACGATAACGGGTATTTTTTTTAAGTATCTCAGTATTATAACAGAGTTTTACTCGTATGTTCCAATAATACAAGCTTTGTTTTAAGAGTAGTAGAGCTCTTTGTCAATGGCTCGTCCGGGTAAGTTGATGGACGCAGGGCAGTGCATCGTAGGGCACGTTCCTATTGTGCGTGACCTACGGGGCAATGTTTTGTTTATAGGTGATGGTTACCACTTAACATCAGGTGGGCCATCTGCTTGTTCCATCAGCCAGTTGTATAAAAAAAAAAAAAACTACTAACACGCCTTTTTCTGCCGCCAAGCAGCAACGCTGTGTTTCGGTTTGAAGAGTGTGGTCGCCGGTGTAATTACAGGCACATGAGGCTTAACATCAGTATGCCTCAATTTGATGGACGCAGGGCAGTGCATCGTAGGGCACGTTCCTATCGTGCGTGACTTACGAGGTGATGCTTTGTTATAGTATAGGTGATGGTTACCACTTAACATCAGGTGGGCCATCTGCATGTTCCATCAGCTAATTGTATAAAAAAATCACTATAGATTTCATTTCGCTATAATACACAAAAGCAGCAAAGTATTCTATGCTACACAAATAAAATGTTGGAAGGATAACAAATCGAAAAACAAGATAAAGTGTACACGTAAGTGCTTACAAACCGCACACGTACAAATATCACCCCTAAATTCTTTAAACTGCAATCATTTCACGATCAATTTCAAGCTTTTATCTCCCCCAAATGCAATAAGATAATTCTGTCGAAACAAATCCGAAATGTATTGGGATATGTTCCAATTTCAAACAAAGCTCATGGTGTTCTAAATTCAAATAAACTTGTTTTTTTGGATCCTTTAAAAAGTTATTCAATTTTCTGATTGGTTGTATGTTAGCAATGACATTTCAACACTCATTTCATTTATTCCTTTTATTGCTTTTTTGGTATTTATTCATTGACATTTTATTCCTAAAAACGAGTGATGGATCATGGAATGAATGAAATCCTGTTTGCAATACTCCTAAAAAAACAACTGATGCTTTTACTAGGTAACTTTTAAACGAGATTTGTATTATGTGTCCTTCACTAACAATGTCAATCAAAGCCATTGAATTCTTCTTCTTCGTCTCCTTGAATGCAATTTTTATATTATTTGGACCGCCCGCGGCTTTGCATGTAAATGCATGTTTAGAACTTTATCTCGACGATATTATAAGTGTACGCGTCTAATCTCGCGGCAGTAGCCGCCTTAAGCATTCAACCCTTATTTTAGGCACATGATAGTCGCTGAGCAAAATGGCGGGAGATCTCGTCGTGTTCATGTCAATCGAATTTTGCTTATGATGTGCTATACGAAGTACAGTTTGGTGCAAGTCAAGAATAAATGAATAAGAGCGTTCTAGGAGGGTTAAATTTAAATTAGTTGAAAACTATGCTGGAGCCTTATTCACTATGACAATAGGAGATTCCAAGGAGATTCCTTGCCCCAAACCGTGAAACGTCAAAACTTGATATTGGGCTTTATTCTTTACGACATAGGAGATACTTTGCCCTGACCGTATCACACCGCCTGCCTTGTCGTAGCCGAGCTCGCGCTGCAAATGGTCATAGTGCATAAGGCTCCTGATGGAAAAAGCAATGGTGATAATTTTAAATTTGGTGTAAAATTGCGCATTGCTGTAGAATGCGCTCCCGTGGGTGTTTTCTCTGGAGAATACAGCATGGGGTTCTTCAAAAAAGGCGTGTTAAAATATTTAAAGGGCTGGCAACGCATGTGTCTGGTGTTACAAACGTTCATAGGCTACGTAACCGCTTCCCATCAGGTGGGCCGTACGCTTGTTTGCTTAATCACTACATAGTATAAAACAGAGTCGCTTTCTCTGTCCCTATGTCCCTATGTCCCTATGTATGCTTAAATCTTTAAAACTACGCAACGGATTTTGATGCGGTTTTTTTAATAGATAGAGTGATTCAAGAGGAAGATTCATATGTATATTACATGCATGATATGTGTACCCGTGCAAAGCAGGCGCGCGGGCGGGTCGCTAGTATATAATAAAAAAATGTTCTTTAACACATCCCCTCCCCCTCCTTCCAGCGTTCTTTTTGCGTGACGCGCACTGTCAGCTTTTGCTAGCGCTCAGTTATCATGACTTGTACCACAATAGGCATCGTCTCACGTTGGTATGACAGCTTTTATCAGGTATTGTTTGGCTTTACGATTGATGGTGATGTGGGGAGCCCTGAGGCAATATAGTTGGAATATTGCCTGTCAAATATAAACATTTCAAATTTGAGATGTTTTTATTGTATTTTTCCATAGCATCCAATTTAAAATCCATTTTGATAAATAAATCAAAATATTAATTACTAGCTGAACCCGCGGCTTTGCTCGCGCCAAGGAATTCAAAGTTTCATACAAACATTTTTCCCCTATTTTATCCCCTTGGGGGTAGAATTGATCAAAATCCTTTCTTAGCGGATGCCTGCGTCATAACATCTACCTGCATGCCAAATTTCAGCCCGATCCGTCCAGTGGTTTGGGCTGTGCGTTGATAGATCACTATGTCAGTCAGTCAGTCAGTCACCTTTGAGTTATATATATTTAGATTATTAGGCCTCTGTATGTAAGATGTATGATGATGTATGTATGTAAGATATAAATAAATAAATTTTATTTATTTCTTTTTAAGATGATGGATTGATTTTAAAACGAACGTTTCATAAACGCTTTCTTTTTTCTTTAATAAATATGAAGGTAACTAGATGTATTTTTTCTTTAATAAATATGCAACTAGATGTATTTTCATAAATTACTACGTTATTAAAAAATTACCAATACCTACCCTATTCTAGGCCACAAACAGTATTCATACCAAGTTTAATACAAATTGGTTCAGTCGCTGCGACATGATTGAGTAATCCTATCCTACTAATATTTATAAACGCGAAAGTTTGTAAGTATGGATGGCCATCCATCCATACTTACAAACTTTCGCGCTGTTATGGCTGTTTCTTTCTCAATAACTCCAGAACGGCTGAACGGATCTTCATGAAATTTGACAGAGAGATAGATTATAGTCTGGAATAGCACATTGGCTACTTTTTATCCCGTGAGAATACTGGGATTTAAAACTTCGCGGGTGATACCGCGGGGTGCTGGTTGTTTATAATAATAAGATAAGATAAGAAAATTCTTTATTGCACATAAATGAAGTACATTAGGCGAACTTAATGCTAATTAGCATTTTCTTCCAGTTAACCTTTGGGTTTTGTGGAGTGGGTGGTAGTGCTCTTTGGACAATAGAAGGGAACAACTTTTAAAAACAAAAGGTGTAACGTAACATAAAATAATACTAAATATTTACCAACTTACAAAACATACATATTATACATATACCTACATAAAAAATTAATAAATACATACCTGTTAATTAATTATAAGTTTCACAATTACATAAATAGTAGTTAATAAGCTTGTAGTCGATATTTGTAATCGATAGATGTTATTTCAACGACTATCGATTACAAAACAAAAATAAAGAAGAAGCAGGATGGCTTCAGGGACTCTTGAAAAAAATAGCTATGAGCGATGGTTCTGTAATGTAGGATTACCGCAGGTTTTGATAGTTCTATGGATGTAATACGCTGATAATATACAATTAGTTTAACTACAGCCTCACTTGTTTGATTGATTTAACAAATCAGAAGTGTGCACCCACGTTCATTGCGAAGAACAAGGTAAAACAATTATGCAGAATTTCCTGGTAAGTTTTCTTGAATTTTATAGTTACTTTGTATTTTTCATTGAGTTCAAATGATAAAATCCTTCATCGTACAGTCTGAGATGGGTATCAGGTACAAATCAGTGGTTATATGAGGAAAAAAGGTACCTACAAGGCAGATCCCGCCAATGGAGTGTTAGAGAACTTGGCGGCCCAATCAAGGAATTTGAATATTCCTTGGGCTCAATAGATTCAACAGGTACCTATCATAGCTGTCAGTTCACTTCATAATTTACCTACATACCTACTTGGTAATAACATGGCCTGATGATGGCATTCACCTCTGTTGTGTACATAGGTACTCAACTTGTTGTCCTAATATGTACAATGCTGGTTTCCTACTGGAAAAAGGGTTTGCAGACACAAATACTATCTAATGTCGAGGTGTGTGTGCAGGTACTCAAGATTTTGGTACTTGGCTATTTTGAAGCACTTTACAATGTAAATATAGTTGAAGCCGGCGCTTTAGCTGACTACTGCCATTGTAGCAGCTACAACAAGTTGATCAGGTTACTTGGGAACATGGACAGAATCCTATGTTTGGTATGTAATCTACATAGGTAATGTTATTTAATGTTGTGAATATGATGATAGATTCAAAGATTACTTCTTGATGTTTATGGTTTTTTACTTATGCTTTAATAATAAAGGTTCAATGAATGTGTGATTGGAATACTGAGTAATAAATAATTGTATAAAAGTTAGGGTACGGGAAGGTTGACCTACCAAGCAGGATTCCTGTTGATGGCAGAAACTAGATTTGAAGATAAACAATAAAACATGGTAAACTGGAACAGCTAACCATACCTTATTAAGAAATAGAGGTTACTTGTGTCTTGGACTCCCGTATCCGCATTTAGACTAAGGTGGTCCATTATGTGTGAGGAAGAAATACAGGTAAATATTACTTACATAGCTCGGTAAGTAGACATGTGAGTAATACTAATTCTCTGACTAAACCCATAAATAGGAATTATGTCATAACTTGGCCTTTTAATTGATTTATAATCTATTATGGTTGTGGGAGATTACCTATTTACTGATTGTTTGTTTTCTTTTGTGATTTTGATTCTCTTTTGCCTTTTTCTTCTCATTTTAAACTTCATCACTGTTCTAAACATGCTTCCTAAATCAAGGGATGAATAACTTCAAGGCGTAAGCGCAAGAAATGGATTATCATTGTATTTTTTTGGTAAAAATTGTGATATAGGTACCAACTTACTGGAAGCCCTGAATCAATAGATGAGTAAATAAAAAAAAAAATGGTATAAGTTCCTCCCTGGCATAATTAACTATCTGCGCTTGAGTCTACATAGAGAGCATGTTCTATTTTATTGATGTCTAAATTATGCCTTAAAGTTAAAAATTAACCGCAATAAACCAATTGGCTTTATTTTGGAATTCATCGAATGGTTTTGAAAGTTGTAATTGAGCTTTGAAATGAAATGAAATAATTTATTTGTGTGAAGTATGGCACAATTATGATGATATGTATTATAAATAATGAATCTCACTTTGTCAGAAAACCGAGCATGCAAATATAAGTAATAGAGAAAATTACATGTTGGGAATTAAAATATACTTATGCTTTCAATAAATAATTACCAAATACTTTTATAAATAGTAAGCATTATAAAATACAAATTAAACATATTATATTATGATTAAAATAAAAGTAACTTTATGAAAATGAAAAATCATACTTATCGACTAACCAATTATACATTTTTGTTTTGAATTTATTAGAAAGTAGTTTTATAATAGCCGTATATTACCAAAAATGTTAACGTCATTAAGTGACTTTATTTTAATGATTAATAGCAGTTTTACGACCTGGAATTAATACATAACCGTGTTGGGTTCTTTTTGAATTTCAAGCGCAAGACAATTGAGTGACCAATTGTGACTTGAACCTAGTCTATTCTGAAACTAGTTAGGTATGGTATGGGGCTTTACTTATGTATGGAGATAGTTGTTACGAGTTGAAGAGTTGGGTTCTTTTCAAAATTAAGTACAGCATAATATAAGAATCATGATAATATAATAAAGGGAACTTATTTAATTTGAGATGGGTTCTGTACATGGTTTTTGTGTGCATTTTAATAATTGGTGTGTGTTGAAGAGTCGGTACCATTCAAAATTTACAGCACAACACAAGTTAGCAACATTGGTGACATACATTTAATTAGGTACATAACAAGTGTTTCAGCTAACAAGTAACATTTCAGGCGTGAAATGACCTTGATTTTGATGTTTGATTGTATATAAAGAAAAACAACAAATCCATTGACTTTGAATTATTTGGATCTTCTTCTTCTTGTTCTTTTATTTATGATGACTGTTCAGTGGCCGATAGGGGTTGCCACGAATTTGCCAATGACGAGTTGTTTGGATCTTTTCAGTTGTTATTATAATAATCAATAATGCATCCAAGTAAAATAGTTTTGATGACCGAATTTTTATTGGTGATTATTTTCATGATATAAGAATATAAGGGTATACTGTAGAGTATAATAAACATAATCCAGATCGAGCCTTGGTAACATTGTTCAATGGCGAAGCTGGGACGCCATTATGATTGATTATGAGAAACCAATGTTGATGATGATGATGATGACGATGATGATGATGATGAAGCATGATACATGCTTATATTAACAGTTGAAATTGATTTCAGATATTCATATTGTGTCTTCCTTTCCTTTCACTTTCCTCCTTACCTTTTCCATTGATTTTACTTTAAATTTGTTATTCTCTGATGATCTCACTCCAACAAAGAATTTGAAAAGTCAAAAGGGTACCTACCTATAACGACGAGTCGGATGCAACTCGAACACCGGGGCTCCTAGTTTTGTTGGACTAGGTTTACAAGGATCTCAAAATGGGTTTGATCCTAATGGTAAATTACAAAGAATACTGGTTAGCTATGAAGTTAGTTTAGGTCTATGAAGATCTGGTTAGCTAAAGTAGATAAGTCTGCTCTCGCTTTGAATGGACGGAGCGACAAACCTTTTTCTATGCGTTACCAAAACTGGAAGGATTAAAGAAAGTGATATGAGGAATTGATAATGATGACAGTAAAATACACATTGACCGAGTTAGAGGATAAACTTATTGCCGCATTCTCATGCGAACATAACCATAGAGGCTTACTCACTGAAATGTTGGCCCGAAAATCTCGCGTAAATGAAACCCTCGATGATCGAGGAGAGCTAATATGACAAAATGACGCTCGTAAACAGGTGCGAGTTCACCGGCAAACGGGCAGTTGACTCACGGAATCTACGATTATAACGAGAGGACGAACGTAGATACCTATCTACAAGATAGTGATAGTGGCTATAAGGAACCAGAAGAAGTATAGAAATATCTCCAAAATATTACTGACTACACTAATGAGACAATTAAAAATACTATTATTGGGGATGGCATCGGTCATATTCCCCAGCGGAATCAGTACGAACACCACAAGTGCAAATAGATAGATAGATAAATTCTTTATTGTACACGAAGAAAAACAAAGCAAGTATAGAAAATTGGTACAATGGCGGCTTTATCGCTAAGAGCGATCTCTTCTAGACAACCTTTGGATGGAAAGGATACAAGGAAAATCGGAGAAGCAATCGGTGTAACTAAAGACGGCGGTGTACAATAACTTAGCGTAACACTAAGTTATATTATATACATCCCAACTAATATTATAAATGCGAAAGTAACTCTGTCTGTCTGTCTGTCTGTCTGTTACGCTTTCCCGCTTAAACCTCTTAACCGATTTTGGTGAAATTTGGCACAGATAATCTTTAGACCCTGAGAAAGAACATAGGCTACCTTTTATTGCGGAAAAAAGAGATGAAGAGATTAAAAGTACGCAGACGAAGTCGTGGGTACCATCTAGTATTAAAAATAAAATCGCCCATGTAGAACAAATTAAATCTCTCTTTTTGTTTTTTGCTCTACTACTGTAACATATTTGTGGTTCAAACTAAGTAAAGTGTATATTGTATTCGACCTCCCGCGATACAGGCTTGTCCTAGTGCGGGGACCAATGGCAAAATTATTATTAATTATTAATATGTTTAAACTGTAAATAAAAACGGGAAACATGGTCACGGTACATAAAATGCCGTCGGTAAGGTCACACAGACCAGAACTGCAGCCATACCTAAGAATTTTGTACCCGTCGACAATGAATGCAACTAATACCATTAAAATATCCTAAACATTGCAAGTGGACAAAAAGGTATGGAAGAACTATAAGTTAATAACCTATAATGTGAAGGCAATTGTAGATTTAGGCCATAAACGAAATAGAAAGGAAGAAAATTAATTTGTTTGTCATACAAATATAGGAGAGTCTAAAAGTTATAAGCTAGTATCTGATAGTAAAGCTTAAAGCGGAAAAATGTAGAGTAGTCTTCCCTAAGCCGAGTACGACAAGCAGGTCCCGTCTCGTTGTTTTCAGAAGAGACCCGAAGGTGGTTTTACAACGTACTTAAAAGGGCAAACACAACGTACCCACTCTGAATGAGTTCAGGAATTAGTTTCAGTTTGAGGGAAGAAGGTATATTAAGATGTACACTAGCTATCTGGTTCCCATATCACAAGGTTTGGCTCAGTTCGGGATGAGATAGTGCTGTTTCGAAAGTCCACCAATAATTATTTATTTAATTAGTTGCAGTGAAGTACCAAGTGGTTGCATTAAGGGGGGGGGGGCATTCCCGATTATCTCGATTTTTAATTGATCGTACTTTAATAACTGAAGACATATTGATATGTAGTTTTGAAGTTCATACATATTATAGCTGTGGACATTTCCTAGTGCATCACACACAAGACAAAAACACGATTGGTGACATTTCGACCGATAGAAAAACATGACAAAGCTACCTCTAAATGAAACATAGAAAGATCAATGGGAATATAAGAATGAGTAAAATGACACGAAATGGATACCAAAACATTGTAAACGTTGTTCCGCATATAGAATAGATTGCAAACGTTATTACAATAAGTTCACCCGGAGAGCAAGAGAGCGCCACGTTCGGAAATCCTCGCCCTAGAGGCGTATAGTAAGAGACGGAGTCGATTAGCCACCTTCATGTTATTAAGACGTACGCGGACCGAATTACCGGTCGTGAGAACATACATAACCGATAGCGTTCTGTTTCCGTACTGAGAACCCAGTTCAAAATCTGAGGAGATACATTATAAGCGCTTGGGTGAAACAGTCGTTCACGGATTGACATAATACTACGAGTGAGACTTCCGGTCTCACTCGGAGAGCTAAGACACCAATAATGTAAAGGTAGATACGGTATGCTATTTAAGGTCGAGCGAAGAGTATAGTTTTGTTGGGTTATACATGATCAGAAGAGGCCAGAGTTCATTATTAATTGTACGTTTGATATCTGGCTGACCGAGCTTTGCTCGGTTGCTTAACAACGCCATCTAGTAAAGTAGCTATAAAATTGTATTATTACGAGCCAATAGAAATTTGAAAGTCATATTAAAAAAAAACAATCGATCGAAGTTCAGATCGTATCAAATTAAATAAATAAATAAATATGCAAGAATTGTCCAGTATTAGATATAGCGACAGAACCAAAGCACTGGTAAATCTCTCAGGTAGATTATGTTATGGCGAAGACCCAGAATGAATAGGTCCGAAGGACACTGGCATGACCATAACGTTATGAAAAAATATGATATTATTTAGACAATATGACAAAAGCTATGCAAAGCCAGTAGAGTACGAAGTTGGTGATTTAGTCATGGTACAACGGAAACACTAAGACCCCCGATGAAAGCAACCCTAGCTGTATACGACTGTTGAAGGTCACCCCAGAAGAAAATATACGTAATTTGAGTAGTTTTGTTTGAGTAGTTTAATTTGGGGCTAGATTGTGATGTGTGGATTATCCAGCATTATTTATTTATTTCGGTAGACGACATGAAACCACAATGGTGTAAATTAAAAGGTTTTTAGTCTTATAGCTCCTTTAGAGAAAGTGAGTGAACCAATCTGATCCATGGCGAGCGTTACCCCTGTACTGCGTTTCACCTCCCACTCCATTTATCCTATCCTGTTTTGACACTATGAATGAAAGGAGGGCGTAACCCCCCCTGTGTGGGGGTAAGCGTCGAAGAATTATACAGAAATGTCTGAGGGCGTAACCCCCCTGCGTGGGGGTAAGCGTCGACATATAATTGAATGTCTGAAGGCGTAACCCCCAGTGTGGGTAGGCGTCGACAAATAATTGAATGTCTGAAGGCGTAACCCCCAGTGTGGGTAGGCGTCGACAAATAATTGAATGTCTGAAGGCGTAACCCCCAGTGTGGGTAGGCGTCGACAAATAATTGAATGTCTGAAGGCGTAACCCCCAGTGTGGGTAGGCGTCGACAAATAATTGAATGTCTGAAGGCGTAACCCCCCGTGTGGGTAGGCGTCGACAAATAATTGAATACCTTGAGAACATAACCCCCGGTGTGGGTATGCGTTGGCGCCAGTCGGCACACATGAATATCTAGCCAGACAACGATGCAGAGGCTATGTGCTGCAAAGGCGATCCTTGGCCTCTGTTAAGGCCACCCAGAAACGAGGCTGGAGTCTCGAGAGCTGTTGCCTGTCGAGGGCCATGACATCGACACAACGTGTCATTTCCGTCTAACGACGAAATTTAAGTGATAAATGCTGTGCATAAAGTTTTATAATAAATGTGATTCAATGGTCTGTCTAGTGAAGTGTGGTGTCAAGTGTTAATATCTAAATCAAAAGAAGATAATTGATATTCTAACCATAAAGTGTTAAGTTTATTGAGTATTATGCCGCCGTCATCTTATAGTATTTAAGCGTGTGCGTGCTGTTTTATGAATTTGTTTACTTTTCCTTTCTCTGTTAGATTACTTATTGTATGATATCTAAGCTGCAGTAGTGTAGGTATTTTATTACATTGTAACGAGGATCATACAAAAGAGCGATAGATACCAAGCCGAGTTTGTTGCCTGTTCTTCTCGGCGTTGGTCGCGTGGAACTGGCACTAGAGTCACCTAGTTTTAAGACGTTTCAAGATGATCCTTGCTATTTATTATTTTGTATTTGAATTTGAATTAGTCGGCGCAGCGTTTTTTTTTTGTATGGAAACTCTTATCTGTTTAATCCTATAAGTCACAAGTAATTTATGTCAAATACGAATGAGGTCATTCTTCTGTGTATGGATGGCCGAATACTAGAGTCTAGGTCAGTGGTTCCCAACTCGTTCAATATGGTTACCCCTATGACCTAATAAGAAAATCAATTTTACTCCGACATTGAAATAAAATGTTATCAATGCAAGCAATACAAATATCTTAATGAATAAAAAAATATACAATTTGAAAGCATTATATATTATTATTTTTTTATTACGCAAAATATGTGTGTGATGGTTAGTATTGCTTTGCATTCACAAGATTTTTTTTATGTTATGTCATGTTAGGTTTAGTTTCGCATAAATAAAGTACATCTTAAATCATGGCTTACATTGAGATGATTGCTGATCTTTGTTTCAGGCTAACCAACGTTTAAGAGCCAATGTTAAAGAGCACATATTTAACTAATTCAAAATAAAAACATAATTATAAATTATACTTACATTACCTACATCTTAAATCGACATAGATTTCCCGATATTAACGTTTTGTTATTAAAGCTATGGTTGTATTATTTCTCTGTAAAATGTCATGTGGAAGAGACACCTACAGCACAAGTCTGCAAGGACTTAGTGTAGGATCTTGAATCTCTAATCATCTACAAGCCATGTTAACTCTTCATCACATCAATAAATTACTGTCTATATCTATGATCACTTAATGTGTGCCTGCACCAAAATTTTAGGTACCTACCATATCTATGTTTTTTTATTTGCTAAACACCTAATTTATTATTGTTTTATGATTATTATACCGACCTAGGTGATATATGCAATGTACCTAATTATCTTGTCATTGGAGAGTGGAGACTATGTGGAATTGATTGAACCTGTATATTTCAATATAATAGTATATAAATTGTTGTCCTGTATTAAGTTTTGAAATTACATTATTAACATTTTACTTTGATAAACACAATGCTTTGCTTAATGTATATTTTATCTTCATTAAGATAGGCACATTATTCACTAGATAGTGTGTACAAGCTAAATAACCATGTCTTACTGTAATAATGACAGAGCTAACTTAACAATGACTTCATTATAGGTAATATTAAAATTTCTGTTATTGGGAATGGCAAAACTTATTCAAGACTGTTGACCTCAGGTGCCTAGAGACAGGCACTTGTCAGGATGGTCGAATGTTAATTAATTATAAGTTTCACAATTACATAAATAGTAGTTAATAAGCTTGTAGTCGATATTTGTAATCGATAGATGTTATTTCAACGACTATCGATTACAAAACAAAAATAAAGAAGAAGCAGGATGGCTTCAGGGACTCTTGAAAAAAATAGCTACGAGCGATGGTTCTGTAATGTAGGATTACCGCAGGTTTTGATAGTTCTATGGATGTAATACGCTGATAATATACAATTAGTTTAACTACAGCCTCACTTGTTTGATTGATTTAACATACCTATAACTAAAAACATATGTATAATACATATTCTATTAAATGCTCAATTTTGTAGGATATAAGATTTAAAAACTTCTAATCTAATTTTTTTGTACTTTTTTTAGAATCATAATTATTTTCACTTCTCGTACTTTTTGGATGCAGACAAAGTTATAGTAGTACATTTTTGGATCTAAGCCGGTTTGGTTAAATCGCAGGATGCAAAACCACTTAGCCAAGCCAGACAGCACTACACAAGACCATACCTGTACATAAAACCAGTCCTTTGTGTCTCCACAGCTCATTGCTTTCATTATGTCTCAGAATTATGAGTGACGATCAAAAAGCGTAGAATGCATTCACACATTTCAATACCTTTTATGAAAAAAAATAACTCAGTATTTTTTTTTTAATAATAATAATAATAAATAATGCTGGACAATCCACACAGCACTATCTAGCCCCAAAGTAAGCTATTTAAAGCTTGTGTTATGGGTACTAGATAACTGATATATTTAATACATTATATATAGACAGATATTTTTTTTTATTATACATAGAAAACACCCAGACCATCGGAACAAATTTCTGCAGATCGTACACAAATTTGTTCCACGGCGGGAATCGAACCCGCAACCTCTTGCGTCGCAGGCAGGCTCTCGCCCGCTGCGCCACAGAGGTAGACTATATTATAAACACGAAAGTTTGTGAGTATGGACGGATGTTTGTTACTCTTTCACGCCGGAACGGCTGAACGGATCTGGATGAAACTTGGCAGAGAAATACATTATAGTCTGGAATAACACATAGGCTACTTTTTATTCCATGGTGGTAGTCGTGCCAAAGCTCTACTACTCTTATAACTTGGCGAGTATAGACTCATCAGGACTTGCCCTAGCCTTGCCTCTCGTGCCCGTATCGTTAAACAGCCGTGTACTGTGCTAATGAGTGCTAACTAATTGACGCTGGACCTTCGCTGAGCTCAGCTGTCCTTAATAGTTATGTTGTTGAAGCATTTTTTTAATGATGCTATTTAGTGAAAGCAAGCTTCGTTGAAAACCGAGTATTCTCAAAAAAAATCATGCTTACGTAAAACGTGTTCTTTGTCGATTAGTCTGTCAAGATTACTGTGTGATACGCCGGTACCTCAAGTCCGAGTTTACGATATTTTGGTTTGGAGTTTATAATATACAACACCACAAGTTCTTAAATTAGGTAAAAATCTTATAAAGGTAATGAAAAAAGTGCTCTAAAATGAGCATGCTTATTTTGAGCATGCCCAAAAATCAACCGACGTACGACCAAATAAGCATGCTTATTTACTAGCACGACCTGTTCACACGTGCTTTGATTGAGCAAGTCTCGAAAAAATAATGTTTTTTCTCGAAAATAAGCACGTGCAATACCTTACCACATAAACAAATCATGATACACTTAAATGATATTTCTTCTAAGGCTCAGTGGGAAGGACGTGACTGAGCCACAAACATCCTCACACTTATCTTTGCATTTATATTTCAATTGCCATAGGAACGAATGCATTCATCCGTAATGTAGGCCACCCCGGGGGCAATGACCTGGAAGATCTAGGCATAGGCGGTCAGATAACAGCCGTATAAAACAGGCGCTTGGCTGCACTAATGTGAGACCTGCCTACTCTCTAAACTATTACTTGAATCGGTTATTTTAGAAAGCGAACAAGTCAGGTTTTTTTGAAAATAGCGATTTTGACGGGTTCGTATTCTCTGTGGATAAAAATACTTCGTAAAATGATAATACGTCTGAAAATACTTTTAGTACCATCATTTAACATTATTTGTGTAAAAAACCGTAAAACGCCATTAAACTGAATGTTATTTAGTTTTTTGAGTCTTTTAAAAAATATGGGTTCACTGACATGTTCTCTTTCTTAAATAAATGATTCACTTATACGTAACGCTGGTATTGTTAGTAGTAGTCACGGATGAAGGAAAGGTGGTAGTAGTAGATCTTTTTATTTATTTATTTGTCATAAAATCAACAGCACTTAAAAATAACATTTTTGAAATTTATACACATACTGCCAATTACAGATTCTTACTCTGTACACAAAAAACTTATATATGTATAATATATAGTGTCTAATCGCTAAAGGCGAATTTGAACAAAACATTTTATGAAACAAAAGAAGTTACTCGTATACTCGTATAAGCAAAGTTAAAATTTAAGGAGGTAATTAAAAAACATGAAACATAAAATACAAATAAAGTTAAACCAAGAAAAATGAAAAAATATAGGTACACATTCAGCACAAATTGTGCTTGTGAGGGAAGTGTGTGTGTGCGGGGTGTGTTTGCGTGAGAGCTGTGTGATGTGTGTATCTTCTTGAAAGATGAGTTCTAGATGAGTGTCTAGGGGTTTTTAAATTATAATTATAAAATAATTAATACAATTTAATTTAACTTATTTGTTGTATTTCCAAAATCAAGCGTGCCAGAATTAAGGTGAAAATTGTTTTGGAATGTCCAAAGAAACCCTTTCATATGACATGTAACTTGATTTTTTCATGTAACTTTTTTTGGATGTGCCCCCAATAAACCCCACATCTCAATAACTCGTCATCAGATTACTCATATACTTATATATCAGTAAATTTCTTAAGTAAAAGCTATCGACTTTCTAAATTTCAAAAAAGTAATGGCCCGACAGAATTACAATAAACATACACAGAATGTCAAATCGCCCAACTTTAAGATTTTCTTAATTAATCAAATGAGGAACAATAAAACACATGAAAAGCTACAGGGTAGGCAGCGCACTGACAACGCCCCTGGTGCTGTGGTTGTCTATGGGCGACGGTGACCGCTTACCATCAGGTGGGCCGTTAGCCCGTTTGTCTATCTTTTACATAAAAAAAACACTTATGAAAATAAATTTTCGCACTAAAAAACGGGCACTCACACTAAAAAGTGAGTTTGTTCAGTTAACGAGGGACTAATGAATGCCAAATCTTTTCTGTCTACATAATCAAGTGCCCTTCGCCCAACCCTCCTGTTTTGTTGATTTTCGAATACGCGAATGAAATTTATATTCGGTTTATATTTCGGTGTTTATTGCAGTTTTGAGTACTTACTCAGAAGTGGGGACCGGGTATTATTAATTAAGTACCTACTAAAATTAGTATTCGTTGACCATTAGCTTTTTAATAAAGTACTAGTACTAGTTATTATATTTTAAGTATTTATGTTTATATATTTATCTATATGTGTAGGTATATCATATATATATGTATATATAATTATATTCATTTTGCATGTAGGTACTATATATAATTTATTAGGATTTCTCTCCTATTATTTCAATGTTTTTCTTTAAAGTATGTTGTACACCTTCCCACCACTATAATCAGCTCTCTCTATCCTCTAAGGTTTGCTGGAAGAAAACTCTATATAGGGTTAAGCTCGCCTTTGTACATGACTATTATGTATTTTTTGTGTAAATCAGTTTGTGTACAATAAAGAATAAAGAATAAAGTTTTTATTGTTATTGATAGTATTCTCAGAACATAATCCTACTAATATTATAAACGCGAAAGTTTGTGAGTATGGATGGATGCTTGTTACTCTTTCACGCCGGAACGGTTGAACGGATCTGGATGAAACTTGGCAGAGAGATATATTATAGTCTGGAATAGCACGTAGGCTACTTTTTATCCTGTGGGAATACCGGAATTTAAATCTGCGCGGGTGAAACCGCGGGGTGCAACTAGTAATTAAGAAACCCTCTTATTCATAATCTCTGCCATTATATTATAGCGGCTTATGGAGTATACTTGTCACTGTCACTTTCATGCCAACGAAAAGAGACAGCAACAGACTTATCGGTTTGATAGCTATTGGCGCCAAGGAATTTGAAGTCTATTCAAATTCCTTGATTGTTATTATTTTTATATATTGTTATTATTTAAGCTTAAATATTTCAATTTCTTATAAAAGAGTAGGCATGATATAACCTTCATTAGGTACTTTCCGGCGTCTAGTCGAAGATACTTGAGACGCTGTGTGTGTAAAATATCCAGCTTTAAGATGATATAAAAAATACAGAGCTTACCAGCAAGCTTTAAAATAGCTTAGAGACAAATAACAAAAATAAACGAAAGTTAAAATAATTTTGGTTAATGTTGCGTTGTTGGTCGGAACTATTTATTTAACAAATCAGAAACAGGGGTGATTTTGGCCACCCTCAGAACATTATCAACTACCATCCATAGTACTTAAACGGAAAGACACGCAAAAGGTGTGTTTAGATATATAATAACAATAAATTTGTGGTGCAATTTGAGTACTATTATTGTCAGAGAGCTGCCCCTAATGGGCTGAACGTGATGAAACGTCCCCCTTACCCCGTCATTAGTGCTGGTATTACATCTGTAAATACATTTTGATGTGAAATTTGGTATTTTTTTGGAATTTTAATGTCTAATTAACGCTATGGAACCACTGAGTAAAAAGTTTTTTTTTGTGATTGAAATACGTCATTTATTTGACCTGAATACAGAAATCAACAAGAATTTAATGATTTTGACGAATTTAGTATCTCGAAAAAATAATTCAAACGTAGTTTTAGTAATAACTAAAAAGAGCCTGCTTGCAATATAATAAATATTGGTGGACATTCCACGTAGCACTATCTACAATCCGGCCCCAATCTAAGTATTCCGGTCCACTAGGCCTAGTTTCCGAACGCACTTCTTGATTTCGGCACGCACCGTCCCGTCCAAGGAATTTGAATACATGTCTTATTCAAATTCCTTGGTCCCGTCAAGCCTCAGCGCGCATGGCTGTCACTGTCTTGTCATAATTATGTCATCACAACATTCTCTCAATCTTTTGCCAGCCAAGGAATTTGAATATATTCCTTGTTGCCAGCAATCAAAAGAGGAAGAAGATTCTTTTGAAACGCCGGCCGACACTTTACTCTTTACAAGTATGTAGTACCTATTTATATTCCTTGCTTTATTCACATTTTTACAACTACTAAACACTTTTTTTTACATGCATAGGTTCTTTAAATTAATATTTCACGAAGGAAAACAAACCTTTGGAATCAAAAGTAACCCGGCCCTCAGACGATCCACAATGCACAATTATTACTATTACACACATCATAGCATGTCTTAGATCCAAAAAAAATTGAGAACCTACCATATAACCTGAAAATTTCTATAACATGTGTCAAGTGCTCGAAAGGAGCCTCTTCGAGGCGCACTTAAAAATAATGATGAATCCCAATGGTATGGTAATACAGAACACATTTTTACTTTCGATCCTTTGCATTGCCACAAATCTATCAGCCCTAAAAGTAAAATAAAAAAGATGCAATATACTTGAAAATAAACTCTTGAATGCTGAATGGATATAATAGATCCACTCAGAGACCAAACGACATTAATCATTATATAATGCTATAAATTTTAAACCAACTTCAAAAAAGGAGGTTCTAAATTGAATTGTTTTGTTTGTAACATCTTAACTTTTTACTGGGTGGACTGATTTTCATGATTATTTTTTTTATTAAAAGCTGATGCTTGTCATGTAGTCGTTTTTAAATTTGAGTCAGATCTGACGAGTTGTTTTTGAGTTAAAGTAAATGAGTGTATTTTCCTGTGCATTTTAAGTTTGTTTTTTCTTTCAAAAAGTTATATAATATTAGGAAAAACCTTTAGGTATATTTCCAATACGATTGATGAAAAAGAAACCACATCACGACTTTATGCCACGACCAGGCACGGTAGATATACCCTAAGATCTCTAAGTACCAAGTCATGATCCTTTAAGGATGTCTAAGGGGGTTAGTAGAGGTAGAGCACGTCCCACGCTTCGTTTTACAGTTCGTGGTCGCTAATTCAGCTTTATGATGATTGAAAGGAGCATTATTATTTTTTATATCGAATGGAATTTAAAATGTCAGCTAATGAGCTCGTATAAATTTATTTGATGCAATAGATGCGTCAAACATCACTTATATTTTATTACAGGCAGATAAGGTTGTAAGTGCAATATATTAATAGAATACGACTTTAAAACAATTAAATTATATAGCAGACTGTCCCGTTAAAGAAACCAAAAATTCGTGGTTTAATTACTGGGCTGTTTGGTAGGTGAGCTTTTTATTTTTTTAGATAATACACGTGGATACAGATCAAGCTACACAAAGGCAGACAAAAATGAAGCTTATTACAAGGACATAAAAGCGAGCAGTGTATATAATGTCCATATAAAAATTTTACCGTACACACTATCACCATAGTCACTAACTCGCCCCAAACTAAACTAAAGCCTAAAATATGGCAACCAGATAGCTGATATACTACCAATATAGTTTTTTTGTAAATACATACTTAATTACATAACACCCAGACAGGGAACAAACATCTATGTTCATCACACAAATGTTGGTTCTTGGTGAGGATCGAACCCACGACCTACGGCGCAGAATGTAGAATTACTACCATCTGAGCTGTGAAGGCTGCCGGTTTGTCTTCGATCCCACGAACCCACATTCGCAAAAGGCTGCTACTACCGACTGTGAGGCTACGTAAATGCTAATCAACTTACTTAGCTGTCTGTACCTTCATCTAATTGCTGCCCTCTAATTGATGGATGTGACTCAACTCACTTGAAATTATCGCAGTAAGTTCGTACCTGCGGCGGCAATTTGAAGTCTGCCTGATTAGACGTTAACAGAGGTAATAGCGCAGAGTCTGGGATTATGGGGTGTGAATGCAAATGCAGTGGGTAATAAAATAATTATATAATTTCGGTGTTTTCGATAATCTGATTAACATTTTCAGCAGAGATGGGCATGCAAACGGTCGCTTATTAATATTAATTTACATAGTAAAATAAAATAAATGTAATCAAAAATAACTACCGCAGAATATGAGCTCAAATATAACAAATAAGTTATTTTGGTTAATTTTATCATAATAACTTGAATTTTAATCAATCAATTTAGTTAAACTAGTATTTTACTGTATTCACTTTATTACCTTCTTATACTACACATCATAAAGGTTAATCATGAAGCGACTTCAGTTTTGGCTGTACGCTTCTTGGAAGTTTAAAACTCTTTTGAACTTAAAGCTATTTTTTAAATTTTAAATTGGTAAAGTTACAATTTAATTTGATAGTTCAAACTCATAAAAGCGACCTAGTTAAGAACTAAGTTCAGTTATCAAATTATGAGCTCAAATATTAATAAAACTAGATATCAAACAAAATACAAAAGATAAAAGACCTTTTACAGTATAAATAATAAATGTTGGTGGTTATTCCACACAGACCCAACAACTCAGCAAAGCGTTTTTATACGAGTATGTATAAAAATACGCCGTACTGTTAAAATATCTACACAAATAAATAACAAATACAGAAAATAAATACTGGTAGAGGTATCCGCTTAACAACAGGTGGGCGATGCCATAGCCTTTTTACATATAAAAAAAAACTAACTAACTACTGCAAAATGTGGGTATGTGCCAAATGTAATGTTTGGACGTACCTCTGACTACCCCCCTTAGACATCCTCAAATAATCTTGAGTAAGTACTTGGTACTGAGAGATCTGAAGGGATATCTACCGTGCCTGGGGATCAAAGTCGTGAAGCTGTTTCAGTTTACATATAAGTTTTTCTCAAATATATACCTATTCCCTTCCTTCCTTTCTAGATACTACTTTTTATTTAAATAAAAGTAGTATCTAGAAAGCTAAATTGACTTATTCTTGTTCTTGTCGTTTCAGTGAGTCTTTCAAAACAGTGTGGTGAAAAGATGTTTAGTGCCCTATTCACGAAATTCGCTAAATTTCTCTACGATCGAATTCAGTGGTGTGTCGTAGAAACTTAACAGACAACCACATTTTCGAATATATGGATATACCTACGGCGCCGGCGTAATATCAGCAGTCCCTTCTTGAGGAGTCACAAGTTAGTTTACGCAATACATTATCCATATATCGAAACAATTCGATCATATACCGAATCTGATAGTGATCCCGTGAGTGTTCAAAACTTTACCTTGGGCACCGAATAAATCATAGTATCTCCTAAGTTCCTCAGTGGGAAAGTTACCGACTAGTCAAGTTATTTTATAAGTAGTTTAAAGAAATAGAAGGAGGATTTTTGTTTTTTTTATTCTAAGCGATATCTATCTATAAATATAAAAAAGAAATGCTGTTCGTTAGTCTCGCTAAATCTCGAGAACGGCTGATCCGATTGAGCTAATTTTGGCCTTGAATTATTTGTGGAAGTCCAGAAAAGGTTTAAAAGGTGAATAAATATGAAAATGCTCGGAGTTAAATAAAAACACAAAACTACGCGAGTGAAACCGCGGGGCACAGCTAGTTTGATATAATTTCAGATTGGTCTTTTCATAGAAACTTCATTAAAATAACAGGAAAAAGTTATGTCATCCAAGTTCTTTCTTGTCGTGTCACTAGTTTCTTTCGAAACAGTGTGGTGAAAGGATTTTAATTGCGCCTCAAGAGGCTCCTTTCGAGCATAGAGCTTTTTAGGTTCTACAACATGCCGGTTTCCTCACGATGTTTTCCTTCACCGTTTAAGAGTACTACTGGCATTGTGCACATACATTTTCGAACAGAAAAACTTATTGGTGCACGACCGGTTTCAAACCCACGTCCTTGTGATCGGAAGGCGGGGTCGCTACCACTAGTGCTCTGCAAAGTCATCCAAGTATGTTTAAGTGATTGTTTATTTTTATGTTTTAAGTATATTTGAAGTTGGTCTTTTGCAGAAAAGTTTAGTTTTTACATTTTACGATTTCCTGAATGAAATCGCGTAATGTCAAGTAATGTTGGTTTAAAATAGTAATAGCATAACATAATCTCAGAAAAAAACAAACGATTAAAATGAAAAAGCTAAGTGACAAAAAATTTATCCAATTATATACCTTTCGTTTAATATTTAAATATCAATGACAACGTGACATACAAACCTAGTTGAACCATCATTATAACTCCCGAACTCAAAACTTCATCCAAAACAAACCATTATTCAAACAACATCAGACCCCTACCACGATAATACCTTTATAATTATACCTGAATGTTTAAATACAAGGTTTGTTTGTTTATCTATGCTATTACAGATATACCAATTCTTCCCACTCCACGAATTTCTTCTTCTACTCTCTTCTATCCTTCTTCCTTTCCCCACTCATTCCCGACCCATGCCATCTTACACAGCCGACCCATCTTTTATTTGGACTGCCTCTTGTTCACGTCCATGTCTTAGACTTTTTCCGTAATATGACTTTCTTTCCTCTTCATGAGGGCACGTTGACAAGCATACATTTATAATGCGTCTGGTCCAAAACAAAAGAACGCAAAATATTTGATCGAGTGAGCGAAGCGAACGAAAATCTTAGTAACAACTTGAGAGATTTATGTATGTAGGTACCTATACCATACCTATGTATGTATGTTTGCTAGATAGGTAGCTAGGAGCTAGCAAGGTAGCTGGGAGCTAGCAAGGTAGCTAGGAGCTAGCAGGTAGCTAGGAGCTAGCAAGGTAGCTAGGAGCTAGCAGGTAGCTAGAAGCTAGCAAGGTAGCTAGGAGCTAGCAAGGTAGCTAGGAGCTAGCAGGTAGCTAGGAGCTAGCAAGGTAGCTAGGAGCTAGCAGGTAGCTAGGAGCTAGCAAGGTAGCTAGGAGCTAGCAAGGTAGTTAGGAGCTAGCAAGGTAGCTAGGTGCCGAACCATTGATACTGAGTAGGTCAAGTACAACCATACTTGAGAAGTTTACTGGTAAGTATAAGAGTTTAATCGGATAATAGCATTAAAAATACTGTTATTTAGCGACATTATCCTGTAATTTAGTTTATTCTCGGAGTGAAGCCGCGTGCAAAAGCCCACAAGTAAAACTTAAGTCGGAATTGTCGCTCGAAGTTAGTATTGAAGACAATTAAAAAGCGTCGGGGCACAAACGTACTTTGAATACATGATGAATACAAGTTTGACTAACTTCATTAATTTAACAGTTGTTTTATTTTAAAAACCCAATTTCGAGTTTGGCTTGTGAGATTTATAAGAGAGAGAGAGAGAGGTTTTTAAGATTGGGTAAAGTGACGGACGTGACATACGACTAAAGCCACTGACGTGACTGACTCGGCTGACGTGACTGACGCGACTGACGTGTGCAACTTATGTTTACTTTTCAAGTTTTTTTTGAATAAATGAATAAAACTATGTTTTAACCGAGTTTGAGTAATTAATTACAAACGAAGCCGGAATAAAGCGTTAAGCGTATTTTCAGTATTTTCAACTTTGTTCACAAATCCGGTTGTCAAAAAACAAAACTGAAGACGAGGTTTCAGGTTTCAGACATTATGTTCACAGTTCATCAAGCAAATATTTGTCCTCGCTGGTTTACCGACTGAGCACTGACGACCTCAGTGGCGCAGCGGGCGAGAGTCCCCCTGCGACGCAGAGGTTGCGGGTTCGATTCCCGCCTCGGAACAAATTTGTGTACGATCTGCAGAAATTTGTTCATTGGTCTGGGTGTTTTCTATGTATAATAAAAAATATCTATCTATGTAATTATATAATGTATTAAATATATCAGTTATCTAGTACCCATAACACAAGCTTTAGTAGCTTACTTTGGGGCTAGATAGTGCTGTGTGGATTGTCCAGCATAATTTATTTATTTATTTATTTATGAGCTATGCGGCTAGTCAATAATTTCACCTACTACATTTTCTATTCAATTCTCCATAATTCTACTTCATATTCTACACAAGATACCTAAATCCCAAGTGCGGGACTTCCCCTAGGGTCGTATCACTCATGTCCTGGGATCGATTACAGTTCTATACGCTTCTATTACTATTACATTTTATACTAAGTACCTAGCTCATTAGAATATTTAATAGGTTAGAGACTAGTGGATCCAACTACACTTTTATCACTATCAGTGAACGAAATAAAATGAAAATGTGTTTTTATTACACTTGACAGCCTTTACAGCTATAACCACAGCTAACAATAAAGTAGTGTACTTTTATACTCATTGCTGATACAACAAGCAGATGGCCTACCTGATGCTAAGTGGTAACCATCACCTTACCAAAATAGAAGTAGCTCCGCCTTCTGGGCATGGGTTCGATTCCCACCGAGAACAAACATTTATGGTGTATGAACATGAACAATGATCAATTATTGAAAATAGATGTTAGGGGATGTCTAGCTTGCACTGGACAATCTGGACATGCCTCCCCTATATATTTCAGAAGAAAAAGTTCGTTCTGATCTCTTTCCATCCACAAAAACCATTACTCCCCAGCGATTGTCAGTTCTTAGACATTTATTTATTTGCTACAAAGAACACACAACATATACAATTAGGCTTGGAATTAATAGAAACCGGTATCTTCGCGCTATATGACCCGTCCATTGCCACTTCAGCTTGCAAATTCTACGAGCTATGCATTTTTCAGTGTGATTATTCATGAAAGTCAGGTTTTTCTGTAATTATTCTACTTATTTAAAAGTGTTCAGCAAAAATGTGTTCACTGTTCAAGTCTCAAGTCCCTCGGGTCGTATCCGTCAGTTGAATCGATCCGGTCCCCTTATTCGCCAAAAAGTCCTCGATTGCCAAGTGTCAAGTTTCCAGTTATTACAATAAAATGCTTTCATCAAACTACATAATGCATAGATGAGATGATGACAGATAGAGGAGAATGGAGAGAAAAACCTGTTATATGCCGCCTCTGCTGTTATGTGTTATGAAGTGGCATAAGGACAGGAAAATGATGATTGTGTCAAATTTTATAACTCTTTCGTGAAAAAACCGACTTCTATGCACTGGGAAATACACTCATACTACTATAACTCAAAAAATATTCGTCAGATCTGATTCAAATATACATGCGACCACATTACAAGCTTTGATTAAAAACCGAATCATCAAAATCTGTCCATTCAGTAAAAGTTATCGAAAACAAACATAAAAACCAGTCGAAATGAGAAACTCCTCTTTTTTAGGTTGCCAAAAAAGGTAGGTAATCTCAAATGAGATAAGACACAATAATTATATCAATTAAATTGACAATAATTTTGACAATTATGTTATTATGATAATAATGAAATAATTGACGACCTCTGTGGCGCAGCGGGCGAGAGCCTGCCTGCGACGCAAGAGGTTGCGGGTTCGATTCCCGCCTTGGAACAAATTTGTGTACGATCTGCAGAAATTTGTTCCGATGGTCTGGGTGTTCTCTATGTATAATAAAAATATCTATCTATGTAAGTATATAATGTATTAAATATATCAGTTATCTAGTACCCATAACACAAGCTTTGAATAGCTTACTTTGGGGCTAGATAGTGCTGTGTGGATTGTCCAGCATTATTTATTATTATTTATTATTATTATTATTATTATTAATTAATATCGACAATAATAAAATATGACGAATGTATTTCTATTTAGCTTTGTAAATCTCGAACTAAAAAATATAACAAAACGATTATGCCGTAATGTAACGAGTCAATGGCATGGGTTGTTTGTGAATAAGGGAACGAGTTGGTTCCATACTCTTTTGTACTTTTTCATCTCGCGAGGATTAGTTAAACTTCGTCGGTTCACTTTTAACCCGCATTGTGTTTCCCCGATGTTTTCCTTCACCGTTTGGAGCACTGGCGTTCAGTTTTTAGCCAAATGACAACAGCACGTTCTAATGCAGTTATAATAATTTAAGTAAGTTTCTATGTAGTAAAGCATAAATAACTATTAGTAGTAATATTTAGGATGTCAGTTCGAAGCTCGATCAACAATCATCTGCTGTCAAGTCACTTGCTATCTCTATCTAATACCTAAATTAAAAGGTGAAATAGCATGTGACTTGACAGCCGGTCAGTGTTGATCGAGCTTTCAGAAACCGGGAATATCTCTTCCTTCCGCGGTCCATAAGACGCTGGCAGCTGCTAAAGTAACATCGCTTGCTTATACATATATATATATATATATTACATTAGTTATGTACTTTTGCTGAACCTAGCTCTCTGAAACTTGTTATTTGAGATTTTATTTGATATCAGCATTCAGTTATTTTGAAAACGCAGAAAAAGTCAGCTTTCTAAGATGCAATCGGTTTATTCTTCTAAGTTAGCGATACGGTAACACAATCCCGGGATTCTGAGTGCCGGGATCTAAGAATCCAAGCTGTTTTCTGACCCCGAAAATCCCGGGATTGTATTCTGTAGTCACTATTCAAGAAACAACACAGTAGTTTTTTATACTTCTCGCTGATGTAATAAGCAGATGGCCCACCTGATGTTAAGTGGTCACTCCATGTGGTCATCACCAACAAAGCATGGCCTCACAATTCATGAACGATAAGGCCATCGTAAGTCACTGTCCTGCGTCCATCAACTTGAAGCTTACAGATGTTAAGTCTCATCGTGTGACTAGAATTCCAACTACATACCTTTATACTAAAACTCAGCAACGCTGCTTGACAGCAGAAATAATCATGGTGGTAGCACTTCCCCAGACGACCCCTTCACAAAGAGCTCTACTACTCTAAAATCTACAACTGCGGCTAACCACAGTAGGTACATAAGTAAGTGTAGTCAATACCAAGTATTGAGTGCAATTTTTCCAAACAGCATTTGAGTCACGATTCTGTAAGCCGGCCTCAGATAGCATTATCCTATTGTGGGGCGATGCGACTGCTAGTGAGCATTCATAGCCCGTGATGCGTGACTGGGGATACCAGCAACGCAGTACCTGCCGGTTTTGTTTGCAATAATTAGAAAAAGAGAACATATTTACTGTGTCTTATTAGAGAAAAAGGCCAAGAGTCCAAAGCACGACCATTAAGTACCGCGTTGCTTAACTTTTTGCAACACTTAAAACTTAATTTTAGAGTCTGTTAAAACAACTCCTCACTCGTGCGAGTGGCCGAACCAGTATTTTGGACTCTTGGCTTTTTATTCTAATAAAAAGCACACAGCAAAATTCGCTCGCATTTTTCAAAATCGCGAACAACATTTTGCGTAATCTTGCATTTCCGAAGCATAATTTTTTTGTAATAAGCATTACGTATTTGTAATTTTACGAATATACTTACCTGCCTATATAAACTATTCATGGTAATTTTGTATACCTAACGATTTCTTCAGTGATTCTTTTCCTGTAAATTTTCATGTAATGAATACAAAGCGTATCAAGGAATTACTGCGTCAGCGTAAAAACTCTCAAAAAATTTGCCACCAACCCCTTTCCGCTCACAGCCACTACAGGACAGCGATTGGTGTCGTCCGGCCATCGGCTATCGGATTCATCTGCATAGCAAAATGTGCGATCTGTTCCAGACAAGATTATGTATACAGACGGTAAACAATGCCGGATCTGTGCTGCTCGAATGACCATCCCCTGGAAGCTATTGAGGTTTTCGTTTATCAGAGACTTTATTTTGAAGTGTTCATTTGTTTACTTGAAGTGGATGAAAACGAATTGTTGATTATAAAATTATCAATCGTTATCGAACAAAATAAAGAATAATGCGTTTGTTTTTGTATTTTTGTGTATTATATTATTTTGATAAGAATTTACGTCAAGAAAAAAATATTACAATTTCACGTCAAAGTAATACTATTAACCTACAAAAAAGAAAGTTTCCAGTGTATTCTTGACCTACGCTTGTATTTATTGTTTGAGAGACATGAATTCAAGTTTAAACTCGAAGGCTTACCTATGTCATGAACTTACCTAATAAAGTGTGATAATGGTAGAAAGATGATGACGACGGACTTACGATTGCTACATTATTATAGCGGTCAGTCTTATCTTAATCACGCCAACAGCACCGCTATATTACGTGCATCATAATAAAATATACCACATTTAAATGTCTACACAATCTTACAAAAGCCCTTTATCACATTCTGAGCTTTATCAGTAAAACTTTTTATATTTCACCACGTTTAACGACACCTATAAAAGGTTGACTTCTACCCCATCCCATAGAGGACCGTCAGCGGCCGTCGGCGACCGTCGACCGTCATCACAGTATCGACTGCCGTGGCTGTCCGTGACAGATAGTGTAATCCTGGGCTTTTTATCTTTGTGTCCCGAACAGGGTATTACTGCTAGTGGCTAACCTTCCAGAGCCTTCCCTTAAAGGGGGGAATTAAAAAGGACGCGAGCACAATAATTAAATATTGGTGGACTTTCCACACATCACTATCTAGCCCCAAACTAAGCGAAGTTTGTAATATGGAAACCAGATGGTATAAAATGATTATACAGGGTGTCCCAGAACTCAACGTCAAGCCAAAACGGGGCGACAGGATTGATTGTAAACATCATGAGAAAAAACAGAAAGAAAATTTTGAAATAAAAAAAAAACAAAACCATTATTTTTGACTGTGATTATTAGAAATATTATTTAGGGTTTAGGTATTAGGGTTCCAAAGTCTAAATGAACAAAAATAATAAAAATTAACCACAGTAACCGAGAAATGGTTACAGATTGACCAAATTTTTAGGTTTTTAAATGCTAATAATTTTGAAACTGCATGGGACAGATTTTTTTTCTGATTTTTCTCATGTTTACAATCAATCTTGTCGCCCCGTTTCGGCTTGACGTTGAGTTCTGGGACACCCTGTATACTTTAAGGCAGAGCTACTGCTTACTGAGCTGTAATGTTGTAATTTTCTAGTAAATTGTGAAAAAAGCTAGTTTCCTAGTTTCATTAACCATATAAAAAAATATTGGCATGAGCGTCATGAGTATGACACGGTTTTGACGTTCGGATGGAACGCTTTGGTTTTGTCTGTCAAACTCAAAAGTTAATATTACAACATCTTGTATCTTGTCATCTTTAATGACGTAACAATAATTCCTATAGCTCGTTATATTTCGAGTGGAATTTAAACCACACCCTGGACACAAGGATAGTGAAGTGGAAGGAAAGTGACGATTTAGTAGATCGTAAAGAGACGTATTATAGAGACCCACTTTGTTTAAAACTTTTGGAACTTTATACAAATAATTATGCAGTTTTGCCTGATCATCTTACGTCTAATCTATTTAAAATAAGAGCAACCTGTCTTCGCTTAAATCCGTACAATATTTAATTGGAGCACACGAAGGGGGAGCCCCCGAACTCATGTGTGAAGTTAAACGACTCGCAGGCAATAAGGCCGGGATATCGGCGAATTACGTGATTATGCTACTCACAGAATGGAGTAGCTAATAATGTTTTCTTGCAAATCGCTGATTTTACTCGTGGATCCGAGGTTTTAGCAGATTTACACTTTCCTCAACAATCCTATTCATATTCATTGCGTTATATTTTATGGATACGCATATTATATACTACAATGCTCGCTTGTAAGTAGAGTGTAGAAAACGGTCCGTTGCCTGCATATAGTGCGTGACTTACGACGCAATGCTTTGTTGTAAGTGATGGTTACCACTTAACATCAGGCTCTCATCATCTGCTTGTGCCATGAGCAAAAAAACATATCATAAATCATTTATTCTCTGTGAAATTTAGAGTAGTTATACAAATAGTTACGTACCCACATAGCAAGTAGACCCGTAGGTATTAAGTAATGAAGTGAAATATAGGTGTAAGTAGATTAACACCCGTGTTTAGGAATTCGCTCGGCGTTCGTCCATTTACATTAAAGTTTTAGTGCTAGATCTCAATGGTATCTACATCTTCTCAGCGTACAGCGGCAGAAAGCTGAGTTGATAGCAGTAGATTATAATCTACGAGCTTTCTGACGTCAAGTAGGATACTAATGAAAACCAGCGTTGCTTTCCATCTATGAATGGTCAACAGCATTTCGCTTAGACGGGACGCACTTGACATATCGAGGAAAAAGGTGCAGAGTTACTTTGCACCTTTTGCCTTCTCTTTTTACCATTTATGTGTCTTCTTTAGGTTGTACTTTTAAATTTTATAGCTTTTAAATTTTAGATCCACTTTGTGACATATTAATTTATTTCTTTCCTCCTAAATAATATTTTTTTTTGTTCTTCCTAAATAATTGTTAGAATTTTAACGCTTTATTCCTTTACAGCTAACGTTGGTGTAGCTCTATCAAGAGCAAACATGAGTGAGATGAATATACATAGTTGATTTTTATGTCTATGTCTTTGTTATTTCAGAGCAGAGCAATTTAATTCTTCTACCTTTTTCTGTTTTTCATACGCCTAAATTCGATTGATACCACTGGAGTCTTATTATTACATATTAATAAGTAACTAGAATCATACCAAAGAACGGTAGGCAACCTGTAAACAAATGAGCCGCGATTCCATAGAAAAATAACCTTTTGTACTTTGACCAAGACTTCCTGGAAATGCTTCGTAGAAATACGAAACACGTATCGAAATCTCAGTAAGTCTGAATTCGTGGCTTGTACCTAAACGTATTACAGCTTGCCGGGTTATTATTGCTGTGGATGTGTTTGACTTACGAGAATTATATTATTAAATAAATAATGCTGGACAATCCACACAGCACTATCTAGCCCCAAAGTAAGCTACTCCAAGCTTGTGTTATGGGTACTATATAACTGATATATTTAATACTTACATATACAGACATTTATTGTTGTTATTATTATTATTATTCATTTATTTCAGATTTAAAGCCATAGGTACAATATCAATAACACAACAAACACACAACTTCCAACCAAACAAGTGAATGAAATAAATAACTATACACTACTGTGTACTGACTATATACTGTTATACATATAAAAAACCCAGACCAACGGAACAAATTTCTGCAGATCGTACACAAATTTGTTCCGAGGCGGGAATCGAACCCGCAACCTGTTGCGTCGCAGGTGGACTCTTGCCCGCTGCGCCACTGAGGTCGATTAGAGATTACGTCAATATTTTGTCTTGTCAATTAACTCAAAGCTAAATCTGCACTGCTAGATTTCGGACTCATACAAACTTTTTAGTAGGAATAACTTGTTTGGTTCAAAATTATATTTTTGCTGATCAGTGTGCGATTTATATAATAGCACGTCATGGCTTATTCTTAATACGATTTTTTATTAGAGTGATTTTACATCTATAAAAATGTTGTAATGTCAGATCGAGAAGTACCCAAGTTGTTGGAGTTTGCCATAATTATTTGTAACTGAAATTTATTTCTTCTTTTAATATGTAAAGTAACCCTGACCACCCGTTTCGTAAAACATTCGCCCAAACACACGCAAGCTCTAAAGCCAACGCCCATCACAATAATCTGGTTGGACCTCATCCCGGAGTGAATAAGGCTGCGAAGTCCCGTGACAAATTGATTGGGGTAATCGCATACAGTGAGTAACGGTCGGAACGAGTGATAATTAAACTAGCTCGACGTGACTTGTCTGTCTGGTAAACAGCCGACTGTGGACTGTGGCTTTGACTGTATTGAATACTATTGCTATCCACGGCTTAGTTTATGTAGTAACACAATCAGAAGAAAATAAATAGGCGTTTGCTTTGTATGTGTTTTATCCTACTCAATGGAGGCCTCGAGAAGACCGCGAGAAGTCGGTGATGAAGAGGACTCAGAATCCTTCTTCAGGGCATGTTTGCAGCACATACCGGGCAGACGGATGATGATGAAATGGTTATCGAGACGTGGCACCTGAAGGTCTTTTTGACTTACTGACTGCTGACGTAGCTGATGCCCCCAAAATCAAATATGATTTTATTCAATCATATTACAAAGATCACTTTGAAATGTTTTATAAACTATGTGAATGTAGGAACCAGTAGAAAAGGAAAAATCTTCACTTAAGGCTCCGGTGACAGTGGCTCGCAATTTCAAAGTGCGATTGGCTATTATTTCATTTTATTTCATTTCGGGGAGGTTGTTTGAAAAAATAACTCTAGAGAAACACGCATAAATACTGTTCGAACACAAATAATACAATAATATAAGGGAAACATGCCCGAATCAGAAATCATTTTGGTATTAGTATGTTTGGTCTTACGTTTACCTAATACCAAAATGATTTCTGACTGATTTCTGAGCACATTTCCCTTATATTATTGTATTATTTGTGTTCGAACAGTATTTATGCGTGTTTCTTTAGAGTTATTATTTCAAACAACCTCCCCAAAATGAAATAAAATGAAATAATAGCCAATCGCACCTCGAAATTGCGAGCCGCTGTCACCGGACTCTTAACATTTCTTTTCAGATGATAACCGATGAGAGAAATACAAGTTAAATTGAAAGTATTTGTGATATAACAGAAATCGCAAATACTCGAAAAATTCAAGTGAACAAGTACGCGGAAAAAGTCAATAGGACAGGCGAACTCTCCTGAGAGCAAGAAACCCCGTTATTGCCCACCCGAGAATAATATAAAACAGATTAGACGAACCCACGATACCTTCCCACGCTTATCAAAAAGCATTTAGGCAGACTTTTTACAAATGTATCGGGAACAATAATTTATTGCAAAAATATGGACCAGCCTGAGGCTAGGCAATTCTATAAAGCGTGCCGTTTGGGAAAAAACTGCAACCGCTATGACGGCTGTAAAAATTGGGACCTGAAAATAACGTTGTTATAAATAGGAGTTGTTTGTTTTACTTGAGCCAGAGTCTCCATGGCTTCGCCAGCGGGGGAGTGGATGGGAAGGCTCTGCCGGATTCCCAGTTCCCCTCCACATAAAGCAACGCGGGAGTGCCACTGGGATGTTTAGTGGGTGGTACCTATACCGGGGAGTCCTACATATTTCCCCTATCATCTAATGTGGGGAAAACGTAACGCATTTTTCCCAGCGTCAAAAAAAGGGAGACTCCTCTTCGATTAAATATTGGTCAATAAATTCTTATTATTAAACAGTAAGTAACAGCACTGTGGTAACGATCCACGAAATCGACTTCCCATTATCATGTTTGCTACACAGGGCGAACTTTATAGCCTACAGCCGTCATATAACGTCCATCGCTTCTCAGAAAACAGCAGGTCTAAGCAGGTGTTCCTTACCCTCACTTTTAAGCCCATAGGGAAAGCTTTGTCTTGAAATATTATAATGATACAGCAGTTTTGATCAAGGTGGGATTGCTTTTCGGTATAGGGTGCCGGAATTCTGTAATATTCGATTATGTGACTTGGGATTTCAGATGTCACGGGCACCCTGATAATATGTTTGTTTTTGTTTTCATGGCGGCTATTTCTTTGTGGTTTTGCAGTGTGGTAACTACAGAATAACAAGCAAGTAGCTTCGTACTAGATAGGTACATACTAAAAAAAAGTACCTTCTTTCACTTGTATAGGCTGCAAGGAGTTAATCGTACCTACCTAATAACGTGCGCGTCCACCGCATCCGCATCGATGCGTACGGAGCGGAAGGATTTGTTGCTTTGTATTGATTTGTATGGTACAGCGTGCACTGGATCGGCATTTCTGCTGATGACGTCATCCGCAGTAAACGCGCCAGTCGGAATGGCTTTGAAAATACCGATACTGCCGATGCAAAATCCGGATGCAGTGGACGCACCCCATCAGCATTTTGTAAATACCGACGCTCAGTCCGCTCCGTACGCAGCGATGCTGATGCGGTGGACGCGTACCTTTAGGGTTGGAAAACCCAATCAAATTGTACAGTCACTTTAAAAATAAATATTTTATCTCTATGTAGATAGACCTAAGCAAAAATGGATAATAACTCATTTTTGACCGAGCGAGCGAAGCGAGCGAAGCGTCTCAGTTTCCACATTGGCCAAAAATGCGTTTGTCCGGATGTCTGTCTGTCTGTCTGTTCTCCTCTACAGGTCGCATTTTTCAACCGATCTGGACGAAACTTGGTACACAGGTTATATGACTTATTAGAATTTTTTGTCGTCGGGGATTTTTGATTGGAGAGGTACTTCCCCCAAAAAAAGGGCAAAAAGGGGGCTATTTGATATACTGGATATCTCCACCAAATGAGATCCGATTTCGATTATTCTTTTTTTATTTGAATGGTAGTAACTATAAATTGGTCTCATAAAAGTTTGGCGAAGATCTGATAAGGATCTTCAGCATGATGAACAGGATAGCTCATCAAACAATCGATGGTTTTCAATCAAATTTGAGAGAAACACAAAGGACCTCATTCTACACAAGATGATGCAAAAAAAAATCAAAAAGATCAAAAAAATCACAAAACGGAATATGCACATTACATTCCTCAAATAGCTCACTTTTAGTATGCTCGCGAGGTCTACAGCTCCCAGAACCACTAGTAGTATACTACTGGGTATATACCTAGGTACATACTAACTATTTATTCCTTCTGTGATACTAGTGAGAATATATCTTAACTAGCTGAACCCGCGGCTTTGCTCGCGCCAAGGAATTCAAAGTTTCATACAAACTTTCATCCCCTATTTTATCCCCTTGGGGGTAGAATTGATCAAAATCCTTTCTTAGCGGATGCCTACGTCATAACATCTACCTGCATGCCAAATTTCAGCCTGATCCGTCTAGTGGTTTGAGCTGTGCGTTGGTTGATAGATCACTATGTCAGTCAGTCAGTCACCTTTGAGTTATATATATTTAGATATCAGGAAAGTCAAAACATTGTAAAGTTTCAAGGATTTTAACCAACAGAAACTAATAGAAAAGTGAAAAGAAAAATAGAGTCCTAGGTAAGTAATTAAAATGTTGAGCGCTACTTAACCTAGTTTTCTGCGCAGTGCAAATACTTATAAAAAATCTGAAACAGCTTCACGACTTTGATCCCCAGGCACGGTAGTTATCCCTTTAGATCTCTCAGTACCAAGTACTAACTCAAGATTATTTGAGGATGTCTAAGGGGGGTAGTCAGAGGTACGTCCAAACATTACATTTGGCACAGACCCACATTTTGCAGTAGATAGTATTCCATACGTGACAGGTTGCAAGCCCATCGCCGCTGTTAGAATAATAACTGGTTTCCTCACGATGTTTTCCTTCACCGTTTAAGAGCACTGGCATTGGTGTGTGTGTCTCCAGCTTCCTCATATTGAAAATGTAATTTCTATAAATGCCAATATTTAAAGCTTATTAGTGCACTCATAGATTTGAATCATAATTTAGCTGCCAAATAAACAACGATGCTATAAGCTTATAATAGTGTGTAAGCTGGAGTAACATGTCTCCAGCTGCCTCAGTCAGTGTGGGCAAACGGCTAATGATAGAGATATATAGTAAACGCAAGGATTTAGTACCAAACGAATTAGCGAGGTACCAAAAATTTCAGGTCTGTAGCTCGGAAACTCTTCGAGTTATAAGACTTGATCAACGTGTAAGCTGGAGTAACGATACGTGAAAAAGCATATGCTCGTTCTCTGGAATGGCTGGAGCTAGCAGGTTGCTTTAAGTCTCCAGATTTAGTACCAAACGAATTAGCGAGGTACCAAATATTTGAAGTGTTTCTGTTCAAAACTCTATGAGTTACAAGCTTTTCCAGCTTTTTTTGTTTGTCCAACTTGCACATGTTGGATCTCAGCAACCACAATAGGTACAGACTCGGTTGATGTCTCTGAACCGAGCTATGAATTAGTGCACTCGGTACCAAAAATTTGGAATCTCTAGGACAAGCAGTTCTGTTGTAATCAGCAAAATAACATCCAAGGAATTTGAATACAGACAGATATATTCAAATTCCTTGATTGCATCAGTAGGTACGAGTGTGACGCATTCGCTGTAGTGACAGAGATAGAGCTACTATCAACTGAAGGCTGGTCGAAATGGAACTATCTGGTATTCTGTAACTCATCATAATATTAGTTATTTTGCTGATTACAACAGAACTGCTTGTCCTAGAGATTCCAAATTTTTGGTACCGAGTGCACTAATTCATAGCTCGGTTCAGAGACATCAACCGAGTCTGTACCTATTGTGGTTGCTGAGATCCAACATGTGCAAGTTGGACAAACAAAAAAAGCTGGAAAAGCTTGTAACTCATAGAGTTTTGAACAGAAACACTTCAAATATTTGGTACCTCGCTAATTCGTTTGGTACTAAATCTGGAGACTTAAAGCAACCTGCTAGCTCCAGCCATTCCAGAGAACGAGCATATGCTTTTTCACGTATCGTTACTCCAGCTTACACGTTGATCAAGTCTTATAACTCGAAGAGTTTCCGAGCTACAGACCTGAAATTTTTGGTACCTCGCTAATTCGTTTGGTACTAAATCCTTGCGTTTACTATATATCTCTATCATTAGCCGTTTGCCCACACTGACTGAGGCAGCTGGAGACATGTTACTCCAGCTTACACACTATTATAAGCGTATAGCATCGTTGTTTATTTGGCAGCTAAATTATGATTCAAATCTATGAGTGCACTAATTATGCTTTAAATATTGGCATTTATAGAAATTACATTTTCAATATGAGGAAGCTGGAGACACACACACCTGGCATTGCGCACATACATTTTTCAATAGAAAATCCATTGGTGCACGACCGGATCCGAACCTGCGACCTTACGATCAGAAGGCGGGTTCACTTCCACTAGACCACCGGTGCTGCAAATATCTTGGTATAAAAAGAAAATAAATTAGGACGCGTCATCTTCATTGAAGAGGTACAGGAATAACTAAATAATCATCCAATTAAAATGAATCTTGATTCTTGAAATCCCGCTTATCTGAAGAAGGTTCCTGAATCTGAAGATTCTGAAGAAACAACGAACAAAAACATAGCACACAATTCAAAAACTGCTCCCTAATACATGCGAATTTGAACCTAACAGACCAAATCTTACGGTCGAATGTTTCGGATACCGATTCGCTAACATATTACTACATTCGTGATTTTTTTAAAACGTTGTGAAAGAACTGTGACGTTCGATTCTATGTCGTATTGTGTGCGGGTGAGGGTTGAGGAGGGTTGTTTCTGGCATGTAAGCTTGTTTGTATTGAGTAAACACTTGTATCGCTAGAGACCCCTAGAGGAGATGTCAAAAAAGCGCCGCGCAGTTTGCTAACGAGAAGGAAAACTTCCCTTAGCACTAGTTCATGACAACACATTGTTTTAACATAATTCCAAATACTTAGCCTTCATAGCTCAGTTGGTAGTTGGCTCTGCCTTCTGTACCGTAGGCCGTGGGTTCGATCCCCACCGAGAACAAACATTTGTGTGATGAACATAGATGTTTGTTCTATGTCTGGGTTTTATAAAAAAATGTCAGCTATCTGGTTCCCATATCACAAGCTGTGGCTTAGTTTGGGGCGAGATAGTGCTGCGTGGATTGTCCTCCAATATTTATTTATTTACTAGTCGCGCCCCGTGGTTCCACCCGCTATCTGTCTGCCAAGTTTCATCCAGATCCGTTCAGTGGCTTGAAAGAGTGACAAACATCCATCCATCATCTTGACAGCTTTGATCGAGCTTTGAGAAACCGTCGGTAACTCTTCCGCGGCTCACACTGACTGTTTTTAGTAGTAGTGTCTCTGACTACCTTTAAAGTACTTGTGCATCTTGACAAAAACATCTAAAAACTTCCTGAACTTCGGAAGGCTGTGAACCTTTTTCTGGCTTGATCAAGAAACTCGTGCTAAGAGTGCAATATACGTTCCTCTTGGTTCCGCTTTAAGGCCCCAGCGGAGGGCCATTTCCCATACAAACCTAATACCAAAATGATTTCTGATTCAAGCATATTTCCCTTATATTATTGTATTATTTGTATTCGAATAGTATTTATGCGTGTCACTACATAGTTATTTTTTCAAATAATTTCCCTGAAATTAAATAAAAGCCAATCGCATTTTGCACTGTTTTATGCTAAAATTTACAAGTTTTCTTCCTACTTATTTCGAATCAAAAACAACAATATCTCACATATTGATTCTAAAGGAACATAGCTTACATTGTTTAGTTACAGAAAAAAAATACTATGTGAAGAATACGAAAAGTTTTCAGTCATCATTTTTGGTATTAAGGAATACAACCAAAATCACGCCAATTTCAAACTTCTATTAGTGCTATCGCACCGTGCACGAGGAGGCGTACGCTGACGGGAAACTATGGTTGTGTGTGTGATCGCTCGGACATGACAAGTTCGCACGCACACACAGACTGAAGCGTCTGAATGAAACGTGTCTATTTATGCGCCGCCCGCCCTGCCGCGCCACCGCCGCGCCGCCTCCACGTCGCCGCCGCGTTGCTCAGGGTCTGGAGCGCGGCGGGGCTCATTCGGAGGTCATCGTTGGGGTACCTACACCTAGGTACTGTGGTATGAGAGGCTATTGTTATGTGTTATTTTCTAAATCAGTGTCCTGACAAGCTACCTACCTACTGTGTTGTGCGTGCGTGCGTATTTGTTTGTTCAGTAATATATTGACTGTGCTGTTGGCTTGGATTGAGATTTCCTGCTTTGGTTGTTGGAAACATAGGTACTACGACCTGTTTATTTGTAGCTTTGTTTACGGACTTCGATATTTTTCAGTTCGTTTGGTTCTTGTTATGAACTCGGAACGTATGGGGGATCTCATTATACCTACCTTACTTAGGTACCTACTTTATTACATAATTTACTTACCTAGTTGTTTTCATATTTAGAGTAAATATGTATTTACGTAGGTACCTATCTATCTAACATGTTGTTTATATAGGTATGTGAATTAGGGAAGTACCTACCTATTACCTAGGGTTCGATTCCCGCTCCGGATCAAATTTGTGTACGATCTGCAGAAATTTGTTCCGTTGGTCTGGGTGTTTTCTACGTATAACAAAAAAACATCCATTATTGTACTAAACCAGTAGCACCCCGCGGTTTCACTCGCGTAGGTTTGAATCCCGATATTCCCACGGGATAAAATGTAGCCTATGTGTTATTCCAGACTAGATATATTATATCTCTGTGCTCATTTTCACCATGATCCGTTCAGCCGTTCCGGCGTGAAAGAGTAACAAACATCCATCCATCCATACTTACAAACTTTCACGCTTATAATATTAGTAGGACTAGTAGCGCCCCGCGGTTTCACCCACGTAGTTTTATATACCGGTATTCCCACGGGATTAGCATAGTAGGATATTAGTAGGATAAGTAGGTAGGTGCCTAGATTATGTATAGTGCGTACACGCAAAAAAAACGCCAGAAGGAGGGGAAGGTCCATACCTAGGTACTTCGCGTTTATAATATTTGAAGGATAATAGGATAATGCTGGACAATCCACACAGCACCATCTAGCCCCAAAGTAAGTTACTCAAAGCTGGTGATAAGGGTACTACCTATATAACTGATACAATTATAGGTATTCAATTTAATACATCATAATTATACTTACATAGATAAATACTTTTTATTATACTTACATGGAAAACACCCAGCCAGACTAACAGAACAAATTTCTGCAGATCGTACACAAATTTGTTCTGAGGCGGAAATCGAACCCGCAACCTCTCGCGTCGCAGGCGGACTCTCGCCCGCTGCGCCACAGAGGTCGTCAATTTCATAACTTGTTGTTTCTCTAACGCGTTGTTTGCATCTGACTATTTCGTCTAGCTCGTCATCAAGTTTGGTGGCTTGGTTCGTCGAGTGACTACCAAGCGGCGCAGCAGTCCGAGGTCAAGTCCCACCGCAAAACTCACTTTTTGCACTAAAATTTTTTTTTTTTTTTTATTAATCTTTTTTTTTGGAACTTTATCTACCATGGAGTTTATGAAGATTACATGCACAGGATGTAAAAAAGCAATACCCGGAAAGGAATATCTCCTACCTACTATAATATACCTACCTACAATACCCTAATTGTATGCTGTGTGTTTTTGTGGCCAATAAAATACTGTCTATGTCTATGTCTATGTCTAACTTCACAATAATAGGCAAGTAGGGTAGGTATGTAGGTACATACTCGTATTTTATTCTTTTATAGGTACTTACCTATTCTATTGCAGAATATAATAATAATAAATAATAAATAATCGAGTATCTCGTACCTATGTGCAAACTTATCTCCTCCACTGTTTTCAGCGTTCTTTTTGGCTGACGCGCACTATATCTACTTATGTTCCTAGGTAAGTGAAGTAGAGAAGTAGGTAGGTACCTACCTAGATACCTCCGTAGGTAATTATTATGTATAGTGCGCGTCACGCAAAAAGAACGCTGGATAGAGGGGGAAGGGGTGTGATTTCGCAAGTATTTTATACCAATGCGCAAAGACATCCCCTTCATTGTTTTCCAAACTTTGCATAGATTACGATTAGGGAGACACAGAATAACGTGTACGAAGCCGCAGACTGGGGCTTGTAGGTACCTATTTTATTTAGTTTGGCACCGAAGCTGTTGGCAGTTTTAAACTTTATCGTCATAGCCATAAAGTAAGTAAAAGTAAAGTTGTCAGAGAATCTGAGCTCTGTTCAAGCGATTCTATGCAATAAAGCAATGAGCAAAATGTTTAAAATTATTTACACCGAAACACCGCCGCTTCGTTGCTGAATTGAGCCATAGTGTCACCAGGCGATCAGACTCGTGCGGAAATGTCTGGATTCTTGAGTTCTTCTTGGGCACGATCCGGATTTCCCTCCACCTTTATTTGTCAAATTCCCTATTACCTATAGGGTGTCTAATTGAGGTACTAAATAGTTCAAAAAAGGTAATAAATATTGATAGTTTCCAAACATAACCTTTGACGACCTCAGTGGCGCAGCGGGCGAGAGTCCGCCTGCGACGCAAGAGGTTGCGGGTTCGATTCCCGCCTCGGAACAAATTTGTGTACGATCTGCAGAAATTTGTTCCGTTGGTCTGGGTGTTTATGTATATAATAAAAAATATCTATCTATGTAAGTATAAAATGTATTAAATATATCAGTCATCTAGTACCCATAACACAAGCTTTGAGTAGCTTACTTTGGGGCTAGATGGTGCTGTGTAGATTTTCCAGCAATATTTATATATTCATATTTATTTTATAAAAAATCGAACAGTTGATGGATGCAGGGCAGTGCATAGTAGGGCACGTTCCTATTGTGCGTGACCTACGGGGCAATGTTTTGTTTATAGGTGATGGTTACCACTTAACATCAGGTGGGCCATCTGCTTGTTCCATCAGCTAGTTGTATTAAAAAAAAAAAAAAAAAAAAAAAAAACATGGTCCAGTGGTTCTGATGCTTACCATTACCTAAAGGGTGTCTCGGAAAGGTAGAGATTGATTGAAATGCAAATTACCTATATCATTTTCCTGCAAATATCATTTTCCTTTTTTTGATAAATAAATATTTTTTTTCTTTCAATGAAGTCCATCCCAACTGTTGTATTTATAATAACTATTAGTGTGATTGACGGTTCGAATTATTATAAATAAATTGTAGGTTGGTAACTTTCTGAACACGACAGAGAAATACAAAGCAAATAAAGTTGGCGCAAGCACGCAACCTTGCTTCACTCCACAGGTGACGGAGAAGAACTCTTCAAATTAGATAGAGATAGCAAGTGACTTGATAGCCGATTAGTGTTGATCGGGCTTTCAGAAACCGGGGGTTAGTAACCTTGCCTCATTCCGTACTTTTCAATCGAAATTATATAATAATAGGTAGATGCAGTCTAGCTACATATCAATGTTTATTTTTTTTAAAGGTCTATATAAATAAATAAATAATGCTGGACAATCCACACAGCATCATCTAGCCCCAAAGTAATCTACTCAAAGCTTGTGTTTTGGGTACTAGATGACTATTTAATACATTATATACTTACATAGATAGATATTTTTTATTATACATAAACAGCCAGACCAACGAAGTATAGTTGGTACTTACTTTAGTTTCAATCAATTTTTTATAATGACTGTACTTTTATGGGCCCGCGAGTTGATGACAAAAAAAATAGGTAATAACCCGCGAGATGACGAACAAGCCGTAATATCTCACACTATATTTTTTTTTATCTACCATTATAGGTAAGTACATGTCGTAGTGTTTTACCGATATGGTTACCCCACAAGGCTTACCTCAATAGTAAATTGATTCGGTTGTTTATACTTACCACTACCTAATTTTAAATCGATCTTTTGTTTCCTTATCTTATATCACAAATATATAAAAAATATACTAATTTAGGGTTTTATCTCGGGTGGAATGCGCGAGCGGCGTCAAAGGCGCGGTGGCTGGCAAAGCGTGGGGCGCCAGGGGGGGGGGCCTTAGCGGGCCGCGCTCCGCTGCCTCCGCCAAGGTGGGTAGGTACGATACAACTTCAAATTTGTAGGTAACTGAATACCTACTCAGGGATAATGTAGTTTTCTATTAGTAAAATAACTTACTGAACTAAATAATCAGTTCAGCAGTAAGTAATTAAAAGTATTATAACTACGCATTTAATTTTACGGAGCGTGGCACACACGGAACAGAGAAAACATATTTCCGTGGTCGCACACGTCCGTCACGCACCGGCTCTAAATCGGAAAAACCCGAGTACACTGTCGCGATCCATAACTTTGATCTCCACCACTCAGTCGATCTAAGGTTACCTTATGGCGCATCCACACATGCCCGGCGGCACGCGCGGCTTTCTTTCGTTGCCGGCGGCAGTTTGCTTGCTTGCTGCTTCGATACGGAGTGGTATTGTTGTCGTATTCATATATAACATCATTTTAAATAACGAAATGACAGAATTTAACTGGGATGATAGTGCAGTACTTTTATTTTTTACTTTTATTTTATAAGTCACAACACTACTGCGAAAATTGCAACCGTATCTGCTGGCCGCCGGTAAAGCCGGCGGCAGGGCGGTCTGAAAGCCGCCGGCATGTGTGGATGCGCCATTAGCGATGAGTGCGACGCATATTTTTATCGAAATTTCATATTTTTTGCGCTATTTTGGTAACACAATACGCGCGGGTGAAAGCGCGGGGCGCAGCTAGTCATATCATAATTTCATAATAATAGGTAGGTATGTACACTAGGTACCTACCTATTCGTATTTTATATAATCCTATTTTAGAAGCAGATCATAATTTGACGAATTATGATGAACCTACCTAGGTAGGTACAGTTCAGCCAAATTCGGCTAGTTTACAAAAATGTCCCACCGAATTTGGCTGGACTAGAGGTAGGTTAGGTACCTACCTACATGGGTAAGTACCTATTTCCTGATAGATTGATAGGTTTCTTGAGATAGGTATAAGTGCGTAGGCCTTGTCAAATACCTAACTTGAAGAAAAAAAAGCAAACTATAGGTAGGTATCTAGGTATTCACTTTTATATTTTTTAAAAATAGGTAGGTAGGTAGGAGTAGGTACCAAACTTGCACAGTGCACTTTTCTAAATGTAAGCACCTACCTACCTATGAAACGCAAAAGGTAAGCAGTATAAACATACTACACACATGACATGCCCAAAGAAATAGTTACCATGGTGAGTGAGTAGGTACCTAACCTACCGCTTTCGAATTGTTATCAATGGCAGAGGTTTATGGTACCTACCTACCTTTCGTAGGAAAAATAGTACAACCGTAGCGGTGCTTGAGTGTGTGCGTGTATACGTAGTACCTCGTTCCTGCCCCACACGCGCCTGCACCAGCTAAACAGAGATAGCTATACACAGATCGATTTTTGGACTCGTCTCAAATTGAAATTGCGAGCTGGGGTCACCGGACTCTTAAGCTTCCGAGAGTTCAAAATACCCTTTCGGTAACAGAAATTGATAACTTGGATATCTATAAAATACGGGTACGGTAAAAAGTTTAACCGAGTTTTAATTAATATTGACGCATGGACTAAGAGGATTTGTGTATAATTTTGGAAGAAAAAAGATATAATTCGTTTCGAATAATCTCTTCGTGCTAGACTTACCTACATAAATATTTGGAAATCATTTTCGATAGTCATTTGGCATTGCGGAGTTTTTAATACCGCAAAAGAGGTAGGTAAGAGTATGTTTATTTTGCAGTATGTTTTTTGTACAGACTACATTGCTTGATTTTCTATAAGTCTGCCCCAAAACTCTTACGATGCCAGTCGTTTTTTATGTAACCGATGAGGTCGTTTAAATAATAATATGGGTTTTTTTATTCTTAAAAACAAGATGGCGGATGTTTTTCCGATTTTTTTTTTCTTTTTTCCTGATTAAAAAAGGAAGAAGGATCTCAATTCCACATTTTTTTATGTTTGTTACTTCATAACTTTTTCCTGGAGGAACCGATTGTCATGATCCTTTTTTTATCGCCGCTTTTTAAGCAGGTGTTTTCCATGTGGTCCCATTTAAATTTTGAGTTATACATACAGTAGCATGAGTGTATTTTCCAGTGCATTTGAAGTCGGTTTTTTATTGAAAGAGTTATTGAACCCAACATTGGCATTGGCATTTGTTTTTTCTACCATAGCTCAGGTCGATTGACAACGTATTATTTGAACTTTATGAACGGCTTAATTATTATGTAATGTAAAGGTCAGGGTCATGGGTCTAACCCGTTGGCACAGGATCGTGGTAGAGGACACAAACTTCTTCTACTTGTTGTATCACTAGTTTGTCTTCAAAACAGTGAGGTGAAAGGATTTTAAGTGCGCCTCAATGAGGCTCCTTTCGAGCGCCAAGGGTGGACACAAAAGGGAGGCCTATATACCCAACAGTGGGTGAAGTCTTGCTTAGATGATTATAATGTTAAAAGCGAGCATTGGTTAATGTTTTGGCTTAGCCAAAGTAATAAATAATAATAATAAATAATAATAAATAAATAATGCTGGACAATCCACACAGCACTATCTAGCCCCAAAGTAAGCTATTCAAAGCTTGTGTTATGGGTACTAGATCACTGATATATTTAATACATTATATACTTACATAGATAGATATTTTTATTATACATAGAAAACACCCAGACCATCGGAACAAATTTCTGCAGATCGTACACAAATTTGTTCCACGGCGGGAATCGAACCCGCAACCTCTTGCGTCGCAGGCAGGCTCTCGCCCGCTACACCACAGAGGTCGTCAAAAAAAATGGGATTATGGCGGTGTTAATAAGAACATCCCTAGTGATACAATCTTAAATCCGACTAGCGAATGCTAATGTGAGTTCTCGATAGCATTCCTCGTTACTGAAAACTCGTACATGAAATGTTTATTTGCGTGAAACATGGTTCAAAGCAACTACTGAAAAAAGAACCGTGAAAGTTTGAACAGAAAAAACTAGTTACATGAACTAATTACGAATGAATGAATGAAAATTCTTTATGCACACCTTAAAAACTAACAAAATAAAACAATTATAGAAAATCTAATGTACAATGGGTGGTATTATCGTTAAAAAGCGATCTCTTCCAGACAACCTTTGGATGGAGAGGAGCCTAGAATAAGATAGTTGGCTACGGCATGTAATTATAAAACAAACATTAAAAAAATTTTCGATTTAAAATCGAATAGAAATAAGTTTGATACACTACGGCATTACTTAGGGAACATTGACAAAAACTCACTACCTCACCCTATGGCAGTGTTAGGGGACCTTATTTTGGACTTCTGTCTCATTCACAAATAATCGAATGACCGGTAGCAACAAAAATCATTCCATTCAAACGCGAAAACTGTTTATAAATATTACCGCGATTGGTCCCTTTACCAAGTGCCTACATGCATATTTAAAGATGTAAGTGTAACTGACACTGTTGAATTATGCAACACATAAATGCCACAACTGTTTCTATTTCCTTGTATAAGCTAAATTATCTAAATCGGTAACTAAACACCAAGTACAATAACGCATAGAGTGCTTTCTTGTGTCGCCATTCATCATTCCTATCAACTACATTAATATTAGACGCATCGGGTGTTGCCGTCTCTTTCTACGGGGGAATGAGATGTCGAGCTTAATGGATTCTTTTCCGACTACCCTACTTGTCGCTAATTTGGGATGTGATGGGTAATGGTGTTCGTAAACGTGTTAGAGCTGTTTTACTAAAGATTGGTGTCTCTATAGGGAGCAGATACAGGGACATAGATACAACTGAATGTTTCACAAAATATTTGCTTAAATTCGTATTTAATTTATAAAATACTTAAATATGTATTTTATCTATGTATATTTATATATAGATGTGTATTTATACCGAGAAGCAGCGCCGCTGTATTTCGATAGTGTGGTTGCCGGTAAAGACAGGCACAAGAGGCATGATATCTGTATGCCTCAAGTTGATGAACGCTGGACCACTGTCCTGCACTTCTGTCCATCCACTTGAGGCAACTTGAGGCGTGTTTTGTTATATATGAATGATGGTGATGTTATTGATATAGATGATTCGTTATAGATGATGATAGGCCACTTAACATCAGGTAGGACATCTGCATATTCCATCAGCAAGTTGCATAGAACTATATATTGAATTTCGACGTCAAATTGCGTTTCAAGCGTTGTTATATTTCAACGCTCGAAGAGCTGGTAACTTGATTTCCATCGAAGTCATGCAGTAAGCGGTTTTACATTTGGCTTAAAGTAGTTAACTTTTATATTAACTTAGGCTTTAGCTTTGCTAGCGTTTGTCGGTAAAATATTTGCAAAGTCGATTAGGGATGTTCGAGAAATCGACAGTGGTTTTAGTATTTATGCAGACATGTTTAATGATTTATGAAACTGTGAACTTGAGCCCTTCACATGCATGTTTTAGAAGGTATTGATCAGTCTCTTCTGTATAAAGGATCGGCGAAGAAAAAATCTGTATTAATAATAAATAAATAATGCTGGACAATCCACACAGCACCATCTAGCCTCAAAGTAAGCTACTCAAAGCTTGTGTTATGGGTACAAGATAACAGATATATTTAATACATTATAAATACTTACATAGATATATATTTTTTATTTTGCATTGAAAACACCTGGGTGTTTTCAATGCAAAATAATAATATTGGTACCAACGGAACAAATTTCTAAAGATCGTACACAAATTTGTTCCGAGACGGGAATCCTATTGCGTCGCAGGCGGACTCTCGCCCGCTGCGCTACTGAGGTCGTCTATATCCTGACGCAGGCACTACAGCGTACCATAAGGAGCATTCCTTTGAACAATTATTTTTATTCTTGTACTCTTAGAGTTTCAGCAATATTTCGCCTGTATTTTGATACACCCAATGAAAAGTTCCGATAAAGAGTCCATCAATCTTTTCTAAGATAAAACATGCAGTAGATTTCCTATTTCCCCGTCTCGAGTACCATTAGAGCGGGCAAAAACCGAGGTGCACCTGACATCAGTAATTGATATACAGTGCCATTAATCACTTTGTATTTTGCCGTATAAACTTAATGCTTTATCGTTTCCCCTCTGTGGAAATATCTCCGTGCTGTTTGCTGCAGGCCAAATAAATTGTGGTGGCCAGGCCACGCTGACACTTAAGGCTATACTAAATATGTTTTTCATCCCACCATCTCGGAAAGAGTATTTTTGCTCTTCGATATCTGAGTGCAAAAGCCGTTTTTATTCTCTAGAGGATAAAGTAAATTGAATTTAGAACATCGTGTGCACTAAGTTTGTGAATTAAAAAAAAGCATTAAACCTATTTACTGCTACCTCTATGGTGCCGAATATATCATACAACTTATTTTTAATTTTTTAAAAACTCAGACTCGGAACCTTCTTGGTGTTCTTTTTTCAATTTGCTTTGTACGCGGTTCTATAAGCGGCATTTTTTCACGTCTTTGTTAAACCTTATATTAAAAACAAGAAACTTGAAAACAAGTAAAAAAACTAAAATGAGTGATTCTAGCGACGAGGAAGTTTGTTTGACGCCAACATGTGATTGTAAACGTTTTTTTTTGCATTTAGTCATTTCCTCGCTGAGGTGGAATGAAAAGTTACGTGTTGCACTCGAGTGCAAAGATTTTTTACCTCGTGCTCTTTTGATTCCCTCGCTAACGCTCAGGATTCTAATTTTGAATCACTCGCTGCGCTCGTGATTAAATTTTAGAATCCTTCGCTTGCTCGGTCATCAAAATTGAACACGCGGTTAAAAAGCAACTTTGCACTCTTGTATAACAAATAACTATTTCATCCCACCATCTCGGCAAGAGTATTTTTGCTCTTCAATATCTGAGTGCAAAAGCCGTTTTTATTCTCTAGAGGATAAAGTAAATTGAATTTAGAACATCGTGTGCACTAAGTTTGTGAATAAAAAAAAACATTAAACCTATTTACTGCTACCTCTATGGTGCCGAATATATCATACAACTTTTTTTAATTTGTTAAAAACTCAGACTCGGAACCTTCTTTGTGTTCTGTTTTTCAATTTGCTTTGTACTACGCGGTTCTTTACGCGGCATTTTTGCACGTCATTGTTAAACCTTATATTAAAAACTAGAAACTTGAAAACAAGTGAAAAAACTAAAATGAGTGATTCTAGCGACGAGGAAGTTTGTTTGACGCCAACATGTGATTGTAAACTTTTTTTTTGTATTTAGTCATTTCCTCGCTGAGGTGGAATGAAAAGTTACGTGTTGCACTCGAGTGCAAAGATTTTTCACCTCGTGCTCTTTTGATTCCCTCGCTAACGCTCAGGATTCTAATTTTGAATCACTCGCTGCGCTCGTGATTAAATTTTAGAATCCTTCGCTTGCTCGGTCATCAAAATTGAACACGCGGTTAAAAAGCAACTTTGCACTCTTGTATAACAAATAACTATTATAATAATTTGAGCAGGTATTTTATCAATAGACACAGCGATTAAATAGATAAATAAGAGCTATATTGATCTACTTAACCTCATCCATACTGTCCGTATGGATATAGGGTTACAACAGTATAAGTACAGTTCAACAGTCAAATGTCTAGTAAGTACCTAGTGATCTCTGCCAGATAACAGTTACCAAACCTTCTTTGGCCAGATTGCAAGATGTGGAATCAAAGTCAAAGTCAAAATATATTTATTCAATAAATTCATAAGAATTACTTTGAAACTTCTTAAAACTAGGTGGCTCTTGGTGCCAGTTCCCCGCGACCAAAGCCTAGAAGAACAGGTAACAGACTCGGCTTGTTTCCTACCGCTCTTTTGTATGATCCTCGCCTCGTTACAATGTAATATGTACCTACATATCGCTCACTAACTTAGAAAACCTGGTCATCGTTGGCCATGTAGAGGGGAAACGCTCCCGTGGAAGACTCACCAGCTTAAAGGGAGATGTGATTCTGTAGTGCAGTGCAGATGGCTATGGATCAGAGTTGCTGGACGATCCCGGAGAAAATTCTAAACCAAATGGTAATGAAGTTTGTCAATGTACTTTTATGTAATAAATAATTTTCTAATTTAGTCAAAGTTCGGTTTAAAGAACTTTATTAATTACTAGCTGAACCCGCGGCTTTGCTCGCGTCAAGGAATTCAAAGTTTCATACAAACTTTCATCCCCTATTTTATCCCCTTGGGGGTAGAATTGATCAAAAACCTTTCTTAGCGGATGCCTACGTCATATCATCTACCTGCATGCCAAATTTCAGCCCGATCCGTCCAGTGGTTTTGGCTGTGCGTTGATAGATCACTATGTCAGTCAGTCACCTTTGAGTTATATATATTTAGATTCATTTACAACTCTTAGAAAGGACTTTTCAGCCCACTTATAATGAGTCTTAATACTATAAGTAGCTAGTTATAAGATAATGGTTGATAGTCAGCTAATAGGTAGGTGCTAAGAATTAGTTCTGTACCTAGCAGACAATTTTATTGTGATAGGTCTATCTGCCATTTATAACTTTCTCAAAACGTGAACAAAAAATACTTATGCAGATAAACACTAATAAACGTATAAAGGACAAAGAAACTGTTTTATTTATATCTATACTTAAATAATGGGTCAGATAAACCTATTTTTATTAAATAATACCTGAGTAGGTAGGTACCCACTCAATCAAGTTAAGAGTTGTGTTCGTCAGCATACGAAAACCAACATTCGTCTTAACTAGATTTGGGAAGACTTTATCAAATAAGCAGAGCGAGATAGATAAACGAGATCTCAAGTAGCTTCGAACCGACTGGAAGACGCATTCCATCGTTGCATCGAGGACTGGTTCGATGTCTGACAATCTGCAAGCATTGTATCGAGCAGCGTTCTTGTAACTAGATTACAGGATCTGATTCGGTACCACACGAGTCGACTGGCTATCCGAACCGACAGAAAAATTATATAAATAACTATATCGTAATCGAAATATATCGTACATTTTCAGTTTAAATTTATTTTTAAGCTGAAAAATGAGTTATTACCTAATAATTGTATTAAGAGTAGTAGAGCTCTTTGTGAAAGGCTCGTCCTGGGAAGTATAACCACCACGGAACAGAGAACCACCACGTTTTCAGCTTTTACTTCAAATTAGATAGAGATAGCAAGTGACTTGACAGCTTGATCGAGCTTTCAAAAACCAACGGTAAGCCTTTCAAGTTATTTTATTGTGCGAGCGAGAATTACTTTGACGGGTACGAGCCTCTTATAATGCGCAATTCTATAAATTATATATAATTTTTTTATACAACTAGCTGATAGAACAAGCAGATGATTTATAAATGCAAACGTTTTATTCTCCCCTTCAAAAAACACGAAGAACCGATTTCGTTAAATAAAATATCAAACCTCCTAATAGTTATAAATGTGGCGAATTAGAACCAAGGCCTCATTCTTTGACGTCGCGTCGCCGCGTCGTTAAAAATAAACTACCGTATTCTGCAAGCGTTTTGCCCATGCTTATTGCCGATAATTCAATTTCTTCCAGACAACGTTCCAGGATTCAATTATTTGTTGTATAACCGCTAGAGTTCGAATCGTGTGATGTGGAGTCGGGATTGAACTGGCTACAGAATTGATTTGATTAATTTCAAGTTGAACTTTGGAATACGGCGTCGAATGCAGGACTTGCTGCATGGTTAATTGTTCGACTTCTTTCCTCACTGGTGCTTTCTTGGTTTAACTATGTAAACCAAGAAGAGTAGTGGTGTAAAAATAAATGATAGCTACAAACTGAGATCTTTAAGAGTAATAGAGCTCTTTGTGAAGGGCTCGTCCGGGGAAGTACTACCACCACGCCTTTTTCTGCCGCCAAGCAGCAACGCTGTGTTTCGGTTTGAAGAGTGTGGTCGCCGGTGTAATTACAGGCACATGAGGTTTAGCATCTGTATGCCTCAAGTTGATGGACGCAGGGCAGTGCATCTTAGGGCACGTTCCTATTGTGCGTGACCTACGGAGCAATGTTTTGTTTATAGGTGATGGTTACCACTTAACATCAGGTGGGCCATCTGCTTGTTCCATCAGCTAGTTGTATAAAAAAAAAAAAAATCTATTGATGTCTGCAGGCAATCTGGTGTATCCGATAATTTCTGGACTACGTAGTTACAACTCTTACAAACGGGAGTTCATGTTATATCCTAACTAATATTATAAATGCGAAAGTAACTCTGTCTGTCTGTCTGTCTGTCTGTCTGTTACGCTTTCCCGCTTAAACCTCTCAACCGATTTTGATGAAATTTGGCACAGACAATCTTTAGACCCTGAGAAAGGAGTCTGAGTACCCTGAGTCGCGGTTACCAGCTAGTTGGTCAATAAATTTGACTTTCACTTAATTTTTAAGGAGAAATAATAATTTATAAACTATTTTAAAAGAGAAGTATTGTTAGGTACTATTAGAATTATAATAATTCTTTCGGTTCTAATTTAAATTTTTTAATGAGCGATGATATGGTCGGACATTGAACACTACAACATGATAATAGGGTGGTTTTACAATATAAATACCTATATTTGACTGACGGTTAGTGTTACACTGAATTGGTGGAACCAGCCCGGGTTATACATCATCATGAACAACCTATTATAGACTTGAAACTGGAAGCTAGATTCCCTTAGATTCGAAAAAATTAAGGCGATGTTAAAATGAATAATTTCACTTTGACTTATAGAACCAATCACACTGAGGTGTAATTTTTTAAAGCAGATGTAGCCGCTCAACATCGGTTTGTTTCATAAAAAAAACACTTTATCCTTTTTACGGGTCTATAATTGAAATGAAAATTATTACTAAAGCAAACACATACACATTAATAATAAATAGTATTGCTAATCAGTGGCGTTAGTATCTCGTCAAATTTACAGATATAGGGTTGAAGCATTGAAGCCAAAGTATATGTATAGACTAGCTGATCCCGCGGCTTTGCTCGCGCTCGTTTACTTTGAAAATCTCATACAAACTTTTATCCCCTATTTTATCCCCTTGGGGGTAGAATTGATCAAAATCCTTTCTTAGCGGATGCCTACGTCATAACATCTACCTGCATGCCAAATTTCAGCCCGATCCGTCCAGCGGTTTGGGCTGTGCGTTGATAGATCACTATGTCAGTCAGTCAGTCAGTCAGTTTTATAAAAAAAAATATATATAAAGGTGACTACCTTTGAGTTATATATATTTAGATAAAGTTACATTAGATGCTTGCGTTAACGCTTGCACAGTATAAACGAATTAACTAATTAATGAATGTCAGCTAACAGGAGGGGACCCTGTGAAACAGCCAGGGGAACATAATTAAAAATGTATTTCCTGTTTTCACAACAATATCCAAACTATCTATTTTAGGGTATCTAGAGCAGGTGTGACTCGTTATGGCTCTATTAGTGTGTACTCGCGTGCACTAAAACGTTGGGTACGACGCATGCAGAAGGTACACTCCTGTCCCATATAAAATCGGAATGAATTCAGCTCTTTTTAAAAAATCTACGAGAACAAAAATATAAAGATGGCGTTTTGATTTGCGGTCTCCTTTCACCAAATGGTTTGTTCTAAGTTCTTCAGTGTATTTTAGTTATTTTTTATTTATATACTGCTTACAATGTGATGTATATTTATTTATTTAGAGCTGTCTGGTTATGCATAGTGCTAATAGTAGGGCATAGGACGACAGGAAACAAGCAAACATAGCTTGTGTTCGATTAACCATCTGTTCAACCTGCTTTTCAATAGGCCTTATAATTTTGTGGTGTACAACATAGTCGTTAAATTTTATAAATTACAAAGGTTAAATATACATATTTATATAATAAATTTTATAAATTGCAAGTGTGTAATTATTGTGTACCATATATGTATTGTATCAGTCTTGAACATTTTATTAATTACTAGTAGCGTCCCGCGGTTTCACCCGCGTAGTTTTAAATCCCGGTATTCCCACGGGATTAAAATTAGCCTATGTGTTATTCCTGACTATAATATATCTCTGTACCAATTTCCACCAAGATCCGTTCAGCCGTTCTGGAGTTATAGAATAACAAACATCCATCCATCCATACATACAACTTTCGCATTTTTTATATTAGTAGGATATAAAAAAGTAGCTTTTCTGTGTCGGCAATGGCGGCCATGCGGGCTTTCAACCTGTCACGTATACTCGTAGATTGAAAAGTACTGTAAAATGTGGATATGGCCGAATACTTGAACCTACCTCTGACTACCCTTCAGGGATCCCTTTTTGGTTCTAAGAGCTCTGTAGACTGTACCCGAAATCTGTGTTATACTTTTCGTTTTTGTTTTCTGTTACGTTTCGGGCCGGATTTTGAATGGAGATCCGATGCGTGCTTAGAACCCACGAAGCTCTATGCAAAGCAAAACCCAGGCTCACAATACGGAAAACCGTAAAGAACTAAAAAAAACATTGATCTCAATACTCGAGTGTATCGAGGGGATCGACGTTGGGAATTTCACTTTTGTTTTATAATATCGAGCCATGACAATCTTATAGAATCACAAAGAATTGTGATATTTGGCGGTCGATTTCTTTGGCCGGCAGTGTATAAAGGTGGAATAAAACATTAATTGCTGTCAGAGCGGCTAGGGGAAGACAAAAGGTTGTTTTTTTCGTTGCTATTGTGTAGGGAACCCTCAGTCACGCTCTGGGGATGGCCTTGTTTTAAATGTTCCAAAAGTTGATCGATAATTTTGTTTTAGCTTTACTATAGAAATATTGTTGTAATAACCCTCACAACTTGGAAATTTTTTGTATTGTATTACTTGTTTTTGGGGATGATTTCGATCGCGTGATGACGTATACAGGAAGGATACCCGGGGGGAGGGTGCTTCCGATACAAAGACAGACGACTTTCAATGTATGAAGAAGGCTCGAAATCGTTATTCTTGGAGTCGTGCGTGACTTTCGAGGCAATGGTTTGTTATAGGTGATGGTTACCACTTAACATCAGTTGAGCCATCTGCTTGTTTCATAAGTTATATACCTAATAGAAATATCTGTCATCATGTATCATAGTGTGTGTATCATAGTGTCTGTCATGTCTGGACTACATCTTCAGACTGTTGGTACGAGTACTAATACAGAACACGGAATAATTTTCTGAATTTCACTTAAAAATCAATCTAGCCGTACACGTGACTGATATTAATAATGAGAGAAATGCTATGAACTATTTTGATAATCACACATACCTACAAAAAAGGAAGTAAGGTTTCTTTTCATCCTTCCAATCAAACAATTTACAAAAATATATATAAAAAATTTTATTTTTCTGTTTCACAAAACCTGTTATCCAGCCCCTAATTCACTAAGACGCCTAAATAGAAACGGGCAAACAATAATAATTAAGTCCATTTATGCATTAAAGCCATTTTAGTGGATTTGGGGATAACATTTCATGCCAGTTTTTACACCAATTTTTTTAAATATGAAGTCATTAATAAAAATAAATACCTACCTATTATCATCGGTAATAGTTTTATTTTTAAATTGAATATATTTTATCATCTATAACTTTATGATATATGAGAGAGCACCGCTGGTCTAGTGGGAGTGACCCCGCCTTCCGATCGTAAGGACGCAGGTTCGAATCCGCTCGTGCACCAATGGATTTTTCTATCGAAAAATTTATGTGCGCAATGCCAGTGCTCTTAAACGGTGAAGGAAAACATCGTGAGGAAACCAGTTAGTATTCTAACAGCGGCGACGGGCTTGCAACCTGTCACGTATGGAATACTAACTACTGCAAAATGTGGGTATGTGCCAAATGTAATGTTTGGCCGTACCTCTGACTACCCCCCTTAGACATCCCCAAAGAATCTTGAATTAGTGCCTACTTGGCACTGGGAGATCTGAAGGGATATCTACCGTACCTGGGGATCAAAGTCGTGAAGCTGTTTCAGTTTCAGTTTCTAAAACTTTATGTGAATTAAGCTTCTTAGTGAATAAGGGCATCGTATTTAAGAACTTAACGAGAAAAGTTTCATAGGATTTAAACAGAAAGCCTCCTTAACTCACATCTTATTACGAATAACTCCACTTTATAACACTTAAATGATATTTCATAACAATTCTACAAGGTGTAAAAGCAGGACTCACTGGAAACTTAATTTCAATAAAAAAATAGTACCTACACACTCTTCTTCCATTAATTATATTTTGCCCTTGACTGTAGTAGGTACCTTAAGTTTTAGTGAGCGTATTTTTACACCCTGTATGAGAGCTATCACGAGTTTCAACCTGATTTTATCTTGATAACTAGCTTTCATTGCTGCTTTGCCCGCGTGGTATACCTATATACAGTCAGCGTCTGAAATGGCTACATTTTTAAAGTTTAGAATATCCTACTGAGTAAGTACTACTATAAACGCGAAAGTTTGAAAGTATGGATGGATGGATGTTTGTTACTCTTTCACGTCGGAACGGCTCAACGGATCTGAATGAAACTTAGCAGAGAGATAGATTATAGTCTGGAATATCACAGAGGCTACTTTTTATCCCGTGGGAATACCGGGATTTAAATTTGTGCCGATGAAACCGCGGGGCGCAACTAGTATATTATAAAAATAATTAGTGAAGCAGGTGCTGCATTACTTAATCACTACGTAGTAGTTGATACAAAGTCGCTTCCCGCTGTCTGTCTGTCCGTCCCTATTTATGCATAGATCTTTAAAACTACGCAACGAATTTTGATGCGGTTTTTTGATAGATGTAGAGTGATTCAAGAAGAAGGTTTGTTGTATAAGATACACCTGAGCGAAGCCTAGGCGGGTTACTAGTTTAAGATAAACCGAGGTATAGGTCGCGTCACGCAAAAACAACGCCGGAAGGAGGGTGAGGGGTGTGATAGCGCGAGTGTTTTGTATAAACACATTCCCTCCACTTTTTTGTCAGCGTTCTTTTTGGCTGACGCGTACTTTAACAAACATAAAAAAATGTCGAATTGAACCTTCTCCTTTTTTGAAGTCGGTTCTAAAGAAAAACTGAATAATTAAATCGGCCCAGATGTTTACTTGTTAAGACCTAAATAATTAAATAGAGTGTACCTGCACAGAGTACAAAGGCAAGATGGGGTGAAATCTGTAAAATGTAGATGGCAAGAGTCTGTATGACAAGACCCGAAGACCGGACTCAATTGGCCCGAAGGAGTTTTTTTATACATCTAGCTCATGGAACAAGCTGATGGTCCACCGGATGTTAAGTAGTAACCATCACTTATAAACAAAACATTGCTTCGTAAGTCACGCACGATAGGAACGTGCCCTACGACGCACTGCTCAGCGTCCATCAACTTGAGGCATACAGATGTTAAGCCTCATGTGCCTATAACCCGAGACCACACTCTTCAAACCGAAACACAGCAACGCTGCTTGGCGACAGAAAAAGGCGTGGTGGTAGTACTTCCCCGGACGAGCCACACACAAAGAGCTCTACTACTCTTACGTCCAGCAGAGGACTTACATAGGTTGGATGATTTGCACAGATTAGCACAAAGATTTTATTTCCTGTACAATTCTGCCAAACATCCATTTGTTCTAATGTTATCTATCGCACGTTCCTATCATGCGTGACTAACGAGGCAATACTTTGTATAGGTGATGGTTACCACTTAACATAAAGTCATCTGCTGGATCCATTAACTAGTTGTATCTATCCATCTACCACTGTGGCACAGGGGTTGAGAGGCCGCCTACGACGCAAGAGGTTGCGGGTTCGATTCCCGCCTCGGAACAAATTTGTGTACGATCTGCAGAAATTTGTTCCGTTTGTTTGCGTGTTTTCTATCGTACTAATATTATAAACGCGAAAGTTTGTAAGTATGGATGGATGGATGGGTGTATGTTTGTTACTCTTTCACGCCGGAACTTGTTACTCTTTCAAACGGATGAAACTTGGCAGAGAGATACCATTATAGTCTGGAATTACACATAGGCTACTTTTTATCCCGTGGGAATACCGGGGTGAAAATCTGCGCGGGTGAAACTAGTGTAGGTATAATAAAAAATATCTGTCTATGTAAGTGTATAACGTACTAAATAAATCAGTTATCTAGTACCCATAACACAAGCTTTGAGTAGCTTACTTTGGGAGTAGATGGTGCTGTGTGGATTGTCGAGTAGGTACTATTTATTTATTAGATTTCTATCGATCCAAGAAGTCTTTCTATACATCTAGGAAGCTTTACAACTAATATCTTCCGCTTCCAAATAAATGTCAAGCAGCTCTCGACATTTTACGGCTAAACGTAAAACTAAACGCAATTTTATGTGCCGATTATGTCGCAAGAAACAGCCTGATCGTCTGCAACGTGCTTTAAATTTTAAGATTTTAGGGTTCCGTGTTGCTGTTACCTTACCCCGCCTGGCGGATTAGTGATCCGATGTCAAAGTAAATAAAAAAAATGCGGGACAATCCACACATCACCATCTAGCCCCAAAGCAAGCTACTAGCTTGTGTTATAATAATAATAATAAATAACAAATTTCTGCAGATCGTACACAAATTTGTTCCGAGGTGGGAATCGAACCCTCTCGCGTCACAGGCGGACATCATAAAAATGTTTGTTCTCGGTGACAAACGAACCCACGGCCTACGGCGCAGAAGGCAGAGCTACTACCAACTGAGCTATGAGGACTGTCCTGTGACCGATACAAATATCCTGAGTTATTTGGTTTTCAGTGCATGCTTTATTTAGTTTGGGACTAGATGGCGAGCGAGGTGTAAAATATCAACAGACGTTTATTTACTCATTACACGATAGACTACGGAACACTGTTTTATTGGGCGGTCCCCCTCGCACTTGGCCGGTTTGTTTTTATGTTGTTTTTATTGCGCTTCTTAGGCAGTAACATCTGATTGTTGGCAGGTTGTTGTTATCTCCTCCTTCAGGTTGTTATAAGATTATGAGAAAATATTCTGTTATCGTCGATCTGTTTTACGAATAGGTTATAAACTCTTTATTAAGAAATTAGAATAAGTATGTGATTTATGATGAAATCATACTTAAGAATGTTTATAAATGGGAATTTGGACGTGCTGCTGACTACCCCTTTAGATGGCATCCTTCAGCTTTATTGTGAGCTGTAAGTTGTATTGTGGTTCTAAATTGATAGCCCACACAGGTCAGTTGGTAGTACCTTTGCTTTCTGCTCTGTAAGACGTGGTTTCCATCCTCGCCGAGAACAAAAATGACTGTGATGAACATTGATGTTTATTCTCTGTTTGAGTATTATACCGTATAACAAGACTGTATTAATAAAAGTTAAAAGTTCCTATTATTATATGCAAAATCGTTCCCGCATATAAACCATTGTTTGGTTTGGACTAGATATTGCTGTGTGCAAAGTTCAATATTAATTTATTTATGTATTATTATTTATGTTGCATCTAGTAGATGTATACCATTCGACTGGACTAAAGTGGCATATCACAGAGCCAATTTAAGGGGCGGCTGGTTCGCGAAGATCTTTGGTTAGTCACCGTATATTCTAAGCAGACCACAACTAATGGGGCCAGTTCGCATATAGACAGGTGGGGTGGTGGTAGGACTTAGTGTTGTGTTTCATACACTGAAATGCACTATCTAAGGTATTCTGAAATAGGTGCTACGATTTATTAAATATTTAAGTTGTTGGACGAAAAAAGGTATAGAAAAAACATGTTTGGCCACTTGAGGCAAGGCTGAAGTTCAAGGCTGAAGTTCAATTGGGATGAAATTCAGAAAAAAAACATGTCGACATGATTGTGTTCCTTGCAAAACTAATAGGTGTAGATGGAATAGGAAAAGTTGTTAAATTTGGTACCCCAAGCTCTTGGGTACCCCAAGGGTGTTCTATCTCTGGACTTTCGCTTGACACTATTTTTTGGGGCACCTGTATATCAATCGAATATAAATAACATATGGTCATGACGTCATTGGTTCGAATCCGGTGGTAAATGACCAGACGCTCATGTCAGGTGCTACCATCAGGGCAGAACATTGCAGTGCTGACAACTAATAAAAACTAAAAGCTAATAAAAAAGTAACCATTTACAAACTCTATTCGTACATCGAGCGAATTTTAGCTCGGATCAAAGCTCTTTGTTCAGTTATAAAATCCGAGAGATGTGTTGTCTTTTTAAAACGCATCGCTGGAAGAATTGGGTTAGCTTTGTTTGTAAAGAGTGGACGCGGCGGCAGATGGATTAAATGTGGGATTTGAAGGGGTTAAAGTTACTCAACGATCGATATGGCTTTGGATGTATCTGGTTGATGGCCCAGGAGGGCGTTTCTATGGAAGACTTTGTAGAACTGACAACCGCAGGGGAATGGCGACCACGACCCTGTAAAACACGTGTCGTTGGTCAATTATCTAATAATAAAATTAGTCGTTGATTGTCGATTAAAAAAATCTATCTAGCGACTATCACAGAATCATAGTCGATTGACGTGTTGTCAAAAAAGCTTTATTTTGATTACTTGTTTTATTACATCTACTTTTCCGATAAAGGGATATTTTCCATTGAAAACTTCTGTCGGTATATTATTGCATATGCAACGGCTCATTCTATTGCAACTGTCACTGTTTGTTTTTAGTTAATTGACTCGCCACCAATTTGACGGATTGAGACATAAGAAAAAAAAAAGAATAAAAAAGATTGTGGTAATCTGGTCGACAGAGAAGGCTTGCAACAGTTTTTCCTGGAAATGTATGCTGAGATTTTTTTCCAGGAGTAGAACTCTTCAAGCTTGTTAACTTTGTTTTGGCTGGAAAATTAGTGAGCGAACACGTTGGTTTTTGTAATTTAAAATAATCATTATAATCATCCGCCGAAATGGTTCTAATGTAGAGCTATGACATAGGAATTAGAAAGGACTTGAGAGGTCCACCTAATACCAGAATCTAATGCCATGATTAATTGATATCACTTGTCAGATGCTGAACCTAGAAAATTGCAACTTAGAATAAAAGAATAGAATAGAATAAGTTTATTTGCAACACATAGAAAAATATACATCAAACAGTTTTTAAATTAAAAGGCACCATAGGCATGTATTAACTTGCGACGTACAGGGTGTGATATTTGCAGTACCTACGTACGTTAGTGCAAACTATAGATTTTTAAGTTGAAAAAAAAAACAATAAAAAAAATTATAAAGCTCCAGGTTTAAATAATGTAATAAGATAATGTTGTGAGTAATGTCCACCTTCTTTTTTTACCTATATAATAGGTATTTATAGGAGAATTTCGAGGTTGCAAAACTTACCATCTTGCTTGTTGGTGTCGCCCCTTGGCCCGCAGCTAGCCAGCCACAATAGTAGGACCCATCGTAGCATGAGACCGAAGCTGCCTCCGCGGCGCAGCTCAGGCTGGTTGTGGAAGTGGCGGACGGTCGGCGTGTACGCGACTGTACACGGTCGCTCCATCGTAGTACACTCAATGTCATTTGATCAGTCAATTCCTTCTGAAGTTACTATCGGTAGGCGATTGAGGATTTAGTACTTTTTTGGTGCCCTACGACACTATTTCTTCGCACTATCGTTTTGGTAGTTCAGCGGGGAAATGGTTTGATCTGAAAGTTCAATAACATTCATTTGTTGGTCGTTCATAAAATTATTTATTGAAAAAAAAAGACGCACATAAACTAACATAATGCTATTAGATTTTTTCCAATCGATTTTTACCGATTGTTTTGAAAAATAGATAAATAATACAAAAAATTATAAAGGCTGGAACAACATCTTCAAATTCATTATCCTTTAACATTTACGATTGGTTCAAATATTTTTTCCAGTTAATTTAATAGGCTATTTGATATTTTTAGAAATCTTCGATCAAGCTCTGATAAGTATCATTTTATTTCAATGTAATTTAAAACCCTATTATCTTTTTGATATTTTCAATCTTTTGCTTTTTCGTTATATTTTTAGCGTTTAACAAGCCACCGAATAAATACGAGATAACTTCTAGACAACTAAACAGACCTTTCCACTGTTCATCGTTTAGGGGCAATGCAAGGCCTTTGCCCCTATTAATGGGACGCTATAGACTACTAAACTCTAGCTTACTAAGGACGAGGCCTAGCCTGGGACATTATTTAGTAAGGTTAAGTTTTGCTAAGATCTACAGGAAATACTGTTCAAGAAAACATGCAAAACGAGCTAAGCCACGGAATTGTTTGTGGTGTTTTCCCATGCCGTTTTAAAGTGCGCACATTTTCCGAATGAAGCTTGACCTGAGGAATTTTGTACCTGCAAGGTATTGACAGCCCTTACAGCACAGGGTTAGCTTTGTTTTTTGCGCTGTAGGCCGTTTAATCTCCGCCAAGAAAAAACATTTGTGTGATGAACATAGAATTTTGTCCTCTGGCTGGGTGTTACATATTTTATTGGCATTTTCTCTCCTATAGTCACACTCGTTGCAACTTTTTTGTATAAGAGTTCCCAACGCGTAACAGTGTTACTAGATGGGAGTTAAGGTCAAGGTCAGACGGTTCTTACACACCTTGAATGACCTCAACCTATTGACCTGTGGCATGAAGGGCACGGTTCAGCAGACGCTTTAGCTAAAGCTTAGTGCTCACTTTTTACAGACACCATCAAAAGTAACTGATGACCGGACAAGTTTCAAAAGTTTGATCAAGTGCGAAAACTAGATAAGCATAATTTTTTTGTATGAAATCGGTTTTGTTAAAATAATTTTTATGCTGAAATATTGATTTTATTCGACTTCTTTCATACAATTTGTATGAAAAAACCGACTTCAAATACACAGGAAAACACTACATTATTACTACAGTATTACTACAATTCAAAAACTACTCATCAGATCTAAATCAAATTTAAATGGGACCACATGACGCACCAGCTTTTGATTCCAAAGAAGAATCATCAAATCAAACACCCATAAAATGTTATGAGCACACACATCAAAAAACAGTCGAATTGAGAACTTCCTCCTTTTTGAAGTTGGTTAAAAATAAATTAACAATGTAGGTTTTCTATGCTTACACTAGCGTTAGTCTGCGCTTGAAAAATAAACGACTAATCTAGACACAGCTGGCTAACTGGCTACACGGCACCTTGCCCACCTCAATAAATCAAAGGGCTTGGCGATAAGCTCCAGTCATCCCGCTGAAGTGGCTTTGATTTCCAACTTTCAGTCGCACCGTGAAATATTGCGTGAACACTTGAACTTTTACAAGGAATGATTCTCGAGCTACGTTTCGTCAGAATTGGCGATGGCTTTACCTGCTGATCACGAATGAATTTTGACATTCTAGCGATATTGGACCATACGATACTTTTTATTTTCTTGTTGTTGTATGAAATTAATGATGAATTGAGGTGCCAGCGCTCAAGCTTAGAAGACCAAGCAAAAAAAACCTACAGTAAAACTGAAAATCACCCCCAGGTAATAATGCTGTATCATTATTCCTTCCTAATTTAATTTGCGAATTTCACGGACGCCGCAAACTTAATCATCGACTTTTGCTACTATCTCGTTACCTTGACCCGATCTCGCGGAGTATTCGCCCCGGATACCATTTTACTCCGTGATAAATATCAACAACGTCTTAAAAAGAGATGCTTTACTGGTTATTTGATTGTTGAGAGCAATGGTAGTCTAGTGGTAGCGGTCGCCTTCCGATCGTAAGGTCGTGGGTTCAAAACCATCCGTGCACCAATGAGTTTTGTTCAAAAACGTATAAGGTAAGGTATGGTAATGTTAGCTGGAAGAAAATGCTAAGTAGCATTAAGTTCGCCTATGTACTTCATTTTTGTGCAATAAAGAATTTTCTTATCTTATCTTATATGCACAGACTGCACAGTACTAGTAGCTACTCTTTAGCAGCGAAAGAAGCGGTGAAAGGAAGCCAGTATGTGGAATAAAACGTTCTAAAATATGTGGCAAGTGCTTGAAAGGAGCCTCTTCGGGTGTAGATAGATAGATAGATAGATAGAAAATTCTTTATTGCACAAAATACAGTGTACATAGGCGAGCTTAATGCTGGATAGCATTATCTACCAGCTAACCTTTGGGTAATGGGAAAAACATTTTAGGTAGTGCACATTTGACAAGGACAAAGATAGCAAATAAAGAAACAAAGCAAAGATTTAAGAGAAATTACATAACAAAGTAGAAAACTAAGAGTAAAATAAACAAACTAAATTTAGGTCTTAACTTAACATGAAAATTATATAAAAAGGTAATATAACATAGCTCACATGTAGCAACAGGGAAATACGGAAACCTAAAAGAAACTATTGGTTGGTATAAGATCCCAACATGAGGGACAGGTAATGGGTATAGATTTTGGATTTGAAGGCTTCAAGAGAGGGTGCCTCACGATATTGATTAGGAATACTATTCCAGAGTCGAGTAGCCGTTGTAGTGAAGGAGTCTGAGTAGCAAGATGTGCTGTGCTGAGGAGTAGTTAGCATGAGTCTAGGTCTTTCTCTAACAGGGCGGTTTGTGATATGCAATGGAGTAAAGCGTTCCTTAAGGTAGTTCGGAGCTTGATGATTATTCAGGATGTTGTAAAGAAGACACAGTATATGAACATCCCGACGCTCTCTGATCTCAAGCCATTTTAGTTGCACACGGTAAGCAGATACATGGTCATACTTACGCAGACCATATATGAAACGGATACAGAGGTTTTGCAACCGTTCGAGCTTGTTAAACTGTTCTTCAGTGGCGTCAGGGTAGCACACGTCAGCATAGTCGAGTAGGGGAAACAATAGCGAATTCACCAACGCCATCCTAGTAGATTGGGGCAGAAAGTTCTTCATGAGGTTCAGTGAATGCATGCTTCCATACATCCTCCTACTAACCTGAGCAATGTGTAGGTCCCAGGATAAATTGCTGGTCATATATAGACCCAAGTTCTTAACTTCTGTGCAGAATTTTAGAGGATGGTTATTATATTTCACTGGAGGGAGATCGTTAAGGTTAAGCCTGGAAATATAGTAATTACTACCAACAATCATTACCTGGGTCTTAGAATGGTTAATGACTAATCCAAACTTCTGAGTCCAGTCATATACAGCACTGAGATCTGTATTTAGAGAGTCAATGCCGTGGCTTACTCGGTCGGGCTCGAAACTAGTATATAGCTGAACGTCGTCCGCATATAGGTGGTAACAGGACAGGGAAATTGACTGCACAAGGGTGTTTATGAATATAGAGAAAAGGAGAGGTGAAAGAACACCACCCTGGGGAACCCCTGCGTCAATATTGCACCAAGCTGAAGAGGTGTCATCAAGCCTGACACACTGCTGGCGCCCACCTAGATACGAGCAAAACCAGAGTAAGCTTGATTGTGAGATGCTTAAGGAGCGAAGGATAGCCAACAGTATATCATGATTAACGCAATTAAACGCGTTACTAAAATCCAATAGAGTAAGAAGCGTGAGTTTCTTATTGTCAATAGCTGATCTTATGTCGTCCGTTATTTTGATAAGGGCAGTAGATGTACTATGTGAAGATCGGAAGCCAGACTGGAATGGGGAAAGAAGAGTGTTATTTCGGAGAAAGGAAGAAAGCTGTCGGTGAACCACCTTTTCTATGATTTTTGAGAGAAAGGGGAGAATAGAAATAGGGCGGTAGTCCTTTAGTTCGGGAGCGACTGTTTTTTTAGGAATGGGTATAACGAAAGCCTTCTTCCATTCAGAAGGGAAACAACTATATTGAATAGAAAAGTTTATTATGTGTGTTATGTATGGAGTAATTAATTCAAGAATTGGTAGTAAAAGCTTGCGACCGATTCCATCGCATCCCACTGCCTTGGTACTAGTAGCCATAACGATCCTCCTAACCTCGATCTCGTCGGTAGGTTCAAGATTGAAAGAAGTGTGGTTGCCCAAGGGCAGTCTTGATATTTGTGCTATTGTTTCATCCTTGACGAGATCATTTAGTTTAAAGGGTACTGCTGAGAAATGACGGTTAAGCTCATTTACATCAACGGATGGATCAGCTGCGCGCTTACTCTTCCCAAAGCCTAGGCTATGGAGTACCTTCCAAACATTACTAGGAGTACATTTTTCAATTTCGGCATAGATGTCACGACGCTTCGCATTTCTGATCATCTGGTTGCATCGGTTTCTCGCTCTTTTAAAATCCAGAAAAGTCTCCTCATTGGGAGTCTTCCTGTACTTGCGATACAAATAATTACGCTTTGCCATGAGTCTGCGAATATCGTCTGTAAGCCAAGGAGCAGGTGGTCTTTTCATACGAACTGGTTTAAGAGGAGCATGTCTATCATATAAAGAAGTGAGAGCCGAGTTAAAAAGACTAATTTTTGCATCGATATCACAGGCACCAAGCAATTTCGACCAGTCAAAGGCCTCTACATCCAGACGCAGTTGCTCATGATCAATGGCCGCAAGGTTCCGTTGCATCACAACCTTCGGTTTGATCTTAGGTGATTTGATTTTAAATGATGCATAGATAAGATCGTGGTGTGAGAAACCAGGCGCCGGAAACTGACCATGCATACAGATACGCTCAGAGTCTCCTGTAAGGATGAGGTCAAGCTTAGTATGACTGTCATTCACGTGGAACGTTGTGTCAAGGTCTAAAATAGATATGTTGTAAGCGGTAGCTATATTCATAAATTTCTTGCACCTTGTGTCGTTTCGTAAAAGACAGGTGTTAAAATCACCCATTATGGTATAGTGGTTATATTGTGGTATAAATATATCAAGAAGGTTTTCCAGGGTACTAAAGTAATCAACTTTAGGAGCAGCATATACTACGCCCAGGAGAAACTTAACACAGTTAATGTCAATTTCTAGAAACAGATGCTCCATAGATCCTGTGAACGCGGAGGGTGAGCAAGATATAACACGGTATCTGATGTCCGCACGCAAGTAGATGGCAACACCACCGCCACCTTTGCCTGTACGATCATTACGTATTAGGACATATCCGGGAAGAGAAAAAGAAGTCGACGGTAGGGTGGGCTTAAGAAAGCTTTCAGATATAAGGCAGGCGTGGATCGATTCGCTAGTGAAAGTAGCTAGGAATTCCGAATAGTGAGCGGGTACACTTTGAGCGTTTATATGGCAAACATTGAAATTATTTTTGTAAGGGTTAAACGACTTATGCAGCAAATCACTCAGGAGAGTTCCATCACAGCTATCGTCTAAGGCATCCCTAAAGCCATCCGAATCCAAAGAAAAGAATAAGTCAGAGGAGATTGAGGAGATTGAGTTATCCATCATGTGGAATAAGTGAGTTATGTTACGCAAACCTATACACAAAAATTAAGAGTGCCTAACTTAAAATTAAAATTAAGGACACACGAGAGTGCTTAGAGCAATTAAGAGTACGAAAATACGTATCGAGTAAAATACAAGCTTTATTAATCTGATTATAGTGCCACAAAACACTTCCAGACAGATATGTGGTGTAAAGTTACCTACTATAGAAACATCTCCATAAACAACACTGCAAAGGTAGTACAAGTTGGTATGTAGTGATGAATAGTAATTATTGAGCCAAGTACATAGAGAACATAGATATGGTGGCAGTAGAAAGAAAAATAAATTAGATAAAATTTTGTAAGTGTGTTCTCTAGTTACTTCGCTTCGCCAGTTCCGCGCACAACGGAACGTTTCTAGACACATACATGACAGACTAAACCACGACACGATCAAACAATCTGTCACTGTCATGTCATGCGAGGCTTCAAAAGAGAAGTTTTGATGTTTGTATTACCTACGTACGTCCGTTCAAAGCAAAAATAAAAAAAGTGTGTTTGTCGGGGCTACCGGCAACTAAAATAAATTTGAGGTGAAATAAATTGAACGAGCCCATAAACTACGTCACAACCTATTGCCTCGGTCTTACAAAACGACCGGTTCTCGTTGAACGGGCCGCTGCTGTCGATGGAGCAGGCTGCGCAGCCGCCGCCGTTGACACCGGCCTTCCAGACGTTGATGCCTCTGTCGCTCCCGGTGTCTCGGTTGTTGGCGGAAACTTAGCTGCGATTTCCTTGAGTTGACTTTGGGAGACAACTCGGTGCTTCGATCCGTCGGCGGTCAACAAGTAGACGCTTCCATCTTGCGACCAGCATTTATAGATACCATAGAGCTTGCGTCCTTCGTTGAGGATACCTTTCCTAGTGGCCGTGAGGTATTCAGCGACGGAAACACCTGATCCCTTGAGCTCCTTCTTATTGCGCCATATGCTAGACCGCACATCAAGGCACTTGAATCTTACAAGTACCGGACGCGCCTCTCGGGTTGAGTCTTTGCCAAGACGAAAACAGAAACGTATAGACTCGCGTGTAAAATCCTTGATTTTGACGGTGTCCACAACAACCCTAGTTATGGCCTCCTTCAGGTTTTCACCATTCGTTTCTTCAATTCCTCGAAACAGTAGAAACTTGCGTCGGCTTCTGTTCTCACCCTCATCCACTAGAGATGTGACCTGATCCAACTGGGACCTGATGAGATCAATTGCAAGCTTCATACACACTTTGAATTGCTTGACATCGTTGGACAGCTGCTCCATAGATGTTGGTGAAGCGGTAGCCATCCGGGACTCAAAAGATGCCATGCAGCTATCCAGCTTACTGTCCAGCTCCCTGATGGCGCTCAAAGGATCTGCTGTGTTGATCATGTTTGCCTTCTTATCAAAAGACAAAGTGAGGTGTCTACAGCAAGTTTTAATGTAGAGAGGTTATGTGGTGGTGCTTGTGGCAGGAGTGTGAAATGTAATTATAACATACCCAGTGTGCTCTTAGTGTTGACTGTATGTGATATCAATTCACAGACAGTTTAAGAGTAAGATTACAGCAACTGTTTTCACTAATTTGTCATGTAAGTAATTTAATAAATATTTACAAATCTGAGCTTGTACAAAAAGATGTTGTTCTTGCGCCTACCCACATTAGAATATGTAGGTGAATATGTATGGTGTAGGTACTTTAAATAACCTATCACCCACTATTTTAGATCTAGTGACACGAAAAGAAGAAGAACGAAGAACTTTTTAGGTTCTAGAACATGCCGGATTCCTCATGATGTTTTCCTTCACCGTTAGACAGTACTGGCATTGTGCACATATTTTTTTTAACAGAAACATTTATTAATGCAGCACTCGTATTGAACTCACTACCTTAGGGTTGGAAGGCGAAGACTGCTACCACTCATAGCAAAATGCAATTGATCGCTCATTGCGATAAGTCGTATCGCAATGAGCGATCAAATTCATAGCTTTTGTTGAACATTTTAATTTTTGATACATTACTGTAGCTTCCAAGAATACGTACAACTAGCGATCCGCCCGCGCGACCCTGCTTCGCACGGGTGCACATATCATGCATGTATTATACATATAAACCTTCCTCTTGAATCACTCTATCTATTAAAAAAACCGCATCAAAATCCGTTGCGTAGTTTTAAAGATTTAAGCATACATAGGGACATGGGGATATAGGGACAGAGGAAGCGACTTTGTTTTATACTATGTAGTGATGTACATCCGTAGTGACTTCGCACGTTTCAGGTTTATAAAACCGACCTCGGGAGACCTGACCTCGCCGTCGGTAGCTCATAATAAATGCCGTGGATAGGAAGGTGCACTGGAGAACCGTAAATTGTTCAACAGCATTGGCAAGGAGGGTTGTCAGCTATTTGGTTCAAGGTTGCTGTTTGTTACGGAGCTTTGTAGAACCAGCAGCCTTATTGTCTAACTTGAAGCCCATTACCGGTTTTCAAGTTTCAAACTTTCTGCACTACATATCAAGTTCATCTGTGCCATTACGATACTACATATTCCCTCATCTGTGGTGATTACGATTACGAGCGAGTTTGATAAAGATGAAGTGGGTACCTATTTCATAGTTGGAAACAGAAGAAATCTTTGCCACAACAGAACTTGACAGGAAGGTTTTCAAATGGCCAAAGAGCTGTTTCGCGGGGTTGCCAGTGAAATGGCACCATCTGTACGACTCACAGTGATGGACTTACCCCCAGTTTCTGAAAGCTCGATCAACCCTAATTGGCTGTCAAGTCACTTGCTATCTCTATCTAATTTGAGGTAAAAGCTGAAATAGCAAGTGACTTGACAGCCGATTAGTGTTGATCGAGCTTTCAGAAACCGGGGGTTAGTCTAATGTTGGCAGTTGACTGCATAATGCAGCATAAAGACAGTTGTGATAAAAAAACAATCTTTAAAAATTCAAGTTGTTCGACGAGTCAGCCGCGTTTCAAAGTTCGACCTACTTTTAGAGAAATGCTCTGTAAAAGAACGAAAACAGAAAATGGACAACTATGAATACGGACACGCAATGCGGCGTATGTGCGTCTCAAAGCATCGCCAAAGATAGTCCAGTAAATTACTAGTGACATAACAGTCAAACACGACCTAAAAACGATCACAAACCAGAAAATTTATCGTCATAATAGTAATATGATTGAGCACCACACCATGAAGCACGCTCGTAATTTCCAACGTGGTTCCATGTCTAATAATGTTATTTTTGTTCGGCCAATAAGGTGATCGCGTGTCTGAGCGATCTGCCACCCGCATTTACATTGACCGTATCACAAAGCGGTAAGGTTCAATTTCGGTATTGTATTTTTATCAGAAAACTTTGTTGGTAGTATGGAGAATTATCGTGTAGTCATTGTCTCGAAATGTCGCTTTGATCGAGTGTTTTATTCGTTACTGGCACTTTGGCGGCTCCGAGTTGATGGTATTGCTTCGACTTAGATGGAATGGGCTAAGTTGAACAGCTGTAATGGCAGTCGAAGTGGAAGAAAGAGAGATGGGTTGACTTCATCCCCTTCATTCCAAAACAGTCTGATTTCGAAGGCACAATTCAGCTGTTTCAGCCTATTTTCTTTTTAAATTGCCTCGTAACTTACCTTTTAATGCTCGGCTTACAAAGTATAAAAAAACACTACAAAAATACCACTGACTCAGCTATTGATAGCAATACAATATTCCAACAACGAAGCGAGGAAAACTAATAATGCTCTTAAATAAACAGCACGCAGCAGAATTAAACATCCCCTCCCACGGTGTATTATCCATAATATGCACACCTTTACAACTTAATTGGTTTTAAAAATACATATCTCAATAAAGCGTAAAAATTCCAGAGGGGTTAAAAGACTGTTATGGTCCGAATAACCAGGTAGAACGATTTTAAGGTTAGCCTTAAAGCCCCATTGATGCCAGTCAAAAGAGCCTGTGAGTGGACTATTCGCCCTCTCAAGTTTGATTATAGTTCGTTGTTGTATTTGGACCTTTTGTTGGATGAAGTGTTTGTGATTTGGTTGAAAGGTTTACTTTGAATACTGAGATTTTGTGGTATTGAATGCTTATGCAGTAGTCAGTAGAAAAAAAAAGAAATAAATTTTCTTTTAGCTTGTTTTAAATTCTGGTGCATTTTCTTCGTCTTTCTATATTTTATTTAGTTTTTTGGTTAAAGTTTTTTGTACGTAAGAGTTTGCATGAATATTATAAAATCACAAACTGGAAAACGATGGACCTACAGCCGGTTTCTGAAAGCTTGATCAAAACTAATCGGCTGTCAAGTCTCTTGCCATTTCAGCATTTACTTTTATTATATAGAGATAGCTCTCTAATCGGCTGTCAAGTCACTGACAGCTGATTAGTTTTGATCGAGCTTTCAGAAACCGGCTGTTAGACTTCGTCTTTCAGTTCGTGGTACTGTTTTCTTGTAATTTATATTTTTATGTAGGTGTTCGTTGCTTCTATCTATGTATAGGCTTTGTCTAGTGGAACTGGGACTTAGAATCACCTAGCTTTGCGAAGTGATCCTTGAGATTTAAGTAATATAATACATTTTGAGTTTGAATTTGACTATGCTATTTTGTTTTAGCCTTAAACTGAAACACTAGAATGAAATAAGTACTTAAAACTGAGTGGATTGAGAAATAGAAAATGGGCATTGTTATCGCTAAAGGCGATGTCTTCCAGGCAAACTTTCGATGAATAGAAACCTCCTACTATCCTACTAATATTATAAACGCGAAAGTTTGTAAGTTTGGATGGATGGATGTTTGTTACTCTTTCAAACCAGAACGGCTGAACGGATCTGGATGAAACTTGACAGAGAGATAGATTATAGTCTGGAATAGCACATAGGCTATTTTTTATCCCGTGGGAATACCGGGATTTAAATCTTTGCGGGTGAAACCGCGGGGCGCAAGTAGTTACGTCATATAAAGTTATAAACGAGTAGCTTCACATATTTTAAGAGAAAGCTAACCAACGACTCTTCGGTTTTCATTGTAATGAAAAATAATACAAAAGCTCAAATATTCAAAAGCATTTCGTTTCTATCTCTCTTCGAATAAAAAGGTTATCTATAAGCATCGTCTAACAAAGGGTATGTTGCACCTTGAGTCCAGGTTTGGATCATTTTATTGTGCTCCTACAGGCAGGTGTATTTTTGGTTATTAGAAGGGTCTGTTTTGAATGATGTCTCAGTTAACTGGTAGGTATTTTGTTTTTGTGGCTATGATCATCACCAACAAATGGAAGCTCGAATAATTGCTGAAAACAAAGGAGATTATATGCTTGATAACTTTTTTAGTTTAATATCCTCAGTGGCGCAGCGGGTGAGAGTCCGCCTGCGGCGCAAGAGGGTTCGATTCCCGCCTCGGGAGTAATTTGTGTACAATCTGCAGAAATTGGTTCCGTTGGTCGGCCGTTCCGTTGTTTTCTATGTATAAAAAAATATCGATCTATGTATGTATACAATAATGTATTAAATATATCAGTTAGTACCCATAACACAAGCTTTGAGTAGCTTACTAAGGGGCTAGATGGTGCTGTGTGGATTGTCCAGCATTATTTATTATTTAATATGGTGAATAAAATAACAAGGTGATCTAGCTGTATATGCCAAATAAGACATTTAAAGGTGAAGTATGTTAAGGGGGAAACGGCAACGAATTTAATAACTTTACACTTATAAAACTTTTTTGTTTAGGGAACTAGTAAGCCCACCTAATTTTTCTACTGCTCACCTAATTCATTAATGTTAAGTGGTGACCATCACCTATAAAAAAAAGCATTGCCTTGTAAGTCACGCTTGATATGAACGTGACCGCCCGATACACTGCCCAGCGGCCTGATTACGCTAATGTCTGGCTATCGAGATGGCATTCAGTTTGAGATTGGATTCCCATAGTGTAACATAGCAACATAGGGACGGATGGGAATCAAATGTCAAACTGAAAGCCATCTCGATAGCCAGACATAATCGTAATCGGGCCGCTGCTTCTAACAACTTGATTCAGGAATCATCATTACGATTATTCTAAATAATGTTGTTCAACAAATTATCCTAATTATGAATTTATACCATTTACCCTCTAAAACGTTTATTTCATTCACTGAAAACTGTGAAAAAAAAAGCACTTTCTCTCACTAGTGAGTAAGAGTGTTCTCCATCTCTGTCTCTCTAAAACAGAATTTAGAGCGCACCAATACATGACCTTCATTTCAATGCTATACAACCTCCTTGAAAAAAATACTACATGACTCGAGATTTGAGTGGTCAACATTTGAATAAAAACCGTTTTGTGTTCAGTTTTAATTAATTTATCCTTATTATTCATTAAATGTTTAATTTCGCCTAAATCTTACTTTTTCTCGTAGTCATGGTATAAAGTATAGTATGCAACTCCTGAATAAAACGGGTTTATCAAGGGCATTGAAACACTTGCGTCGCTCAGGATTCTAACACTTGTTTCATCATCATGAATCACGACCCTCGTGATTCAAATATGTCCCTCGTTTTATATCCGTCCTATATTCTCTAATTGCATAAAGTATTGTTTTATAACTTTTCATATTATATGAAATATATAATTCCCAAATATGTACGTCTCATTCAGGAATATGTATGCTCATTTCGCAAACCATTCCATTTGAAACAAACACCCTAAAGTACAGGTAGGTAGGTGAAGGCACAAGGATTCCCGTTGTTTGCATAAAATGTGTCCTGGATTGTGTTAATAAAAAATATTCTCGTCATTTTTTAACATGCTGATTTGTTTATTTGTGACGTATAGCAGTTTGAGTTTGAAATATAGCGGATCGTTTCCGTTTGCCCTTAAACCATTTTACTCACAGTTCAATTTATAAACTAGGTATAGTGAACTTACCCCGGCTACGCTCAAAATAAAACAGCTAGCATACAATCCTTTTTTCGCCAAACTTTGGTGGGGTTACGTAGTTTTTAAATCAGAGATACTGTGCCAAATTTTATTGCGTTCTGTCGAGTGGCTCAGCCGGGAATACGCATCAAAAGGACAAAGACCAACCATCCAACCATGGCGTCATTTCCCAAGTTCTTAGGTACTACACCATCTACACAAGCTTTGAGTAGCTTACTTTGGGGCTTGTTGGTGCTGTGTAGATTGTCCAGCATTATTTATTTATTATCACTGTGGTCAACAATCATCCCCCAAATACTATGGGGAGATATATGTCTATCCATCGGGATACATAAGAATAAGAATATCTACTCGTATATACATAACAAAATCATAGAGGTAAAGACAAGTGTTCGTAGGCATACGTTACAGATAAGGTTATGGGAGTCAACTATGTACCTATCCAATTTTTCACAACCCAATCTTTAGATATCCCTGTCATTCCGCTCCAAAACTCTTGGCAGAATTGTGCACATTTGCTACCCGTTATGCAAGGGGTCGTGACAGTGACAGCTGTCACGTGACAATGACATGTGTCAGTTAAGACGGCGCGCGGGTGCCGCGGTCCGGGGACGTCAATCAACTCCTCCGATGGAAAGTAGACGGCGATCGGAAACTGCGGCATTACTGACTCATCTTGTACTCTTGAGTCAGCGACTGTTTCACAATTTTATTATTCGATCTTTATTTAACTGCGATACGAACAGGCAATATGGAACAGACTACAATATTTTTCCCCCAATCTTTACAACTACGCAGCGGTTTTTTTAATAGATCAGATAGAGTGATTCAAGAAGAAGGTATGTGCATTGCACCCGTGCGAAGCCTGGGCTGGTCGCTAGTTGGTAATATAGCATCTAACTAGGTTTCTACTGGGGAGTTTAGCGTGCATTTAATGTGTTAACTTTTGGGTACTATCTGGTATCGGGAACATAGCAAGTCGGTACAATGCTTCAAGTTCGGACGGATGTCCGAGTTTACGAGGCTCAAAATACGTGTACGGTTCGGTTTCTAATCTAACCCCTGTCCATCCAGCCTTTGTGATTGAGTCAAAAGCCGAATGAATTAGATATGTGCAACTGTTTAGTGCCGTTTCGTCAATTTTGAAAGAAACTATTTTACAGTATCTCTCATTCTGTCTCAATTGCGTTTCTCCATATCCCAGGTTTCTTGTTTTACGCCAAACCACCAACATTCGTAATCCCTTCCCAGTGAGCGATCCCTAGTCCCTTATAATACTATTGTTAAATATATCCATTGTTGCGGCCGGAATATATCGGGATCCATGTTTAGCTGTGTTTACTTATTTGTCTGCCGGGCTAAATGGCCGCTCGTTTTATTTTATTAGTTTCGCTTGTGAGAACTATATTATCTAGGGTTTCTATTTGTAAGACTAATAATAGGATTGTTAGTCTGTTCTTGTTTTTAAGCTCGTGAAAGAGCTCTGTGTTGTACAATCGCAAGTTTCGTGTTAGGTTTCAGACTTACAAATTTCGTAGCACTCGGCAAAATCATTATGACTTGTCTATGTTTTGTTTTCGACAAGTCTAAAGTAGAGACGGATATATTTTTATCTGAGTGATAGAGTTACTCTGAATCTTTACCATTGAACCCACGGAACAGAGAAAATTTAACCCCTTACCCACCGTCATGTAGGTATGTATGTGCAATCGTACTAATATTGTAAACGCGAATGTTTGTAAGTATGGATGGATGGATGGATGGTTTGTTACTCTTTCACGCCGGAACGGCTGAACGGATCTGGATGAAACTTGGAAGAGAGTTAGATTATAGTCTTGAATAACACATAGGCTACTATTTATCCCATGGGAATACTGGGATTTAAATCTGCGCGGGTGAAACCGCGGGACGCAACTAGTTTTAATAATAAAAACCGAGTTGATATTTCTTAAATGTTTAATTGTCGTGAGAACCACCTACTCGTTTCGAATCTTGACGATTCTTCTTTCTTGACGACTCTTATTGCCCATAAAACATTTATTGTTCATCATTCTTCACCTGTCTTCGCACGGAATGCTGTAACCATTGTAATTGATATTATATGCTGCTAGCAAGTTAGATACGCTGCCGAAGGTAATAAGTAGCTGGTTTTTATATCCAGCACTTTATGTAGATAAGGTAATCTATAAATTGAACTTCTGAGAACTTTTTTAATTTTTTATTTATTTATTTATTTATTTGTCATAGAATCAACAGCACTTAAAAATAACATTTATGAAATTTATACTGTAGTGTAAGAATCTGTTATTGGCAGTATGTGTACACAAAAAACTTATATGTATGTTGTGATTTGATCTTTGCTCGGCTAACAAATTATCTATGCCATGATATAATTTACTTATAATTTATTGCACATAATAAACAATTAGAGATTGATGCGTCAAATATAAACTTATGCTAACATTACAATATTATACTGTGTATCTTATTAACAAAAATTAAATCTGTAGGTACACCTAAACAAAAGGAAGGAATCTAGCATTTCTATTCAGTCGGTAGCTGCTACTACGAATGCACTACCTAATCACAAAAATTATATAAAGTCATGTGTATAATATCTGTTTGAAATGTTCATAAGTCAGCCTTCCCAGTTGAGCGAACACTTTTAGGCAAAGGTTTCGATAGATTTTTAATCTAACATAATAATATTATGTCTTTTACGTGACGGCTGTCAGCCACTTAAGTTTCTCATCGTTTATTTTCTAAGGTTCTAGATTTAAAAATATCGCGTTATCGGCCAATGTTATATGACCTAAAATTGAAGGCTCACAGAAATTTAAGTCTGTGACCTAATCACCCATTAATCTAATCCCACAACCGTCTAGACTAGACTCAGAATGAAAAGAAACGATATTGAGTATTAATATTCTTCGAGATACCTATCTGCGTACCTTCAAATTTCATTGTGATTCGGAGAGATTTTTATCGCGCAATAATCATGAGCATAAAAACGAGTTTATTGCTCGAAAACATATAGAATACCCCTTTTTGTTGGGGTGAAGATGGAATAATAATATTTTATGAGACGAATCTGAAGAACACATTGTTGTATTTTTGCGGCAGTAATGGCTCATTTCGTATTCATCTTGGGTTCAAACTTTTGCTTTGAAACAAAGCTTTGCTTGTCGCTTGGAGACGGTCTGATTGGTATTCTATTTCTGGAGTTTGAGATTTTATCTGCAACATTTTTGAGTGCCAGAGACAATGCTCAGTGTTACTCTGCAATGTTTTTTGGAACTTACATCCGAATCATCGGTTCTGATGCAACTTTCTCCAATTGAGTCTTTTCAATGCAGCTTCCCATAAACTCATAATATGTATGACTTATACATACATATTAGCTCTACATATTTCATCCAGCGTTAATGTTCTATGCATTTTTCTCGTAAAGTTAAGAGAGCAGCAAATCGTGTGAGTAACAATGTTTCATGCCTCGCATGTCATCTCTAGTTTTGTATTTTCAATCTTCCACAGGAGACGCCACGTGTCGTTCCACCCCATAATTTTAATTACACGCATTGTCACTTTTATCACCATAACTATAAGGATGCTTTTAGTAGAGCTAAATGTGTTTTAGTCACGAGAGTGTCAACTGCCGTGAATCCACTTTTTTGCATGATCGCACACATGTTTAGGGTTAAATAGATTTACGGTAAGTAAATTCAGTGGTAATGTTTACTGTGTATTTAACATGGGGTTTGTGTGTGTCGAAATTTGATTGTTAACTGTGTCTGGAGGACCATAAGTTTACTTGTAAAAACCACAACAAAAAAAAATATGAGTTACTTACTTTAATCTAAATTAATAATAAACTTACAAAAAAAAAGTTTGTCCCATCCGATGAAACTATGTAAAATGTATTGAGCATTTTGGAAGATTTACCACCGGTTTCCGAAAGCGCAATCAACACTAATCGGCGGTCAAGTCACTTGCTATCTCTATCTCATTTGAAGTAAAACTTGAAATAGCAAGTGACTTGACAGCCGATTTGTGTTATTTGTATTAAGTATATATTTGTATCAAGCTTTCAGAAACCGGGGGTTAATAACAAATAATCTCATAGCGATAATAGAAATAGTTGAGTTCATAACAATCAGTCTCACACTGAGATTTCAATTCCCCTGTTTTTTGTTCGCGGAAACAACAGGGGGTATCACTGTTATAATCCAAATAAAAACAACTATAGCTCTAGCTAGTGGAATGCCCAATGCTTCGTTTACAGCGAGTTTTTGATTATGTACCACACTTTTAGTACCAAGCCAAAATATTTCATAATTATTTTCTCATGTCAATATGTAGTGTAGCATTATGTATACCAAGATTAAAATCATCGTAAGGTACACTTTATGCCCCGAGAGACCGTATGTTATAACACGGTCTCTCTGTGGATTAATTGGTCTTTTACTGGTCTATTTCTCAATCACAATAATAATAAAAACAGGTTTTAACATTGAGTCTTAATAACATGTAGCTTCCAGCAACAAAAACCGTAACATAATTACAAACTTCAACTAGTACCATTATTCCGTGCCACGGCTTAAAACACAAGAACATAATTACATAACAGAACCACTGATAGCATCTTTCGAAATGACTCGACTACTCATCCACTTGATCGATAGCTCTAGCCTCTACATTATGAATCCAAATGAACGGTGGTCAATTCCCTCTAGTCTATTTACTAAAATAATTTTTAGTTTCTTTTGACAACTTTCATAGCTCTGTTGGTAGTAGCTCTGCCTTCTGAGCCGTAGACCGTGGGTTCAATTCCCACCGAGAATAAACATTTGCGTGATGAACATAGAATAGATGTTTTGCCTCTGTCTGGGTGTTATTATAAGTATGTATTTACAAAAAAGTAAATATATAAGTAAGTATGTATTATTTAGCTATCTGGATCCCATATTACAAGCTTTGGCTTAGTTTAGGGCTAGATAGTGCAGTGTGGAAAGTCTACCAATTTTTTATTATTTATTTATTATTATTTCTTTGAATCAGACTGACTCAACGGTACCTACTTTTAAAATGAATAATGTTTTCATTATTCTGTATCCTTTTGTTTTATGGTGTGTATTGATGCCGAAATTTTTCAGCTTTTTTGTAGCTTATATTCGATTTTCCTTCATATAATTGCACCTTTGTTATAAAATAATCCGATGTCACTATTTCAGGTTCTCCTAAAAATTTCAACTAGCGAACATTAACGAAATTCTCCGTTTACGAGTTATTAGTTTTGTTGTTCTAAAACATTACTTGATTATAATATTGTATTGTGAGCCTAGCAAGTCTCTGGATCAACGTAAATCAGCCCTCTAGAACCGGAATTTATTGTTGTGTACAAACCGGTCGAAAGGCTGATACCTTCCTGAGAGAGAAATAAGTCGTAGACGAGACGTACAGTTTGTATTTCTTATTTTGTTGTTCACGTGCCTCGTTCCTTTGGCTCGAGCTGCAGACCTATTGGTTTTTCTTTGGGGATTATTTTTATTAGTACAAGCTTATTGTTCGTTTTAAGCTTGCGTTTTTGTTGCGGTTTGCTCTTTTAAGATATTGGTTTTGTCGACAATACATCTTTTACACCATTTATGTTTTTTTTCGGAATTGCACCTATTTCGTTGCAAATTGCAAATGAAAAATAAACAATCCGTAAAGTTATGTTTAGTCTGGATAATATTATGTAGGTATAATGTTTAAAGGAAAACAGTGTACATAGTACCTAGTATACCTAACTTTTTTCCGAAAAAATATGGTTTGTAAGAATCAAAATCTACTTATCTTTGCCTGTAAGTTCAAATCCAGAAGCGCACCATAAGATTTTTTGTTAGAATTTGGCGCAATGCATTGTTTTCAAATGGCTAGGAGAAATACCGTGAAAAGCTACCTACCTATATTTATATACTACCTATATACTACCCATATTTAGCATGATAATCTAGAAACGCCAGCTGTAGCAGTTTTGATGTGATTTGTAGATTTGATGTGATCGTGAGATAGTACAATACTTATAATAGAAACCATTTATTTGAGTAATATTAATGTAGGTATAGTATCTACAGAAGCTTTCAGACCTGACAGATTTCAATCTCCTTCAAAACCATCAAGAACCTTGAAAATTTTACTGAGAAATTTATGAGTATGTTTGTAGGTATAAGAATAACTGTAAAAGACCAGTCGAGCTTGACCTAACTTCTGAATACTTATGTACGTAACTTACAATTTTATTGTAGGTTTCTTTTCGTTTTCAATGTTGATCAGAATACCAATATATATTTTATGTATAGTATATTTTAAGTTTTATATTTTATAAAGTAGTTTTCATTCAAAACGAGCAACTGAAATAGTTATAGCTGAAAAAAATGAGCTAAGTTTAAATAATAGAAATCTCGATTCTAGATAGAAACGAGACAGGTGAACTGGAAAGCGGAAATTAGCGCAAATAGACCATTGGCACAAAGGAAATAACACTTAGGTTTATCACGAAGGAAATGAACATTCTGTTCCAATAACTGAGGATTTATCAATGCTGAACAGCAAGAACTCAATCACTTCACACTTTTAATTCTTTAAATTCAGAAAATGTTATAAAAATAATGAATGAAGATGTTGTTGATAAAAATAATACAAAGAAAAAAGAGAAAACGTTCAGAGAATAAGGAAATAAAGAGTTCATTATAGAGAAAGATAAATCGTGAAAATTTGCAATACAAATCGCACTGCAGAGTCTAGTGCAGAGCTTTTTGTGTGCGGGTTTAAAGAAACCAACTTATTAGCATATTCCATAGGATTCTCACCCCCTTTGCGGCAAAGAGGACAAATACAACAAAACACACTTTCGTAGATATACTCTACAACACATTGGCGATTAAAACACTCTGTTACACCCGATTTATCAACGAAATGTTGTGTCGTATCATTCTCGACATTAAACCGCTGTTCCTTTGCGGCAATATTTGTGTCATAATCACATGTTTTTTTCGTTTGCTCACATAGTTACACATAGATGCACTTGTGTAGTTTGATTGTCGGTTGTTTTTGAGGTTTTGTGGGTTTATTTTGTTGTAAATTGTGTGAGCGAGCAGGAAACGAGAGGCGTGAGGTCACCTCGGGATCGCGGTGTGTACTGACTTGCCTTGCCAACCCAGGGCGAGGGTTCCTGAGTTGTCCCGGCCGGTGATGGTTGCCGTTCCGTTTCACGGGAGCATGGAAAGATAGAAGTAAATGTAAGAAAGAGATTGGTAACGGGTCTTTTTAATTCAATTATGCTAGCATTTTCTCCGAGATTAAAATCATATAAGCTTTAAAATTTAGTTTGGATGTTTTGCAGTTACGTGGTTATTTTATGAAAATATTTTCACACGACATACATATTCTTGATGTGGACACGGTAACATTTTGTTTATAATTTTATTTGTTATACGTACATTTTAATAATTAATTTGGATGTACGTTGTGCACCTAGGTATATATCATATATCATATATCAATTTAAACAATGAAGACTGAAATTAATATAAAACATTATTAAGTTTAAATCTTACTGCGTGAATCGGAACGTTTACAGACACAAGCGACACTCGTTCTCTCTCTCACTCGCACGGTTACATCGTCGCGGTCGTTCCTACCCCGAATTCACCCTTCTCATTGCAGAATTCTATCGTCCAGCTTATCGTGACCTTTGAGATTCCTACATCCAGCCGATAGTTTGCGTGTAGCGGGGGTCGATCTAAACAGGTCATTGTAGGCCTACGATTTTAGGGCTAACAAATTAGAAAGGGGAGAAAAAACGTTCGAACGTCAGGTTTATTGACATTTAGCTGGGCTATAATTAAGGATTATCGGCTCACTAAAGTTATCGACACACCGTAAAATTTTAGCGGTTTTTTGTTTGAATGGGGAACGGGCTATCATTGGTTCATTAGCTACCAACCGCTTTAGGAAAGTGGTGCTTAATTTTAGTGCTTTGATTCTGTCTTATGATCATTTTATAAATTTCTAGCGACCCGCCCCGGCTTCGCATGGGTGCAATATAAACCTTCCTCTTGAATCACTCTATCTATTAAAAAAACTACATCAAAATCCGTTGCGTAGTTTTAAAGATTAAAGCATACATAGGGACATAGGGATATAGGGACAGGGAAAGCGAATTTGTTTTATATTATGTAGTGACTAGTGGACCTTTCCGACTACACACGGGTTAAATAGGTAGTGTCGATATTCTAATATCATATAAAAATGTATTAGGTATTATAGGTACTATTAAGGCAAGATTTTTTTAGTTTTACAGATACTTTGGAATTTAATTTTAAAGATTGTTACGGTGACCCGGACAATAAAAGCTAAACTGAGATTGAAGATGGAAAATACCTATTTATTACCTATAGGCTCTCCTTCACAGGCGCGATCTGCGATTCTGTGTCCTGCGATTGCGTTTTACATTACGTTTTAGGTGACATTTTACGTTTTACATTGCGTGTTACATTACAATAGGACAATACAATCGCGCGTCCGGACACGAGTTTAGATCGCGCCTGTGGGCGAGAGGCTTAATAATTTCAAAATGTTACCCTATTTTTTATTTATTGAATTTTTTGTCATACCTTTAATAACTTAAATAAACTATATAACACTTTTTAGGGTTAACATACGTATATTAAAATATTTGCGTTGTTTAAGTTAAGGGTAGCATTTATTACCTTATTAGATTAAATGTATTTTTAATTGCTTACGGATAAAGCCGACGATTGCCTCACCTGATTTTTATGTCATAAGTATAAGTACGTCTAAATTGCAGAATCTTCCTCTAATATTGTATCTTGTACAATGTAAACTGTGCATTATTTCATTATGTTCTACTATAAACCTGGGCAGGCAGGTACCTATCTCTTCAACGCCATCTCTTCCTAACCAAGAGTGTTAAATGACGTATGGTTTATCCAAGAGTTAGCTGACCAGTTGTTTAACCAAGAGTAAACAGGTTTCAGTAAAATTCGCTAGATGGCGCTGTTTCTTGAAAACGCTCACATTCTCTCACACAACTAGTGCATCTTGTTATAGGTAAATACATGCCAAACAAACTAGCTGATACAATCACTGAACAAAGCATTGCCTCAAAAGTTGGTTACCACTTAACATCAGGTGTACCATCTGCTTGTTCCATCAGTTATCTCTATAAAAAAAATCACACCTAGAAATGTGCCCTACGATGCACTGCCCTGCGTCCATCAACTAAAAGCATACAAATGTTAAGGCGATGACAACACCTAATATTCTTCTCGCTCGCACGATTCAACACTTTGAAAGATATAAAATTAATAAATACTTACAATTTTGAAAAATCGCAAACAACCATTTTTCAGTTTAGTAACAATTAGATTTTGATTGATGCATGTTTTCCTACTCAAAAGTTTGCTTATGTACGAAAACTAGAAAAGCAAACTTATCAGCCTGATACGTATACGTACGTACCCAATAAAAACAGATTCATTTTCTTAACCCTTTTAATATTTTACATGGTTAATGCCAATTCAACATAGATTAATATTCAACCAAAATCATTTTATACACATTATTCTACTGCATAACCTTATGGTAATAAGACTTATTCATATTTTTTATACAAAAATATAAAACTCGCAAAACTGACTTCTGGAATTGCATAATTATTATTGTAAATCCACTGTAAGCTATAATATTAATTGTTTTGAATGCTTATAAATAAATCTATAAAGCATATCAATTTGTAAATCCTTACAAAACATTGTTCATTGCAGAATTTCATTTTTTATTTTGATATTGTATCAAACATCTTTGTAAAATTTTCATACATTTATGTGTGAAAACTTCATACATTAATTTTATTTATTTGTTTTTATACATTTATGTGTGAAAACTTCATGGACTTAATTTTTATATTTATTAGACATTTACCAAGTAATTGACCATGGACCAAGATGACACAAAAAATCTTTGCTGAAAACCGTTCTATTTAAACAAGATGGTTTCGACTGTTTCATCTTAAAACTAAATAAAGCTCAGAATGGACGGAAAAACATCACTTATATCATACAAAAACATAACGTAGGTATAAAATATACTCGAGTAATTATGTACCTCCTCTTTGTGTTGATATCCTCAATTCTAAAGCTGGCTTCTCACGGCAAGTGATATCACGATTCGCGCCGTGCCGAGTCGTGATCGCGCTTTCCCGCGTCGCCTCGAGTCCATAACGACGAACGTACGTCCAAATAAGCATGCTTATTTACTAGCAAGACCTGTTCACACTTGCTTTTACTGAGCAAGGCTCGAAAAAAGCATGCTTTCTGCTCGAAAATAAGCTCGTGCAGCACCTTCACATTCATACGGCGCGTCACGTCGCTTCCCCTCATCTGATATCTCGCGCAGTGAGAAGCCACCTTTAGAACTTTTAAAGTAGTGATCGTTATTTTCATTATTTTTAGTCTCAAATCGTTGCCAACTAATTAGTTTTGAATCTATTTGATTTACAGACAAAAATCATAAAAAATGGGCAAGATATCACGTGAGGTAGATAAAAGTAAGTAAATAAAAAAAGTTAAATTAACAGTACTAAAACGTAAAGATTATTATTCTTATTTACAACAGCTAAACCTTCTTATAGCTATGCATAGCTCTCAGTGGATAGTTGGCTTTACAGCACTGCTGTATCTACAACGTGGAGCTCAAGATATTTGTCTCAGTCTATAAAAATATAGAAAGTAGAAATATCTAGTTACTTAAGTTATAAGATCGATGGTATTTTTACTAACTATTAATAATTACACGAGCTATTGTCTTTGAGCTTTGAACTCATCATCATTATCATCTCCGCTTCGTATCAGCCATTGCTGTGAACCTATATTTAATAAAGATAATTAAAACGTACCAACTGAGCAAATATCTATTGTTATTTTTTTATATGTAATCGTCTTTATTCACATGCCCACAATTCAGCCAATTTTCGACTTTATAAATCTAGCAGCCTCCATTTTATAACTTTAATATTTTAAACCAATTTGGTCGGTAACTTTTTCTGTTCTGAATGATCTCTTCTCGTCTAATCTACTATTTTATTTCTCTGTAGTACCTACATAAAATGGCCAATAAGGTACGGCTTTCGAACGATGACTGACGGTTTGGACATTAAGGAATATCTGTATAGTTTCTTTTTATTTACATTTTGGAATATCTGTTCCTGTTGTTTTTGATGTGGGTGCCTATATCTTTACCACTATGTGGTCAACTCGTGACAGTCACCGCTTCAGAAAACCGATTACTATATTTTATCAAGGGCTATTGAACTTTTTCTTTCTCTGACGTATTATAAACGTGACCATTTGTGAAACCATTCTTCAAGCAGCCATTTGCGCCAAGATAGCCGTTTTCACTTATCGCATATCCGTTTGTGAAGTAACCATTTTCGGATATCACGCGGCCGTTTTCGGATATTGTGTGGCCGTTTTCCATTTTTAGGTGGCCATTTCCAGTGACGTTTCCGTTTTCCATTATTCTGTGGCCATTTTCGGAGGTCATGTGGCCGTTTTCGTTTTTCACGAGGCCGTTTTGAGCGTGTCCATTGGCTGTGGCCAAGTTGTTGTTGTTAGTTTCTTTCTGTTTAGGTTTTCGGTCTTTGTATGCTTGGATGTAGAAGTTCGTGAAGAGGACGATGAAGATACTTGAGTGGAGGATGAGGCCGGAAGCTATGATCCTGAAAGAGAAAGAAATGTTATTAAGACAAAAAAATACAAAAAACCAACAAAAAGGTGTAAAATTTTTCGAAAATTAAGATTATACTCTCTTCTGGGCCATGAAAGGAACCAGAGCATGTTTAGCGATAAGACGAACCATTAGTGTTATATTTCCCCTTTTAGTTTTGTGATAGGTAAAAAACTTCAAATTTGTGATTAGATAAACTATGTAATATGTTCATGATTTTTTCTATAGCGAAATAGTAAAAGTAAATGTGTTTTTTATTTAATAAAATGTTACATAATATGAACTATTATTGAATGAATACTACGTCATATAACATATTATACATAGCTACCTTCTTATAACATGATAATAACTCCAGACAGAGCATACGTAATCTACGTTCATAAAACAAAATGTTAGTGTTCAGTAGGGATCAAACCACGGCCTACCAGTGCAGAAGACATAACTACCACAAATGCTGGGTAGCCAGTCAATAAAAAGAACATTATAATCAGCTTACAAAAGATCAATGAGATATAATCATGTTCGACCTTCAGTCTCGTAAAAGACGAAGTGTAAATTACACTTACTCGCAAAAAGCGTATTGCAAAAGCTTCGTCGAAATGCACTCAAATATACGTTAGCAGCGCAGGCGAATCATGTGCAATAACTATCAGCTTATCTGTGGCAATACCTAGAGAACTCGGCCGTATTACTTTCAATGTGATTTAAAGTCAGAGCGAAGACAACTACTGATGTGCCTCTCGCTCGCACATTCCAGCATTTTGAAAGACATAAAATCACTAAGGTCATTTAAGAAAAATCGCAATCAGTCAAGTTGTGTGTGTTACATTACAGGAACCCTTCGTGCGCGAGTCCGACTCGCACTTGACCGGTTTTATTTTAATGTCTCGAGATAAAAGAAGCCAATAATATAGTATAGGTTACGAACTAAGATTAGGTATTCTCTGTTTATTTCTTAGTTTTAAAACTTAAAGGTAGAATAACTTGTTTGCAAATATACGAGCGAGAAGTTATTTGAGGGTTGTCAGCCTCTTAAGTTGTCTATCAGTTATAAAGTCATGACAAACTAGGGCTAAGATCTGGGACCACATGCAGTGAGCGTGTGGTACCAGATCCTAGCCCTAGAAGCCCTTGTTTGTAGTTATCACGAGCCAACTTACTTATATTTACATGCTTACCTTTACATAAGGTTTGGTTTTGTATAACATTATGATTAGATCGTGATGATGATACTTACTTCGGATATCCGCAGTCGTAGACCAAAGCGCTGATGGAGTGGAACAACACCATGAAAAACTGGAGCTGAAAGTAAAAGAAAAAGTTCAGGAAAACTAATTTATTGAGTACTAGCGACCCGCCCGCGCGCCCCTGCTTCGCACGGGTACACATATCATGCATCTATTATACATATAAACCTTTCTCTTGAATCATTCTATGTATTAAAAAAAACCGCATCAAAATCCGTTGCGTAGTTTTGAAGATTTAAGCATACATAAGGACATGGGGACATAGGGATATAGGGACAGAGAAAGTGACTTTGTTTTATACTATGTAGTGATTTAGTGCTATTTTTGTTAGAAATTCCTCCCATTAACCTGAAAACCTTGATTGATTCAAGAATTGAACTGTCTCTTTTTCGTCATGCACTCATCATCTTCCTGCCCTTTACGCCTTTAAAAGTACCTTTACGCGCTAAGCGTGCCTACTTCGAGTCCAAAGATCAAGGCACAGACCAGTCAGTGCGGAATAGATATGTTGCATTAGGAGAAAGGATAGTGCAGTGGCGGCGTTCCGCAAGGTGGCGAAATCCGAATGCCCCTGTAGGGAGCTGGCTGTTAGAGCTGCTACGTCATTCTACTCAAGGATACGTAATTAAGGCGAACATAGGAGCTAATTTAACTCACGCTCACTCGTTTCGACATGTCTAAAGATCATGTTATCAATAAACCCATTTTCAAAAAATCGCAAACAACCATGTGAAATCATTGCACATAGATTAGTAAAAGTTTTATTTTGAACGATTTAAGTTTTCCTACTCAAATATTGCTTCACTAGTTAGTTTTCTTTTCAAGTGTATAAAAATGTATCGATCAAAATGCCTTTTTTTAATTTTACGAATTACGCACTAAAAAGTGTGAGGTGTTATGTTTTTATGAAGACAAATATGAAAAAAGATTTTCTTTATTCTTTATTGTACACAAACTGATTTACACAAAAAATACATAATAGTCATGTACAAAGGCGAGCTTAACCCTATATAGAGTTTTCTTCCAGCAAACCTTAGAGAATAGAAAGAGCTGATTATAGTGGTGGGAAGGTGTACATTGAAATAATAGGAGAGAAATCCTAATAAATTATATACAGTACATAAAATGAATATAATTATATATATATATTATATACACATATAGAAAAATATATAAACATAAATACCTAGAATATAATAACTAGTCTTATATAGATAGAAACATAAATAGACGAAAATAAATAAATAATACATACATACATACTAATAATTTGATTACAAGGAGAGATAATGCTCTTTAACTTTGCGCTTGAATATGCCCAGTGATGCACTGGCACGAATGGAGTGGGGAAGAGTGTTCCACAGTTGGATTTTCTTATGAGATCTTCTTATTCCTAAAAGTAGCATTACTTTTCTAAGCCAGTTATTGACCGAGTTGACGTAGTAGTTCTTGAGGTCGGCTCTTGTACATTTTTCAGTTGCTCCTCTAATATAAAACATGCGGGACAATTTATTAGGCACATGAAAATATGTGTCTATTAATTTGTCCCGCAGTATGATTGAACCAAGTATTTCTAGCGTCTTGCACAAGAGATCCCGTCTCTAGGAATTCTAGGCGCGGTCTATGTCCTTAAATGTTAATTCTGCAAACGCATTTTGGTCTATGTACGGAAGCATTTCGAAACTGACTATATTATTCAAATTCTATGTAACCTATGTAATCATGTTTGCACTTTTCAAATCCAGTGAGTTTTTATTGTGTATTGTTACGAACCACTCACAGTAAATATGGGGACTGAGTTAAAATTATTTTTTGGGGATGTCTAAGATTTAACATTTTTACGGCTCACATGACGTTGGGTGGTATAACATATAGTACCCGTCAAACTTCTTGGCCATCGCGCGAGGTGGTAGGGGAAAGGTTTGCACTCTTCGCAGATAAAATTAATTTCAATAGAAATAATAAATAGTTGAATGGCAGTTTACAATGGAACGTACCACACCATACATTCACTATCAGCAGCTTACGAAACTAATAGCTAGGTCACTATAAACGCGATGGTAAATTAAATTGAATTTAAATAAGTGATACATTGCAAGATACCGTCAGGATTCATGTTCTGTCATCTTGGGATGTATGATTTTTTATTTTTATATTTTTTCTCGTATAGTTTCGGGACATTTTTTATACAATTTGGTGGATTCGGTGGTATTTTATCCACCGAAGATGATGGATATTCATGGTTTTCGTGATATTTTTTATACAGTTCGGTGATTTCGGTGGTATTTTAACCAGATGTTGATTATTTACGGGCGTGAAAAACGAGAGGTTTTTACTGGTTCATCATCATCAACCTGCAGAAGTCCGCTGCTGGACATAGGCCTCGTCTATCGATTTACAGGAAGACCCTGCCCATACACCAGCTGCCAGCGATCTTTACAATGTCATCAGTTCATCGTAAAGGAGTCTTATGCTTCGTTTTCCGATTCAGTTTCACTTGCATAGAATTCACAAAACATTAGGTGGCATTGCTCTGATACGTAAATTCAAATTCAAAATATGTTTAATCAATAAAATCACAAGGATTATCTTGAAACGTCTTAAAACTACGTGACTCTAGTGCCAGATCTACACGACCAACACCGAACGTAAATATCATGTGCTTTAATTACGCCGAGACAGCCTTCAAATCAAAACGTACGCAAAGTAGACTTTAGACAGTGGAATGTAATGTATCATAAAAGCAACGGGGTAAGAATGAGTCAGCTTTTCTGTATACACTGTAATGTTATTTTAACAAGGACTTCGTTAGGCGCGAATCATGATGACTGGTTATTTTTTGTAGCCATTTGCAATGCAATTTCACTTTCGTTTGAAAGTATTCGTTTTTCAGTCTAGGAATTTCTTTCTCCAATACATCATTTAAGACTGTGGAGCTTTGTTCTTTAAATACTATATAATATATAATGGAGGACATTCTACACAGCATCATTTAGCCCCAAAATAAGGAAAGCCTTACTTTGGGAACCAAATAGCTGACATGACACTTTTTATATGTTCACAAGTGACCCGCCCCGGCTTGGCACGGGTGTGTGTTTTATATATAAAGCTTCCTCTTGAATCACTTCTAATAAAAAAACATAATTCACCACATGTTTGTTCTCGGTGGGGATCAAACCAAAGGCCTACAGTGGAAAAGGCAGACCTACTACCAATTAAGCAGTGACGACTGTCAATTATAATAAATTTAGACAAAAATGTGGTGTGGTGTGTCGATGGTATCCGTGTGAATGTGAAAAGGCGCAATCTATTGCAACGATTTGTCATTGAGAAGCCGGGGACTGGCGCGCAGTAATGTTTGGTAAGAAATAAGTAGACCGTGTTATACTTGCGATTCAGAGCTAGCCCCCCTTTCCGAGGATATAGACTGATTATCACGTGTTCGCTGGTCATCTGATATTACGGGGCACTATATCATCTTTAAGGGACTGACACCCGTAAATTCCTTTTTTTATGCAACTAGTTGATGGAACAAGCTGATGGCCCACCTGATGTTAAGTGGTAACCATCACCTATAATCGGCCAATACCGGGTCGCAGCAGAATACCAGCGCTCCTGTGTGCCAACATACAGGAGCATTATGCTGAGCTGTTGGCCCACTCGCCACCACGCCGCGCCGCTTCATGCATTTTGATATATATAAACCTCGTAAGCCAGTTTAAGAGTAGGTAGTAGAGTTCTTTGACCACCACGCCTTTTTCATCCTCCAAGCAGCATGCAATTACAGATACATGAGGCTTAGCATCTGTATGCCTCAAGTTGATGGACGCAGGGCAGTGCATCGTAGGGCACGTTTTTATTGTGCGTGACCTACGGGGCAATGTTTTGTTTATAGGTGATGGTTACCACTTAACATTAGGTGGGCCATCTGTTTGTTTCATCAGCGAGATGTATAAAAAAAAAAGCTTCGCTGTGTTTCGGTTTGAAGAGTGTGGTCGCCCGTGTAATTAGCAGGCACATGAGGCTTAACATCTGTATGCCTCAGGTTGATGGACGCAGGGCAGTGTATCGTAGGGCACGTTCCTATCCTATATTTTTCAATGTTTAAATGTGAACAAGTAAATTTTTTTTAATATATTCAACTGTTTACATTATATTAATATTTATATATTTCAAAGTTAATTTTACTAAAACTAAAAACCTTAAAAAAAAACATAAACATAATAACTAAAACATATTATTAAGAGGAGTCCCTTTAGGCAAGGTACCGAAGATGCTGGCAGCATTAAATTAAATACTATATATAATTTAATACTTTTTTTTAAATTAAATACTGTCTTTGTGAAAGGGTCGTCCGTGCAAGTACTACCAGCATTAACATCGGGTATCCGCTTGTTCGATCAGCTAGGTAGTTGTATTAAAAAATTATTTTAGTTTCTTATGACTCACCAGTTGGAGCGTGGTGAGATGCTTCTTCCACCACAGGTACTTGTGGTACTTAGGCCCCATCGCGGCTACCATGTAGTACGCGTACATTATCACATGGACCAGATTGTTGACGATGTTCGAGAAGGTTCCGTGACCACCTGGAATTGAGGAAATAGAAGATAATAGTAGACTACAGAAGAACAGTTTGTAAGATACAATACAATACAAAATTATTTTTATTTATGCCACACGTAAATATAGGGTTTTCTCTGTTCCGTGCGTAAATACAATGTATTAAAGATACGAACACAAATGCCAATTAAGAAGTGACATTTGCTGTCACTTACCATAAATGCTGCCGCATTCAAGAGTAGTAGAGCTCTTTGTGAAGGGCTCGTCCGGGGAAGTACTACCACCACGCCTTATTCTGCCGCCAAGCAGCAACGATGTTTCGGTTTTAAGCACGTTTGGTCGCCGGTGTAGTTACAGGCACATGAGGCTTAAGCCTCAAATAACAAATTGGCATACAGATGTTAACATCTGTATGCCAATTTATTGCATTAAGGAATATGCCGAGTTACCAGTAACCCTATATATTCCTTTACTAGTTGCGCCTCACGGTTTCACCCGCGCAGATTTAAATCCCGGTATTCCTACGAGATAAACAATAGCTTATGTGCTATTCCAGACTATGATCTATCTCTCTGCCAAGTTTTATCCAGATCTGTTCAGCCGTTCCGGCGTGAAAGAGTAACAAACATCCATACATCCATCCATCCATACTTACAAATTTTCGCGTTTATAATTAGTAGTAGGATTTCGCAGGCGGCGGTACCACGAGTTTGTGCTAGACTTACCAGCGATGAACTTGACAAGTAGCCACGCCTCGAAAGGCGTCAGTGAGTGGTGGTATAGATGCAGCCATGTGATCTGACTCTTCTTCTTCCTAAGCACGAAGAATACCGTGTCGGCAAACTCGGACAGCTTCGAAAAGTAGTAGACCCAACAGAGGTGCAGCATCTGGAAAAAAATCATTACAATCATTGGACATTAGGGTCAGTTTCTAAAATCCAATTTGGGTCTCTCAAGGCAAGAGTGTTAATAGGTGTTATCTAACCAGTGTTTTTCAATCTTTTTCAATACGAGACCCCTATATGGAAAATTCTGGCGACCCCCTTGGACCATAGAGAGACAAAAAGTTATACGCCATTCTTCTCACTGGAATTGTGTTTTTCCACACTATAGGGAACCTTGCCCTTTCCCTTTTGCCGGCGACCCCTAGAGGAAGGCTTCGTGTGTGCATGTTCTGTGGCGCGACCCACAGATTAAAAAAACACAGGTCTAGACCGTTCTGTTACATCGTGAGCTTCATTTTCGCTTAACATCGCATGAGATTGTAGTTTGTTAAAAAAGATGTAAAAATTAAAAAGTTCAGTTTGCCGACTACTACTTAATCTACTTAACTGTATTACATGACTAGATTGTGTTCAAAATTATTGGACCTTTCCACTTACATTACGTTCAGAATATTGTTGTTATATATTTTGTGAATACGCATTAGTTGACTTATAAAAGTAAAGATATCGAATTTATAACTAGAAAAATACCTTATTAGTCGCTAGAGAGAGCTAATAGCTTATCTTAACCTCGCAAATACAATGATCGTTTTCAATGCCACAGGAAGGAAGTGTCATCTTCGTTTAGCTTATCAGTACAAAGATAGCCTTATGATATTCTTAGATTTCTTCAAAAGAATACGTCACAGGATATTAGTTTTGTGTTTTGCTGAAACCATTTAAATGTTCTTCAGTGACCCCGTGGGTTTTTCCACACAAATATCAGATGAACCAGTATTTATTTAGATTTAGTTAAAGCGAAAAGGTGTTTATTTAGAACACTTTGAAACATCTTAAATCTTGGTGAATCTGGTCTAGCCATTTCCGCCAATATGTTAAGGCATTGACAACACCTAACATACCTCTCGTTCGCACGATTGGACATTTTAAAAGATATAAAATCACAAAGCCCAATTTTGAAAAATCGCAAACAACCATTTTGTGTGCAATCACATTGCACACAGTTTGGTAAGAAAATAATTTTGATCGATGTATGTTTTCCTACTCAAAAGTTTGCTTAAGTACGACAACTAGTAAAGTAAACTGTATGCGCAAAATGATTGCACACAAAATGGTTGTTTGCGATTTTTCGAAAATGGGTTCAGTGATTTTATATCTTTCAACAAGTCAAACGTGCGAGCGAGAGTCACATCAGCTCTTGTCACCTTAACCACTAATTTAGTTTTGTGAACTGGCAACAAACTTGTTTTCACTGTGCAACTAAGAATTATTGTGCGTGACCTGCGGGGCAATGTTTTGTTTATAGGTGATGGTTACCACTTAACATCAGGTGGGCCATCTGCTTGTTCCATCAGCTAGTTGTATAAAAAAAAAAAATTTGGTGTGTAACCTGGGTTAGCATTTACTAAATTGCATCCCGAAAAATACGTGGTAACGGAGTAGAGAATATGAATGAATCTATAATATCAATCACTACTAATATGCGAGTGGTCACGAGGGCAGATAACTATTATAATTATTATCAGCCTGTTTAAATTATATTACAACTTTAAGATTACTTTTACCTGTGTTGTGAAAATTGTCCTTGTCCCTACCTATTTAAGGCTACAGCCCACTAGTGTAAATATTTAATGTCATTTTGGGCATACTAATGATTTCTTTTACAATAAAAAATCTTGAGTTAATTTTCATCAAGCTATGAAAAAAAAATAAACAGCTTCACGACTTTGATCCCCAGGCACGGTAAATACCCCCTGAGATCTAATGGCACCAAGTACGACTTTCAGATTCTTTTAAGGGGGGTATTCAGAGGTACGTCCAAACATTACATTTGACAGTAGTAAGTATTCCGTACGTAACCAATACATAAATAAATATCGCTTATTTTTTTTGTAAATAGAAATACCTACTAAATGTAAAATTTATCTACCCACCTAAGCCTTCAATGAAAGCGTAAAAAACGCCGCCGGCTCACCTTGCTTTCAAGTTGTACAACAAGTGTTCTGACGTAAAGTGACCTACAGCGGCTACGCACATTGAGATGAAACTTTCACTATTACGTAAGCAAGTTCACTGCGATGGTCAAGTGCGAAAGTATGGGTTTATTGATTTAATGCTGATTGAGAAGTGACAAGATTTGAGTGGCAATTGGGAATTTTAATGATGGCATGTAAACACAGGTTTTACGAGGTATGGCGTACTTTAGAATTATCTTTAAAGTGTGGTTATCTTACCAATCCTACTTACCTTTACAACAAGCAATGTTTAGTAGTAGGTATGTTTGGAGATTTGTGGCTCAATCACATCCTAACAACTCTATTACTTTAGATAATTCGGAATAAATATAGTCTCGTAACCTGGATTAGGAATATAATGTAACTAGTTGCGCCCCGCGGTTTTGCCCGCACATAATTAAATCCCGGTATTCCCACGGGATTTAAAGTAGCCGATGTGCTATTATATATATATAATATATATATATTATATAATCTATTTATCTGCCAAGTTTTATCCAGATCCGTTCAGTCGTTCCGGCGTGAAAGAGTAACAAACATCCATCCATCCATTCATCCATCCATCCATCCATACTTGCAAACATTCGCGTTTATAATATTAAATATAAATCTAATAGATTGTTTACCGTGGGTACGGGTTTTATTTTTTAGTACAAGATTTTAAAAACCAATTCACACCTACCGTTAATCAGGAAAAGCCTCAAATGCACTGTAAAATAATTCGGCTACCGTTAGTCCCCTCCACTATAACTAAATGTACCTAATTCTAATAAAAACAACTTAATACAAGCTAAAAAACTATAAAATATGGCTACCATGCAAAAATGGCTATTTTTGTTTAGTTATTATTAACTAGCGACCCGCCCGCGCGCCCCTGCTTCGCACGGGTGCACATTTTTTTTCTACTATATCATGCATGTATTATGCATATAAACCTTCCTCTTGAATCACTCTATCTATTAAAAAAACCACATCAAAATCCGTTGCGTAGTTTTAAAGATTTAAGCATACATAGGGACATAGGGATACAGAGACAGAGAAAGCGACTTTGTTTTATACTATACTAGCTGCGCCCGCGGTTTCACCCGCGTACTTTAGTACTTTTGCGCCTAAGTACGGTCCAAGTCCCAGCTAGGCCCGCTAAGGTCCCCGCCCCGCGCTTCGCCCGCCACCGCTCCGCCTCTGATGCCGCTCGCGCATTCCACCCGAGATAAAACCCTAAATTAGTATATTTTTTTGTTATTTATCTACTTTTAGTTTCAAGTCAATCGCACTACGCTTACCAAAATACTCGTACAAACTTTGACATCCCTTTGCACCCTTATTATTAAGGGTAGTTTACAAAAACTAAAAATGTCGTTCTTAATTATTTATTTAGAAGTATTATATACTTACTCCAAGTTTGAAATCAATTGAACCACTCGTTAAAAAACTCCCATACAAACTACAACACCCCTTTGCACCCTTATTGGGGGTAGTTCTTAAAAACTAAAAATGACAAACTTAATTATTAACTTTGGGGTATATGTCCTCTAAGTTTCAAGTTCCTAGGTTGAAAGAATACGATTTTTCATACAAAGGTTTTCGACCCTTTTTACACCCTTAGGGGTTAAATTTTGAAAAATCCCTTCTTAGTACACGTCTACGCTGTAAGAACTATGTACTCCTCAAATTTTAAGTCTCTACGACCAGCGGTTTAGGTTGTGCGTTGTCTATATGTCAGTCAGTCAGTCAGTCAGGACTTTGATTCTTATAGTTATAGATTTAAAAACAACCCCCATAATCCATGTGTGTGCACTGCCCTTTCGGTTTTTTCAAAACTATACAAAGGTTAACTGGAAGAGAATGCTCTCTAGCATTAAGTTCGCCTATGTACGATACATTTTGTTTATGTGCAATAAAGAATTTTCTATTTACCATGCACCCGCTAGTAAGTACCTACATTCGCTAATCCTCATAGGTTTTAAAACATTAATAAAACAACAGTTATGTTAACCTTAATCATGTGATGAACTAAATTTTTTAAAGATTCTTGTAATGAACAATGTTTTTCTTAAATTAAAAGGTATTTACATTTGCATAACATACGAAATATGTGAGAAAGTTTAAACTTGTTATCTCATGACAGGTAATTGTGGCCTTCTGCCCTTTTCCAACAAAAAATCGAATATTATTAACGATATAGAGTTTTGTACTGTCAACGACTGAAGTAGATTAACATTTTCAATACTTACTGCTGCCGTACTTTATAATATTTATTTAAAAATTATAATGAATACAAGTATTTACACTCATACTACTCTCAACATGTATTTTTTCTGGAGTTAAACATTATCTTATCTTATTTACAATTCATATTATGAAAAGTAGAGCTATTATAAGATTACACTCAGTTATTCATTTTCTCTTTATTTTAATTTTCATTTCGTTTTGCATATAGTTTGGGCCAAAGTGAATCTTCAATGAGATTTAAAACTTTGGTTTAATATTAGCTGGTTCAGAAAATGTTTGATCTTGTCGAAGCAGAAATAGTCATTGAAATAGAAGGAGAAAATATTTTATTCTGCTTGTTGCTTATTGGCTTGAATGACGCTGATTTTCAGTGGCAGTGGTTTAAGAGGCATCGTCTACTTTTGACGCAGACCGTACCCCTTTTAGTCCGTGGTTTGTAAAATTTAACCTGTTTTTTAGCCTTGGTTTTAATCTGGCCCACAAAATAGGCCCAGTTAAGTAATAAGTTTAAAAGCTTAATGTAAAACCATATAAAGTTCTTTAAATTCTTTTATAGAGGACGCCTATACTCAGTAGGCTACTACATACAAAAGACCGGTAGTAGTAGCCGTATAAATAATGCTGGACAATAATAATTCTGGACAATCCACACAGAACCATCTAGCCCCAACGTAAGCTACTCAAAGCTTGTGTTATGGGTACTAGATAACTGATATATTTAATCTAAATATTTATATAACTCAAAGGTGACTGACTGACTGACATAGTGATCTATCAACGCACAGCCCAAACCACTGGACGGATCGGGCTGAAATTTGGCATGCAGGTAGATGTTATGACGTAGGCATCCGCTAAGAAAGGATTTTGATCAATTCCACCCCCAAGGGGATGAAATAGGGGATGAAAGTTTGTATGAGATTTTCAAAGTAAACGAGCGCGAGCAAAGCCGCGGGATCAGCTAGTACATTATATACTTACATAGACATTTTTTTTATTATACATATAAAACACCCAGACCCAACGGAACAAATTTCTGCAGATCGTACACAAATTTGTTCCGAGGCGGGAATCGGACCCGCAACCTCTTGCGTCACAGGCAGACTCTCGCCCGCTGCGCCACAGAGGTCGTCAAGCCTTAGGTTTGTTTGCCTGTTTTTCTAGGTTTGGTCGTGTGGAAATTGCACCTAGATGGAAATGCTTGAATGAAATGATTGAATTGCTAGCTATGGCATACTATAAAGAGTAAGCACAGGAATTAAATTATGTCGGTTTTCTTCAAAACATTCGAAACATTTTTGGCCAAATCACATATTGTTGCGCGGCCATTTTCACATCGGAGTTTTCTCGGATTCAAGAGAATAATATACTTTCATTCCAAATGCTTACACTTTGCGCTAAGACCTCAAGGAATGTTGGTTAACATACACAACACAACACAACTCAAAATAAAACTAGAAAAACAAAATGAAAATTCTATGTTGCATCCCCAAATAAGAGAAAACGAATCTACTTTGAACTCTCTTTGATTCAAACAAAAGGTATATACTTTTGACTTTGATTTACTTAATCAGATTTCTGCGTCTCGACAAGCCCACCCATCAGACTTCACATGCGATTTTGCAAAGGCACTCGTTATTAATTATTAAAATAACTCATAAGTTGTTAAGCAAATGCCTCCGGGTAATATCCATGGCTCAATTTCGTTTCACGAAAGGCAATTAAAACATGCATGGTTTGATTGAACTGTTAATGAAAATAATGAGATAAATGAACTGCATTTTTTACCTCCGGGATTCAAAAAGATTTTGTAAGGTAATTTCAAATTAAGCCAAATTTTTGCATCGGTATTCGCCCCTTTATTTGCCCGTGTATTTGCGTACATATTCGTTTTTTCTAAAATATTGGCATATTGGCAAATAAGGCCACTAGTCGTATTTAAGGAAATATTATGACGAATACGCGAACATGGTTGTGATGTGGAGTGCCCGCTATGAAAGAATGTATCCAAATACTGGTCTAGTAATATACTCATACTTTATAAAAATAAATGTAGAAAAAAATAGAACAAGTGTACCTAAATATTATTTTATTTATTAAAAAAATACGGGCACTAATGGCACGTTTACATAATGCGTGTGAAGCAATGCTTTGTTAAAGGTGATAGGTTACCACATAACATTAAAAGGGAGGTTCTTCTAGATTTTGGTCTCGAGCAACTGGAGGTTTCGCCTAGAGTATAAGTGGCTTCACAGTGATGCTTGTGATTGTAATAAACAAAGTACGCTTAGATTTTAAAAAGACTTTTAATTTTAATAATGACGACCTCAGTGGCGCAGCGGGCGAGAGTCTGCCTGCGACGTAAAAGGTTGCGGCTTCGATTCCCGCCTCGGAACAAATTTGTGTACGATCTGCAGAAATTTGTTCCGTTGGTCTAAGTGTTTTCTATGTATGATAAAAAAATATCTATCTATGTAAGTACATAGTGTATTAAATATATTAGTACCCATAACACAAGTAAGTTAAGTAGCTTACTTTAAGTAGCTTACTTTGGGGCTAGATGGTGCTGTGTGGATTGTCCAGCATTATTTATTTATTTATTTATTATATCAATGGCGCCTTGGATCTAAGCAACATTTAAAGCAAAGGTTATATTTTATTGTAATTGCTCGACACGGATTATGAAGTTTCTTCGTCGATTTAATAAAATTCACGGCCATAACAATTAAAAGGAATATCCTGCATTTTCTGAAGCTGATGAAATGTTCATCGTTATTCATAATTCAGTTTTTATAAAGTAGTCAGTGAATTACGTATTACATAAGTTCTCTTATTGAAAACAGGACGTCCGCATAACAGGTTTTGGACGATTAATTACGTCTGTTATTGTTTCTGTGTCCTGTGTTGTAATGCTTAACAGTTTAAGCATAACACGAAGGCACGGGTCATTGTTCATTGAAATTTATTCCTAAATCAATGGCATAAGTAGTAGGTCCTAGACGCGTCTTCAGAAGCGTTCTCGTACGTTTTCACTACTTTCTTTTCTCTAAAGTAGCTGTATGAAGAGGTTACACAAATAAACGGTAGACTTTTAAGACTGCTTGGTTGTTTTTAACAGATTAATACGAATAAAGATTCAGTTTCAAAGCGCAGTCGATAAGCCTTGCAGAGCAATTCAAGGCATAGAGTCCTTCACAAAGAGCTCCACTACTCCTATTATATTTAGCGTAGAAGGTCAATATTCAAGGAGGTGAATATAAAAAGCCAAAAACCGAAAGGAAGAACGTGCTATAGAAGAAAAATAACATTATACAAAGGTAATTGAACTCGTATCGTTAGTTATATAAATTATACAAAAATCCAGTTTTGTATGATTTACATAATTATATAACGTTTGCTGATTCGGAGGTCGCGAGGTTATTGGCATTAGGATTAGGTGAGTCAAAAATCAATAGACGATCTTAAACGGTTTTACTTTCATATTTGATGTAGACGACCCGAACGTCAGCGAAGGATTTTGAAAGTTTTTCCCCGAGGAATTATTAATGGAGACTCATTTATAACAATCCTACTACCATTTTAAACGCGAAAGTTCGTAAGTATGGATGGACGGATGGATGTTTTACTCTTTCACACCGGAACGGCTGAAAAAATCTGAATGAAATTTGGCAGGGAAATAGATTATAGTCTGGAATAGCACATAGGCTACTTTTTATCCCGTGGGAATACCGAGATTTAAATATGCGTGGGTGAAACTGCGGGGCATAACAGTACTAGAATAATGATGACCAACATTAGAAAATAACACTTCCGGAACAGAATATCTTAATTCTGGTGATACGAACATGAATACGATATCTATTCTAAGTACGGTACACAATATACAATTCTCTAGTCAAACCCCACCTAGATTATTTGATTGAGGTTTGGGGTACGGCTGCAAAGACAAACTTACAGACCTTACAAACAAAACAAAATAAAATAATAAAAACATTATTTGGATACAACTACTTAGAACCTACTCTTAATATTTACAAAGAAACAAAACTAATGAACTTAAATCAATTGTACAAATACAACACATGTCTACTAATTAGAAAAATACTATGCAAAGAAGTCCACTCACAAATCATATTTACAAAGAAAAAAAATGTTCAGAAACGGATGACACGACAAGCAAATAACATTATTCTAAGAAAACCGAGAACTAACTATGGAAAAAATAATATTATGTACGAAGGTGCGAAAATATATATTAATTACCAAAGGATATAAGGGAAGTTCATTCACATACCATATTTAAAAAGTTACTCAAACACCACATCTTAAAGGATTTTTCATTGACAACTTAAATACGTTGTGCAAAAGAAGCTATAAATCAAAATGGTCTTTTTTCAGTAAAATCACAAGGATCACCTTGAAACAATTTATATATTAGGTGAATCAATCGCTAGTTCCTCGCGACCAAAACCTTTTATAGTAAGCGTATCATTATCGCGCACTGTGGCGCTGTCTTTATAACATAATCGCCACAACAGCGAGCGAGCCACCGCTACACCGAAGTATAACTACCGCATAAACGCATATTTTTATAATGCACAAACTACCTCGTAGGATTTTGCTATTTTTTGTTTCTTGTTTCTTTGTTGTTGTGTGATAAGTTATGCATATTTTATATTATAAGCTGCTCCTTATGCCAAAAGGCACACAAACTTTACTTAGCATTAGTTTTCTCTGTAAGTGAATTGCCAACTAATTCTTAAGAGAAATAAATAATTTTCAACCTAAAATATAATACAGCTCTTAGGCAATTTTTTATTTAATTAATTATTTTCTTTTTAGTTGGTATTATGTTTAGATCTAAGTGGCTGCAAATATGTTTTCTTTCTTTCTAAACTCTGTCAATCTCCGAAACTCTGTTGTTTGCAAATTATTGAATATATCTTCACTGAAAACAAATGTGCAAGCGAGAAGTAAGAACCTATGGTGGAATAGACGTTCCCTATGGCGGAGTTAATAAGGACTGTTGTTGAGTGCAATGCCCTTAACCTCTATCAATAGAAAGGTCAAAACACCAAGGCTTCTGCTAATACTAGGAAAAACTAAACAATAGGACGTTTTAAGTAATTACAGCTGAGTGACTCGTGATTTATATTATAACTCAGGGTATTAGAACGACGTTTATTATCTGTACATCAATATAGTTTAAAGACTATTTAGATTATTTATCTTGTTAGGATACTTCTAAATACGAATGAATGTGAAAGCTACGAAGTTTGGATGTTTGTGACCCAATCACGTACAAAGAAGTGAGAACACTGGTGGCCTAGTGGTAGAGCCCTAACCTTCTGATCCTAAGGGTTTTTAAGGAAATGCTGTTAAAAAAAATATCCACTAACTCCAAAAGGGTTCTCCCTTGAAATGGATAGGGGAGGCTTATTTATTTTTATTTATTTACTTACAGTTAGTTTTTACTTTACAGATAGGTACTCTAACACTTTAAAACTAGAAAGACCAGTAGTATAATATAAACCTACCTAAGAGTACTTAGTAGATGTAATGATATATATATATTAACTAGCGACTCGCCCGCGCGCCCCTGCTTCGTACGGGTGCACATATAATGCATGTATATAAACATATAAACATTCCTCTTTAATCTCTATATCTATTAAAAAAACTGCATCAAAATCCGTTGCGTAGTTCTAAAGATTTAAGCATACATAGGGACATGGGGACATAGGGACAGAGAAAGCGACTTTGTTTACTATGCCGTGATATGATTAGGGTGTTATGTGATTTATCTATAACATAACTATTATCTTAAACATTTTTGTTATCGCCTTGATTTTAAATGAACCTTCACTATGTATTTGGTTTCCTTTTCACTTTCTTGCAACGTAAGAGTTGTACATTGCAGATTCGCTCTTATTGCATTACACGTACAGCGTACAACGGTTTAATCTGCTCTATTAGACTGTGTAAAATAGGTATTCATTAGGCGCGTAGTCATTATAAATTACTGTATTAAAATAAAAAAGTAGGCGAAAAAAAAGGTGAACTTTGTGAAATTAACTACAAAGTCGTGGACACTCATTTATCCATATTTTAGATCAGCCAGCGTGTTTGAGTTACCCACTTGCTAAACAAATTATAAAAAAAAAATGCTTATAAAATCCACTCTTTGACGTATGTCGGCTTCCTATAACACATATCACCGATTGTACCAGGACATCCACCTCCTTCCTCATGAGTTCAAATGGATTCGTCAAGAGCAAATAGCATAAAGCTGAATTCTACCTACACCATTGACGCAAATAAATGATTTAGGAATATTGGTGGGTTTCTGTCATTATGTGACGGAGACCCGAAATTCCCGCTTGCGTTCTCCCCGAGTGAGGGTGATGCTTCATGCATTTTTCCCCGTAAAGAAGTAAGTATACGTGGGATGCAGGTACTCACTCGTTTCGCTGAGTCACTGTTGCTGTAGTCCACAGGTTGGCATGTGAGGCTGTAGTCATCCCACCAACCAGATGCTAAGTGCTGTAGAAAAATAATAATCTTAATAATATATCTACTAAGAAAACAACGAATAGTTCACTGCAACTAATCTCGTAATTTTATTTATTTTTATTTTTACAGTGATTACTACTACCCGGTTTTTACCAGCCATAACTGAACTACAAAGTCATTTTCGTCATTCATTTCTAATTCTAAGGAATAGGAGTTTCTGTGCAAGAAAAAACTATGACAGGGTACTCAAAGTGAAAAGTTTAATGCAAATTTAATTAAATTATGAGATGTAAGTGTGTGTGTGTTTAAACCAACTTTAAAAAAGGAGGAGCTTTTAAATTTGACTATTTTATAAGTCACCTCATGAATTTTCTTTGAGTCAGATCTGTCGAGTAGTTTTTCTGATAAAGTTATGTTTGAGTGTATTTTTCAGTCCATTAGTGTCAGTTATTTCTTGAAAGAGTTGTAATAGTCCCGTTAGTTTCAATTTCAATAACTTCGTAGCTAAGATACCTATATTACTATGATTAATCACTGACTAGAATCCTAGTTTGCTATAAACCAGTTTGGGGCTACTCAATCATAGGTCTTTTAAAAAACAACGCGTAACACGTTCTTGTTTATAGGAACGAATATTTATAAATATGCAAGAAAGCAACCTTGACCTCATTGCATTTTTCAAGCGCGGTTTCATTGAATCCGTCGTGTTATTGAGAGCAAAACAATGTTTACCACTTATCAGTGCTATCGCGCTGGTTGTCTTGCGATAGAAGTTAAGCGTATCAAACGAACAGCAGAAAGCCAGCGCAACTAGGCATTTTATAGAGCTGATAGGACACTTACTGTGCCCGGGTATCAAAGCCGTGTCAATTTTTAAATTTCCTCCTCTGTGGTTTGTTTTGACTTTTTTTATAATATAAATATAATATCATATAATATAATACCGTTTATAATAATTACTTATTTGCTGGTTTAAATAAACGATATTTTTATTTTTTCTAAGTCGTTAGTTTTATGTTTTTTATTTTATAATTATATTTTAACAAAATGTTTATTTTAAATTTCAACCTTATTCTTACAAAGTAAGGCAGCAATGATTGCCTTAACCCAAAGGCCTCGAGAAATCTCAAAACAATTACTAAAAAAATACTTTGCACTCTCTCAGTGTGCATAAAAACTGGCAGTGACGACACGTTATTCTAGCTCTTATGCTTATTAAGTTAAGGGTCAATTGTCAATCGTCACGGGTGCCTGACTCATACAATTGTTGACGCCTTGACATGAGTTGCACCATGTTGACGGAACTGATGGTGCGATGATGGTAATTGACTGATAATCGATGTCTAAAGTTGCCTCCAGACGATGCACATAAAACACAACAGATTATTATCAGCGTGTCTATCTTTGGATCGTTAGAAATGGTGTGCAGATAGGTTAATTGTTTAACGCTATAGCGGTTGCAACTTTCTGGGAAAAGGAATGACCCCATTCCCCATTTGCGTATTTGTAAAAGAACCGTTGTCACGGAACGAGAAGAACTCTTGTGTATTTTGTATAAATATTGGATAATGATCGACGACCTCAGTGGCGCAGCGGGGGTGAGAGTCCGCCTGCGACGCAATAGGTGGTGGATTCGATTCCCGCCTTGGAACAAATTTGTGTACGATCTGCAGAAATTTGTTCCATTGGTCTGGGTGTTTATGTATGATAAAAAATATCTATCTATGTAAGTATATAATGTATTAAATATATCAGCCATCTAGTACCCATAACAGAAGCTTTGAGTAGCTTACTTTGGGGCTAGATGGTGCTGTGTGGATTGTTCAGCATTATTTATTTATTTAATGATTTTCTTTGTAAATCGAAATATCTGTTCGATATAGTCTTAATCAACTATCTACGCTTTTATGTGTTTATAGAGGTTAGATGAAAACCCGGCATTACTCGAGTGAAATGTGACTCATAATACACAGCGATTTTCAGCCTGATGTATGTACTTAATCCAAACAAAGTAAATCACTATGTAAATAAAACCAGTTTTAACGAATTTTGACGATTCTAAGTTTCAAATTAAGCGATCGATAAGAATGGTACTTGCACTGCCGTTCTGACAGCTCAATCAATAAAGACTCATTGACACCCTGAGAACACTGCAAGGAATTTACAGTCACTTGCTATTTCATCTTTTACTTCAAATTAGATAAAGACAGCAAGTGAATTAACAGCCGATTAGTGTTGTTATAGCTTTCAGAAGCCGGAGGTAAGCCACGGATTTTCTCACGTTTCAAAACTTACCTCATAAAACATATATGAAGACAGTGCGACTTGAAACGCGTTGTACCAGACTAGTGTGTTTTGCAGTTTGAACGATTTCCGATTCTCCATCCAGAGTGGTCCGGCCACTAGCACTACGGCGAGGTATACGAGTACCATAGCCAGTGTGGGGAGAGGCGTGTCGAACAGGAACCATCCTTGTACTCTGGGATCTGAAACGGATAATGAGCATATTGAATTGTACTGAAAACCAGCCACGTGTGAGCTTTTGCTCTCAACTTTTGGGATCAATTTCAAACAAATCCAGTAAAATTTTATATTTTGCATGGTTTTAACTATCTTAAGTAAAAAATAAGTTTAACAACTTCCCGTCGAACGCGTTGAAGTCTATTGTATGAAGAATTCGAAGCAGTAGTTTCGATATTTTAATGTCAAACAACACCAATATTTTTTAACTTATTGGTAATTATTAAATCAATTAAGTTAAAAAAGTGGTGTTGGTTGTGTTACACTGAGAATAAAATCGATGTACAGTTGACAAAATAATAATATGTTATTATTTTATAAACTACTAGCTGACCCGGCAAACGTTGTTTTGCCATATAAATAATTTAGGGGTGGACTACCCCTAACATTTAGGGGGATGAATAATAGATGTTGGCCGATTCTCATAGATACCGGATAAGCACAAAAAAATTCATTAAAATCGGTCAAGCCGTTTCGGAGGAGTATGGCAACGAAAACTGTGACACGAGAATTTTATATATTAGATATTATTCTTAGTGTTATATCGTTAATGGCATCTATGACGTCGTTGGTACAATACAATCGACAGCATAACTACATATTTTGGCACCACAGCTGTGAAAATCCTAAGTCAAATATACATTGTTTGTTTCTTCTATTGATATTACTCTTCATGATACCTTTTATGTTGTAGCTCATTTTGTTTTATCTATGGGAGCTGTATTTGCTATTTTGCATACTTTGACAGCTCATATCTCCGATATCCCATGGATTAGGATATTTAAACTTGGGTACATTTACTTAGATAGTTCTAGGGATTTTTTGTGCACACAGTTTGACCGTATCGATTGCACTTAGATTTTTAGGGTGAATTATGACACCATTCTCCTTTTAATGGAACACATGACGATCACCAACTTTCGATTAAAAGAAGAATCATTAAAATTTTGAGGTAAAAAAACGAATTGAGAAAATTCTCCTTTTTTGAGGGCGGTTAAAAAAAATGATTTCGCTAGGTACAAATTAAATATGTTCAAATTCTTGAAAAACTGTCTTTGGTTTAAAAATTTATGACCAAACGTTTGATGAGTCAGTCGTACCAGCGATCAAATTAGAGATAAATAAATATTGATAGATCTTCCAAAGATCTAGCCTTAAACTAAGCAAGGATAGCTTGGAAACCTGTAAGCTGGTATAGTCCCTGTATACCCTTTTTTGTAATACTTGCTAACTGGTACAAGCAAATTGTCCGCCTGATGTTAAGTGGTAACCATCACCTATAAAAAACATTACCACGTTTCTATAGTGCGCAAGTGACACACAATAGGAACGTGCCCTACGACTTCCTTGCGTCCATCAACTTGAGGCATAAAGTTATGCCTTTTATCAAACCGGGACCTAATCTATGTCCATTGCACAAAATTAAATGTTTGTGTGGGGATCGAACCCACGGCCTACAGAGAGGCATTGCTACTACAAACTAATCTGTGAGTGTCAGTATTGTCTCTCTTCCCCGAATGACCGGATCAAGGAAAGTTTTACTGCAAAAGTTAATAAGTTCTTTGCATCACCAAAATTGGTTATTTACCGAGTAGTTCAATTTCTTTAGCAGTATTGGCTGTTGTAATAAATAATGGAAAGTGAGTTCTGATAACAATAAGTTAATATGCTTTCTGCGAATGAATTTTTCCAAGTAGTTTTTACGGCATCGATTGGAGCACCGGTGGTCTAGTGGGAGTGAGCACGCCTTCGATCGTAAGGTCGTGGATTCAAAAGCGGTCGTGTACTGGATTTTCATGATTCTTGATAGGTAAATATGACATATAGTTTTTACGTAGGAGATCATGTTTTATTATTATAAAATATTATTAATAATAATAATGTTAAACATAGTGGACTTTCCACACAACACTATTCACCCCAAACTAAGCTAAAGCTTGCAATAATATAACAAATAATAATAATATGCCTACAATTATGTTTAATACTTTTTTGTAAATACATACTTATGATATTACACAAATATTTAGTTCTCGGTGGGGTTCGCACCCACGGCGTACGGCGCAGAAGGCAGAGGTACTACCCACTGAGCTGTGAAGGCTGTCGTAACATACTTATGTCATTATACAAATATTTTGTTCACGGTGGGGTTCGAACCCACGGCGTACGGCGCAGAAGGCAGAGCTACTACCAACTGAGCTGTCAAGTCTGTCAGTAAGGCAGCCGATATGCATGTAGCCGACTTATTGATTTGGACGCCAAAAACGCAATGGTTCAATAATGCAATCATTTTAGTGCGATAACTAAATAATTACATAAAGGTACATAAAACATAGCTTTACTTTACGTAGCGTTTATAAAAAAACTCAAACTTTTATTTCAAGAAATTGTATTTTCACTATCACAACAAAGTATAAAACAAAGTCGCTTTCTTTAGCTGTCCCTATGCCCCTATGTATGCTTACACCTTTAAAACTACGCAACGGATTTTGATGCGGTTTTTTTTAACCGCTTGCGGTCCCTTGGGTAGAGAAGTAGTAGAGTGATTCAAGAGGAAAGTTTATATGTATAATACATGCATGTTAAAGTAGAAAAACAAAGTGACCCGTGCGAAGCAGGGGCGCGAAGGCGGGTCGCTAGTTTTTTATAAAATAAAAGCGAAGTTCCAAGCGATTTGCCCAAAATATATTATGCAATAAAAAGTACCTAATTACGTCAAATTATCTCAGGCAAACGTGTAGACGTATGGCGATGAAATCAGAGAAAGTAGTATATCATTGTCCGCAAGCCGACTACGGCTGTATGGTGACTATAGCTTTCTATTACTTGAAACGCTGGCTTAGCTGCCTTCCTAGCAGATCAATCTACTGCCTACTTTATGTATTTACCACCAAAGTCTCATTTCGAGTGAAGTGTCATTCGTTATTATGAGAATAAACTGTTCAAACCGTAGCTAAATGACTGGAATTTCCATGATATAGTTCCATAAATCAGTTGGTAGCAGCGCTCTAGTATTGGTGAAGCAAAGTTCAGAATATTCCTATTTGTAGGGTGACTGACAGTATTCTGGTCTTTTGAGATATGTTTATTTGCAACAAAAATGCCATCTGATGACAAAAAATACACAAACTAGGCGTGTGTGTTACAGCAGCAAAAAACTACACAGCAATGTACTGCAACATACTACAGTATTCGGCAGGCATTGATAGACACTGGTTTTGTACCAAACCAATTTTTGCATCATTAATTAACAATAGTTATAGTATGTACTCGTATGTACAATTTTCTTAAGAGATAAAATATCTTAAATACAGCATGTTTTGATAATATTAAACGGACAAACTGACAGAGATGTGACTGACGTGACGGGCGACTCAATGCTGCTCATAAGCGGTAACCTCAGCATCAACTGCAATAAGGTCTAGGACAAGTTATGGCACCAGTGGTTTTACGTGTTTACCACTTTTAGGTACATCCATCAAATAGGCCTCAAGTCATCATTACCCGAAGTTTTTTTTGCCTGGTTCTGTACGGGGTAGCTTTTAGGTTTTAGCAACTCTATCGGGCACGCTGTGAACTTTCTTGACTTGAATTTTTACTAGTTTTATAGTGTGAGTTTTACACTCAAGGAAATCACAAAGATTTTATAATATCCCAAAAGTTCTACCAACTACGCAGTTGGTAGCGTAGCGTATCAAGGGGAAGGTGACTGTTGGGAGGGGAAGACATCGGCGGACGTATCTGGATCAGATAGCAGACGTTCTAGAGAAAGGCCATAGGTCAAGAGACCCGACGAGAATGTGTGAGGAATGTTATGAGAGTGAATGAAGCGAAAGAGGTATGTAAGGATCGTAACAAGTGGAAATCCGTGGTCTCTGCCTATCCCTATGGGAAACAGGCGTGATTTTATGTACATATAAATAATTGGTTTTATTGTATTACTGATACATTGGGGCAACTGAAAATCTCGTATTTGTCAAAAAATATAATAAAGTTTAAAGTCTGCGCTAGACCAACTAGAATGCACGTACCTTACGACACCTTATACGTAACATAATTGTAAATAATATTTTTTTGATTTTAAATCATTGCATTAGAAGGCAGCTTTACATAATACAAGGGTTATTTACCTGTAAGGCAGTCATAGTTACTAAAATCGATGTGGTCGTACGAAGAAAGTGTATTAGTATAAATGCCTTCGCACTGCATCTAATCGATTTAGCTTCGATCGGATCACGCAACCTTTTTAAATTCATTGATCGATTACTTCATCAAATATGGTCAAAAGTCATAATACTATTGTGGGTAAAGTATACATTTTGTTTGTAGAAATCGTCGCGTCCTAAAATCTTAATGATAAATCTATCCAATCCTCATGGTGAGCAGTTATTCTTCAACTACTATTTAATTATTAACTACCACTTAAATATTAATTTCAATAATAATATTGATTATGCTGAGTATTATTTTTATAATTAATATTTAATGTTCTCGGTTATAGTTAATAGTTTCTTTTAAATGTTATTATTTACTTAAATAAAAACTTTAATTTACTACATAAATTTATTTTCATTTTTTACAGGTATTTAATTATAATTTTTATTAGAGTAGAAGTAGTCATTTAAATACAATTCATACTTCAATATTTCAGTAACCTAATACTTCCCAAAATTATTGATGCCGAACTTTCGCCTTGACCATGCGCCACCAATTGCTTCATGGAAATGAAGTCAAACATGACTTCGAATCATTGGAAGTTGAATAAAATGATTTAAAATGCAAAATATGCCGTTTTCAGTACCTTGAATAGCCCTAACTTTCACAGTTTATGAAGCAGGTTTCGAGTCGATGAGAAAGCTCGCTTTGTTCGTCTGTCAAAGCCTTGTTTTGTGTCGACTAATATATACATCAAACATCCTTTCTCACACTCGTGTCGGCAAATACTTTCATGGGCATATGCAAAATATATTTTTAAATGCCATATTTATAATATTTGTTTTGTTTGCGTATGTAGTAAGTATATACTGTTAGCTACCTGATTCTAATAGCTTTATTTAGTTTGGGGCTAATGACGCTGTGGTAAATATCCATAGTTTTTTCAGTACCTAACGCACGAGAGCACTTGTGGTCTTATGGTAGCAGCCCTGCCTTCCGAGATCGTGGGTTCAAAACCGATCGTGCACCAATAAGTATTTCTGTTGAAAAATATATGTGCATAGTGCACTCTCAAACGGTGAAGGAAAACATCGTGAGGAAACCGGTATGCTGTAAATGACCTAATAAGTTATATAACATGTGTCAAGTGCTCAAAAGGAGCCCCTTGAGGCGCACTTTAAATCCTTTCACCACACTGTTTCGAAACAACTAGTGACATAACAAGAAGAAGCAGTACTTAACGCTAATATTCTGTAATTATCCTATATTATTGTCCATTATGATCGAAGGCTGTTTTACCAATATTTAAAGTAACATACATAGCTAAAAAATTTATTTGTCCCTCCTTGATCCTTGATATTCCTTGATCCCTGCTTCCCACTTGTCAAACAAAAACATGAAATATCTGAATTTTATTATCATAATCAGTATTATGATGAATGCATTATACAACGTTTCCTGGTAAACAAATATTTTCTAAAAAGATGCTAAAAGTACATAAATTACCTACCTACCGCACCTATGAATCTATTTCACCGCAATCTCGTCTGATTATGATGCTTTTGCTGAGCCCTTGTAAAAAAATGTGAGATTGAAAAGTTACCTGTCAGTTGTCAATGTCAAGTGGTCACTACTGCTGTCTGGTAAAGATGCCGAGTAGTTACTATAAATAAAATCGATTCTCGTCACAACGTACCTCATTTTCCTTACACTTATTAGTACGAAGCACGCTGTAAGTATGTAATTATGTTTATCTGCTTTAATTCTCTCATCTATACTTTCTTTTAATTAATAGGTTTTCTAACTTATTACCACAGATAAGTTAATTATGAATGAATAAATGAAAATTATTTATTGCACACTTTAAAAACTAACAAAATAAGACAAATTATAAGAATTGTGTAAAAACAAATGTACAATGAGCGGTTTTATCGCTAAAAAGATTTCTCTTCCAGACTATCTATTGAATTTAGTATGTGTTTATTCTTTTTTTATTAAACTTAATGTTAATCTTCTTTTTACTTGTATTTCTGAATTTTATTGGCGCACACAAAATGTAAAAAGTCGCACACATAGTGCAAAGGAAAGTTTTACATTATTTAGTAAGAATGTGTCAAATATGTATTCAAGTTAATTCAATACCTCTGTGCTAAATTTACCTAAGCTATATATAATAAGGGAGTGGTTTGGCTATAAAACATAGCTAATGGAGAGACATTTTAGCGTTCCTACTAATGTATGGATGATGACATGGGAAGTCAGTGGATGGAAAGGGCCAGAATCGTTCTTCCTGGAAACGGATAGGGAAGGCCTATTTCTAACAGTGGACTTTTGTAGGCTGATGAAACAGAAAACAGAAACAGCTTCACGACTTTGATCCCCAGGCACGGTAGATATCCCTTCAGATCTCCCAGTACCAAGTAGGTACTAATTCAAGATTCTTTGAGGATGTCTAAGGGGGGTAGTCAGAGGTACGTCCAAACATTACATTTGGCACATACCCACATTTTGCAGTAGTTAGTATTCCATACGTGACAGGTTGCAAGCCCATCGCCGCTTTTAGAATACTAACTGGTTTCCTCACGATGTTTTCCTTCACCGTTTAAGAGCACTGGCATTGCGCACATAAATTTTTCGATAGAAAAATCCATTGGTGCACGACCGGATTCGAACCTGCGACCTTACGATCGGAAGGCGGAGTCACTCCCACTAGACCACCGGTGCTCTTAAACGGTGTAGGCTGATGATGATGGCTAATATATAAATACGAAACTTACGATATTTGGATGTTTGCAGCTCATGCTTTAAGCCACTACACTGATCGAGATAAAACTTAGAGTAATAGGCGTAGGCTGATTACTACTAGTTAGTATTACTAATCTATGAAAGTCATGAGTAAAGTATTTGAAAGTAAAATAAATAATGTTAATTTAACAAAATCTTCTGTTTAAAAAAATCTACGTTTTTGTATCTATTTATTTCTGTTATGTTTTTTCATCGTTTACGCTCTAGAGTGAAGCTATTTATATTATAATTTAATATCAATGCCCCGCGGTTTTACTTACATAGTTTTAAATGCCGGTATTCCCACGGGATAAAAAGTAGCCTATGTGCTATCTATCTAGACTAGTGGCTCTGGGAGCTGTAGACCTCGCGATCATACTAAAAGTGAGCTATTTGAGGAATGTAATGTGCAAGTGCATTTTCCGTTTTGTGATTTTTTGATCTTTTTGATTTTTTTGCATCATCTTGTGTAGAATGAGGTCCTTTGTGTTTCTCTCAAATTTGATTGAAAACCATCGACTGTTTGATGAGCTATCCTGTTCATCATGCTGAAGATCCTTATCAGATCTTCGCCAAACTTTTATGAGACCAACTTATAGTTACTACCTTTCAAATAAAAAAAGAATAATCGAAATCGGATCTCATTTGGTGGAGATATCCAGTATATCAAATAGCCCCCTTTTTGCCCTTTTTTGGGGGAAGTAAAAATCCCCGACGACAAAAAAAATCTAATAAGTCATATAACCTGTGTACCAAGTTTCGTCCAGATCGGTTGAAAAATGCGACCTGTAGAGGAGAACAGACAGACACCCGGACAAACGCATTTTTGGCCAATGTGGAAACTGAGACGCTTCGCTCGCTTCGCTCGCTCGGTCAACTATTCTATCTCTGTGCAAAATTTAATCCAGATCCGTTGTATGCAAATCCGTTTTAAACAAAATATTAATTGTTGTTTAACTAATATCCGAGTGGGATTGTATATAACTCACGAACTTCCCCTTGATACGGGGCTGCGCTAACTACCTGCAAGGCAATAGAGGTCACGTCATTTAAAAAGAACGCTAGAAAGCAGTGGTAGGGATGTATTTGCGCATACAAAACACTTGCACCATCACACCCCCTTTCCCTCCTTCCAGCGTTCTTTTAACGAGACGCGACATATACTATGCTATGGTGCTTAATGAACGTCCTCATTTTGATGATGATGATGATGATGATGATTATAGGTTATTCGTTAGTGAGTTTAAAATAAAAACAATCCATACCTGATACTCTCTCAGCAAGCACCCAATATTTATTGATTATAGTCGTCCAGTTACTATCAGAATAGTAATCGTCAATGGCAATTTTCACGAACCCCGACATTTTAGTTTTTTTTTTTATCACAGAACACTTAGTTTGACACAACACTTGACACTTCACGTTTTGAAGTCAGTTGCATTCGATAACTCGATTCGCTATCGAATTGTCACCTGGAACAAAAGAAAATCGATTTTAAATTAAACAAAAAAAGCTGTAATGCTGGCGTATAATACTGGCAGTTGATAAATAATCAAGACATAATACAATGGTTTTGTAGAAAGCTACAATTAAAAAAGAGTTAGATATCTCCACAATAAAAAAAGGTTAGATGTCTATGTCATATTATTTTGAAATGGTAATAGGTATGTAGGTCTGAATTAATTTGATTGTAACAGTATATTTTTAAATATAATTTAACAGCGTTGGTATGTTAAAACTTTCTTTAGAGGGTTTAGTTGAAGTTAAAAAAAAAACTGACTTAGAATTAAAAACTTAAATGTGAAATGGTAACCTCTTCTTTGAAGTTAAAAATATTCATGCTTGCGGTGATTATTTGATGCAATTATTATGTATGTGATAATTTTACGTTTATCTTCGTTCATTCATATTATATCTGAGAACACTTTTAATGGCATGTAACCTAACCTAAAAATCCTTTTTATTATGAGGCTACCCGACTGAATTAATTAGTTTTTATGTCTAAAATGGTCTTCTTCTTCTTCTTATCTGTTACTAGTTTCTTTCGAAACAGTGTGGTGAAAGGATTTTAAGTGCGCCTCAAGAGGCTCCTTTCGAGCACTTGTCACATGTTATAGAACTTGTTAGGTTTTACAACATGCCGGTTTCCTCACGATGTTTTCCTTCACCGTTTGAGAGTACTGGCATTGCGCACATAAATTTTTGAACAGAAAAACTCATTGGTACACGACCGGTTTTGAACCCACGACCTTAGGATCGGAAGGTGGGGCTGCTTCCACTAGACCACCAGTGCTCTCGAAATCTAAAAATGGTGATTTCCTTATCACTGTGAGGAATGCTATATTAAATATTAAAGCAGATAATTTATTTGTTTGTAACATAATGTCGTACTGCTGACTGTGACAAAAAGTAAATAAAACGCTGGGAGACGTGCATCTAAATACCCCTATAGACAACTTATACAAGATTTATTGTAAGAAATCAAAGCACATTTACAGTAAGTGCGCCATGGTATTTTTTTATTGTTTTTGGTGTTATAAAAATATTCATATTCATTTATTCATTGCTTTATGTTGTAGGTAAAAAAAAATAATAAATTTATTTTAATTTTTAAATTTGCACACAGCTTATTCTTTACGTAATTTAATTCGTATTAATAAAAAAAAAAATTTATTACTTTAATGGTGTATAAGTGAGTATAAGTGAGAAAAAATACCGCTTGGAATATATAAAAATCTTTTGGGTTAATATAATTTTTTTACATAATCCTAAATATTTTTTATGTTTAAGTTCATCATACCAGTAATTCTCGTGAGTGCCTCCTCATTTTCTCACTTATAAATTATCACAAATTAATCACTATCGCATTTCATCTCGTCAGAGGAAAGCGAAAACCAGACTGAGGCAGCTGAGCTTCGAAAGTGCGCGCGCGCACGGATCTCAGCCGCAATTGAATCGCCCGCGCTCGCTCCACCAATCACAACCTCTCCTTCTCCCACGAAACTACAAGGACGTAAGTCAATACTGTGCGCAAAAAACACTAGACTTTAAACTTTGAAGATAATACTGGTATTTCCGTGAAGGAAAAAATGGTGTAGGTTTGCTGATTTTCCAGTTAACGAGTGGTTTTTCATTTTTAGGGTTCTTATAAAGTGATTTGTATGACTTTAGTTAGAGATTGTATTTTAACGTTTTTCTTTGTAATTTGTTTTGTTGAAAATTAGTTTTTATTTTTGTAAACGTTCGAATAAAAATACCTTTACGTCTAGAACGTCGAAGTTACAAAATTTCATAAAAGAAAATTTTAAATGTGAGTATAAAAAGGATCTTATTCTTATTCATGTACCTAATGTTATGTTTTTTTTCTTGGGGTGTACAATAAAGAGTTTTTTATCTATATATTATCTATCTTGTTCTTATAGGCTTGGCCGCATGGAATGGTACCTTGATTCACCTAGCTCTAGCTAAAGAGATCCAGGTATATCAACTAAATAAATACCTTTTGACTTTAGCTATGACTTTGGTGATAAAGTATTGAGAATTTTTTTTTAAGTTTGTGTTGTGTATTCATTAAAGCAACCTAAAGGCAGCGAATCTCGTTGGCGTGTCTCGCTTGACGCAAACAAAATTTTTCATTAAGACGAAGACAAGAGCTAATGTGACTCTAGCATCACATTGCGCACACTTTAGTAAAAAAATCATTCTGATCGATACAAGTTTTCCTACTTAAAAGTTTGCTTTTCTAGTTTTCGTACTCAAGCAAACTTTTGAGCAGGAAAACTTGCATCAATCAAAATGAAATTTTTACCAAACTGTATGCAATGTGATTGCAAACAAAATGGTTTTTTGCGATTTTTCAAAATTGGGTTCAGTGATTTTTACTGAAACTGAAACAGCTTCACGACTTTGATCCCCAGGCACGGTAGATATCCCTTAAGATCTCCTAGTACCAAGTAGGTACTAATTCAAGATTCTTTGAGGATGTCTAAGGGGGGTAGTCAGAGTTACGTCCAAACATTACATTTGGCACATACCCACATTTTGCAGTAGTTAGTATTCCATACGTGACAGGTTGCAAGCCCATCGCCGCTGTTAGAATACTAATTATAATAGAATATAAAGTGATTTTTAAATCTTCAAAAATGTAGAATCGTGCGAGCGAGAGGTACTTTAGGTGTTCACAACGCCTTAACTACGGGCCTTCCCCGTGATTATTAGTTTTGGATTAAACGTAAATGCGATGCAATCTTGTACGACAAGTTAATTCGTATAACAAATTAGCCATTTGTCGTACAATTTTCCATTGCACGGCTCATGTTAAATCATTTACAATTACTAGCTGAACCCGCGGCTTTGCTCGCGCCAAGGAATTCAAAGTTTCATACAAACTTTCATCCCCTATTTTATCCCCTTGGGGGTAGAATTGTTCAAAATCCGTTCTTAGTGGATGCCTACGTCATAACATCTACCTGCATGCCAAATTTCAGCCCGATCCGTCCAGTGGTTTTGGCTGTGCGTTGATAGATCACTATGTCAGGCAGTCACCTTTGAGTTATATAATATTTAGATTATAATATTAACATAATTATTTTAAATTAATTGGAAAGATATTTAAATACATAGATATTTAATTCATTTCAATTATTAAATAAAAGGATCATAAATAAAAGCATCACTAAATAAACAAGGATAAAATGTAGATAATAATAAATAAACTTTTTAAATTCAATGCATTCACACACAATATTAACATCAACAATAAGTTTATATAGTTTGCTTATAAAAGTATAATAACTATTTTGTAGGGTTAGGTTGTAGGGCTTAGACTCGTCAATCGTGGTAGATGGCATAAACTACGGGAGGCTTATACCCAGCAGTGGGCGAAGTCGGGCTGTGGATGATGATGATGAAGAAATATACAAATAACAGTAAAAAACATACAAAAAAATACTAAAGATTCTAATAACTACATGATTTACCTACTTTAAATACTCTGTACGATCAATATTTGTTTCTTACTATAAAATGTGTTTGGTGCACACGGTTACGCGATTCCGCAATATATCGTCGCGCCTTCAAACGGCCTTGCGATGTGGGCTACTCGAGACGAGAGTGGACCACGTTACTTCATTCATTACGTTTCATATAACTGCACCAATTATGTGGTAGTTTATTATATTTAGTTACTTATTGACAGAAAACAGAAGCCAAGAAAAACAACACTATTTAATCTCATTTTTGCTAATGATTTTAACCTAAGTTAAGTCTCATTTTTGCTGATTATTTTGTAAAGTTATTCTACGAAACTTGGTTGTTTGCGATTTTATGACTTCTTAGGGATGCCCACAAAAAAAAACTGCGATACGATGCGGTGCCGCTTGCTTTCTCTCTCTTTGCGAGCTCGAAGATATTTGTTCTATCTCTCTCGATGTTTGCGATGGGATGCCAATTTGCACGAATTCGCAGTTATGAGGCGCCCTAAATGACAAATCTTTTGAATTTCGTTTCCGTTATTTCAAGAAGCATCTCTACATTCTTTCACCATGCATACATGCGAGTGCAGTTAGTTCGCCAAAGCTCTAACAGATGGCGCTTCTTGTCACTTTCACCATTTTGCTTCGAACTTGGGCTATTTTTTCACAGTCAACATTGTTAGCTGCAGGCCATGGGTTCAATACTCACCAACATTTTTGTTTGATAAACGTCTGTTCTCTGTCAGGGTGTTATTATTAAGGTTGTTACTAAATAATTCCGTATCTTCTACAGCAGACACGAAGTTATTTATTATTAGATAAATCTATGATGGTTTTTAATATGCTTAGAGAAATATTTTTAACGGACGTTTAGAGGTACTTTGCGATGATGGTGCAATCAAAAATAATAAAAAAACTGGTACATAATGTAAACTTTAAAGCCGTTGAGTGTGACCGTGTGTGAATTGTTGTAAACAATAACAAGAAAAATAAATAAAATAAAAAGTATTCGTATCTATTACAAGTATTGTTTATTTTGGGCCAAGCGCTGTGTGAATTTTTCGTATTTTATTTAGAATAGCAACGTACATAATATTATTAATGGTATCGTGTTGTTTAAATTTACACACTTTTAACACGTTATCTGAACCTTCATTCAACCTTAAACCACTACTTCAAATTTTTACTATCCACACATCTCATTCATGTCATTGCCACTTTAAATAAAACAAATATTACGCCACAATGACTATAAGCAAGTTTTAGGCTTCGACTCCATATAACAGCATGCAATCACTATGTTGTTTGGCCCATAATTGCGCCTTGATTGCGTAGGCGCGATTATGGGAGTCTTAAATTAAAATAGAATACCTCAATAGTGTTGGCATGCCAACAAAGATCATAGAATATATAAGTTATAAATAAAAAAAAACCATTGTCACAACGTTCACAACGCTCTCGTGTGAGACGTGTCGATCAACGTTTTTTTTTCTTATTGCCATCCATCTTGTGTGTGTTGTACAATAAATAGTAGTGAAAAGTTCCACCCAGTGTTTCCTATCAAGTTCTGCGCTCCTTAACTCAACCAGCCTACAACAACCTATACAGGCACACAAACAAATAGTAAGAAAATAATCTAGATTTAAAAAATATTGTCTTATATATTTTATCCTCAAAATCCTTAAAAGCAAAATATGCTTTTAACGATCTAGATCAATATTTATTATTTGACAATATTGTTCAAGTAATATTTGATTCATTTATTGCAAGAGGTAAAAATTTTGAGACCAGGTGCGTTGAAAAAAAATTATAACTTTACATCAAGTAAGACTATGGTCAATGGATGGATGAGACTTGCAAGGGACTGGAATGAGTGGCATATTAAAGAGGAGGCCTATACTCAGCAGTGGGTGTAAACAAGCTGAAATGATGATGATGATGAAGACTATGGACGTTTGCTAGTTACTTGTAAAATAAAACAAAATTTAAAATATTGTGAACAAGCTTCTAAATAATGACGACTTCTGACTTATTTATTCACACATTGCGTGAAGAACAGTCATAAGGCGCGACTGAATACTCAACAGTGAGGGTCAATCCATGTACAATATTTTCAGAAAAGTCGTATTAATAGTGACTTTGACCTACTAAGGCTGACATGTTTAGCATTTCCAAATAATTAGGAAAGGTGACCTTTGATATTGAATATTCTTCGTAAATAACTATGTAATACTTCTAAACAATAGAGATAGATGCAACTGTAATATGTAGTCAAATATATTAATGAATTGAAGAATTTATTTAAAAGGAAAGTAAACATTTTGTTTGGTTATTTGAATAGAATTACTCTAAAAGTAGTTATATTATTTTAAGCTCCAAAACTACTTATATTGTCCAAGCTTAAGCTACAGCTAAGCCTCCTAAGTTAAGCCTATTTTTTTATTTAATCCTTTTAAATTTTACATCAGTCTGTAGATAGCTCAACTGTTACTTATGTCTTGAACGTTTTGTACATAGGTACCTACTTGTCTACTTGTTATAAATAAATGCCTTTTTTTTATCGTTCATGATTTCGGTAATTTTTAGGTGGGCATTCATCTTATTTCTTGTTCTGGAACCGTTTTTTTTATTATGAATGGCACATGACATTCAATGAAAATACCAACTGGGTGAGTGATGAATTTCGTGCTTACACGCACGATGTGACCTGCCCTTAGCAAACAGTAATCGGTTGCAAAACATAATAATCGCTAAAAAAATGCGACCTTGTTCACAAGTAAACAAATCAATAAAACAACCGAATGAAACTGCGTTATGACCTAGATCCACACATCGTACGATATTAGAAGGAATCACACTGCAGACAAAATTAAAAGATAAATAAAACTCCTCATTTCACTCCTTTCAGCACAACGGCCAATGCTGTGTGTTTTGGTTTGACACGATGGAACCAAGTTGGAACTCCACAACTTGGTTCCATCGTGGTTCCATAGTTGCCTCGTAATTAACTAACAATAGCAACGTGCCCTACGATTCACAAAGATAGCCCAAATTCTATTTGATGGATCTAATGAGAGTAGTCGAACGTACGTCCACATAAAACATGAAAATTACTCATATTTTGTAGTAGTTGCAAGGTTACAAGCTCGCATTGACTGCCCTGTGTCCGTCAACTTGAGGCATAATATGTCAAGACACTTCTCTCTTCAACCGAACTTTTTTCAGGCTCATGAAGATTTATCTTTTAGCTGTCTCAAGCATTCGTCAAACACAATGGGCACTTACTTACCGTGCGAAACATTAAGATCAAGACAAACTAGACTTAACGGGCACTGTAAAAAGACTAACATACCTCTGCTATAATTATCAGACCACCGAATCTATTGCACCGATTACTCAACGAACGTCTGAAACTGCGAGTCTTCTGATGTAACAGTCCGTTTTGTAAACATTCTTTTTATTAGAAATTTTTATTTAGGACCTGAAGTCTAGACTAGGCTAGAACTTTGTAAACATCACGGCATCACATATCAATTTACGCCCTCTTCTTGCACAATACTGCAATAGGTCAGTATACCAAGTGCTTAATATGGGGCTGGACAGGCCTCTGACTAGCGCTAGATATCCTTCTCGTTCTCAAGAACTGTTCTGAAGGAATGTATGCCATGTATAAGTAAGCCACAATACACCCTATTGCAGGATGTTAGTTCAGATCTTATACCTTGAATAAGGATTAGAAGAAAGAAAGACGACTTTTTTATTTGACCCAAGACGGAAAATAGAAAAAAAACAATAAACACCAGGTACTGTTGATTTCGAGACTAATTAAAGTGTTTTTAAAAACTATATTCAATTAAAATAGTGTAATAATGATTAATAAAATATACGTGTTGACCGATTTAGAGTTTCTTTATTAATGATGCAAAGTACATGGGCGGATGCAGTCGCGGGCGACTGCAGACGCTAATTCAGCAGATACTCAGTTCCGTGAACTGCCATGTCTAATAAGCAAAACAGTTATTCTTTAACTAATTTAATGCAGAGGGGTGAGGGGACAACATAATTAGGTAAAAAACAATTACAATAAAAAAAACAAATATTTTTATTTGGGACACATGGTTAAATAAAAGAAGATATATAAATAGAAAAGAAATGAGTATTTTTTGGAAATAATTTAATCTTGATAGGCTAATAATAAGCATGCTACTGCTGCCATTGCCTTCAGGTTTTCTAGTGGGGTTACAGAGTCGTAAAACTTCCACTCACTACGATCCGGGCAATTTGAGAGTTTATGTTTGGTTCTCATAGTTTTTTACTGGGTAAAACGAATTGGATGATATTTTTTTTAATCCAAAGCTGGTGCTTGTCTTGTGGTCCCATTTAAATTTAAGTCAGATCTGACGTGTAGTTTTTGAGTTATTAGTACGAGTGTATTTTCCAGTGTATTTGCAGTCGGTTTTTTTCTTGAAAGAGTTGTTTTAGTATCTTTTATTATTATAGAATTAATTAATTCTTGATAAAACCCTATTTTTGCATTTTAAATTATAGCTTAATTTACCTCTGTCCTTTCTCCTAACATTATCTTACTTAGTTGTACCTAACTATCGACACGGGTCAAACACCTGTATTAATAAGAAACGTGATGAAATATCATTTAAGCCGTCTAATTTAATGCCAAGATTGTAGCGTAAATAGAATAGGAGGTTGCAACATAATAAGTACATGAACTCATATGCATACCGATGCGCATATTAGCAAATGTATCTGCGTGTTGTTGCAAGACGAGTAAGACATAGGGCATAGTAAAACTGTTTCAAATATCGGTGTTCAAGCATAATTATGTGGTACCTATATGTAGTGTTCGCTTGGTATCTATATTAGTAGATACAATACTCTGTCTCATCTGCACAAGCGGTTGTTAGCCTCCTGTCAGTGTCAAGCTCTCTCCACACCTGTCAATGTCCAGTCAATGTCAGAGAGATACGGGTTGGCGGGAAGAGTATGTACCTACGGATCTGAGGGTCACGGAGTGTGGATGATGGGAGAGAGAAGACAGTGGAAGACCTGGACAGGAGACCGGCTTGGTGTATTGTGTGAGCCAGGGTTCTTAGTAAATACAGGATTTTACAGTGGCGACGAGGACAAAGGTCAGTTCGTTCCATATTTTTACAAAAGAAATGAAAGGAATCCACATAGGGCTTCTCGCTTTGTTTGTAAACTATGGTTTTGACCGTGGCTGGCGTGAACCATACTCAATTCGACGACCTGTGACAAGGAGCAATAAACACTGGTCTATACCTAAGAGTATCACGTGTTATAGGTACACAGTTAATAAGAGTTTTGCCCTTGTATTAGAGTTTCGTTTTTATACTCTGGTTCTGTTATGGTTGACTTCAGAGGTCAATGACCTTAACAAAAGACACCCCTCTATAAACCCCCTACAGGATGCAATCATAAAATTGGGGGCTTATATATACATACATTTTTCTTCAAAAAATTTCTAAGTCTTTTTCCTAGTACTGCACACCCTTTGCTGTACTCTGAACGATGGATCCCTAATATAAATATAGCCAAATATTAGTTGTGTTATTGTACTAAATTAGTTGCACTGTCAAGTGTTTATGAATTACCCAACTTAGGTACACTATTTTGCTGTGATCGTGTGATTCAGTCATGTGGGATGAACATGATTCAGTTATTCTGGAATCAACACATTTAGAATTTCAGGCATTACCGGGTAAAATCATTATGAAATTTAGTTTTATTTGTTTCAGTAATTGTGAGATTGTGTGGTACTGATAATATTAGGCATTTTAAGATTCAGCTGTGGATGTGCAGCTGCAGGTATAGCATTGTGGTGACTAGGTACCTATCTACTTGTGAGGTCACATTGAATGGATTTGTAGTTTTGCATTATACCTACCTACTTGTAACAAATAAAGTTTCAGTACCTACTAAGTATTAGATGAGTTACTTAGCTAAGTCTAGCACGCTTGAGAATGGCTAGTTACCTAATCTGTAACAAAAACAATAAGACTGTATGTATGTGATGCTTATCATTAATCTACTAGATTAGATGAATATTAAAAGAAATATCTGATAATTTAAATGTATTTAAGATACCTACTAATCATCTTCTATGTACATTATACTGCAAAAAAAAAAAAAAAAAAATATAGAAAGAAAAAGAAATAGTAACCAGCTAAGAAGTTATCAACGAGCCAAAGTTTTATTATGCATAGCAATGTATTGTTATTGTGTTTAATCTTTGTCAATAAATGATTCTGATTCTGTTAGGTACATACCTAATATAAAAAAAAAATTGTTAATCAGTGCATTGAGATATGTACTAACAGCAAAAAGATGAATCAGAGACAATTATGTTTGTATGTTACACTAAATGTAAAACCGGTACCTACAATTAAATCCAACAGTAAAAAGTTAGCAAAGAATACTTGAACTTTTAAATGGATAATAACATCTATCTATAAATTATATGTTTACATAGTTCAATAAGTAATTGGTTGATAATAATTACTTGGTCTTGGTGAGCAGTTAACGGTCATGGATCACTCACCTACTATGAATGGATTCTAGGTTCAAGTAGCATTCAACGGGTTGAATAATAATAATTGTTGGTCAGGGGTTTACCATTGAATTGGTTGCATGGTTATTTGGAAAAGACTTACTTACTATTAGTGGTTGCATGATTATGGTTAAGACTAATAACTATTGGTTGCTACATTATCCTTGGGCTGACCATTAAATTGGTAGCACACTTTTGAGATCAAGGCTGACCATTAAATTGGTTGCACAAGGCTGACCATTAAATTGGTTGCAGAAGGCTGACCATTAAATTGGTTGCACAGGGCTGACCATTAAATTGGTTGCACAAGGCTGACCATTAAATTGGTTGCAGAAGGCTGACCATTAAATTGGTTGCACAGGGCTGACCATTAAATTGGTTGCACAAGGCTGACCATTAAATTGGTTGCACACTTTTGAGATCAAGGCTGACCATTAAATTGGTTGCAGAAGGCTGACCATTAAATTGGTTGCACAGGGCTGACCATTAAATTGGTTGCACAAGGCTGACCATTAAATTGGTTGCACAGGGCTGACCATTAAATTGGTTGCACAGGGCTGACCATTAAATTGGTTGCACGCTTTTGAGATCAAGGCTGACCATTAAATTGGTTGCAAATGGCGGACCATTAAATTGGTTGCACAAGGCTGACCATTAAATTGGTTGCACAGGGCTGACCATTAAATTGGTTGCACAGGGCTGACCATTAAATTGGTTGCACGTGGCTGACTATTGAATTGGTTGCACAAGGCTGACCATTAAATTGGTTGCACAGGGCTGACTATTAAATTGGTTGCACGGTATTTATATCAAGGCCGACCATTAAATTGGTTGCACAGCATTGTGATTGAGGCTTTCCATTAAATTGGTTGCACGCGATTGAGACCAAGGCTTACCATTAAATTGGTTGCACACTATTGTGACTGAGGCTTACCATTAAATTGGTTGCAAGGCATTGTGATTGAGGCTTACTATTAAATTGGTTGCAAGGCATTGTGATTGAGGCTTACCATTAAATTGGTTGCACGGCATTGTGATTGAGGCTTACCATTAAATTGGTTGCTAGGCATTGTGATTGAGGCTTACCATTAAATTGGTTGCACACTATTGAGATACAGACTTACCATTAAATTGGTTGCAAGGCATTGTGATTGAGGCTTACCATTAAATTGGTTGCAAGGCATTGTGATTGAGGCTTACCATTAAATTGGTAGCACAGCATTGTGATTGTGGCTTACCATTAAATTGGTTGCTGGGCATTGTGATTGAGGCTTACCATTAAATTGGTTGCACACTTTTGTGATCAAGGTTACCATTAAATTGGTTGCACACTTTTGTGATCAAGGTTACCATTAAATTGGTTGTACATGATAGTCATAATTATTATTAGTTACCATTATAGCTCACCGTTAATTTGCTAAGAAACAGAGTCGTAAATACAGTGATAGTACCTACTAACAAATAGTATGTATTATGTAACAATATAAAAAAAAAAAAGTTGATTAAGTTAATAGGTGGTGGTCTACTTCAAAGCACAATTATGTTTAGGTGCATGTAATATGTAGATACTTTGAGTTCTGTTGGACTTGACGTTTCTCTTTCAGGGTTCTGTAGGAACTTTAGGATGATGGATCAATTACCTCCACTGGATATATTATGAAAGAGACATTTCCATCAAATAGGCCAAGGAGAATGGAAATTTTATGACTAAACTATGATACCAAGCGTTGAAATGCATTTTTGACATGACAAGATGAACATTGGATCAAATACCTAATAGAAACATACTCAAGAATTTAACCTTGTGTAATGAACTAATGAAGCAACACTAAGTATCAGATAAGAAACTATGAAAATAATAGAACATATGAGGTAAATTCTATGACAGCCATAGAAAATATTGATGATGACGGATGTGGAAGATCCGGCTGCCTTGGGCACATCTCCACAGTCACAAGCTGCCCTGCAAGAGGAGAAAATGTAGAGGTGGTAAAATTTAACACTTTCTGCTGTAAAAAGCATGAGCAACAACTCAAACGGAAGATGGAAATCAGGCAAGATACTAAATATAGAAACTACAAAAGACTGGTAAAAGATGATGAATTCCACTATGTTTTTGAATGTCATTTCAGACACAAGTTTTGAGTGTAACATAGAGTCCAGGAGTCAAATTCAAAATGTTAATAGCCTAATGTAAGTAAAAGTTAAAATCTGTTCAAGCATGGGAATATTGAAAGAACCAAGCAGTGTTCTAAAACCAGGTTCTTGAGGCAACCAAGAAAACTTTTATGGCATAACTAGTTGCGCCCGCGGTTTCACCCGCGTAGTTTTGGATTCCGGTGTTCCCACGAGATGAAAGGTGGCCTGTGTGCTGTTCCGGACTATGGTCTACCTGTGTTCCGGGTTTCATCCAAGTCCGGTCTGGTGTGATTGAGTAACAAGCATCCATCCATCCATCCGAACTTTCACACTCATGATATTAGTGGGATAATGATAGTAAACCTATATAAGAATGCCTACTACCTATGTTATATTGTAATGGATGGATAGATCCAGAGATATTAAGATCTAGGGATCTGGCTCTCTAGCTGGGCTAAGATACAGCAATATGATACGGAGTATTGAAACTTAAAACCAAGGAAAAAAAAAAAAAACAGAAGCCTTTCCCTAAACATAAGTAGAAATCCCGACAAATGACGAAGTCAAACCAGTCTTGCACCCTCACAGAAAAATACCAACTGATGGAAGAAGAAATAAACAAATGAAAGAGCTTTTAGAAATCGGACATGAGGAAGTGCATGAACCATCAGCATGAGTTTCACCATAGTGCCAGATATTTAACAAACTAGAAAGTACGTTAGGCGGTCTTATCGTTAAATATCGATCTCTGCCAGACCACCGTTGAAATAGATGTCTAGCTACTTATGGTACATTCAAAAGATAAGGAATTATAAACAAATATTTACAAATCTCATCCACATAAGAGGCGCAGGGCTGTGTTCATAGAGAGTATCTCTGAATTTGGATTACCAAAAGCTATAGAAGCAAGGCTTTTTGGTCTCGTCATTATTACGATAAGTTTTCAAAAAGACGCGAAGTTTCGTTAAAAGGCCTACTTGAGCCTAGATTCCTATTGATGAATGTTATTATGATGCAATCTAACTTTGTGTTTTGCAAATTATTGGGAACGTAAAACCGTATGTTTGCTTTGAAGTTTATCGTGCGACCTAGGTGACAGATATGTACCTACCTGTAAAGAAAATAGATGGAAGGATGCTATTTTGATGCATCGTTTTATGGTTTTGGAAAGCATTAACTACTTTATTTATTGTTACTTAGCAAGAAATAATAACAGATAAGTAGCAGAAGGAAAAGGGGAAGGAATGCGGGGACCGGAAAGAAGAGCCGCAGATTCAGATTTAGTGGAATGATATAAGTTTTATATGTTAAGGATGGAAAGGGCAAATGAGCTGTCTTTAAATATTAATCACGTTGTTGAAAATGCTGTCGCCGGGAATATAGCGGTAAGGAACCCGGAAACTGGGCTGAAGATTGAGAACGATTATTCACTTCAAAGAAGTTGGTCAATGGACCTCGGTAACACATGGAGGAGACATGAGACGATAGCCCCGTATATTATATTGTGTGCAGAAGTAATTTAAAGTAGATGAAATTGTAAGATTCTGTGTGGGCCATTAAGAGTATTATTCAGGTCAATTCATTGAATGAAAAATATTTAATAAGAAAGGGGTTGTAGTGTTCGCTTGGTATCTATATTAGTAGATACAATACTCTGTCTCATCTGCACAAGCGGTTGTTAGCCTCCTGTCAGTGTCAAGCTCTCTCCACACCTGTCAATGTCCAGTCAATGTCAGAGAGATACGGGTTGGCGGGAAGAGTATGTACCTACGGATCTGAGGGTCACGGAGTGTGGATGATGGGAGAGAGAAGACAGTGGAAGACCTGGACAGGAGACCGGCTTGGTGTATTGTGTGAGCCAGGGTTCTTAGTAAATACAGGATTTTACACTATATCTGTTTCAATAATTCAGCTAACTTTAAGAGTAGTAGAGATCTTTGTCAAGAGCTCGTCCGGGGAAGTACTACCACCACGCCTCTTTCTGCCTCCAAGCAGCAACGCTGTGTTTCGGTTTGACGATTGTTATTACAGGCACATGAGGTTTAACATCGGTATGCCTCAAGTTGAGGCATTGAGGGGACGTTCTTATCGTGCGTGACTTACGAGGCAATGCTTTGTTATACGAGTAGGTGATGGTTACCACTTATGATCAAGTGGCCCATCTGCTAGTACCATCAAATTTTTGTATATATAAAAAAATTACAAGCTTTGGCTTAGTTTCGGGCTAGATGGTGCTGTGTGGAAAGTCCACCAATATTTTAATTCTTTATCTAATGTTCATTAGCTGTGTCAAAGCATTCTGTCAGAAATTTTCAGGTGATGAAATTTCTTTCAATGCAAATACACTAGGAAATCCTCTCTCCAAAGCTGACTTCTCTTCATGCTTGAATCTCAATTGAATCTAGACTTTGAAATGTCATCATGAAAGCCTATACAAAATGATTAATTGATGTCAAGATTTTCATAGTGATTAATCATTAATAAAAGATGCGTGAAGTTTATTGTTTTATGTAGTAATGTGGTAAGAAACCTTTTGTGTTAAATTGTTTAGAGAAAAAGGAATGAGTTTTGTCATCGGACTTGTAGAAGACATTTCAACAGCATCAAGAAAAATAAATTAGTAAAAAAGTATTTTAAAATTGCCAGACACATTTTAAAATGAAATTTAATTCATTCTAGCATGTAGAAATCTCACACAATTACATAATTAACTATTAGTATTTATGGTATTGATTTTCTTTATTTACATTCAGTTTACCTCAGTGGCGCAGCGGGCGAGAGTCCGCCTGCGACGCAAGAGGCGGATTCGATTCCCGCCTCGGAACAAATTTGTGTACAATCTGCAGAAATTTGTTCCGTTGGTCTGGGTGTTTATGTATGATAAAAAATATCTGTCTATGTAAGTATATAATGTAATAAATATATCAGTCATCTAGTACCCATAATAAGCTTTGAGTAGCTTACTTTGGGGCTAGATGGTGCTGTGTGGATTGTCCAGCATTTTTTATTATTATTTATTTATTTATTAATTACATTAAAAGATAATTAATTTAACACTGGGTTCCAAATTACCACTTTGTTTACTTAATTAGATCCAAAACCCTGCAATTTTCCGACCTTATTAGCATTTCGGTCAGAATTGCACTATGCCGTGATCCCTTTCACTCATGTCTTGTTAGATAGAGACGAGAGATAATAATGAGACTTGTAAGGCGATTGTTGTTATGAAACTTTTATACACTCGAATTATTGTAAGGTAGGTTCCTCATTCTGAATTATTGGACAAAAAAACTTGATTCAGTGGATCTATACGATTTTTCAAGACCCCGAAAACCAATGCTTACAAAAAGTAACTTGTTTAGGTAGTGTGTTGATGGTTGGTCAGTTTCGATTGTCTACTTAGATGCCGAAGAAAAAAACTGAAACGCTTCACGACTTTGATCCCCAGGCACGGTAGATATCCCTTCAGATCTCCCAGTACCAAGTAGGTACTAATTCAAGATTCTTTGAGGATGTCTAAGGGGGTTAGTCAGAGGTACGTCCAAACATTATATTTGGCACATACCCACATTTTGTAGTAGTTAGTATTCCATACGTGACAGGTTGCAAGCCCATCGCCGCTGTTAGAATACTAACTGGTTTCCTTACGATAGATGCCGAAGACCAATGACAAATGCAACAACTGGGATTTTGAAATTGGAATCCCTCTTGTCCTCACCGCATCTTATTTTGAGTTTGGTGACTCGTTACATAGGTTTTGTTAATAAATATTTTTGGGCACGTTCTCCATTTATTTTTTCAGAACAATTTCATTGTTTGTAGGTACTAGGTATCTTCATGCAGAATACCAGTTTTTCGCTGTGCCAATGGCACCAATATGTACTAAGCCCAGGGTAAGTTTTAGGTTTCAGGTTTTATGTTAAGTTAAGCCATCAACTAATAATTATTCTACAGTATTTTCTTTGTACTGCACCGCTCTTACCTCTTACCTGTCTTGTGTTTTCTTGTATACATCTCCTGCCTTATTTTAAGCCTGATTCTATATGTTGTGTGTTCATGAAAAATAAATAATTTTCATCATAATTTGTTTTTAATAAATGATGACATAATTTTCTTTCTTTCGATCATCATGAGCGAAAGAAATAAAAAATACTATCAAGTAACAATCATTTTGATAATTTCCTTTCACAACGCGCGACCTTCACAACAATCTTCATAATTCACTTTCAAACCGACGCCGACGGTCGGTTCTGAAGACGCTTCGTTGCAACTGAACGCAGGCACCGTGTCAGTGACGCAACGCGGCCTTGCCGAGCGGTGGTCACTGTCAGTGGGACCAATGCAGCGCTTTTAAGATATTTAAAAGCCAGGTGCTTCATGATGGGCCTGGTGACTGGATGGCGCTGGTGACTCCGTGATGCCGTGTCAGGGACGGGACAGGAACTTCGTTGCCTTCGTTGCTTCATTGCCGGCACGGATGTGTGATCGAGTTCATAGACAATGTATGCAATAATATTTTTTTCATCCCACCATCTCGGAAAGAGTATTTTTGCTCTTCAATATCTGAGTGCAAAAGCCGTTTTTATTCTCTAGAGGATAAAGTAAATTGAATTTAGAACATCGTGTGCACTAAGTTTGTGAATTAAAAAAAACATTAAACCTATTTACTGCTACCTCTATGGTGCCGAATATATCATACAACTTTTTTTTTATTTGTTAAAAACTCAGACTCGGAACTTTCTTGGTGTTCTTTTTTCAATTTGCATTGTACGCGGTTCTTTACGCGGCATTTTTTCACGTCATTGTTAAACCTTATATTAAAAACAAGAAACTTGAAAACAAGTGAAAAAACTAAAATGAGTGATTCTAGCGACGAGGAAGTTTGTTTGACGCCAACAGAATTGACTGAAACTGTTAATAATGCACAAATGAGCTTTCTCCCTCAACAATCACGCGAGAAGTATTATTAGTCATTTCCTCGCTGAGGTGGAATGAAAAGTTACGTGTTGCACTCGAGTGCAAAGATTTTTCACCTCGTGCTCTTTTGATTCCCTCGCTAACGCTCAGGATTCTAATTTTGAATCACTCGCTGCACTCGTGATTAAATTTTAGAATCCTTCGCTTGCTCGGTCATCAAAATTGAACACGCGGTTAAAAAGCAACTTTGCACTCTTGTATAACAAATAACTATTTTAACTCCTGACGAAACACGTCCCTGCCCGGTCCTTGACACGGCTCTGATGTGTGGGGATAGAACTATATACGTAAGCACTTCTGTGCTTCGGGGGGCATATGAAGCTATCTACTTTGTGCCGTACACTAGTTATATCAAATCAGATTGGTGGAAGGATTTAGTTTCAAGTATTTCAGTTCACACAGTCATGTCCACGTTTAGATAAACTATGCTTTACGTAATATCTCCAAACAGTAGAACGTTTATTCACTTGCGCGTTAAAAATAAAACTTTATGTACCTTGCTGAAAAGCAGCAGTACTTGATTAGATTTGTGATACAGCATAACAGTTAAAAAATTATGCAACCTCGCCTTCCAAACCACGGTCACTGCCAGTAGACCTGAAAGTGGTACATGGTACATGGCCATTGGCCAATGGAATGCGGCCCATTATTTTCACTTTGATTAATGGACAGTTAGAAGTTTTCCGAGGTCTCGGTCGATTGGAGGTGTGTCTCACTTGCCCAAAAAGGGCAACAGACTACATAAGAAAATACGCATTCAAATTATTTTGAATGTAGCTGTTGGCCACGGCTTTTCTTGCGTTAGTGATTGCTAACTTTAAAAATTAAGGTATTGGGTTTGTTGAATTTTCTTCACCCTTCTCGGTTTTAAGAATTATTTGTTTAAACTGCGCGCTGAAGGAACAACCCGTATTCAACCTCGTAAGTCATATGCGATATGTGAGTTCTACACTGTTTCGAAAGAAACTAATGACACGCAAAAAAAAGAAGTGATGAGTTTAGAACAGTTGTGTGCAAAGATGCAAGTAGTAACGTTGGGAATCATTAACTAGTGGTATTGGGCATCGCCGCCCACCGTTGTGCAAGGCACACTATCTAGTCACGCAAACTGCAGGATGTTGCGCCAAGGCTGCGCGAAACCAGCTGTTCCGAGTAACTTGAGTAGCCACTGACCTATCGACTCAGCCCCTGAGCATGGATCTTCGATACGATAAAATTTGACAGTAATCCTCGATAAATTTGAATAACGAACGAACGTTTATATACAAAAACAGCCGTGCAAGCATGTAATTCATGATCCATTGTCGAGGGGCAGCCCCTCGAGCAGGGATCTTCGATACGATAAAATTTGTCAGTAATGCTCGAAACTTGAATAACGAACGAACGTTTATATACAAAACCAGCCGTGCAAGCATGTAACTCAAGATGCTCGAGGGGCAGCCTCTCGAGCAAAACTCATCGATATGATAAAATTTTACGTTTGTTGCCTGTTCTTTTAGGGTTAGGTCTTGTAGAACTGGCACCAAGATTTACCTAGTTTTAAGACGTTTCAATATGATCCTTGTGATTTTACTGCATATACCGTTTGGCTTTGTGCTAGAAAAGTGAGAATGTTATCAAGAGTTGTGACGTCACGATTTGGTACAAATAATTTTTTTAAATAAAGTTTATTGAAGTTGAGAATCCACTGACCTATCGAATCAGGGTTTGTTCTAGAAAAGTGCGACGAATGTTATTGGGAACTGTAATACGCGGAATAAGCGAGCTAGCTGACATAATACTATTTTTTTATTAAAAAAGACTTACTTCGAAATCTTACTACTTATTTCCTTTCGAAAAATACCCTAATTATTGTAATTAGGGTAGTTTTCGAATTTATCACACAAATGTTTGCTTTTGGTGGGAGTGAACCCACGATCTACAGTGTAGAAGGTAGAGCTAATAGCAAATGAGCTGTGAAGGCTGTTGGTTTCCTTGTTTTTACAGCTTTTTTGTTTATATTTGATCAAAGCATGATTTATTACAAAAAGATTTATTGGATAAAAAAAAGTCGCAATTGCATTTCCGAATAGTTGATGAGTTTATCTTTTGCATATAATAAGCCGCCTTGAAATGAAACATTTTATTTAATAAATAAATATAATTTATGTTATAAATACCTAAAGATATGGAAGCGTTTAAATCCAAAAGGTCAATAAACGATGCCCAGACTCGAAATAACCTTTACATTTTTTAATAGTCAGTAATAAATTCAAAATATAATTTATGCAGTTCACTGCCAAGGTAGTTATGTATTTATTATACAAAATTATATAACCTGAACAACAGATTTTGACATTGAAATACTGAACTGTTTGTGTACGTCATAACTTTTATCACAATTACAAGTTTTTTTTAATAAAATTGTTTTTGCTGTCGAGAATCAGTTTTTTTTTATGTAAAAGATAGGCAAACGGGCTAACGGCCCACCTGATGGTAAGCGGTCACCGTCGCCCATAGACAACCACAACACCAGGGGCGTTGTCAGTGCGTTGCCTACCCTGAAGGACTTTATTAACATTTTTCTTGAAGCTTTTGTCAGTTCGGAGAGCAACATAGTTTTTTCGTGAATTTATTAATAATATTTTGAGTGTTGTGTAAATTTAGGCGTTTTTTAATAACTTGAGCATTTAAAACAAAGAAAAACATTTTGAATGAAAGTGTGTTATGATTTGATCAATGTTTAAAAAGTTTCAAAAAAACCCGCCACCATTTTATTCAAAACAAATCACGACCGACTTTATTTACTATGGACCCTTCTTCTTTCTTCTTTTTATGGCTCCTGTCATAGACAATCTTGCCAATGTCAAGTGATTCAGAGATTATACTCTTTGTAGTTATGTTTCTAGTCACGTCAGTCCAAAGTCGAGTCAGTCAATTGTTTTGAAGAAAATTGTGGCGGTTTCTTCAAAACATTTGAAACATTTTCGGTCAAATCACGATATCACATAATACACTTTCATTCCAAATGCTTACACTTTGTGCTAAGACCACAAGTAATGTTGGTTAAAATACCACCAAAATTACACAGCACAACTCAAAATAACACTAGAAAAACAATTAAAATGAAAATGCTATGTTGCTTCGTTAGATGACAGGAAACGAATCACTATGGACCCTATGGACTGACTTGACTAAAAAGTATTTGAACCATATCACTTGACTGACAGGTGCCATACACGGAGAGAAAAAAAAAAAAGTAAAAAGAAGAAGTTGTATAAAGATTTGCTGTCAAAGTTTGACCTGCATTTAATTGCAGTTGCTATTTCTAAGTTTATTAAAATTTTATCATATTAAGTTTCAGCTCTTTAGTAAAAAGTTTTCAGTGTACGAGAGTTTTTCAATTTAAGGACATAATTTTAGGTCGCTGCCTATCTTGCCGCAGTCTCAGATACGTGAACCTGGATAAACCTAACATTAGGACGGTTTAAAATGGTCCTTAGGATTTAACAAAATCAATATTGTGGTCAATCAAACTTGGAACGGATGTTTGATAGAATTACTATTTTCTTTTGAAGTTTGATATCATCACGTTTGAGACTGCTAACAAGATTTTACTACTAAATAATTTTCAAAATAATGACCTTTATTTTTTTGACTTGTTATCCTAGACTTCACGTCTGGTTTTTGTGTTCATGTCTGGCATTTTAATAACAAAGGTAGCTACGTTCATAGATTTGATCTAGGAAATACTGAATTACAAGGTAGAGGTCACTGCTTAGACACAAATTAGGCTCGTTATTATATATTATTTTGGACCACAAAACTATACAGTTTAAAAATGATCAAACTGGTTCATGAGGTATACAATTTAACTCTACGAACAATGCTGCTATTCTAAATGCATAAATAATTAGAGTTTTTTTGAAAAATACGATGAAAACAAAGAAAAAAGAAACAGCTTCACAACTCTGATCCCCAGGCACGGTAGATATCCCCATACTACCAGTATAACGCATTATAAGTAATTTTAAATACGATAAGTAGGCCTTCTAAGATAATTATCTGAGGGGATATTTACCGCGTCTGATGTTTTAAGTTAATAAGCTGTTTTTTATAATAATAAACAGTTGCATTATAATAAGTATGAGTAAATACATACCAACCACTATAGACGGATATGTTTTTCACAACCGAAATCTCACTAACTTAATCACAAATTAGTAGAATCCGCAAACTTATGTATCACTACAATGTTATGCCATATAATAAATTATTTTATATCACACCATTTACACCGTTTTATTTTATTATATTTAAAAATAAATAAATAAATTGAATATTTCAAAATATCTGTCTTCTTTTGATCTGTCTCGAATATTTATGCGTTTATGAAATAAATTCGAACGTTAGATCTATTCCATACGGTATAATATAGAATACTGAACTTCTAGAAGTGGCAAGCGATTAGTAAGAAGAAGGGGGGATGTGCTAGTATGTATGCCTAGTTACAGACCTAGTAAACTTGTACCCATCCGTCGTGACTCCTGAAATAATAGTGGCATTGGATAACACACTCATCTTCAAGTTTGAAGTACATATATTAACAGTCAAAAATATAAACAACTATACATTGTTAACGAAACTATTTTTTTTATTTAAATAATTGTAGAACATAAATAAGTTATAAAAATTAGAAATTTTCACAATTGGAATCTTTTTATATTACTAGCTGAACCCGTGGCTTCGCTGGCGCTCGTTTACTTTGAAACTTTCATACAAACTTTTATCCCCTATTTCTCCCATATGGGGGTTGAACTTTCAAAAATCCTTCCTTAGTGGGTGCCTAGTTATAAGTGGAATACGAGTGCGAAATTTCAAGTTTCTAGTCCTAAGGGTTTGGCCTGTGCGTTGCCATAAGTCAATCACTTTTGCCTTATATAACATACTAGCGACCCGCCCGCGCGCCCCTGCTACGCACGGGTGCACATATCATGCATGTATTATACATACAAACCTTCCTCTTGAATCACTCTATCTATACAAAAACCGCATTAAAATCTGTTGCGTAGTTTTAAATATTTAAGCATACAAAGGGACAAGAGGACATAGGGACAGTTAAAGCGACTTTGTTTTATACTATGTAGTGATAGTTTATTAATATTGCAATAACATTAAATGATTAATAATATCTTTTTCGTATTATTACAAAGCATAGACTTAATAATTGCATGATAAAATGAATTCTGTCATAAAGAAAAAAGATAGAACATTATAAACTAGCGTCATAAATAAATAAATAAATAATGCTGGACAATCCACACAGCACTATCTAGCCCCAAAGTAAGCTATTCAAAGCTTGTGTTATGGGTACTAGATAACTCATATATTTAATACATTATATGCTTACATAGATAGATATTTTTTATTATACATAGAAAACACCCAATATGTGTACCCATAATATGTGTATAAGCAAAATAAGTGATGTAATGCATGCAACTTGTATAATTAGCTATAATATATTAATATCCATCGCCCTAGATATCATTCGATTGAGGCCTTGGTTCGTCCGGATCGCTAGTAGTCCGGATACTCATTATAGTCCTACTTGTATGGCATCCGTTCTTATACAATTATACGATTAAATGATTTGATTTATTGTTTCAAAATAACAAAGATGCAAAGAATAGTAAATATAAAATCTAAAATTTATATGGTTTATATCGCTTTTATTAAAATAAAAAAATATAGATAGTTTTTATTTTGTTGCTTTAAAACCATGTTCTGATACGTCTTTCTTCGAAATCAGAGATTTAAATTTAAAGAGTTTTTGCTCTACGAGAGGGCGCGTTGAAATCTTTTATCCTGAAAACATGGATTTGACTATTTGTATATATTTTTAAGTCAAGCTTATTGCATTTTCATTATACTATTATAATTATATTAGTAAAGTCAAAAACTAACCTAATGCCGTTTATTATAAATCAAAGTCAATAAATGTTTGTTTAGTGTCACAAACACAAAATATAGGCGAAATACTACGACCAATTATTTGTTGAGATAAAAACATCGTCACATGGCTTTGTGGTAAGTAAATAATAGTTTTTAATAATAGTTTTTGATGCTCTAGTTAGACTAGTTATAGTAGCTCTCACTTTTTTAACACCTGTTAAGCCATCTGCTTGTTCTATCAGCAAACAGTAGAAGAAAAAAAAACTCATTTTCAGTCTCGAAATATTTCGTTTGGAATGCATAACAAAATGCATTCAATTTTTGCTCGACTAGCAATTCCATGACCACAAGCTATTAACCTTGTTACCTCACATTACTTCACTATACCTAGAAAAATCTTCACGCCTCATTAAAACACTAGATTTTGTAGTTAGAAAAACGAAACGCGAAAAAACAAAAAATATAAAACTATTACAGCATACTTTTTTACAAAACTGTTTCCCTATAATTGACACTTCATTAATAAATAGGAGATTCAGTTGCAAAAAGATCCTAAAATAACACTAATGGTTTTTATAAAAACTAAGTAATATAAAAAAAACAATGTATTATACGAGTTGTATTAAAATGTAGCTAAAAATTGTTCAATTCATGCAATTTAATGATTACTTTATTATTTCATAGGTTTTTATAGTGTTTACTTTAAAAAAATGCTAGAAGATACGTAAAAAGTGTGAATATGGTCACAATACAGACAATACGACTCAAAGGTCGATCTTTGGGTTTTTCATTATTCAGTACCTACTACGAAAATGTAATTAATTGATTATTATATTTTATTACTTAATACTAATTACATAATAACATTATGAAAACATATTTTTTTGTAGTATGCCCTTAGTGAAGGGCTTGTCCGGGGAAGTACACCATTATGCCGATTTGTGCCGTTAAGTAGCAAATGCTGTGTTATCACAAACAGAAAAGAAACAGCTTCACGACTTTGATCCCCAGGCACGGTAGATATCCCTTCAGATCTTCCAGTACCAAGTAGGTACTAATTCAAGGTTCTTTGAGGATGTCTAAGGGGGGTAGTCAGAGGTACGTCCAAACATTACATTTGGCACATACCCACATTTTGCTGTAGTTAGTATTCCATACGTGACAGGTTGCAAGCCCATCGCCGCTGTTAGAATGCTAACTGGTTTCCTCACGATGTTTTCCTTCACCGTTTAAGAGCACTGGCATTGCGCACATAAATTTTTCAATAGAAAAAATCCATTGGTGCACGACCGGATTCGAACCTGCGACCCTACGATCGGAAGGCGAGGTCACTCCCACTAGACCACCGGTGCTGTTGTTATGGTTTAAAGGGTATGGCAGGCACATGACCCTTTACATCTTTATGTCTCAAGTTGATGGATGCAGGGCAATGCATCAGCACGTTCATATCATTCGTGTCTTGCTACTTAATACTTAGTCTTGATAAAGAAAGAAAGAAAGAAAGAAAAATTATTTATTAACCCAGCAAAAAAAAGTTGGTAAATAGGTACAGGCAGGTAACAAAAAATAGACTAAAAATAATAATAATAATAGAAAAAAAACGGAGTTCTGCATGGTGTAGGTACTTAAATGTGGGTTAACAGGTCCCTGGCTCAGTATTTACTGCGCCGTTACCCTTTTACAGGAAACAGCGCAGCACTGGTATTCTGCCAGGTATACCATAAAGGTGATCTGTTTGTTCCACCTGGCAATTCCTCGTAGAGCACCGATTTTAGAGCATCGATCTTATTCTTCGTAGAGCACCTGTAGTGTAGTAGCTACTAGTTACAGTATTTTAACCGACGATAAAAATCGGTGCAGGTTCTCAAGTCGACGGGTATATAATTTTTTTTTTTGTATGACCGCGCCTTACTATTTAGAGTAAACCAATTTTGATAATTCTTTTTTTAACGATAGAGCATACCTCTATGTTGGTCTCATAAAAATATACAGTATTTTTTATATGTAATCACTGCACACCCTATTAACTACCTTTCTACCTGATTTGTGCTAGGATAGGAATGTAGTTCACAGGAAGCCTAATACTATTTCTGGATGAAGAGGGTTGGTTTGTCGAATATCACTACATATTGATACTGATTCTCAATACTTTTCCTAGACAGCTAGATGTTTATAAATAAAAATTAACTTACATGTGTTGTACTGAAGGTTCAAAGTAGCACGGGCTGTTGATGGTAGAACTCATACTCCTCTTCCTCAGTGAGGGTGCACTCTTCGAAGCACCACAGCCCCGCTATGGCCAGCAGGATGGTATACGCGGAGTAGTATACCAGGTAGACTAGGATACTTAGCCACATTGCGTTTTTATATTATGCTGTTGATGTAAATCTGAAACAAGAATAAATTAATAAAACAATCATTTATTTACAAAGAAAATTACAATAAATACAAGTATTTATAAAATGGACAAAATACATATGAAACAGTTGAGCTATCTGTAGACTATTTTACACTATCTAGAGATAGCTCAACTGATCCAATATACAATAATAAATAAATGTTGGTGGACTTTCAACACAGCACTATCAGCCCCAAACCAAGCAATGCTTGTACTATAAGAAATGTTTGCTTTCGGTGGGTTTCAAACCCACTGCCTCCAGCATATAAGACATAGCTGCTGTCAACTGAGCTGAGAAAGTTATTTCGATAAAAACAAAAAAAAATACAATCGAGTTACAAAAGTGTTGACCAACAACTAGGTAGGTGCTTCTTAAATTACAACTACTAATATTATAAACTCGAAAGTGTAATTTTTCCCATTGAACTCCGTTATGGCTGCATGAATTCGGATGAACCTGAATAACCAATAAATAATTTGTTAAATAAATAAATGTAGAAATTAATTCATTTACGAAATAATAAATAAAAGCGATAAAATTATACTTTGACTTCATCAAATACTAATTATTTTCGCTTCAATGAAATCAACACGAATGACGCTACTAATATTTCATTACGTTACGGAAAATACCGCAGGGAATAATTATAGGGAAAACTATGAAGACGATCAAGATAATGAAAACCTTTAACACAGTAAAGTCAGTATGGCAACATCGTAAAAATATGTAGTTAATTTCACCTTTAACTGTCACAAATTAATGTGGACAGCTCGGCTGGTAGTAGCCCTGCTTTCTGCACTGTGTGCCGTTGGCTCGATCCTCACACAGAACCAAAATTTGTGTGTTATACATAGGTTTTTATTATCTGCCTGAGTGTATAAGTATGCATTTAAAGAAAAAAAGAATATATACTTATGTATTATATCAGCTATGTGGGTTTGACATTGCAAAACTTGCTTTGGCTTGGGATAGTTAGAATTGCGTAAAATGACTACCAATAAAAAAAGGGATAATGAAGCATGAAAAAGTTATTGTATAAGTCTAGATTTACGCTTGATTACATTCTGTTCTATAAGAGTTTGCACAAGCTTTTCTTAGCTTCAGCATAGTAGAAACCTAATTTTTTCCATGGTGTTGGAGCTTGCTGGCACTAGCTAAAAATATATTGAACTATTAAAGGCTAAAAATTTTTTTAAATTTCTTAGGCGCGATAGACCAGTCTCGCAAAATCCACAAAAGTTTCACGATTAGTATGCATGTGGGTATGAATGGCAAATTAATAAATAATAAATAATGCTGGACAATCCACACAGCACTATCTAGCCCCAAAGTAAGCTACTCAAAGCTTGTGTTATGGGTACTAGATAACTGATATATTTAATACATTATATACTTACATAGATAGATATTTTTTATTATACTTAGAAAACACCCAGACCATCGGAACAAATTTCTGCAGATCGTACACAAATTTGTTCCAAGGCGGGAATCGAACCCGCAACCTCTTGCGTCGCAGGCAGGCTCTCGCCCGCTGCGCCACAGAGGTCGTCAAATTGCCATAAACAATTTTTTACTGACAATGACGTTCGATGTAAATTGGTTTTTGTCTTATTTTTCTTCAAACAAGCGAAATGAAGATGCAAAAAAAACATGTAATACATCATTTCTAGACAAGTATTGTAGGTATTCCATTGTGTTATGTTTATGTAAGAACCTTCACAAAAAAGTGTTTGGTAGAGTTGATAAATAATGTTTTCCCTTACAAATTATTATCTATAAGTTAATTTGCTAATCTGGAAATCTTGTCTTTAACCAACTACCCGAAAAATCAGTACTGTCAGGTACATCATCATTATATTATTCGAGAGTTGATGCAATGAATTGAGCATGCATATTCGTAAATGGTGTACAGGGTGGTTCAATCTCATGGCGAATAACACGCCACTATATTGGATACTAGTTGCGCCCCACGATTTCACCCGCACAGATTTAAATCCCGGTATTCCCACGGGATAAAAAGTAGCCTATGTGCTATTCCAGACTATAATCTATCTCTTTGCCAAGTTTCATTCAGATCCGTTCAGCCGTTCTGGCGTGAAAAAGTAACAAACATCCATCCATCCATCCATACTTACAAACTTTCGCGTTTATAATATTTGTAGGATATCAAATTAAAAGCAATAAAAATCACTAGATTTATAATAAATCCCTATGAGGTTGAAAGATTATTGTAGATGGCAGATCCACGTGACTAAGCGCGTGTTTTCATTATTTTTACTAGTTATTATTATTATATGACGTATTGGTAAATTAGTATTTGATGGTTGCATATGGTTCTAATCAAACATGATGAGGGGCAGGCAGAACATAAGTTTGCCAAGAGAATACTCGAAGCGGAGTGTCAAAAAGCAGTACACTACGATACGCTTATACGCAACTTATCTATTAGAGAAAAAACAAGAGAATTGTGCAGACATTACGGATAAACATTAAATTAACATTGATTTCAAGGCAAGAGTGAATAGGTGTCTTCTAGACCGTTCTGTTCCACCGTAGGCTACATCGTCGCTTACCATCCGGTGAGATTGTAGTCAAAGGACGGTCTATTCAGTTAAAAAAAAACATGTTAGATGATGGGTACGTGGACTTACGAATACATAAGTTTCCCTACTGCTTTCTTGCACTGTATAATCCAATGATCACCTACAAAACACGATGCAATTACACGGTAATGATATGTCAGGAAGTACACGTGAAGCAACCTGTACAGCAGCGAGTAAACAAGATCCAATGGCAAAAACTATCTGATTCATACTCGTAAATCATTAGCAGCGAGAAGACCAACTGGCAATCTCAGTCTTCCTTAAGCCTTTGTTTCCGTTTGTAAATGGCAAGGACGACGATGCAGTCTTTTGAAGAATTTTTTCTGTTAATGTTCTGTGTTTACTGAACGGTAGCGTTAAACCGAAATAACTTTCAGACCGAAATAACTTTCCACCGTAGGCTATATCGTCGCTTACCATCAGGTGAGATTGTAGTCAAAGGACGGTCTATTCAGTTAAAAAAAAACTTGTATCTATCGATTGTATAGGTACATAATACGTATAAAATAAAATATTTATTTTTTTAACAAATAGTTTTAACTAGCGGTCGCCCGTTAAATGCAAGCGCTTATTTTTAATAAGATATTAGGTAGCTTAAACAGTAGCTAAGAAGAAGCTTAAACAATTAATCCAGGCCACGAACTATATTTCAAAAGTAGGGGTTCAGTAGTAAGGGCGTGTTATGTTACAGACATCAAAACATCGTTACTTTCGCATTATTTCTTTCTGTTTTGCATAGAAGAAAAAATGGTTTGCATAGAATTCCCTTTTTTATTTGCATATGAACATATCTTCTGAAAAAACTTTTATTCAAGACTTACGACTTTAAAAACAAAATTTTAAGCAGGTGAAATATGTTTACGAAGCGTGTAAGAAAAACAACCAAAAAAATACTTTTCATCCCACCATCTCGGAAAGAGTAATTTTGCTCTTCAATATCTGAGTGCAAAAGCCGTTTTTATTCTCTAGAGGATAAAGTAAATTGAATTTAGAACATCGTGTGCACTAAGTTTGTGAATTAAAAAAAAAACATTAAACCTATTTACTGCTACCTCTATGGTGCCGAATATATCATACAACTTTTTTTTAATTTGTTAAAAACTCAGACTCGGAACCTTCTTGGTGTTCTTTTTTCAATTTGCTTTGTACGCGGTTCTTTACGCGGCATTTTTTCACGTCATTGTTAAACCTTATATTAAAAACAAGAAACTTGAAAACAAGTGAAAAATGTAGTAGTTAATACCTAAACTGAAATAAAAGTACCTATCTTGTGATTGTAAACTTTTTTTTTGCATTTAGTCATTTCCTCGCTGAGGTGGAATGAAAAGTTACGTGTTGCACTCGAGTGCAAAGATTTTTCACCTCGTGCTCTTTTGATTCCCTCGCTAACGCTCAGGATTCTAATTTTGAATCACTCGCTGCGCTCGTGATTAAATTTTAGAATCCTTCGCTTGCTCGGTCATCAAAATTGAACACGCGGTTAAAAAGCAACTTTGCACTCTTGTATAACAAATAACTATTGTTATCTTGACATTCACGAAAAACCCATTGTTTTTCTGTTGTTTTTGCAACGTTATATGCTACATCTATTACGCCCTATTATCTGATTACGTCTAGACTGACGAACGTCATGTTTTCAGATTTTCCTTTGAGGTTGAACTAATGGATCACAATTTCTATAGAAGGTTCGTGTATTTGTAACCCGTAAAATGACATACAAAAGCAAATATAATAAAATATATTATTAAAAAAGCATTATTTTGAAGACTATATAGACTTTTAGAAGTGACATTTAAATATTGTTGCCATTTGCAAAAATTTTATTGTTCAAATTATACTTATTATTATTGTATTTAATTTTAAATTTTGGACATTACTTTAATTAATTTTTTTTTGCATGTTAGGGTCTGATTTAGTATTCAGACACGATTAGAATAAACGAAATTAAATTGAAATCGAATCAAATTTCATATACCCACTATCGAGAAACATCAAGAAACATAACAATTTTGATATGATAAGCTCACAATTTTGTAGTTACTTATTTGCTGACATAGTAAATATTGCTCTGGATTTCTTGAAAAAAAAAACTGAAACAGCTTCACGACTTTGATCCCCAGGTACGGTAGATATCCCTTCAGATCTCCCAGTACCAAGTAGGTACTAATTCAAGATTCTTTGAGGATGTCTAAGGGGGGTAGTCAGAGGTACGTCCAAACATTACATTTGGCACATACCCACTTTTTGCAGTAGTTAGTATTCCATACGTGACAGGTTGCAAGCCCATCGCCACTGTTAGAATACTGACTGGTTTCCTCACGATGTTTTCTTTCACCGTTTAAGAGCACTGGCATTGCGCACATAAATTTTTCGATAGAAAAATCCATTGGTGCACGACCGGATTCGAACCTGCGACCCTACGATCGGAAGGCGGGGTCACTCCCACTAGACCACCGGTGCTCTTGAACAAACGTCTTATTATATTGGTTCAACAAAAAAAAGCTCAAATCATTCACCTTCCAAGGTAGTCTGGATGCTTTCTATAAGAGTCCATTGCGTTTTGTTTGAAGTCTGTTTCATGTGTTAATATTCTGTTGTATGCAATAACGTGTTCTTTATTCTAATCTTTCATTTGGATAACGCTGATGATTTTCGGGCGCAGGGCGCTAAAGTCTTTTGACAATCTTGTTTTTCATAGTGTTAAATAGTAAGTAGTATTTAGGTACCTAAAAAGTTGTTAGTATACATACAGATCTTTTGTGTTTGGTGTTCTTTATCATACCTGTGTACCTAGCTATTAAGTTTCCCGCAAATAAAACTTTTTACTTTACTTTTATAGCATAGTAAGAATATTTCCTCCAGTCATTCATCCTCCGACTATTTTAAAGATTTTCCTTATTTCTTGTTGTTATTGTTTAAAATAGGTACCTGCTACCTTATTAACTTATTTCCTTGCAGTCTTTTGACAAACTTGCGTACATACGTCTTATTAAATATAATGATTTTGTTGTTCCTATTATTAAGGCAATAACAAAAAAAACTTTGCATAAGGTTCGTTGCCCTTATCATCATTAAATAATATATAAAGACTGTATATATTATATAAAGTCTAACTTTACAACAGGTTTATTAAAAACAAAGAAATTGTGCATTATTTTGTCCATCTCTTTTCATCATCGTAAGTCACGCACGATAGGAACCTGCCTAACGATGCACTGCTTGCGTCTATCAACTTGAGGCATGCAGAAATTAAGCCTCATGTGCCTGTAAACACACCGCCCCCCACAACCTTCAGCAACGCTACGGCGGTAGAAATAGGCATTGTAGTAGTATTTTTTTAATACAACAACCAGCTAATGGAACAAGCACATGGCCCACCTGATCTTAAGTAGTAACCATCACCTAAAACAAAGTATTGCCTCGTAAGTCAGACACGATGGGAACGTGCCTTGCGATGCACTGCCCTGCGTCTATCCGTACCTAGCTATATTATAATTTTAGTTACTCAAGTGTCCTAATAACTAAGTCTAGATCTAGTAGTAATATGTATTAGCACTTATTTTGTAAGTCTGTAAGACTCATGATGTTTAATAAATAAATAAATAAATAAATAAATAAATAAATATCAACTTGAGGCATACTGATATTAAGGCTCATGTGCCTGTAATTAAACCGGCGACCACACTCTTCGAACCGAAACACAGAAAAAACCAGAACACAGAAAAAGGCGTGGTGGTAGTACTTCCCCGGACGAGCCCTTCACAAAGAGCTCTACTACTCTTAAGCTTCCTCGGACAACGGAGCTAAACTACTCTTTCAAAGAGTTAATGGCTGATGATGACGATGATAGAACGTATTATCTCACGTGCAAATCTTAGTACGTACCATTTATAATAAGATCATGCCTTTGTGTTTACTTTATCTATATAAAATCTAGCGGTATGTCCTTCCGTACGAGGTCGATACACTTGCTTTTACGTAACCTAAATTAGTGAGACAATAACACCGCTTAAGAATTTACGATTTCGAAATTTATCTGAGTAGAGGAAGACGGGGGAAGGCCGTTCATCTGACATGAGGGAAAACGCTCTAAATTTCTTTTCATCTCAATGATCTCAAAATGAACCCCTATTTCTCCTGGTCACGCTATAACTTGAAAGCTGGCTTTACCGATTTCATTCATATTTTTTTAAATATTTTCCAATACTTTTAAAAAAAAATTAGAAAATTGCGCAGAAACACGATATAATAATTAACCATTGAATGACACATGACATAGGCAGCTAGAAATGTCTGAACGCCGCCGGCCGGTGTGGCAACATTCCGGTTCGTGTCACAACACTCTTTTCTAGATCTCTTTAATTCAATTCCATGTTTTGCCATTACAGGTTGGTATTTTTATATAGCTGTGGTATGCTTTACCAACCGAAAATATTCAGGTAGTTGCAGCAGTGTATGAAACGTGCGTTTTTAGTCTTTCTTTGTAGATTTTTCATCTATAAACACCCTTCTATATAAAAAATAATATGTAACATAGATTTCGCGACAACAAGTACGAAGGCACGTGGACGGATCGATGCAGTTTTCACTGATTACAGTTAGGCGTTCGATCGTATTAATCATAAGATTCTTCTGCAAAAGTTTACCTACATGTTTCTGTTTTAAATATTCACACATTCAACAAAGCACTACCTGACTCAAAGCGAAGCTTTGTGTTACAAACGTCATTGTTCAACTATTCACAAACCAAGTAATAACTTTTAACTAAATGACATTTACAACAACAAGTTCATAAAACCATTTTTAAACAGTTTAAGCGCATACCGCAGTAGCATCGCAGTAGGTCAAGGTGGCACTGCCGAGGTGGTTTGAAGAACACCCGACCGTTGCGCCACGGACGTCAAAATATGACAGCTTTTTTATTACAGTGGACATTCCACATATCACTATCATGCATCAAACAACACAAAGCTTGAATTTAAGCAACTTCTTTTTCTTCTTGTGTCACTAGTTTCTTTCGAACCAGTGTGGTGAAAGGATTTTACGTCGCCTCAATAGACTCCTGTCGAGCGCTATAAATAGTTGTTGCTACTATAAATAGCTGATTAATAAACTGTTTTTGTTTATAAATGCTTATTTTAATATAACACCCAGTCAGAGAGCGACCACTTATGTTCATTACACAGATCTCAACATAGTTTTTAATACTATCTGCTGATGGAACAAGAATTTTACTCACTGATGTTAAGTGGTAACCAACATAATGTCTAAGCAGTCACTCACTTAAAGAACGTGCCCTATGCTCTGCCTCGCGTCCAACTATTGGAGGTATACAGATGTTAAGCCTCATGTGCCTGTAATTTCTTCGGGAAATAGGTGCACCCTTTAAAAAAAAAACACAACATCACTGCTTGGCGGCTTAATAGGCATGGCAGTACTTCCTTAGACGAGCTTCTCGAAGAGCTTTACTACTCGCGAAAACGTAGTTTTGTAAGAGTGGTGATAAACTGTCAAACTGTGTCGTATGGAATACAAATTAGTGTACCGTGTAAGTAAGTATGTATCAAATGTAATAAGAGGACGTACCGCTGACAGATATCTTCAAATTATTTCGAGTTAGAACTTTGTACTCACCATCTAAGTGTCTAAGGATTAAAGCCAGTCCTGCCAGACAGATCAGAGTCGACTGTTCCTGATATAAATAAAATTATACCCAGCCAGAGCCAATTTACATAAAGGTTATTGACTATGCTGCTCTATCAAACAAATTGACCTTTTGCTCGTGAAGAAAACGCAGATTACACAGTGCTGTCATGACAGCCAGCCGTCAAAGTCATGTCACGACCTTTTCATTTGTAATTTGCAAGTTATTATGAAATATGCGCGGGCGATCATTTTGAACTGGATTCAAAAGGCAATGTAGAGTAGGGCACTGAATTTACATGCTTATTCATTTAGCGACTTAAAATGCCAATCTCATTTTATTTACTCGCAATAATTAAAGTATTTAACTAATTTATAACTGCTTATTTTAGTCATTTCAAAGGACATTTTGAGTACCATGCATCGAAATAATAAATACCTATAATGTATTGCTGAGTTTTATAAAGTACGTATCACACAAAAGGATCCTGAAAATATAATAAAAATCTTAGACATAGCTGATAACTCTTTTCAGCTTGTACCATCCTAAGCCTACCTAAGTAGTCGCTAATAAGGTATTAATGACGGATACTACTAACGCCCACGTCAAATTATGTAGTCATATTTAAAGCCGAAGTGAAAAATTACATACTAATTTGACATTCACAAACGAATAACATGTTAATCTTGTATTTAAAAGAAACCATTTGAAGAATATTTTTACCCACAAAATTATAAAAAATCTGTGACACGGAACATGGTTTTAAAAGACACAAAGGTAATACAAAAAACTACTAGGTATTTTGCCACACACCCATCCTTACATACTAATGTTAGTTCGTGTGAGTCATATTTTATTTTACTTTTATTAATGACTAGTGGCTCGTCCCAGATGCATTCGGGTGGACCTTTATTTTTTAAAAATTAGCCTATCTTACTCAAGGATAAATGTAACATGGTGAAAGAATTTTTGAAAGACCAGCAGTAGCTGAGTTTAGTTAAATATTACATAAAAATCTTTCCTCTTAAAAATATTGTAGACTAACAAATTACATCTGATCATGCAATAATCCCGTTTTGAAGATGAATTCCTTGCATCACCAATACATAAAATAAAACCACACGTAGACACATACAGGATCAACAATGGCCCAACTCCGTACGCTCATAATTTATGACCCGGTCAAAAAAGCACTATAAACGGACAGAAAAAGTGGTCATTGCTACAAACTAACTACGTTAAGCAGTTACTACAGTTACAACAGCCGAATCAAATGCCGTAGTTTACTTGATCGCTCTCTTTTTGAGAGCGATCAAGTAAACTACGTAGCGATACATAAAAAATTCAGTTATGCGCACTTGTATGATCTTTCAAGGGCAAGGAATCGATCGAAATTGCACCATCGACTTGTAGTCTGGCCCGCAATATTTGTGAATACGTGACACTCAGAGGCAGCCAATGAGCTCATCTTTTATTGTTTTGAATTTGCTTTTGATTTGTTTATCCGATCTGTGGTATGTTTGTTCACACTGATACAGATCCTACACAAATTCAAAGGTAAAAGAAGAATCAAACTCGGCTATTCACGGAACTTCTTCGGAACTCTAGAGGCGAGCAGTGAGTATCTACGAATACGGCATACTGTCAATATTTGCTGGTAAAAATGAAGTGTCGAGTGGTCATTGTGTTGACACTATCGGGGTCTAATCTCGCTACACCTTTCGCGGAGGATGTCTCACAGGGTTCGAGCCCCATATACCGCCTTCCGTCACTCCCATGGTGGAAGGGAAAAGCGAAAGCATTTTTGCCCCTTAAAAAATAAAGTAATATAAATTGTTATAAAATTGTGGATCTGAAAACTGTGTTTAGGCATTTAAACACGAACTTTTTCTTGGAATCTAGGTCGAAGCTTATGAGATACGACAATTTGTAGAATTTAGGAAACCAATATCGCATGCACTCCCATTTGTAACAGTTTCAATGATTTATTTGTTCAAGTATGAATGGATATAACTGTATCGCGCTATCAATCCGGATACAGTCAATGGCAAACTTGTTTATTTTCATGTGCCCAAATAATGAGGACTTTTCTTCGACTACCCCCACCATTAGGGATGCTCCTCCGTCATGGCTTAACGACTGCAGTTAGCTTGGACCACGGATCCACTCAGACATGCGACAAACAGTCACCCATACTAAAGACTGCAAAATCTGAACGTTCAACGTTGAACTGGAATGGCCAAGCCTCATGATGAGCATGTTCAAATATGTCCATTGACCATGTGCTTCCAAGGTCACGGCTGACTTGCGTGTTCTGGCAAATATTGCTGTGCCAGATGAAGGTGAGGTCCACTGATGGTGCAATTTCACCGCTGCCCTTGATACTTGAACTCGATAAATATTTTATGTAATGTGAGTTAGTTTCTGCTTGGTCTCTGGGTACACAGACACATGCAAACTATAAAAATAATATGACAGGTTTTTAGACGATTAAGGAACATAAAAAATGGATGATATGATAATCAAATTTTAAGATGCTATAATTGCGCGCTATGAGGTAATCATATAGTTTTATAAAAATACCATTCTGAAGAAAGAGGAACTAAACGAAAGACAAAACATTAAATTGATCATTTTTGCTTATTTTCAACATTTTTACTAACTTTAATTTTTTATTGGGCTACAGCTAACGCTATTCCAGGGACAGACCCCCAGTTTCTGAAAGCGCGATCAATACTAATCGGCTGTCAAGTCACTTGCAGTATCTATATCTAATTTGAAGTAAAAGCTGAAATAATAAGTGACTTGACAGCCGATTCGTGTTGATCGAGCTTTCAGAAACCTCACACTTACTGTTGATTTTGTTAATCATTGCCAATAAACATTTTAATTTAATTTTTCTTTTTAATAAATTATAGCAATCAAGCAAGAGGCATATTTTTAGCCGCTTCAAAAAAGGAGGAGGTTCTCTATTCAACTGTTTGCTACCTCATAACTTTATACTGGGTGGACTGATTTTGATGATTTTTTTTTTATTTATAGCTGGTGATTGTCATGTGGTGCCAATCATCTCTTTTGAGCCTTCTTAACTTTATGTAAAGTATAATTTGTGTTTGGGTAATGTATCATCGTAAACAGTGGGTTAAATTATAATTTATGTACTCCTGCAGCATCTATAGAAATATAGATGACAAATCTCATGAGCCTGTAATTATGAAACACGCGTTTTGCGCTTAGTCACGTGATTCGTCAGGGGTCACCTTGATCGCCAACTAGGTGTACCTACAATGATGTCCTTTAAAGTGTGCACTCAATTTCATTTCAAAATATAAAAGTAAATATTGTGGGACAGCCTTGTCGCGTTTGCGACAGCGCGTTGCGACACGCTGGACGACCGGATATTCAACTTGGACTTTTCCTAGTTGCTTGTAGAATGCGCTGGGTTTGCTAGAACAGTTTAGAATGCCTATAGCTTAGCTGCATTTAAATTGAATGAAGTGGTGTCACGTGGTTTATTTCCATCCGGCCACTTTGCTTCGGCTAGTTGCGGTTGCAAAGTTAGCAATAACTATACCCTGTCCCAAGGCTGTGTAGATCACTAAATAGCATCAAAAATATTGATATTTCTTCAGTAAACCTTTTTAGGTTCCGCCAATACTTGGTCGAGAACATTTTTAGAAAAATTTTATGTCACCAAAAAAATTTGTTTCTTCTTTCTGAAAACAATCCCTGTTCTATTTTATTATTACCTTACTGTCTTTCCACTTAGTTAAATTTAATAAATGTAGTGTTTACCTATTATCAGTTTTGCAATAAGTGAGCTCTGAATAGTACATGTACGTACGTAGGTTTCAGCTTAGTTTATTAAAATGTATTACTGCAACAGGTGTTAGTAGTGTTAAAGTTTTTATCTCTTATTCAACATAATGAACTAAGATGTCTGAGAAGATATCTACCGTGCCTGGTGATATTTTTTAATACGAACTGGGTCTGAAATAAACATAATTTTAAAATTTACTTAGCTTTGTCTTAGGTTTGTAACAACGTTAGATGACTGCTCTTAATTTTAGAAGTAACCGCAAGTCGGCCGATGTTTAGCATTTTGTTACTAAAACTAACAGTTGCAGCACAACATGTTACTTTAAGCAACACGTCTTATAAACAGTAAGAGAACGAAGTCTACGTCCGTTAATATTTGCAATGCAAAACATAGAACAAGTTAAGTTTATTAGATTTTTTTTGGTAATTTTGTAGGTAAACATTATGAACTGAAGTTAAAAAAGACAACATTATGCAGTTTTGCTATGTAAGAAGAATGAAAACGTGGTTTCGCATTTGTGCCGAAATTAAGTGACGTAATGAAAAAAATCACTAAGAACTCTTCCAAGATAGATAAATTATCTTAGAAAATAAAAAAATACAGTTTACTGGTGGCAATCATTCCTTCTTTTATGAAAAGTCTGTAGCATACCGTTGTATAACCCTGAAAGGGCACGTAAAAAAGAAACGGAAAAAAGAATACAAAATCTAAGAAAAAATAAAAAGGTATCTTTCTAAAATAATTACATGAAACCAGCAAGGACAAAAGTTGAATTGGTGTAGAATTTATGCTTTGGTGGCATGCGTACCTGAGTTACATTTCTATACTGTGACTGTGAAATATTACAAAATTATTTGTCACATTTTGATAAGTCATCTTAATTCTATTGTTAGGGTAATGGAGGATTCTTGCCAGATGACTGTAATTTTATTTATTTTCGGACATGCGTGAAAGATAATGCAAGGCCGCATGCTACGTTCGTTATTTCTTTATGATTGGCAGGTGACCTTTTTTGGAGTCATGTAATTGACATGTTTAATTAGAATCAAGCGACGCATCCCATTACACTTACCCGGTAATAAATTAAAGTAAGATGAAGATTCGTAAGAATGTGAAGTATATGGCATGTGCCGCCTGTGGGTGCCTCTGACTACCATATACCTAAACATCTTCACCCACAAGGTAAAGTGAAGAAAGGGAAAGCCTAATATTTTTTTGTCTAGATCTTGTTCTGTAACCATCAAAATCACATATTAAAAACCATTGCTTTGCAAGTTACGCACGATAGGAAAATGCTTCAGGATGCGCTGCTCTGCGTCCATTAACTTGAGACATAAAGATGTTAAGCCTCATGTGCCTGTAATTTCACCGGCTACCACACCTCACAAACTGAAACAAAGCAACGCTGCTTGCTCGCAGAAATAGGCATAGTGGTACTTCCCCAGACGAACCCTTCACAAAGAGCTCCTTAGCTACACACTGATATTGCAAGATGCCAAATTAAACCCAAAGGAAAAAGGCCTCGGCTATTATCATTATCATAAAATTATACTTGTACCCCATTGTCATACAGATACGTGACATAAACTCATTACTTGGCATAATTGCACTCAAAGCAATTAGATTTATTTTGACCCTCATGACATGGCGCATAGACCTTGGCTATGACAATATAAGAAAAATATGAAAAAACATCATTCAGCAGCGAATTAATTATTGGGAAAATAACCACAAACCTCAAATATGATCTGTCAGAGTCAGGGTTGACTTAAAGACGCGTATCGTCTTGACCACCCGTAGTAAGTTGAGAGAGGGGTTTGAACGACAAATAACATACATATAAGTAGAAAGACTTGGAGTCTCCTCCAAGTCTTTCCACTGTGTTGTCTAGGATATAAGACGACATGTTTAATCCTATCATACGTATGTTTGGATGCAGGATGATTTGTTCCCATTTGTTGTGAAAATTTGATTCAGATTTGACGAGTAGTTTTCGAGTTTATTACGAGTTTATTTTCCAGTGCATTTGAAGAAGGGTTTTTCTTGAAGGAGCTATTGTGATTTAGGTCATTTTATAGCGAAAACAATATCAGTTTGTAATAAAAATGTAGTCATAATAATTAAAAAGGCCAAATTGTAATCGACCGGCAAAAAAAACAAGTTTCGATATGAATTTTAAATTGTTAACTTCAGGTCAAGGACGTTTAAATTGGCGTAAATTTTCTTGTTTTATACTAAAAAGCCGGTTTAATACAACTATTTCGAATATATTACATAGAAATTCAAATAAAATAACTTATATAAATGATAATAACAAAATAGAATAATCTTAAATTGACACTTAAATTACAAAAAAACAAGATATTTAGAAATATTTTTTTTCTATAATTAAAAAAAAACGAATTATGTCCTTTGCCAACAATTAACAAATCCTTTTTTTTTTAATATAATTTTCGTCTAACAACCTATCTTCGTGAATGAAAAAGCCAAACTGATTCCTAGATCTAATAGTATGTAGGTACTCCAAGGTCACTCACCTGAAGGTCACTGCGCAGGAGTGGCACAAATCACACCACAGCCGGCTCACTACTGAGAAGCGAACGCGCGCCCGCGCAGGCATTGCACAACCCTGCTATGTCTTAATACTTAGTGATTGTATCGACAAGGGTAAAGTTTTTTTTTGCTTTTGGACTGAAATTTCTTAATCTTTTCTCTTAGTTTCAATATAATAAAATAAAAAATAAATAAACAATGCTGGAAAATCCACACAGCACCATCTAGCCCCAAAGTAAGCTACTCAAAGCTTGTGTTATGGGTACTAGATGACTGATATATTTAATACATTATATACTTACATAGATAGATATTTTTTTTATTATACATAGAAAACACCCAGATCAATGGAACAAATTTCTGCAGATCGTACACAAATTTGTTCCGAGGCGGGAATCGAACCCGCAACCTCTGCGTCGCAGGTGGACTCTCGCCCGCTGCGCCACTGAGGTCGTCAAGTAAAGTCAATAATTGTATATGATAGTATAATTTCTATGAATTTTTCCAAAAAATCTGAGACTTCAGCGATTGAACGGCTTTGCTTTCTGGCCGGCGCGGCGGCGTGGGTTCAATACCCACTGAGAAGAAATATTTTGGTGATGAATATAAATAATTAATGTCTGTGTTAAGAGTACAATCACATTTCCGAAAAAGTATCTAACACGATAAACAAGCAATTCTTGTATATTTATTTATTTATCTATAAACAATCAGAATTTCGGAAACAGCTCAAACTATTGATAAAAAAAATTGTATGCAGGCGGTTTCGGGGCGATGAATCGATCTAGCTAGGATACCTTTTTAGAAAATGATATTTCAACCTTGTTTCTTTTTTTTAGCAACCGAGCTAAGCTCGGTCATCCAGATGTTGTAAGTAATAGGCATTGACAATCATTTATTTTCTACTTAACACACAACATACAAAACGCTTAAATATACATAAAGGAGGAATAATCATAGCCCAGTAATACAATATGACACTGAAAAATGAATATTAATGCCTTCAAAAATGTTGAAATGGGTCAATAAGAGGTTTTATGACGATAGTCTCTCTTAAAGGTTTTGTGGAGGGATTGGCAACTCTACGAGGAGAGGTCGTGACTTCGGCAAATTTATTTTGAATCCCTTGCGGCAATCTGTGATAGGTACAGTCACCTGCACTGAGGTAATTAAATAACTCTTTCAAGAATCATTTTTACTGGGTGGGCCAATTTTGATGATTCTTTTTTTAAATCGAAAGCATGTGCCATAATGTGGTCGAATTTAAATTAGAGTCAGATCAGACCGTTTTAAGAAAGAGTTTTAAGAAATTGCTAGTAATCCTGTCATAGAAAGTAGTAAATTAAGAGTATTTTTAAAGGAAATTTTGTACTGTGTGACATTAGGAAAAGGCGTTTCATTTATATTTACTCTATACTTGATCCTATATTTCATTTTTCTTATATCTAAACTATTTTATGACTAAAACAATCATCCTACTAGCGAAAGTTTGTAGGTGTGGATAGATGGATGTTTGTTACTCTTTCACGCCGGAACAGCTGAACGGGTCTGGATGAAACTTGGCAGAGAGATAGATTATAGTCTGAAACAACACATAGGCCCGTTGGAATACCGGGATTCAAATCTGCGCGGGTGAAACCGAGGGGTGCAACTAGTACATTAATAACACCGAAATTAAACATAAAATATTCATCACACAAATGTTACCCATCCACAACTCACAGCGCAGACTGTAACCAACATAAGGCTATAAGATAACGCTACGTATTGCATACGTTGATGAAACTTACGCTACCCGTTTCTATGACTGGTAAAGCGCCCTTAGCACTGTTTCGAACGTTATTGAACAGCTTCTTTCCTAATATTACTAGTGGTTCACCCCAAACTGTGATTTTACTAGCACTGGTGTTCTAGCGGTAGCAGCCCCGCCTTCCAATCCTAAGGTCGTGGGTTCAAAACCGGTCGTGCACCAATGAGTTTTTTGTGTTCAAAAATTTATGTGCGCAGAACGCCAGTATTCTCAAACGGTGAAAGAAAACATCGTGAGAAAACCAGCATGTAATAAAACCTAGTAAGTTTTATAACATGTGTCAAGTGCACGAAAGGAGCCTCTTGAGGCGCACTTAAAATCCTTTCACCACACTGTTTTGAAAGAAATTAGTGACACGATAAGAAGAAAAAGACTGTGATTTTGCGATGTCTGCTCCTGTCTTACATACAATTATATCTTACTACAAAACACAATGTTTGAACTGACCTCTGACTACCACCTCCTCACTTTTTTATAAAACAAAGCAGACCACCAAACCACCACCAACAAAGATCCACCTTACGGCCCGCCTGATGAGAAGCGGTTACCGGTAATTGGCTAGCTCTGCTGAACAGATCATAAAACCCGCTCGCTATTAGCATTTTATATGGAAAAGCAAAGGAAATTCTCGACCAGTAAATTAGGACGTCAAAGAAATTTGACGAAATTGAATCAATCTCATGGATCAATGGGTGTTTAATTTAACTAAATATACTTAAATTCTAGCTAATTTGTATTAAATAAAAAACAGACATCGCCAGGACACAGAACCCCAACAGAAAACCAGCGAAAACCTAAAGGCATACCACTAGTTTAAGTCTTTAATGTTTATAGAGATAAAGGCCCATCATAATGGTCTTTCAATGCCAATAGCTTATCCGACCGATAAGTATGTTGCTCTCTCTTTCCATTGGCATGAAAGTTAGAGCACCGGTGGTCTAGTGGGAGTGACCCCGCCTTCCGATCGTAAGGTCGCAGGTTCGAATCCGGTCGTGCACCAATGGATTTTCCTATAGAAAAATTTATGTGCGCAATGCCAGTGCTCTTAAACGGTGAAGGAAAACATCGTGAGGAAACCAGTTAGTATTCTAACAGCGGCGATGGGCTTGCAACCTGTCACGTATGGAATACTAACTACTGCAAAATGTGGGTATGTGCTAAATGTAATGTATGGACGTACCTCTGACTACCCCCCTTAGACATCCCCAAAGAATCTTGAATTAGTACCTACTTGGTACTGGGGGATCTGAAGGGATATCTACCGTGCCTGGGGATCAAAGTCGTGAAGCTGAATGTGACAATGACATGAATACTCTATTGCGCCCAAGACTGAGCCGGTATAAAATGGCAGGGATTATGAATAAGAGGGTTAGACTATAACCAGTGCTATGTTCTACTCGTAGATTACTAAATCCTAGACTCTAGTTACCGATTCGGCTCGAGACGAATCGTTGCTGACGATCTTGGTATACCAATAGTTTGTCATAAAGCAGCGGTAATGATATAATAAATAAAATAAATTATGCTGGACAATCCACACAGCACTATCTAGCCCCAAAGTAAGCTACTAAAGCTTGTGTTATGGGTACTAGATAACTGATATATTTAATACATTATATAATTACATAGATAGATATTTTTTATTATACATAGAAAACACCCAGAGTAATGAACAAATTTCTGCAGATCGTACACAAATTTGTTCCGAGGCGGGAATCGAACCCGCAACCTCTGCGTCGCAGGCGGACTCTCGCCCGCTGCGCCACTGAGGTCGTCTGATATGACACTGATATGAGAGTCGTCATAATTTTACACGACAACTTTACGGCAGCGAGATGATCCTAGACGTTCAAGCGAAGGTCCGGAGAAATATTGGGATAGGTGGAATGTTTTGTGATAGGCTTTGCCAAAAATATCGGTAAATAAACTTCTTATGATGATAGTGATAAAAATGATTGGCTTTGGCATCATTTATGAGCTTTTTTGACGACCTCAGTGGCGCAGCAAGCAAGAGTCCGCCTGTGACGCAGAGGTTGCGGGTTTGATTCCCGCCTCGGAACAAATTTGTGAACGATCTGCAGAAATTTGTTCCGTCGGTCTGTGTGTTTTCTATGTATAATATAAAATATGTATCTATGTAAGTCTATAATGTATTAAATATATCAGCTATTTAGTACCCATAACAAAAGCTTTAAGTAGCTTACTATGGGGCTAGATAGTGCTGCTGTGTGTAATGTCTACGAATATATACATATTCGTTATTTATATAAAACTAGCGACCCGCCCGCGCGCCCCTGCTTCGCACGGGTGCACATTGTTTTTCTACAATATCATGCATGAATTATGCATATAAACCTTCCTCTTGAATCACTCTATCTATTTAAAAAAACCGCATCAAAATTCTTTGCGTAGTTTTAAAGATTTAAGCATACATAGGGACATATTATGTAGCAGTGATGATAGTCATTGAGTTATTTTTGACGACGTCTGTGGCGCAGCGGGCGAGAGTCCGCCTGCGACGCAAGAGGTTGCGTGTTCGATTCCCGCCTCGGAACAAATTTGTGTATGATCTGCAGAAATTTGTTCCGTAGGTCTGGGTGTTTTCTATGTATAATAAAAAAATATCTATCTGTGTAAGTATATAATGTATTAAATATATCAGTCATCTAGTATCCATAACACAAGCTTTGAAGCTTACTTTGGGTCTAGATGATGCTGTGTGGATTGTCCAGCATTATTTATTTATTTATTTATTTTATTTATTTATAGGAGGCCTATACCCAGCAGTGGGTGACACCAGGCTGAAATGATGATGATGTATTTGTATTTGTAGTAGGACTCCTTTTTCCGCACTTAGACTCAAGGTTGGTCCATTGTGCGTCAGGGTGTGTTGGCTATATCTGTAGCCAGCCCAACTCCTCCCAAAAGCGCAGAAGTTGATGAAGAATGATGATGATGATGATGATGATAGGTAATTATCAATTAATTCAATCTACTAGTAATATTAATTAATATTAGTAAGTGCTTTTAGCAAGTATTGTAGCAATCCCATTGTGCGAATGATTATTGCCAACTCGTAAGATGAAAAGACTTCGGTCAAGGCGCTGTGTAATGTGGCAACGAAATGGTGCTAAAAATGGCACATTATTGAGCAAAGGGCAATTATTATTTGATAGTACATCGCTAAAGTGCACGAATGTCCAAATATCGCGCTATTTTACGTACCTCAAAACCATTAGACTCTGACCTCATAATTAAGTGAACCAGCTATGCATAAATTTACATTGCTGGTGATGATGATGGTTTTGTACGTCATTCTTGCCTTTCCACCACCATGTGGGTTCGGCACAACAGGTTTTTTTTATTAATCTTTCATTTATTCATTGATATCATGTAATACAGCAGATGCTTCGAAGTAATAAGACCAAAACGTGAGCCCCCGTTGGGCATTACAATGTTATTTTACTTTTTATTTTAATGTTTATTCACTCTTTTCTATCATCTGTCATAATATATCAGTAGTAAGTGGTCAAGGATTTAAATAAATAAATAATGCTGGACAATCCACACAGCATCATCTAGCCCCAAAGTAAGCTACTCAAAGCTTGTGTTATGGGTACTAGATGACTAATATATTTAATACCTTATATACTTACATAGATAGATATTTTTTATTATACATAAACACCCAGACCAACGGAACAAATTTCTGCAGATTGTACACAAATTTGTTCCGAGGCGGGAATCGAACCCGCAACCTCTTGCGTCGCAGGCGGACTCTCGCCCGCTGCGCCACTGAGGTCGTCAAAAAATATACCTATTACATAAGTGGTAGCTTTTTCTTACTCTATTCCCTCAATCACAGATAAAAGAATACTATACTAGTACAATACATCTTTTCTTTAGACTTTCGACCTACGAATAAAAATTATTTATTCGTAGCTTCCAACTCACATTTATTATACCAAGCACTATTTTCGTTATTTTTATTTTTTTTTTGTTCGAACTAGTTTTTAGTGAAGTATAAATCCAAACGGACAAAAAGCTAAAAGAGAGACAAATTAAAAAATGTTCATCAATCGACTCCTAGATGGCGCGCCAAACACACAAAATGTGAATGAATGAACATTTTCATTCAAAGAGCACAGCGGGCGGCGTGCCGCCGCTTACGCTTTCATCGATTGATCCAATAATATAATCCACAGGTAGCATATTAGTGCACATTTCCATTTGAGAGCACCGGTGGACTAGTGGGACTGACCCGGTGACCCCACCTTCCGATCGTAAGGCCGCAGGTTCGAATCCAGTCGTGCACCAATAGATTTTTCAAATCGAAAAATGTATGTGCGCAATGTCAATGCAAAGCTCTTCGAATACCAATCGGTCCCACCGATATCTTACAAAAGACTTCAACGCGCTTCAAGCTCTTTATGTCCTAAGCGAAGGTATCCATAAGGATTATGAGGAACTAAAATGTAACCTGCTAGTAAGTAATAGTATAACAAAGAAATAAATAAAAATTGGTGGACCTCCCTTTTTTTGAGTCGGTTAAAAAAGGAGATGTTCTCAATTCGACTGTATTTTTCATGTTTGTTAGCTTAGGTAGTCTACCACTTTTTACTGGGAAAACCGATTTTGATTATTCATTTTTAAATCAAAAGCTGGCAATTATCATGTGATCCCTTTCAAAAGTCAGATCTGACGAGTAATTTTAAGTGTATTTTTTTGTGTATTTTTTATTAAGTCGGATTTTTCTTAAAAAGGTAATTTTTTTAAGTCATTTAAAAAAAGTAATTGGTACATACATAGCGCCTACTGTTTTCATTTCAAATGCAAAAGTGGTTTCGATCTTGCTATTAAATATTCGTAGGCGCTGGTCACGTAAGGCAATATAATACATATATTGTGATGACCAAAAGTGTTATGAGAACGTTGTGCGTAAGCTATTTTGTATGTCTTCATGAAAAACAAGGACTTAGAATATTTTCTAAGTCCTTGTTTTGTAATTCTTCACTGCTTGCTGAAAGAACAAGTATATACAGGGGGCCCGGAAGGTCGATGCAAAGCCGTGAGGAGGGGGTAGGTCACCTCGTTACGCATCTATTCAGGCTAGATTACCTTAGTTTTTTTTAATTTTTTTCATTATTAAACACCTCCCATTTAGTCAGTTATGTGGATACAGATGATTGTTTTGGTGTTTATCGATTGAACACACATTATGCTAGGACGCAAACAAATTGTTAGGCACTGTCTGTTTGAATACTATGAACGAATAAGCATATGGTTTTGGTATTTTTTTTTAAAGTCATGGATATTATGATAACTCGGAATTCGTCGATCTTGGTCTAAGGTAATCTAGCCTGAATAGATGCTAACGAGGTGACCTACCCCCCTCCCCTCTCACGGCTTTGCATCGACCTTCCGGACACCCTGTATATAAAATCAAGCATTGACAGCTTTCATGGCTCAGTTGGTAGTAGCTCTGCCTTCTGCGCCGTAGGCCGTGGGTTCGATTCCCACCGAGAACAAACATTTATGTGATCAACATAGATGTTTGTTATGTCTGGGTATATAGGTATTATAAGTATGTATTTACAAAAAAAGTATGTAAGTATTATATCAGCTATTTGGTTACCATAGTACAAGCTTTGGCTTAGTTTGGGACTAGATAGTGCTGCGTGGGTTGTCCACCAATATTTATTATTATTTACTAGTTGCGCCCCGCGGTTTCACCCGCGCAGTATTGAATCCCGGTATTCCCACAAAATTAAAAGTAGCCTATGTGCTATTCCAGACTATAATCTATCTCTCTGCCAAGTTTCATCCAGATCCGTTCAACCGTTTCGGCGTGAAAGAGTAACAAACATCCATCCATCCATCATATTTACAAATTTTCACGTTTATAATAAGGTAGTAGAAGGATTTACTATTTGATAGCACTAGTAGTTGCGCACATTTTATAAAAACACTAGTGTTTATAATCTTAGTTTGAATCACAATCATTTATTAATTTTACAATAATGTCTAGGTAATTATGACATCACGATGACAATGCAAATGTTGTGAACTTCACCTCAGCTTTTTACTGCGCGTGCGCACTGCAGTTGCAAATCTAATTACACCTTAGCATTGTTTGGTGTTTAGTGACAGGAGCGCCGTGATTTAACACTGTCTAACTTTGTGAGCATAAGTAGGTAGTTAAGCGGTGTTGGCTAAGTATTTCGTATCTGTTTAAGGGGAAGGCAACCGTCAAACGACTTCTTGATTGCACTTTTCGACATTATGATCTCATGCAAGAAAACCAGACTTCAAATGGCAGAGCAGACCGGCAGAGCCTTTGCATCCAGTCGCAACATGATCTTTTAAGAGTAGTAGAGCTCTTTCTGAAGGGCTCGTCCGGGGAAGTACTACCAGCACGCCTTTTTCTGCCGCCAAGCAGCAACGCTGTGTTTCGGTTTGAAGAGTGTGGTCGCCGGTGTAATTACAGACACATGAGGCTTAACATCAGTATGCCTCAAGTTGATGGACGAAGGGCAGTGCATCGTAGGGCAGGTTCCTATCGTGCGTGACTTACGAAGCAATGCTTTGTTATAGGTGATGGTTACCACTTAACAGCTGGTGGACCATCTGCTTGTTCCATCAGCTGGTTATATGAAATAATAATAATAAAATAAATAAATAATGCTGGACAATCCACACAGCATCATCTAGCCCGTACTAGTATCTAGTAGTAATATCTAGTACTAGTATCTAGTAAGCTACTCAAAACTTTTGTGGGTACTAGATGACTGATATATTTAGTATATTATATACTTACATAGATATATATTTTTTATTACACATAATATTTGTAAACTTTGTTTTATTTGCCACATCACTCATCCAAAAGCGTATTTATGTAGACCTATTCATCAGGAACAAAGTTTGAATACAATAGAAAAGTACATTTACTTATTTAAATTTATAACGCATTTGTCTGTAAGTACTGTGTTACAGTTTGAATTCATTCGAAGAAATGGTACTGTAAAAGCAGGAAGTCAAATAAATACCTACTACTTTTTATTTTTAGTTGAATTATTTTATTGTGAAAATGGATGTTCAGTTTCAAAGCTTAGAAGATGGCATGGTATTTAATAGCAGTAAGTTTTTTTAATTACCTCTTAGAATTTTCATGTACAAAATTTTTAGAATTAACAGTAGGTAACCTAACCCCCGGTTTCTAAAAGCTCGATCAACTAGTAATTAATTTTGATCGGGCTTTCAGTAACTGGGGATAAGTCTTAGTTTCTCCTAACAATAGAGACCATTTTGATTTGATTTTGTTAGTAATCTACATTTTTAAACCTAACCGACAAACTGTAACTGTACCTACCAACCATAGCTACCAACCGACTAACTACGCTGTCCACCTAGTTGGACTGATAACTGCTGGACAAAAGCCTCCTCTACCATCCACCGTTTTCCCGCGATCTGAACAATGTCGTCAGTACATCAGATAAGAGGACGTCTCACGCTTTATTTTCCTATTCGTAAAAGACATGAAAAGTTGTAAAATCCCTTTCAGATCATATAGAAGACGTAGAAACATGGACTGTTCCACAAACGTGCATCGGCCTCGGCGCTGTAATCTTCCTGTATCTAACGCTCACAGTGCGGGCACTACCAGCGTTTATGAAGACAAGACCAGCCTTTCATCTGAAAAACTTATTGCTAGCTTACAACGCGTTCCAAGTCGCCTTCTCAGTTTACATAGTTTTCATTGTAAGTTTTTGCTCTTATATTTATAGCAGGTTACTATTATAACAGAGACGACGTAGATAGGTTTGTTTGATGTGTTCTATTAAGAGTCGTTACAATCGCCAGGCACCTTAAAACAATATTGAAGATATAAAATCACAAATATTATTTTTGCTGCTCCTGTAATGTGCGAAACATATTTGTTTGCGATTTTTCATTATTTAATTCATTGATTTACTCGTGCATCTTCTAAAATTTTGAAATATGTGTACGAGTTGTTTGACAGTTATCTGTGTATTAGCCAGCCTGACTTACCTTATTTAAATATATTTAACATGATGCAGCTTTTTGTAGTAGGATCAGTCTATATTTCTAAATGCTGTTACAAAATTATTCTAAGGTATGCCGGAATCCTAGACACAATATAAATTGTAAGATCCATGTTCCGGCATCTCTAAGTTATAATAATTATTCGAAGCCTCTCGAAGCACTAACGATGGTCGTTTTTTTGTAACGGTTTTTAGGTCATGTTTGAAGTTCACTTGAATAATTTGGACTTAGTAATAATGAAACTGGGCTGGTTGTTTCAAAGGAAACAACCGCTGAATAGTTTTGTCTTCAGACTGTACAAAAACCTTATACTTATTGACAGCCCTCAAAGCTCAGTGGATAGCAGCTGCTTTCTGTGCTGTATGCCGTGGGTTCGATCCCCAAACAAACATTTGTGAACATTTAAACATTTGTTTATTTGAAAGAAAAGAATGAATGAAAATACATTTATTTTGAACTCACACAATACATACACTTATAATAATTATAACAAGAAAATAAAATAAAACATTACCAGAAGCACGACAGAAAAGCAAACACAAGAAGACAAAGAAGAACAATATATAGTATTTTGTTCTCGTTCAAAAAAATATATCAAAATAAAAATAAAATCTTTATTTGCAACTTTGTAGGTAATACCTATGTTAATTAATAAATATGTAAGAAGACTTAAAGACTAAAACACATTAAAAGTAGTAAAAAAAAGACAGTTGCAAAATGGTCCCAACTCATCATATGCCAGCTATAGAAACTTACGCTGGTCTGGTTCTCATAGTACAAACCTTTTTAGTTTGGGGTTCGATAGTGGTGTATGGAATGTCCACCAATAATAATGATCTAGAATTGATAAGTGTATTTTGTAAATTTTTAATAAACCCACTTGTTTTAATTGTCAATCTTAAACATTGAGGTTTCTATACATTTAATTTTTTATGGTCTATGACCCATATTCATAATGGTCTTTGAGCGCATCAATAGCTTATCAGACCAATAAGTCTGTTGCTGCGTCTCTTTTCGTTGGCATGAAAGTGACAGTGATAAGAATACTCTATTGCGCTTTATAATGGCAGGGATTATGAATAAGAGGGTAATAATTTATGCAAAATAACACTTTGACCCTGCTAAACACACATGCAATAGCATATAAATATAAAATTAATGAGAATCGCAGAGTTACTACCAAGTAAAAACAATTTGTTTTGTAATTTTCAGTACCTGAGGTACATTTACAACTACAACGTGATATCCACGAGGTGTCCAAGAGGATCAGATATGCTTGGGGTAAGTAAATCTTATCCTATCCCACTTCCGTAACGATGTTTAGGTGTTTGTGGTAAAACTACGTAAGTTTAGAGAATACCTTCCATCAAGATGGAAAGTATAAATATAGATATAGACGACCTCAGTGGCGCAGCGGGCGAGAGTCCGCCTTCGACGCATGAGGTTGCAGGTTCGATGCCCGCCTCGGAACAAATTTGTGTATGATCTGCAGAAATTTGTTCCATTGGTCTGGGTGTTTTCTATGTATATATAAATAAAAAATAATAAAAAATATCTATCTATGTATGTATAATATAATGTATTAAATATATCAGTTATCTAGCACCCATAATACAAGCTTTGAGTAGTTTACTTTGGGGCTAGATGGATCTGTGTGGATTGTCCAGCATTATTGATTTATTTATTTATAGATTGTAAACCTGGATATAGATTTTTTGTATCCCAAAAAAATACTGGTCTGAAATATTAATTTAGGCAATCACTATTAGGTACAATTTTCTTATTATGTAACTAGCTGATGAAACAAGCAGATGGCCCACCTGATATTAAGTGGTATTTACCACCTATGACAAAGCATTGCCTCGAAAGTCACGCACGATAGGTACGTGCCCTACGATGTACAGCCCTGCGTCCATCAACCTTGAGGCATATTGATTTTAAGCCTCATTTGCCTGTACTTACACATTCTAATACGCAAACGAAGCAGCATCAGACGCCATTTACTATATTTTCTCCAACGAATAAGTGCCAAATCAATAAATAAAAAAACCATTCAACTTTTAGGTAATCAACGAAATCTACCCATACTTCATAGCCAAGCATCTAGACCTCTTAGACACCGTGTTCTTCGTTCTGCGGAAGAAGGACAACCAGGTCACTTTCCTCCATCTGTACCACCACGCAGCCATGCTGACTTGGACATGGTTCCATCTGATGTACCATCCGACAGACAACTTCGTGGTGGTCGGAATGCTGAATAGTTCTGTCCATGTGTTGATGTACGCGTACTATGGAATTGCTTCGCTGGGGCCGGATTATGCAAAGTACATCTGGTGGAAGAAACATCTGACAAAGGTTCAATTGGTGAGTATTTTTATAATAGGAAAAAATCTCACGCTCTCAGTGGATAGCTTCACGACTCCACAGGCACGGTAGATATCCCCTCAGATTTCTTAGTCCAATTACTAACTTCAGATCCTTTGAGGACGCATAAAGCATGATTCACGCTACACCGTGTCGCGACCGGGTCCCGGCCGAGGCACGGTCTAATAATATGGTATACTTTTGTATGAAGTAATTCATGTCTGACTGTGGATCGGCCGTGCCCGTGAATCATGCTTAAGGGGGTAGTTAGAGGTACTTTCAAACATTGTATTTGGCACATACCTACCCACAGTAGTAGTAGTTGGTATTCCATACGTGACTGGTTGCAAGCCCATCGCCGCTGTTAGAATCTAAATGGTTTCGTCTCGAGGTTTTTCTTCACTGTTTAGGAGCACTGGTATTGCGCACATCCATTTTCAATAGAAAAATCCAGTGGTGAACGATCGGATTCGAACCTGCGACGTAACGATCGGAAAACGGGGTCGCTCCCATTAGACCACCGAGTTCCTGCTCTTCAGTCGGTAGTATAGGTCGTGTCAGCCAAAAAGAACGCTGGAAAACAGTGGAGGGGATGTGTTTGCGCATACAAAATACATGCGCTATCACTCCCCGTCCCCCTCCTTCCGGCGTTCTTTTTGCGCGACGCGCACTATAGCTCTCCCTTCTGCTTCTACATATAATAATCTGCCGAAAAATTCCATTGGCATCATCACACTGTACCTATTTGGAGGCCTATTACATAACTGGGCTAACGATTTACATAATCTGTGTTAGGTCAATGAAATGGAAATTGGTTTCATCGATTTGTCATCAAAGCCCTTTATATTAAGCTTTACATACGAACAATACGAGCAACACGTTTACCTAGAAGAAACCTATTCACTCGTTTTTCCTTTTATGTGAAGCTGCGATAGCCACAATTATTACATAGTACAATTAATATTTATAATAATTTAATAGTGGCATTTAAATACCTAAAACACAACAACGCTGTTTGGTGGCAGAAGACGTCACTTCGACTTGATTTTGACTTAGTTACTTGGTACTGAGAGATCTAAGAATATATCTACCGTGCCTGCAATGGGGATCAAAGTCGTACAGAGGTTTTTAAACATACTTCGGAACGACTCTACCGTGACAATCAAAGCTCATAAAGATGGACGGTAGACATTCCATTATATTTGTCTAGTACTCTTAACCATTTAAATAATCTATCGTTAGACCAAGATTGACGACCTCAGTGGCGCAGCGGGCGAGAGTCCGCCTGCGATGCAAGAGGTGCGAGTTCGATTCCCACCTCGGAACAAATTTGTGTACGATCTGCAGAAATTTGTTCCGTCGGTCTAAGTGTTTTCTATGTATAATAAAACATATCTATCTATGTAAGTATATTTATTTCTGGCATTTGTCTAGCACGTACTCTTAACAATTTAAGGAATTTATAGCAAGACCAAGATTAATTTTTATGATATCCTCAGAAACTTTGGAACATTAACTTTTACTGGTTCAGGCTGATGATGGTGATGTGTGATGATGATGATGATGCTCCTCATTGTTCCAGCTCCAGTTCATCCTCGTGGTGGTAGACCTGCACTACCAACAGAAGCTGTCTCCGTGCCCGATACCCTCAGCTTTCTACTACTTCTGCATGACCCTCATAACATCCTTCTTCGTGCTATTCATGAAGTTCTACTTCAAAAGCTATAAGTCTAAGAAGGTTTAGAATAGGCAGATCGTGAGTAAGGTGTTTTAAAATGTGTTATTTTTACTGATAGATTCTTACATAGTATTCTCTTATCTATGGTGTTACTAAAGATCGTGGAAAGGCGGTTGAAAAAAGGCTCAAAATCGTTTTTTCTGCTTAAAACTTCAAGTAATGTTGGTTAAAACTACCGGAATTACACAAGAACTCAAAATAACACTACAAAAATAAATCGAAATAAAACATGTAAGTTGTTCCTCAAAATGAGAGAAAATGTTGTCTTTTTTATGCAAACATTAGTTGTGCCCCGCGGTTTCACCCGCGCAGACATAAATCCCGGTATTCCCACTAGATAAAAAGTAGCTTATGTGCTATTCCAGACTATAATCTATCTCTCTGCCAAGTTTCATCCAGATCCGTTCAGCCGTTCCGGCGTGAAAGAGTAACAAACATCCATTCATCCATGCTTACAAACTTTCGCGTTTATAATACCAGTAGCGCCCTGCGGTTTCACCCGCGTAGTTCTAAATCCCAGTATCCCCACGGCATAAAAAGTAGTCTATGTGTTATTCCAAACTATAATATGTCTCTGTGCCAATTTTCACCAAGAAAAAACCTTCTAACATGTTTGAATGAAAAGGTCGGTGCCTGCAAGTCCGCAAAGTCTTATGGTGAGATTCTATTAGTATTTAGGTATCAAACTGAATGCAAAGCTCTACATTACTTTGTATTGAAATTCTGGGCTCTGACGCAATTATACTAATGAAAACATATTTTTATGTGTGGAATTTTACTTTGTCTTGTAAACCGTGCCTTGGGATCAAAGTCGAGAAGTTGTTACTGTTTAGTTTTTTGGAAAAATCCCAAGTATTTACACTAGTCTGAGGATCGCTCATAGATCACCAAAAAATCGTATGCAATTACTTTTAAAACCTTTTAAAAAAACAACTTGTTACAGCTGGGTGGATAACCACCCAGCTGTTACAAGTACAATTGGGATTTATATTTTACATAAGTAAAACATAAAAAAAAACCTACGGTACAGGCAATAAACCAAATCTACAACTATACCCATCCAACGGATGAACTGAATGGATTATGAATGAACTGGGTGTTTATGTATAGTTAAAAAATATCTATCTATGTAAGGATACAATGTATTAAATATATCAGTCATCTAGTACCCATAACACAAGCTTTGAGTAGCTTACTTTGGGGCTATATGGTTCTGTGTGGATCGTCGAGCATTATTTATATATTTATTCGTCTGCCAATATATCACAGTCCGGAAATGCTGCGAGGAGGAAGTCATCTACTTTTGTTGATGACTGTACCTTGTGTATGATGTAAATTATTTTTCAAAGTTATGTTCCTTGACCTATAATTATTACAAACACTGTTTTAACTATTATTGCTAGATAATTCTATTTTTTCAGTAAAGCTTTTTGTTAAGTGCGCTATAAGGAAAACTGATCTATTTTTTTGCATTTAAAGTTAAAACGTCAGATATAACTCTATTATATACTTGTTCCATCAGCAGGTTGTATAAAAAAACCTTAAAAACAGGCTTGTTATGAAGAAAAACCTGGGAAAAATATAGAAAATACCTCCTCAACTTCTTTTCAAATCTGTGTGCTCGTACCATACTTCATGCTAATATAATAATTGTAATCGATACTAACATCGATGTATTTGAAAGGTTCTGATAAATTTGGCTAAAAAACAGAGTTTTAACAATTTAAAATGGTAAATATATAGGTAAGTATCCCATTTGGAAACAACATTAATCTATGGTACTATATTAATGTCTTATCTTATCATTCCATGTCAAGAAGATGGCATTAAAAACCTGCCTAGTGCCAATGAAGACCTGTGTATTCATTTCACATGTATTTTTACCCAAAACGCAGCGAGTCGTAAGTTCGCACACAATAAACCACTAAACGTCAATACTATTACTGTGTAAAATCATACGGCCTACTGGAAGCCCATTCAATGGTTTGTTGCGCGAGCGCAGCCTTAGAGCAACCTGCTTCAGTCGTGATTGAACCACCGCGTAAGTCGGTCGCGCAGATTATTATCACAATCGAAATTCGCGAGTGCATACTTAATCATCGATGTACCTAAAGGTTAGTTAATTGCAGTGACATCTTTTTGCAATTTCGTAATAATACTAAATTATGTTTGTCAGCATTCTGTGTCATCGTTTTATAAAATGAATGTTCTACTAATAGTACTGTTACTTGCCGAAACTGGGTCTAATTTAACTGTTATTACTAATGATTAGTAAATGGTGCATAAAGAAATACGCATTTTGCGTGATTGAATGTTGACTGGACCTAGCGAGTTGGGACGATTTAAAGTTTATTGCGAGCCTTTGTAAGTTTCAGTGGATCCTTTTATCACACTGGATTTTTGCTTTATGATATCTTTGATACTTCTTAGCTAACAGAAAAGAAACAGTAATAAATATTGATAAATAAATAAATAAATTTTGGTGGACTTTCCACACAGCAATATCTAGCGCCAAACTAAGCTTATGCTTATGATATGGGAACCAGATAGCTGATATACTACATATATACTTTTATTGTAAATACATACTTATAATATTATATAAACACCCAGACAGAGAACAAACATCTATGTTTTCACACAAATGTTTGTTCACGGTGGGAATCGAACCCACGACCTACGGCGCAAAAGGCAGAGCTACTACCAACTGAGCTACGTTAGCTGTCCGTAGTAACCAGCTTTACAACCTTTATCACCAGGGATAAAATTGTACATATTATGTATTTATTCAATAAAATCACAAGGATCACTATGAAACCTCCTACCGTAATTAATAATGGTATAAAAATATTTGCTCTAGTGTCATTATCCAGGGAGGAAACAGATGAAAACGTTTGTATGGATAAAGAGCCCTACCCTTTCCTCCTAAAGCTAGGTGACTCTAAAATGCACATACTTTTGTTATGATTGTTTTTAACAAATAAGTTGATTATAAGAATAATATAAATATTATTAGTTTATTATGATATATAAAGAAATAATGTTGAAACCGTTTTGCATTACAATATGTCAGTAATATAATCAAGCTTTGGAATATTCTGTTATGCAAATATATGAGTGGATGGACATAAAGAAGATAATTTAAACAGTAGTAGTACGAGAAAAAAAAATGAAATATATATGAACTTTAAGATGGTCATTTCACATTTAAATATTATGTCATTACAAATTATGATAACCACACTACGCGCATTTACATAGAAATGTTAAAAGGCGCTTCTTCAACTGAAAGTGAAATCATTTGACCGCAGAGCCTCTTCACACGACAAGCTATATTATATCACTTTCGCTAATAGCTTCATAACATGCACGAGTATTGAAATAAAAACATACTTTATATTCTAGGCTTTGCGCACGGTAGACATCTCAAGTATCTGCTGAAGATAATGTGGATGGAAGCCCTTTATCGATGTTAGAATACTACGTTTGCACGGGATGTTTTCATGAAATGTAGGTATTTATTCTTACTTCACAAAGGGTTTGTCGTAACTAAGCCTATCTATATTAATAAATATAAATCAAATGTTTTTTTAAATATTACACAGTAAAGTTTCTTTGACAATATACTGCACAAGTACAATTTATTAAAACTATTTAAAATACATGTTCGTGTTCTATGAACTGATTACTTATGAAAATTGTTGGTATATAAAAACTCACTATCGACTATTGAACTTCGCGATACTATAATGTAAATGTACATACTATAGAGTGCGTGTATAGTATACCGCGTGAAAGCAATTTCATCAGACCTCATCATGGCAGACAGGGCCCTACTATTACTGCTTTCTCTACAACAACCAGCATTATTAGATATTATATCTAACGTCTAGGAACATCACATTTTTGAGCCAGACAACCTTGAACCGTATTCTCTTAGGGTTAGGTTCTAGATGTTATTTAGATTTACTTTTTGAAGTTGTATTTTCAAGATGAGAATGATTATCACAGGATTATGCTGGACTGTTTCAATTTTTATCCCTTTCTGCTAAATATGCCGAACATGCATCGTAGGGCCCGTTCCTAGCGTGCGTGACTAACGCTATAGGCTATACTTTACTTAAAGGCCTTTGTGACCAATTGTTACCACTTAACATCAGGTGGGCCATCCGCTTGCTTCATCGGAAACTATTAGGAATAAATAAAATATTTGTGAAAGCAAAAATAATGTGATGTAGTTAGTACATATGGATACACTGATGATAGAGTAAACGGATGCAGAGCAGTGCATTACGTTCCTGTCGTGAATTACGAAGCATGTAAAAACATGATAATTTAAAGCCTAATGTGGTTCCTTGGGGAAATTCAGATACTACTTGACTTGATTGATGTTGATTGTACATAATTTATGTCGGTAACGTCAAAATGTGTAGGGCCGGTGCTACCGTTATTCTCTTTGCGTGCTCTAATTATTTTTATTGTTACACGTGTTGATCTCAAAAGATAATGGGCGATTATTTCAGAATAAAGCACTGTACAATACAATTAGTTTTTACCTGCGTCTTTGCTCTTGTGGATGGCCTGAAATCATATGAGAGGCTATCTACCGTGTCTGGGGATGAAAGTCATGAAGCCGTTTTACGATTATTTTATTTTTCAATGCTCAGTACCATTTGTACTGTCCATGACGCATTGCAACCCTGAAGCAATACATTACTCAGTTAATTAAACTTTTCATAACTCTATTTCAGCGTTTCCTCATATCCTTCGAACATCGAAGGAGGGTTATTGCGTTACTGTGTCCGGTATTGTAGATACCTTGCTTCGTTCAAACCCAGTTGGACATGGGCTTGTGTAGGTTTATACGATTTTTGTTGCGAATTATTATCATCGTCAAAGGCAGCCCTCAAAAGACTTTACAGAAGTAAAAGCAATTGAATATCGACTAATTTATTTCGAAGATCTAACAGTGATGGTGCAATAGTCACAAAGAACAACCACACGTCATGTAAGTAAATGATCTCATTTGTATTATAGTAAGGAATGTAGGAATATCGCCATTCGGGGCAATACAGCAAGTGTCTAGGACATGCTACCGATTGGCACTGATATAGATCTCTTGAGCTATCTCTAGATCATTCTTTATTCTTTATTGTACACAAACTGATTTACACAAAAAATACATAATAGTCATGTACAAAGGCGAGCTTAACCCTATATAGAGTTTTCTTCCAGCAAACCTTAGAGGATAGAGAGAGCTGATTATAGTGGTGGGAAGGTGTACAACATACTTAAAAGAAAAACATTGAAATAATACGAGAGAAATCCTAATAAATTATATATAGTACCATAAATTATATATAGTAGATCATTCGCATTGGTCTACAGTTCAGCTGTTTTAGGTGTATCTTTTACATTTTGTACTTACAAATATTTATACACACGTACTTACATATTTCTTTGTAACTATAGGAATATTATATTTACATTATACATATAAACTTGACCTCAAAACAAATTTCATGTGTCAGTCCTATAACTCTTATTTTTTGAATCCCAGCAAGAAAAAAAATGTTTCGCTACTTTCTTAGAGCTATTCAGTTCGAATGACTATAAATAAATAACCACTCCTTCTATCGAACAAAAAAGCAATTGACACTACACAAAATTAGCGAGTATTCCTCAGTATGCCAGCAATAAAACTGGGGGCCCGTTTGTCAATTCAAAGCATTCTTCTAAAAGAGCCAGCTTTTCATGGAAAATGAACTGTATACAGAATTCTTTTAGATTGTTTGTGGCTTGGCTATTAAATAATGAAGTGAAATACTCTGACGCACATATCTGAGGTGAACGCTTTGGGCCATCTTTTTGCGCTCTTTATCATTAGCTTCTGACGTTTGGAAATGACTACCTTTTCCGTTGTGAATGGTTTATATCGGTACATTTTTTAATCGACTGTGTTTGGGCTACTTTTTTATTCAATTCATTGCGGACCTACACACAGAAACAGATCAAGCTCTACGCAAAATGAGTGTAGTATGTATTTTTTTGGGTTGTTTTTTTTCTTTCTTTTGCTTTGTAGCCTGATTCGTATCTGTGTGAACACCAATAAATAGTTCAGTTCTAGTGTTAGTTTAGGTCAAGTCGGTCAAGTAGATGCATTGTTAGGGGTTACCCTCGCCTTTGTACATGTCATCTATTTCTATCAAGTTCCTAGGTATTGTACTGTATGCAATATGTAATTAAGATGCAACTGTTGGGCCCTGTAGGTAATGTCATAGTTAGTTATTCTATTTTTATGAGTATTTTTTCCACTTTTTTGTAATTGGAACGGCTTTAAAGGGGAATCGATAGCGTCAATACTAGTTCCATGAGTGCATTTTTTGGGAAGTCGTAAATAAAATGATGCCTTTGTGCAGCTAATAAACGTAAAAAAAGTTCAAAGCACAGTTATTTAGCACTCTCGTGTTAATAGTTCTAGAATTAAGAATAGTTAGATTTGGTTGTAAAAATAATTGATTGTTTGTTTAGCATACTATTAGGAACAGAAACCGTTTTTTATTCATTCATTGTGTACATACAATATGCACAATATTGCATGGAATAAGTTTATGATGGAAAGTGTTCAAAGATTTGTCACAAAAACTAGTAACCGAACCGTTAGCCGAAGATTTGCCACAAAAACTAGGAAGCTTCCTAGAAGACCGTTAGATATTGAGCGCTAGTTTTTTTTTTACCATCATGCTAAGCAGGTGGATCGGTGATCTATCATGAGGAAGGAAGAAAATCATAATACCTGACGAGCGGATATGGATGTGTATAGCTTTAGAAGGAGACGCAGGCCAATAAAGGTGGATGGACTGTGTGCAGTGAAAGATGACATGACTAAGAAAGATTAAGCACCGAGATGACGAATGATAAAAGAGAGAAGAGAAACAAACCCTTTATACTGACTTTTTTTAATGTAGCAAGACAGCCCACCGATGTTAAATGGTAACTGGCAACGTTTTGGCCAAGGCTGTTTGTTGTTTTTTTTTTTTTACAATCTATAGGTAAAACGTTTGACCGCAATCTCACCTGATGTTAAGTGCTGATGCGGTCTACGGTGTAGCACGCTTACCTAGAAGAAACCTATTCACTCGTCTCTTGAAATCATCCAAATTGTACGCATCCGGAAAAACCGACGCCGGTAAGGCATTCCACTCTTTGGCTGTACGCATAATAAAAGTAGACGCAAAGCGCTTTGTAGTTGATTGTATTATAACAATAAAGTAACCATCACCATAAAGAGCAATACCTTGCAGTTCACGCACGATTGGTGCACCGATTCACTGCTCTGCGTCCATCAACTTGAGGTGTACAGATGTGCGCCTCATGCGCCTGGAATTTTACCGGCAACCACACTTGTCAAACCCATACAACAACCCTTCTTGGCGGCAGAAGTAGGCATAGTGGTAGGACTTCCCCGGATGAGCCCTTAACAAATAGCTCTATTACTATTCCTCCATATTATAACTTCTCCACATCTTCCACTATGTGATAAGGGTAGGATGATGATATCGACTATCATAATACTATTTTATTATAGATAGATAGAAAACTCTTTATTGTATACCACAAGAAAAACATAACATTACAATAATTAATTTTAACTAAAGCGAAGTACAATGGGCGGCCATATCGCTATGAGCGATCTCTTCCAGACAACCTTTGGATGGACAGGACTTTAATTATGTCAAATTATTATTATACCAACATCACACGACTTAATAATAGCTGATTTAAGAATAATCTATTTGCAACCATTTCATTCAATAACAAACATAATAATACCTTTCTCAAGTCTCTGTTTCCTTAAAAAGCGGCAGGCTTCATTTGACGACAGTTTTATTTATTACAAGTTACATTATCACGACACCGTAAAAATGGTTTGTTCCCTTTGTGTCGAGTCCCCTTACGTCGAGTCTGAGAGTCTATTGTTCTTTCAAAATGTCTGTGCGGAAATCTCGACATAGGGGTAATAAAAGCGAGAACTTTCTAGGCTCGACGTAAAGGGACTCGACTTATAGGGAACCATCGTAAAAATCACGATAAATCTAGATGGAAAACTCGTACTTTCTGTCCCCCAGACTTCTTTACGTTGATTATGATAATGATAATCACATACGCTTCCTATAAGAGTAAGCACAGCGAGATTATGACTTACCTTACCTTACTCTACTTTGCCCCACAAACAAAGGAAGCACTATGGGAACGAGCTAATAATAAAAGATTCGGTTTTATATACCTCCTAATAATATACAAATTATTTATAAATAAATATAAAATGGTTTATTTAGAAAAAAAGCCGCCGTCATAAATGGGCGCCGTTTTAATAGACAACCCGAGAGTTTTATTAGCTGTAAATTACTCGGTTTAATTTTAATCTCACGAATGACGCGAAGACACGCGAATTCTACAGTTCCTTATTGAAGGATTTTAAATTCTTATGCAATTGTAATGGAAGAGAGTTTCGGTCATTTACAAGAAATGTAAGAAAGTATTAATCCTGAATATGAGATTTAAGACCACAAATTACGTTTTGTACCTGGAGTCACGTGTAAGCACAAATTATTTGCCATCACAAAAAAATGTGATCATTCTACACGTCACTAACAGCCGTTAATGACTCTGTGACTGTTTTGTATTTAAATTTTTATGAATTTTGGATTTGCTGACGCAAAAAGCAGATGCCGTAATTTCACCGACAACCACACTCTTCAAACCTGAACAGCAAGGCTGCTGGTAAGCTGGTAAATCAATCATCAAGGTATTGACCATTGATATCTAACTTATAGGGATCAAGGCGTGACGAAATGCCAATTTCAAAAAAATAACTGATTATTAACCAATTAATCAAACTGTTTGAAATACATTTTGGAACACGGTGCTGGGTTCCGGATTTCATCGTGAATTGGAAAGATACAACTGACCTGCATTTTAGTTACGACGCCGCTGGGCAGTAGGTGGTATCAAAGTGTTCTATGCCCTTGGCTTATGTAAGTTAAGAGGCTGACGACCTTAAGCAAATTCTAGCGCATTTTTAGAGAACAAATCCTACTACTAATTTAAACGCGAAAGTTTGTAAGTATGGATGGATGGATGTTACTATTTCACGCCGGAACGGATCTGCATGAACCTTTTCACAGACATAGATTATAGTCTGAATAGCACATAGGCTGTTTTTTATCCCGTGGGAATACCAGGATTTAAATCTGCGCGGGTTAAATCGCGGGGTGCAACTACCCGGATTATAAAAGTTGAAATAGTTCTACAAATTTTTGGGTAAGGAAACTGATGTTTTTTGCTGAACTATATTAATGTAATCGTAATAAAATATATTGATTGTGATTTTTTTATGTTGAATTTGTGCAAGTGGAAAGTTGTTCTATGGTTGTCAGCGTCTTAAATTGTAACCTACATAGTAAGGTTCATACAAAAAGGTTTATTCCGTAACACACTTTATCATGTCATTTTATCGGCATACCTAACACAGGAGTGGCAAACAACTTTTAGTCGTGTGAATGAATGAACAAGGAGATGAGGGAATGAAGAAATAAAATTATTCAAAAACTCTCTCACACCATATAATAAATATTAAAATGCATGGTTCAATCAATGCTAAGCATGAGAGAGCATGAGCTCAATAACTGAGTTGAGTTTTGTTTTTATACACAAGATAGTTGAAATTTAAGAGCGTTACATTATGTGTGGTGGAATTCGAGTGATGAGAGTTGTGATTAGTGAGAAATGTGGAGTTATTATGATTTCAGGATGTGACCCCTTATTACACACCCTTTATTACTCTAACTTGAATGTGTACCTACCGATTACTATTATGGACCCACGTGTCTACAATGAAGATTTAGTATCTAATACCTATAAACGATAAATTCTTGTATATCCTAATCCTAATAATTATACACGCGAAAGTTTGTAAGTATGGATGAATGGATGGATGGATGGATGTTTGTTACTCTTTCACGCTGGAACGGCTGAATGGATCTGGATGAAACTCGGCAGAGAGATATATTATAGTCTGGATTAGCACATAGGCTACTTTTTATACCATGGGAATACCTGGATTTCAATCTGTGCGGGTGAAACCGCGGGGTGCAACTAGTATTTATATAAAAATATCGGAAACGGCTCCAACAATTTTCATGGAATTTGAAATGCAGGGTGTTTCTAGGGCAGCAACCGAACAAAGCTCGGTCACCAAGATTATATGTATGCTCCTCTCATCATGCCAGAATTCCAGGCTCAATAGATAATGTACTGAGTCTCGCGTAGATCAACGTTTCAGCAGTGAGAGGGTTAATCATATTTTACTGCATTTTTTTCTTATATTCAGCTGTTTTTGTGTATTACTGTTATTACAATATTACAATGCTGTAATTTGAGTAGACTCCTTACCAGACCATTATCTACTTATTTATTTCGTAACAACCAGGCCAAGTAGAATAGGTTTTCTGTCTAGATGTTTGTCATTGTTTGGCTATTACGCAATTAACTTGTGTTTAAATATTTAGATGTATGAACTTTGGTAGCAATTTATAATGTAAGTATATTTTGTTTGAAGTCAGCGTTCATCTTATCCTATTAATATATAAATGGAAAAGTTACGATGTTTGTATGTTATTGACTCAATCACGCTCTTACCACTAAACCGATATGGATGAAATTTACCCTCTTATTCATATTCCCTACCATTTTATAACGGCGCTATAGAGTATACTTGTCACTGTCACCTTCATGCCAATAAAAAGGGATAACTACAGACTTATTGGTCTGATAAGCTAATGGAGCAGTCAGCGACCTATATGCATCAGAGCCTTAGAATTTAGAGCGTTCGTAACCTTGATCAGCATACCTTCAGGAAGAAGGGTGTTGGTCGAATATCCAATAACGGACATGCAGGTGCCTATAAGCGAAGGGGGAAATTTTGTGGTAGCTATCATAAATACACAACTGAAAATGGCTCTAATCAAAACAAAACCTCCTTACACTCAAGAACGCAACATGCTTTCAGAACAAACAGTAATTACTACTCACCATAGTAATGATAATTACAGAATGCTAGCTTTATCGCCTCGACATGAGAACTAAACAAACAATGTAATTAAATAAAATGTTACACTTTCTTGATTTTAGTTATTCTTTGAAATGCGTTGTTATTGTCAAAGCCTCACACTTACTGTTGATTGCCAATAAACATTTAAATTTTTCATTAAATTAAAAAAAACGGTACGTAATCAATGTTTTTTTGGGGAAGTACTACCACCACGCCTTTTTCTGCCGCCAAGCAGCAACGCTGTGTTTCGGTTTGAAGAGTGTGGTCGCCGGTGTAATTACAGGCACATGAGGCTTAACATCTGTATGCCTCAAGTTGATGGACGCAGGGCTGTGCATCGTAGGGCACGTTCCTATTGTGCGTGACCTACGGGGCAATGTTTTGTTTATAGGTGATGGTTACCACTTAACGTCAGGTGGGCCATCTGCTTGTTCCATCAGCTAGTTGTATAAAAAAAAAAAAAAAAAAAACATAAACTTGAGTTATAAATAAACATTGATTTTTGATGTCTTGGCCTCATAATGTCTTGCGATTACTTATGTCCTTTTTTTTTAGGTATTCAAGTATTCTATCAGATATCGCAATAGTACCAGTTTTGTCCATAGTTTGCGGCAAGGTAGCGCTAAGTGGAGAGTCTAAATATATTGCGTCGATCGAAACAGTGGAACCATCTTGGTTTTTGGATAACATTTTATTATTGGAAATATGCACAGTGTCAATTGAGTTTATGACATGACAGGCAGCCTGTCGCAAAGTTATACTGGGGACAACATTGAGGGTTAATTGGGTACTTGAGCTTTACCTTCAAAATGGAATCATTTTTATAAACAACCATCTGATGGAACAAGCAGATGGCCCACCTGATGTTAAGTGGTAACCATCACCTATAACAAAGCATTACCTCGGTAGTCACGCACGATAGGAACGTGTCCATCGACGCACTGCCCTGCGTCCATTAAATTGAGGCATATTGATGTTAAGCCTCATGTGCCTGTGATTACACCGGCGACCAGCACTCTTCAAACCGAAACACAGCGTTGCTGCTTGGCGGCAGAAAAGGGCGTGGTGGTAGTGTTTCCCTGGATGAGCCCTTCACAAGGAGCTCTTCTACTGTGATAAAAAATCTAAAATAATCTAAATAGTTTAGTAGATTTCGTTTCCACTGTACCAAATCTACCGGAAGGGTCATGTGCACCCGATTTCCCGTACTAATCATTTAATAATCATAATCTTTCGATAACGTAATTTGGTATCTCTTTAAGATTGTTGTCATGTTCTTTGAAACTTCTGCTTCTGAGTCGTAAATCATCATAAATCAATAAAAAGTGGTAGATTTATTGTGCCCAGCAGTTTTATTAGCATTTAAAACTACACAATATTTTATCTTTATTATTTTATCTACAAAGAAAATTACAACTAATAGTTACAAAAATTTACAAAATGTACAAAATATATAAAATACATATGAAACAGTTGAGCTATCTGCAGACCGTTGCAAACGATCTATAGATAGCGTAACTGATCCAAATCAGAGTTATTTTATTTCAAAATAATCTGAATATTGGAAACGGCTCCAACGATTTTCATGAAATTTGGTATGCAGGGATTTTCGGAAGCGATAAATCGATCTAGCTAGGATTCAGCAACCGAGCAAAGCTCAGTCACCAATATAATTTAATTTGCTGAAAACACAATAAAATTTTACCTCGAATTGGAGAAAGTTCTCGGTCCCGACTATCAAAAACAAAACGTTGTTAAAAAAATGCTCGTGGTTAATTATCACATATCGAACCACTTGTGATTAGGCCAATGCACGATGGCAGCATCGCATCAGCCACCAACTCATAAGTTTACATGTAACTCGACCAATATAGTGAAACACGTTGTTTGGTTTAGATCTATCAAATCTGGGGCATATAAATAGAAGTAGGTATATAGGCATTTCTCTGCAAGTACTCAAATACCTACATATTACTTGCAAAGTGCTATTTGCCAACTGTGCAATACTTGCAAGTGCAGTGACCATGCAGTCTATGCGTGCATAGCAATTTGACTACAAACCCGAAGTGGTAGGAATGATTTTCCATCAAACATTTATCATAATGAACACTACGGAAGGATAGCTATTCGTATGATTCAATGGCTGATGCAGTTGAATAGTCAAAGTTATAGGTAAGCTATTCGTGGCATATATCAAAGGATCGTAGTAAATTTTCAGATAAAAAAAGGGTTCAGTAAAAAGTATAGTGACCCAAATCTCGTTATGTGATTTTAATCTGAACATTAAATGAGAAATTATTAGCTTGAAGACTGTCGTGACATTTTGCGTGATAACTATTTGGATGGGTGGTCAATGCTGTCGTTTCACTGACTGAATGAATTTGTTTATTATTCCTTTCTCTGTTAGATTGCTTATTGTATTATAAAGCTTCAATAGTGTAGGTATCACATTTTAAATTTCACAGTTTCGAGGTGCGATTGGCTATTATTTCATTTCGAGGAGGTTGTTTGAAAGAATAACTATCCAGTGACACGCATAAATACTGTTCGAACACAAATAACACAATAATATAAGGGAAACATGCCCGAATCAGAAATCATTTTGGTATTAGTATGTTTGGCCTTACGTTTACCTAATACCAAAATGATTTCTGACTCAAGTACATTTCCCTTATATTATTGTATTATTTGTATTCGAACAGTATTTATGCGTGTCACGGATAGTTAGTCTTTCAAACAACCTGCCCGAAATGAAATAAAATGAAATAATAGCCAATCGCACCTCGAAACTGCGAGCCGCTGTCGCCGGACCCTTAACGAGGATCATATCATACAAAAGAGCGGTAGGAACCCAGCCGAGTTTGTTGCCTGTTCTTCTAGACTTTGGTCACGTGAGACTGGCACCTAGAGTCACCTAGTTTAGACGTTTCAAAGTGACCCTTGTGAATTTATTGAATAAATACATTTTGAATTTGACTTTGGCTGCTTCTTTGTTTTGGGAGCACGTGAAACGATCTTCTGATGTTTTTAATTTTATAATACTGATAGAAAGAATATAAACAGATGCGATCAAATCCACTGAATCCAAAGGATTGTCTGGAAGACTTATTTATATCTAAAATCGAGCTTTAACCCAAGCCAGATAAAGTTAAAATTACGTTGAACGCCAATTGGAGACTGCCCTGTAGCTATTCCGAACCAGTTTATCGGAAGCTGTGAAATGCGTAATGAATATGAAGAAAATATCTTGTTTTGTTATATGAGAAGCCTCTTGACACGCTCTGGCATAGTTTGGACACCTGATATAAAACCTCGCAAGCGTTGGTATGACTTACTGACCTACCTTTTGACTTTTGTCTTAGCATATTTCTGCATAGGAAGATATAAAATATATGGACATTACATCAATATATTGTTTCTAATAATTAATTTATCTTTATGCAGAAAAACTTGTTTATAAAAATTATATTAAAAAAGGTATATTATACAAGGTTTCGTCCTATCCTTTCCTCGGATTATTTAAATCTATCTATTTACAAAAAAAAATGTAGTTATGTAGTATATCAGCTATCTGATTACCATATCACACAAGCTTTGGCTTAGTTTGGGGCGAGATAGTGCTGTGTTTTTTATTTTTATGTCATCATTTGTTGTTTATTTATTATTTATTTGTCATCAATAACTTAAAAACAACAATTAATTATGTTGAACATCAAAAAGCGAGTTTGTTTTTATACCAAATCCTACCCAATGTTAGAGCTGTTTAACATTTTACGGATGGATAGATTTAGGTGAAACTTTAAATACAGGGTTACTGGCAACTCGACGTATTCCTTGCAGGACGTCCTAGTAGGGTTAAAATGCAGCAAATTAGGCCACCAAATGTTCTACCGAAGTTCAGTAGTTTTGGAGTTAGTTAGATTTTTGGTGTTTTATGAAAAATCCATCTAGGATTTTTCATAAATCATTTGAAGCCAATTTAAAAATGATTTACAGCGCAACTGTACTGAACTTTAAGTGAATATCATAGTTTATGCCGTAGCAGATCTTTGTTAATAATTTAAAGTTCAAAAATGCCACAAACTTTGGCAAATATCACTAAAGAAACATTTATTATTTTGTGATTTTTCCTATTACTTCATACATACAAAATGTTGTCTAGTGAAAAAAAAAATTACATTACGGTAGAACATTTGGTGGCTTAATTTGTTGCATTTTAGCCCTACTATGACGTCCTGCAAGGAATACGTCGAGTTACCAGTAACCCTGTATAGTTTGTAGCCTGAAATATCCAGGCTACTTATTTAACATGAAACTTTGGAACAAAAAATTCAATATATTTTTTACCTTGTGAGTGGAGTTGCGGGCAGGAGCTAGATAGTTATAAAAACTGTATCGTAGCTACAACTCTCGCCTTCTAAAACAAGAATGTGATAATAATATCAAGTTGTTCTGCGTCGTCACAAACAGCTGATTCAAATCGCTCGTATTGCGTAAGGTCAGAACTTAAAATCTCGTTTGTTCTTGTTTTAGTTTAGATAATCATTTATTACGTCTGTATACAACGTGAAGTCTACAACTTAGAGGAAGATGGGGGAATGCCGATCACCTGAGAGAATGCTCTATTTGTTTTTTCATTTGTCTTATGTTAGTTTGAGGTTTAGAGACTGCCTGCTCTGCTCAAGCGTCACAACCCCTGTGTTTTAAGGCACCTTCACTACATAGTATAAAACAAAGTCACTTTCTCTGTCCCTACATCCCTTGTTTGCTTAAATCTTTAAAACTACGCAACGGATTTTGGTTTTTTTAATAGTTAGAGTGATTCAAGAGTAAGGTTTATATGTATAATACAAGACAACCTCTGTGGCGCAGCGGGCGAGAGCCTGCCTGCGACGCAAGAGGTTGCGGGTTCGATTCCCGCTGTGGAACAAATTTGTGTACGATCTGCAGAAATTTGTTCCGATGGTCTGGGTGTTTTTTATGTATAATAAAAAATATCTATCTATGCATGTATATAATGTATTAAATATATCAGTTATCTAGTACCCATAACACAAGCTTTGAATAGCTTACTTTGGGGCTAGATAGTGCTGTGTGGATTGTCCAGCATTTTTTTTTTATAATACATGCATGATAATAGTAAAAAAACAACGTACAGCCGTGCGAAGCAGGGGCGCGCGGGCGGGTCGCTAGTATTTAATAAGTTATTGGAGTGAGCGGTATTACTTGACACGATCGCCATTACCCCTGCTCCCCCTGCTATAGAGTTATGAGATGTATTTAATCAAAAAATGTTTAAAAGTATTTTCTGGTAGTAATGAGTTTTTGTCACGATGTTACAAAAACTAGGACTGACAAATTATATTTATCGGATATTTTTAGCAATATGCTATTTTTTATCTAAAGGGGTTTATCACTTAGCGACTATATAGGTAATAATGCTATAAATGCTCACATAACACAACATCAAAAATTACATCCTATCCCAGTACTATTATAAACGCGAAAGTTAATAAGTATGGATGGATGGATGCTTGTTACTCTTTCACGTCAGAACGGATCTGGATGAATCTTGGCAGAGAGATAGATTATAGGTACTCTGGAATAGCACATAGGTCATTTTTTATCCCGTGGGAATACCGGTATTTAAATTTGCGGGACGTAACTAGTCTAATATAAAACAAAATCTCTAACTTACCCTATTTCTGCGTACTTATATAGAAAACCCCGATAAAACGAGGAATAACGACGGATTTACTAGAAATGCAAAACAATGGTTAGTAACAGTTATTAGTCCTATCAGAAACTTTAACCGAGCACCGGTGGTCTAGTGGGAGTGACCCCGCCTTCCGATCGTAAGGTCGCACGTTTTAATCCGGTCGTGCACCAATGGATTTTTCTATCGAAAAATTTATGTGCGCAATGCCAGTGCTCTTAAACGGTGAAGGAAAACATCGTGAGGAAACCAGTTAGTATTCTAACAGCGGCGATGGGCTTGCAACCTGTCACGTATGGAATACTACCTACTGCAAAATGTGGGTATGTGCCAAATGTAATGTTTGGACGTACCTCTGCCTCTAACCCCCTTAGACATCCTCAAAGAATCTTGAATTAGTACCTACTTGGTACTGGGAGATCTGAAGGGATATCTACCGTGCCTGGGGATCAAAGTCGTGAAGCTGTTTCAGTTTCAGTTTTCAGAAACTTTAATAGAGTAGAACCTTGTACCATACAAATTTAGCAAAACAAGTAAGTTTTCCTTCAATCTGTTTTTACTTAGCCAGTTATCTTATTCTTATGCAAACTTTCTGGTTCATCATCATTAGCATATCATCAACCTATACTCCACTGCTGGACGTAGGTCTCTATCTGGTTGCTACTTTACAACTGCTATGAGTAGACTGAGACTTCTAGTGAGATATCCTCCGTCAGTATAGTCAATGCACCTTCAGAGTTACCTAAACCTATTCTAGGTAACCTAAAAGTTAGGTCTAAACCACTAAAGATCTGCGGTTACGGAGCCGTGCATGTTTAGTGGTTTAAATAATTTGCAACTTGTGTTATTGACCTGTTTGCTAAGCGTGGATATTTGCGGTTGTAATTACGCTGCGGTGTGTCAAAGTTCCTGGGAGTATGAGGGTGCAGTGATAGCTTAGCCTTCTAAGCTAAAGGTTTATTATGCATTTAAAAAAAAAGGAAAAAACGCTTGTCACGGTTTCTTAGGAGCAGCATCTGCGTGCGTCCGTTAGCTTGAGACATACAGATGTTCATGTGACTTTAATATTCTCACCCTTCTAACGCAACAACGCTGCTTGGCGGCAGAAAATTTGTGGTAAGACAAGTATAGGTTAGTTCTTCCCTAGCTCTCAAGCTTACTACACTTGCATCAGCATCCTACATGATGCATTAGTCCTAAAACCAAATGTTGTAATCTGCAATCATAACATTTCTCATAAATCAACTTAACCTACTTATCATTCTAATTATAAGTTATAATAATTCATTTCACGCGACGTACACGTTTTACATAACAGATAAATGTAATCTTTAGGTACAGGTAGCTGAATAAATTTAAAAGAGCATGTAGGTACACCATTACGCATCAGGTCATACACTGCTTGCTTTTAAGCCTCCCGCCCACAGGCGCGACCGGACGCAAGATCTGTTTTGTCCTATTTTAACACGCAATGTAAAACGTTAATGTCTCCTAAAACGTAATGAAAAGCGCAATCGCAAGACGAAGAATCGCAAAAGGCGCCTGTGTGCGAGAGCTCTTATTGTATTAGGGTTGATTCCCTAATCAACCCTAATACAATAAGAGTCAATCATCAATCATTTTTTAAACTTCTTCGTGTGACGATACCATCAAACGATAAATTTGTATCAAAAATGTAACGACTTCAATATACCGGCTCTTTCTCTACAATAAAGGTCATTATTGCGTGTATCGTTACCGCACGCAGAAGACGTCTCGATACAACTGCTGCGTACATCAGTCTCACTTCAATTTCACGATGATGTACAATTGTACACGTTAGCACAGTAAAATTATTAAGTGGAACCTGTACTCTTCTGAACTTTTGTACTTACCTAATCATCTAATTGCAATCTACAAAATTTAAAATGATGAGGACGTTAATGATGATGATGATGGTGATGACGATGTTGATGATGATGATGGAACTATGATGACAATGATGATTCTCTAAAAAGTGACTTAAATAACCAAAAATAAATTCACAAAATTAAATATTCATAATTAAAATAAGTATTGGTGGACATTGAGATTCCACATACCACTATCTTGGGGCTAGATATCCTAAAGTATAGGCTTTGGCTTACCAAAGCCTATACTTTAGGAAAGATAAACAAAAAGGTGGCTTTTAAGAATGGATAGATTTAGACATCGTCAGAAACATAGCTCAATCAATCTTTTGTGTTATTTTTTTATACCCTAACTGATAGAACAAGCCTTATGTTAAGTGGTAACCATCAACTAATAACAAAGGAGTGCCTCAAGTACGTTGCACTGCCCAGCGTCCATCAACTTTAGGTAAACAGTAACGAATAAACCTATAATTTCACCGGCAACCCTAAACCGAAACACAGCAACACTGCTAGAGAGAGACACATGGACTCAGTAAAGATATGATTGGTTCCGTGGGATAGAAGAGCATTTTACTTTCTATCCGAAAGGTTTTTCTATTACTAACATTACAGTCACACAGTGTACCACAAGTAATGATCGAAGAGCGAGAGTGTAAGGGATTTCCGAGTGGCAATCTTTGGAGCGCGGTATTTGGGACACCCAGTCAGCCGTGGTCATTTCAACACCACTTGGACAACATTCTCCCACGCAAAACACACCTTTAAACCCGCATACATTGAGTCTACTTCGTTAGAATCAGCTGTTTATGTGCTGTAAACCAGTTGACATGATCCCTGCGCTTTATGGAGGAGTTGTCTTTTTATAAGCAATGCGACAGAAGACGGGGGTTAGAGAAAACTGGTTTTTGCGAAATGTAAGGAGTTTACGATTACTAATGAGTGATGCTTGGGAAATTATTGCCAGTTGTTTTATCGATCAGTGATGTTCGCATTAGTTTTTGTTGTGAAACAGTAATAATGATTAGTATAGTCATATATGTATATTGTTTTGTTTACTCTACAAATAACAAAATTAAATGTAAATATGGTGTTCTGTATCCTATTTTCTTCGCTACCTTTCTTCTTCAACTTGCAATACCCAAATAAAATAATCCTGTTTTTTTAAACATTAATAAAAACTTAAAATTTTCCACTTGCCAATGTCATTACTGCCCTGATTAATGAGCTATATAATTATGTAGAAAATTTGCTCGCTCTATCGATATCAAATTGAGTGATCGAGGAGCCTAACAGTTTTAAGTTTAATTCCCTATAAATAGTTTTTACAAAATGTAATATACAATACATTGAGTGCAGAAAATCAGTTTTTTTTAGCTGAATCAGATTTTTATATTGGCACTGATTGGGATCAACGTATGCAAATTTTGTTCAAACTTTGTTAAGTAGGCCCAGATTTGAAATAATTACAAGCACAATAAAGTTTGTTTTGTTTCACATCATTTCTCTTGACACAGCAGTTTAGCAATATCAACCAATATAAGCTAGCCTGCATTAGCTGTAAGTGCATTTATAAGTATTTTCACAGTATCTCTGCCATTATAGCATTATAGACAAGCGAAAGGAAATGGCTTCATCGCCGAAGGTACTCTGATGAAATGCTATGTATACACTGCGTGAGTAAATTTAACTAACCCAGGTTACAATGTTTGGTTTTGTCCTTAGCTTTGGTGGGGAAATCAGCAAGAGCCATGAAAACGATACACGACTATTTGTATTGTTGTTTTTAGTTGTCCTAAGCAATTAAGGGCCCGGCGACAGCGGCTCGCAGTTTCGGGGTGCGATTGGCTATAATTTCATTTTATTTCATTTCGGGGAGGTTGTTTGAAAGAATAACTATCCAGTGACACGCATAAATACTGTTCGAATACAAAAAATACAATAATATAAAGGAAATGTGCTCGAGTCAGAAATCATTTTGGTATTAGGTAAACGTAAGGCCAAACATACTAATACCAAAATGATTTCTGATTCGGGCATGTTTCCCTTATATTATTGTGTTATTTGTGCGTTTGAACAGTATTTATGCGTGTCACTGGATAGTTATTCTTTCAAACAACCTCCCCGAAATGAAATAAAATGAAATAATAGCCAATCGCACCTCGAAACTGCGAGCCGCTGTCGCCGGGCCCTTAAGACCCATCCACAGTAGTGTCGTAGCCTTCAGTGAATGCAAATAAAATATGAAGCCTTACCGCTAAAAAACTATTTAGTAATTCCGTGTCGCTGTGAGTGATCAGTGATCACGGATAAATTTTGACGTTTGTGGCGATAACGTATCCTACTGATATTCAACTTTATTCTGTTGCAGTTATGGCATGGACGAATGAATTAGGGATACATCAGTATAGTAGTTATGACGTTTAAGAGTGATCCTTTCAATTTTGTTGAATGAATACATTTTGATAATTCGTTCGCGATTGGGCCCCTGTTCGCCAGTACTAAAGTAGGCAGTTTGGCACTAGCACTGACGTAGAAATTTGGTAGTGACCTTCACATTGGGTGGGAATTCTAACCCAAAGAAAATTCTGGAGTGGATGTTAGTGCTCAGTTTCCAAACGCTACAAAATTTTCTCATGATTTAATTTTTTTTATTTATTTATTTATAATAGGAACGCCAACAGCGATATGTATGGTTACATTATATAAAACATGCTATTGTTACAATTACTGATACATACGCCAAAATGTCCTAATTTTGGCTGTCATTATGTCTCTTCCATCTCTTCCAGAGCAGATGTGAAGGTTTCCGTTGCTCATTTATTTACTGAATGCAGTATGTTGCCTGAACCATCCCCTCCCGCCTCCTATAATACAGGAAGGTGTATTTTTTTTTGTAAAAAAAAAAAAAAAAAAAAAAAAAAACAAATAAACAAGCATGCTCTTTTGGTGAAGCTGCTGTTTTGTGTAATTTTGGACCTGATCTTGCAAGTTTGTTAAAAAATATAACTTGCTATTAAAGCTTTTACAATAAACATGTGTACACACTAATATTATAAAGAGAAATCATTTATACAAATATTATAAAAAGATGTTTGTAACGAATAAACTCATAAACTAAATATGTACTAGTCCAATTTCAATAATTCTTTCACCATTATAATGCTACTATGAGTATATAGGATATATTTAAATGTTAAAATACCCCAAAAAAATCGTTAACTGGATGTCTCGTTTCTATATCATGTATGTTGTTTAAGGCGTTGACAGCACCAAATTTACCTCTCGCTCGCACGATTCGAAAGATATAAAATCACTAAACTAAATTTTGAAAAATCGCAAACAACCATTTTGTGTGCACTCACATTGCAATCGTAGCTAGATCGATTTATTGCCCCCGAAACCCCCGAATCCCCATAAAAATCGTTGGCGCCTATTTTTAAGATAATTTTTATTGTACATATATATACACAAACACAAAATATAAAATGAAATAATAGCCAATCGCACCTCGAAATTGCAAGCCGCTGTCACCGGACCCTTAAAGGTATAAGATAAGCTGTTCGTTTTCCAATAATTAAATAAACAAAATACTTTTCTTCTTCTGTAACCTGATTACACAAAAAGCTACAAATGACTTGGCAAGCTTCTGCCATGAAAGCGAATAAATCGCAGCTGTTTCGGGACACCCTATTCGCCAATATCTCCCTCACCCTCTCGAATTCCCGTCGCGAGGGAGGGGATTCAGTGCCGGAGCCGAATCGGTAACGATTGGTCGCGAGGGACACCAGTCGAATCGACAGCATGAACTTGTCAAACTGAGCAGAGATAGAATAATAGTGAATATGAAATTTGGATCATGACATATTTAGTTGCACTTTCTGTGAGTGGCTCCAGTTTTTTGATATTTTATTTATCATGAGTAGGTGAGTGGGTTATAGATGGAAGGGAAGGTGTTTTGGCTCATTGATATCTTTATTATGAATAATTTATACAATATTTTATAATAATTTATTAAAAAGATTCTCAATAATTTAGCCTTAATTTAATTTATGCTAACAGTTTAGGTCAAAGTGAAGTAAACAGAACAGAAATTGCTTTTTGATTAGATTATGCGGTATAGATAGTGTTATAGAGCTACCTATCAGGCAAGAGGTGGAGGTTTCTTCTAGCTAGACTGTTCTACTCTTCGCTACCACCAGATCGTAGCCAAAAACAGTCTTTACAGTTATAAAAAATAAATTACAGGTGTTTTAAAGATTTAAGAGGTAGTGTTAAATCGTAAATCAAAACTATCATAAACATAAAATTAAAAATACCTTGCGTAAGATCTAGAAACTAATGGATTTATTGATTGATTTATATAATGCTAAGAAATAGAAAAATAGGCCTGATAATAAATACGTGCATATTACAAAGTGTTTGAGTCTAAAATGGCCTGCATCTATAGGTACATACTATTGGGGCAGAAGCCGAAAGGTCAACGCTACGGGAAAGTTCTTGCAGATGCAACTACTGATTATTCTGTAGTTAAGGTCCCGGTGACAGTGGCTCGCAGTTTCGAGGTGCGATTGGCTATTATTTCATTTCGGGGAGGTTGTTTGAAAGAATAACTATCCAGTGACACGCATAAATACTGTTCGAATACAAATAATACAATAATATAAGAGAAATGTGCTTGAGTCAGAAATCATTTTGGTATTAGGTAAACGTAGGGCCAAACATACTAATACCAAAATGATTTCCTACTCAAGCACATTTATTCTTTCAAACAACCTCCCCGAAATGAAATAATAGCCAATCGCACCTCGAAACTGCGAGCCACTGTCACCGGGCTCTAGTCGTTATACACTGTTAGTTATTCTATGGTAAGAAGTGTCTTAATATAAAAAAAACGATTAGGATAGTAATGACCAAGGAATTTGAATACAAGTATCAAATTCCTTGGTAATGACTTTTTAATTTATCTGAACTTTCTCTACAAAAAATACATTGTGAACAATTTTTGTATTTTATTCTTTGCCTTTACGAATTTACTTTAGTGATGCCTATAATTAAATAAGTATAAATTTTAGTGTGAGAAAAAAATGGCTTTCGTATCCCTTCAAAATAATTTAGGTTTACATCTAGCATTCCATTTTGTTTTATTTATAACGATGAAGTAAGTTCACCCAGTACTTGCATATTATACACATGCAAACCACCCACACACACGCTTAAAAAACTTAATTTAAGCATAATCGGAGCATCAGTGTTCTAATGGGATTGACCCCGACGATTTTTGGGCCAAAATAGCGACCGATTGGGTATGCCTAGGTCAACCTTCGAGGTAGATTATTAATCCCCTCCCTATTTAATAATAATCTAAAAAACCTACTCTTATCTAAATGCTATTACTCCGTAGAAGAATTCTTAACCGATAAAAAACTTGTGAGTGACTTTTCCGTAAAATAGACAATTTAAATTTAATTTATCTAATCGAATACCTAGTTGACATTAGTGCCTACCTTATTTGACTTTATTATATCGAGACATTTTGCTTATTACTTTTATTGTAGCTGCATGCCATTATGCTATTGTATACTATGGGCCTACCTACCTATTATAGTACCTATAGTCAAGTAGTACCTATTAATTAATTATTGTACCTACCTTATTTCTACATAAATTGCAGCGCCCTACAGGGTACATGTACTCGCTTATTAGCTACCTTAGACCTAAGCTATAATATAACTGATGTATGTACATGTTGGCAATAAATAAATAAATCTAAATCTAAATCTAGACCCAGAAGGAAAATAGCAAATGCCATTTAAAGGACTGGTCCACTGTGGTCAAGGATCGAGTAGTGCTTATGGAGGAAAGCAAAAGCCTTGCAGTGTCCTGCAGTGCGACGATAAAGCTTCTTCTTCTTCTTGTCGTGTCACTAGTTTCTTTCGAAACAGTGTGGTGAAAGAATTTATAGCGCACCTCAGGAGACTCCTTTCGAGCACTTGACACATGTTACTTATCAGGTTTTGCAACATGCCGGTTTCCTCATGATGTTTTCCTTCACCGTTTGAGAGTACTGGCATTGTGCATATAAATTATGAATAGGGAAACTCATTGGTACTTTTGGCGCGACTTGTTTTGAACCCACGACCTTAGGATCGTAAGGCGGGGTTACTAGACCACCAGCAGAGCTTCCAATATAGGCTAAAATAAACAGATCAATATGTCAGTGCGCTTGATCGGTGAAGGAAAATCCCGTGACGAAGCCAGTTAGTATTTAGGTATCAGTTATGGGCTGTTTGCAAGTTTGCAACTGTCATGAATGGAGCGTTGACTACAGCAAAATGTGGGATGTGTCAAATGTTACATTTGGATGTCGGTACTTTCTACCAAACCCTTTGTATACCACCCTTAGATATCCTATAATCTTGAGGCACAAAGACAGACACAATACGGTATCTAGGGGTCAAAGTTTGCTTCAGTTTTGTTTTATCCACCCTCCTTTTTTCTTGTTTCAGAAAATCCTTGCACATTGACCCAATATGCGGGGGTACCTCTTGTAGCATCGGAATCAAAAACATAGGGACGGACACCATGGAGGTCGTGTCAAACAACTCTATAATTAAGGGCTACAATCGTATATTTACTGAATTAGCTGGTAAGTACATAAGTAATCATAAGCCCCAAGACAAAATAACATAAGTAATCATGAGACAAATTAATGCTCAGTTCATTCTTCCTGGCATTATATCGGGTAGGCCTATGTCCAGCAGTGGAGATCTTCAACTCGATGACGATGGTGATGATGTCCTCCTTAACGTATCCGTTAACGGCAAACTCTGCTAGCTTTGGTCAATAAATGATAAATCATATATCGAAAGTGTATCCTGAAACCGAGATCGGATAGGTAACTCTCCCATAAATGGAAATGTTTCATGCTGAGAATTATCAAGGCCACCCAGGGATGAACACATTTTAAGTTAGACGTTCTTTGGATTTTCAGGATCTGTTTTTTTATATAATATTAACTCTATCCATTGGCCCATTAATAAAAAGATTATCATGACCATAATAAATTAATTTCCTGCAAATTCTGTATAATATAGCCTTGAAAAGTAACATCCACTGACTGTACTACGGGCAATCCTACCAATAAACGCGAAGGTTTGTAAGTATGGATGGATGGATGGATGTTTATTACGGTTTGGAATGGCTGATCGGAATATATTCTTGATTTTCTTAATATATTCTGGAATAGCTCACGGCTAATATTTATCCCGTGGGAATATCAGGATTTAAATCTGCGTGGGGGAAACCACGGGGCGCGACTAGTATTAAATAGCTTTGACATTAGTCTTTATTTATGCTGCACTTGTATGATTTAAATGCCGTACTTTTCAAGGTGTGACTTAGATGAGGGCCAACCAATTTACACAATCATCATTATTTCCACCACTCAAGATAGTCTTGTGTCTAATTATGTAATTGTCAACCTCTTTGGCATTCCTTTTGCTACAACCGCATTGATGTTAAGCTGTCAATTCAATTCTTTGATCAATGAGGTTGTAGCAAAAGGAATGCCAAAGAGGTCGACAATTACATAATTAGACACAAGACTATCTTGAGTGGTCTTGGTGGTATCTTGAGTGGAAACCTTGGCGTATTTCGATGATCAAATTTTGATCATCGAAATACGCCAAGGTTTTCCATCTCAGAATAGTTAGTTAATACTCGTCTGACTTTCCTGTTTCTTACTCATCTTCTTCCATATATCCTCAATTTTTTTTTCTAAACGTCTTATAATATTTCTCTACCTTTCTTTCATCATTATCAAGAAGACTTCTTTCACCCCACATTTCTCACTTCTCATCCTATTACTCGAATTCATAACTCAACGTTATTCAATTTACTGCATTTATTCTCAGATGTATTTAATTATTTTTTTCTCTCTCATTTTCAGATCAAAGAACCAATCACTGGTTCCTTATCACAAGTCCAATACCAGGGGTCACCATTCTGGTTCTGTACTTGTTCTTCACGTTAAAATGGGGACCCCGATACATGGCCGACAAAAGTCCGTTCCAGTTGCAGAAGACTTTGATTATTTACAACTTCATACAAGTGGTTGTGAGCGTCTGGCTGTTCAATGAGGTATGTATCAGTCAATGCTACAGGAAGTGGTAAGTACAAACTCTGATAGCCTTCCCGTATAGTCTTAGTTTGTGCCGTCTTAGTTTCTTTTTTCTAAATCCGGCTGGCCGCCCGCGGTTTTACCTTTGGCCTTTGGCCTACCACAGTAAAACTGCGATTGTGATTGCTAGCATCAATACTTAATCATCAATACCTACTCCCTTTGTATGATTGTGCATTTTTTTCAACCTGTTAATGGTATTTTTTCGGGATTAAAGGTTGCCTATAAGTTGCGAATGATTTTTTTTTATTTCATCCCCATTAGTTCACAGTTGTTAGAAGTTACAATTATTAGGACATGACGGGATGTGATTTTTGCTTTTATATATTAGTAGGATTAGAAGTAAGATAAGTCAGAATAGGAAATAGGAAGAAACAAGTTTTATTAACACAGTGGCATTACTAATTCCAGGGCCTTGAAGCTGGTTGGCTGAGAACTTACAGTTGGAAGTGCCAGCCAGTGGATCCGTCGAATTCACCAGAGGCTATGAGAGTAAGTATTCTAGTACTTTTAAGTATATGCGCAGAAGATAGATAGAAATAAATATTAAAGTAGGGTACGTATATTTGATATACCTACTGCTTACTCTAGTACTTAGCAGTTTGCAAAAATGTTATAAAATTAATCTTGATATCAAGAAATAGTGTTAGGACACAGACTACTAAGTTATGTTTTTGAAATAATATGCGAGGAGAAGTCGAAAGATTTGACGAGAGCCAGCCACTTACCCAATTCCATCAAGATTGTAAAAAAGATTCAAAAGTTATGTTTATACAATTTACAACGCCAATTATTGGTCCAAATAGTTTGAGAAATCTTTGCTTGGTATGCTCGCTTGATCATATCAGCTAAAGTAGAATACTTCTAGTGACATGGCCACTTAATTCTACTTTTGCTGACATGGCATGGTTTGTGTCTTTCATATTATTAAATACACCAATATTATTGCTCGCTTGATCATGGCAGCTAAAGTAGAAATACGTTCTACTTGAGCTGACATGGCCACCTAATTCTACTTTAGCTGACATGGCATGGTTTGTGTCACAGAAATTAGGGTTTTCTCTATTCCGTGGTTTGTGTCATTTATATATCCACCAATATCTATTAACCATTCCTTTACACATTCCAGGTAGCCCGAGGAGTCTACATCTACTTCCTGGCGAAGATGTCAGAACTCCTCGACACTGTCTTCTTCGTCATCAGGAAGAAGGAGCGACAAATCACGTTCCTCCATCTGTACCACCACACCGTGATGCCGATGATATCCTGGGGAGCCACGAAGTACTACCCTGGAGGTCACGGCACCCTCATTGGAGTGATCAACTCCTTTGTACATATTATTATGTACTCGTACTATATGCTGGCGGCTTTCGGCCCTCGGTTCCAGAGGTACTTGTTTTGGAAGAAGTACATCACTACTTTGCAAATGGTACGTATTTATAATGAGTGGGAATGAATTTTTGCATTATTATCATATAATGCAAAAATTTTGCATTATTTCTCAACTAATGCAAATTTTTTGCATTAGTTGAGAAAATTGTGAAAAGTGGAAACCCTTGATAACGTTCACCTTTTGACTGGGTTATCTATATAGCAAGGCATTACCGGATAGCTAGGTACATTATTTTTATCAGGCGCTCAATTAAGTTTAGCAATTTAACAGATTGCTATACGTATATTATCTACACATAAAACTAGAAATTTAGTACCTACTATTTACCTACAAAACTTTTATTGACCGAGCGAGCGAAGCGTCTCATTTTCCACATTGGCCAAAAATGCGTTTGTCCGGATGTCTGTCTGTCTGTCTGTCTGTTCTCCTCTACAGGTCGCATTTTCCAACCGATCTGGACGAAACTTGGTACACAGGTTATATGACTTATTAAATTTTTTTTTGTCGTCGGGGATTTTTGATTGGAGAGGTACTTCCCCCAAAAAAAGGGCAAAAAGGGGGCTATTTGATATACTGGATATCTCCACCAAACGAGATCCGATTTCGATTATTCTTTTTTTATTTGAAAGGTAGTAACTATAAGTTGGTCTCATAAAAGTTTGGCGAAGATCTGATAAGGATCTTCAGCATGATGAACAGGATAGCTCATCAAACAATCGATGGTTTTCAATCAAATTTGAGAGAAACACAAAGGACCTCATTCTAAAAAAATCAAAAAAATCACAAAACGGAAAATGCACTTGCTCATTACATTACTCAAATAGCTCACTTTTAGTATGCTCGCGAGGTCTACAGCTCCCAGAGCCACTATTATTATATATCCTATCCTACTAATATTATAAACGCGAAAGTTTGTATGTATGGATGGATGGATGGATGTTTGTTACTCATTTACGCCGGAACGGCTGAACGGATCCGGATGAAACTTGGCAAAGATATTAATTATAGTCTGGAATAACACATAGGCTACTTTTTATCCCGTGGGAATACCGGGTGTTGGCAGATATTTAGCATTTAACCGTATTTAGCTGATAAATTTCTAGTTCTTAAATAATAACTAGATGTCGCCACAGGAAATATTAGCACGCGATATCATTGCGTTTTAAGCAATGAGTGATATATCAGCAATCGGAATTTTAATCTGCGCCGGTGAAACCGCGGGGCGCAACTAGTATAATGTATACATTTTAATTAGCTTAAATTACCTACCTAGTAGGTACCTATTACTACAATCAATTATATGTCAGTTACCTACTTATTGTAAGTATATTATTTTAATATGTATTGTATTATATGTTTAATAGTTTAGGTTTTATAGTATGTAGTTAACTTTCTTCTTATTCTAGTATAAATACAGTAAGCGGTTTTATTAAAATAACCATAAAAAAAGAATAATCAATCGACAAACTAATTTAATTACACCAAAATTAATTATTAACAAAAATCAAAAGTAATTTAAGTATCGGTAAAAACAATTCAAAAATAATTTGGGCAGAATACAGCTTATTTCTACAAGATTGACAAGAATAGGGAGGTGTTGACTCTACAGTGTCTGAAGCGCAAAGAGGCCGGGTCATTTTTTTTTTTTCGAATGGACAAATGCTGTTGATCGATGAACGATCCTTACAGCGCTACCGAGCAATGGCGAGCGCGGAGGGCGCTCAACCGGTATGGTTAGGATGGGGCAACAAACGCAAGGGCACCGCTATGGTACGACCTCGGCTTGGTCTGTTGCCAGGGTGGGGGTTTAGATGATCTAGATTAGACCCCGAGTGGGCGGGAGCTAGGAGACGTCTACGACCCCGCCGGCGGGGTCGGTGTATGTGTGTAGTGTTTGATCTGTTTGTCCAGTCTGTCGGGTTGGATGGCTCGATCGCCTCCGCGTTAGCAGCTGTGATCACGTCATCTGGGTCACCTAGGATGTGCCTTGGTCTACGGAGGGATCTATCAACGGGGGGGTCAATGGGATAATCGGGTAGCGTAGAGACTAGAGGGTTCGGGTGGTGGGAAGCCGAGTCATAGTAACGCCTAGCGGCGAGCTTAATGAAATCGGCAATCGACTCGAGTGGTGGGGAGCCGAGTCATAGTAACGCCTAGCGGCGGAGGCCGGGTCAAGCGGGCGCTCTGCTTTTATAGGAGTCGGACGGCGTGGCGTCATGAATACTGTTTCTTCGCTGATTCGGCTTCTCCTGACATGTGGTTGTCCTCGACCACAGTAATCTTTTACAGTTCCGGAAGATTGCTTGCTTCGGGAGTACGGTCACAGCGGCGTTCGGCAAGTGGACTCGGGTCAACCTCAGGGCTGGTGTCACGAGCTGTAGTGATGGCGTCCTTATTTGGTGGATCCTGGCATCTTTCTTCTGGCGTCTCTCTGTCGTCATTGGTGCCTTGAGCTATCTGGGATGGACCAGCAAGGGCGTCTTCCTCCTCAGCTGGAAACACTCAAAAACACAAATTAGCATCGTTCTTTTTCCTATCCAGGGCACACAGAAAGTCTGCATATCCTGATACAACTGACAGAGGCGCCAAGTTAGCATGTCTCGCGTGAGCAGTCGCTCAAACGCACTAGTAGGACGACAGAGGCACCTAGTTAGCTTGTCACAGCACCTCCGCAGAGCGTGTAGCTCAATACTTTGGTCTTCATAAACGACAGAGGCACCAAGTTAGCGTGTCATGGCAGAGCTAATAGCTCAATGCCCACAATGAAATGCAAATTATGAAAAATAAACAGAAATGTGTTCAAGTTTTGACTTTTTACTTAGTTATAAGTAACAAATGCAATTGTACACATCCATTAAAATTATTCAAATGCAGCGGGCCTCGAACCCTCAAATTCAAACTGCTCTCAAGATAGTATTGCAAATATTGCAATGTACTTATCAAAATTGTTCAATCATTCAAACGAAACGGGACTCGAACCCTCAAATTCAAACTGCTTTCAAGATAGTATTGCAAATACACTTACAGTCAAAAAATGTGGCACACGACTCGGGAGTCCACTCTCCCCGCCAGGCCACCATGTGCTCGGCAGCAGCACTAGTAGTTTTACCATAGGAACCGCCTATCAGTTGTAGCTCGTATCTGCCATGAGGCAGAACTTTCTTGACACGATAGGGCCCTCGCATCCCCGAGTCCAGCTTGCCTGTAATTTGAGAAGTTTTTATTACAAACACCATTTCGTCAAGATCAAATATTTTTGCAGGTTTTCGGTTTTCGTAGTCATCCTGTTTTTTTCTGTGTTGCTCGAGTAACACGCTAGTGCGCTGTCGTTACATTTCCCTGAGACCTTCGTGATTCTGGCAATAGTCAATAGCAACGTCGCGGATAAGTGACCGTATTACGGGCGTAACTGCCTCAACAGTGCAGTTAATGACAAGCTGCATTTTCCATAGAGACTCAGACCACTGACCATCTTGTTTAGTAGCCTCTATGCGCAACATGTTGAGCAAAGTGCGGCAGTAGCGCTCAACCTGACCGTTCTCATTGTGCATCTGGGGTGTTATAAAATGAATTTGGCTATCCATATCTGAAACCCAACCTTGAAAATTCGTACTTTCAAACATCCGTCCACGATCACATACAATAAGTTTGGGGGATCCAAAAAACGAGATTGCGTTGGAAACTAAAGTTTTTAGTTCCTCGGAGTCTTGTTTTATCATGGCATAAAACAGACAATACTTAGAGTAAGCATCAACAATGAGCAGGACATACTTGTTTTCATTTGAAGGGGGCAATGGACCTAATACGTCCATATGGACCGTACTGAACGGGTTATCAGGCTTATGCCAAGATGAGATCGGCTGGTGAGGAGCCCTGGGAACTTTCTTTGACGACAGGCAGACCAAACAATGGGCTATATATTTGTTACAAAAACACTGAGACCTGGGAACCAAAAATGCCGTAGTATTAGGTCTATGGTTTTATCGGCGCATATGTGCTCATGTTGATCGTGAAAAATTCGTAATAAACTCAACCGATGTCCTTTAGGAACGAAACATAGCAATTTTGGTTCCTGGCCCGTGGGGCAATGTCTGTAGTACAGCATGTCGTTGCGAACAACGTACCTAGAAGAATCTAGTTCATTATTATTTACCTTGTCAATCAACGTACGAGTTTCCTCGTCCGCAGATTGAGCAATTTGTGCCCAAGTCTTAGGTTTGGTAATTTGACAAACATCTACAGGATTTCGACTTAGATAGTCTGCATGTTGCATCATACTTCCTTTCCTGTAGTCCATCGAAAAGTTGAAATCCTGCATATATATCCACCAACGTGCAACACGGGGCAATAGATCTTTTTTGCGTTTTGTGAGTCTGAGGGCGTTACAGTCGGTCACTATTTTAAAAGAAATACCCAGTAAATAGTGGCGGAAATGTTCTAAAGCCTTGACAACGGCGAGCGTCTCTAGCTCGTATGAATGGTACCGTGGTTCGGCACCTTGCGTTGTCTTACTGAAATACGCTACCACTCGCCTCTTGTTACCCTCATGCACCTGGATTAAAACTGCACCGTAACCTATTGAGCTGGCGTCTGTGTGCAACTCAGTTGGTAACAGTGGGCCGAAGATGGCAAGCACTGGTTCACTAGTGAGGCACTTAATTAAGTACTTACGCGATTTCTCTTGTTCCTGACCCCATTCGAACTTTGTGTTACTTCGAGTAAGGCTAGCTATAGGCGCAGTTTTGGACGCGTAATCGGGTATGTACCGACGGAAATATCCAGCAAGACCCACAAGCTGCCGAACCTGTTTTACGTTAGTGGGCACAGGGGAGTCGGTCAACACTTTAATTTTGCTTTCGCTCGGTCTAACCTGACCTTCAGGGATTTTACGACCTAAGTACTCGACTTCTGTGGCCACAAAGGAATTTTTTTTGAGATTGATAGAGAAGCCAGCAGTTGTTAAAGTAAGTAGGACTTCACGAACGTTCTCTATAGCTTCGTCTATGGATGATGCCAATACCAGGACATCGTCGATATACACCAATGCTTTACCGGACTCAATTGCTGACTTCAGGGTGTTAGTTATGATCCTCTGATAGACCACGGGGGCATTAGCAAGCCCGAAAGACATTTTAATATACTCTCGTAATGACCTTCAGGAGTTATGAAGGCACTCTTCGGGACAGAGTCCTCGTCCAAGAGTATCTGGTGGAATCCGGTTGCCATGTCCAAACAAGAGAAAAACTTACTTTTACCAAGGCGGTCTATATGATCTTCTATGAGGGGCAACGGAAATCGGTCTTTAACAGTAATTGCGTTCAACGCTCGGTAGTCTACACACATGCGGTCCTTATCATCCTTTTTTTTACAAGAATGATTGGGCTCGCATATGGCGATTCTGATTCACGAATGATTCCTTTGTGTAACAGGTCCCGAATGATTTCTCGCACCTTTAACTTTTCATCGTACGACAGTCTGTAAGGCCTATAGCAAACAGGTGTACTACTTGTCAACTCAATGCGCATTTTACCAGTTGTGACTGTGGTATGGGCGGTTCCAACAATGAAGAATGGTTTGAACTCATTTACAGCAGACAATAACTTTTCGCGATCACTACCTTCAAGAGGTGTCTTGATTTCTATCGGTTCGCTTGAGTTGACGAGCATTACACTTTGTTGGTCATTATTTAATTTAGGGAGTCGCGTGATTCGATGCTCATTGTTCGCACGAATGTATGTAACACCGTCACTGTTCAAGACGTCTGTCCCAATGAGCACCGGTACATTCATGCATTTTTGAGGGACGACAAACAAGTCAACCTCCAGGGAAATGTCGCAAAACTCAATGATCAAAGTGATACGGCTATTACAAACGATGTTTTGGTCGCCTATTCCTCGTAAAACCTGTTGGGTGGGTAGTTGCGAACATTTAAAATGTTTTAGCACCGATTCAGAGATAAGCGAACACGTGAGCCACTATCTATTAAAACGTCTGTAGGTATGCCTTGAATAACGGCGGTCGTGATGTCACTATCTTTTATGGCACCCTCCAACTCTCGACAAAAGTTTACATTTTTTTTGTTACGCTCTTCAGAGCGTTGCTTGGCAAAACAGATGGTGACGTCATGGCCCGGTTTTTTACAGAATGAACACGGCTCTTTAGATCTTCCTGTGCTTGTGTCCCTACCTGTGTTCGTACTAGATGTGCTTGTGCTTGCACTAGAACCTGCGTCTGTCCGTTCTTCCTTCTTAATTCGTTTTGTACACAAGCGCTGTGGGTGGCCATAGCCACCACATGAGAAGCATTTTATATCGGTTTTTTTGTCACTATGGGGTCGTTTACGATCGGAAAACTTACTCCGAGATGTTTTTGTAGAAAACGTGGTGTTTTCAGACTTTGGTTTTGGTTTTGTATAGATTGAAAAAACTCAACAAGATCTTTAGGCATTAAGTTTGCGTTTGTGGCGGCGGCACGTACCTGTGCGTCTGTTATTCCACGTATAACAATGGCAACAGTCAGCTCTTCGCTTAATCCCTTGACAATATTAAGGCGCAAGATGGAGCACCTGGCATACTAGCTATACGTGGCATAACTGTCGGAATTTGTACTCATCACATCGTATAAAATGTTAGCGATATCGATTCTTCGTGAGCACAACGGTTTGAATTCGGTTTTAAAATTAGACCACGTGCGGTCGCTAGTTACCCAATCGTTGAGCCAACTACGAGCGTCACCCTTCAAGCAGTTTGCGATCCGGGATAAACACTCGTTGTCGTCCCAAGCACGCGCTCGTTCAACCTCTTCGCGCCAAGAATCGATATCATGCAAACTGGGATCAAAGTTTGAAATATAATAATGGTTTGATCTGACCTTGCTCAACGCGCTCAGTGCTCCAATGAGGCGTTTGGTGATATCCAACGAAGACACGCCACTCCCAGACAGCTCGCCAGTGGTGGAAGCGGGTATTGACGCCGTCGTCACGTACTCTGCAACCGAAGGAGCTGACACTTCCGGAGCCGGTGCTGGTACTGTTAGGCCCGCTGGCGCTGGTGAGCGTGGTTGGGGTGTAGATGTGATGACCGGACTGGCTGTCACAATCGCACGTTCATCCGGTGTCATCGGCACCGACGCAGCACTCGTTGAGGGTAGACTGCTATTTTCCAATGATTTAAGACGCGCCAGAATAGTTCCTAAAGTAACTTGGAGTTCATTAGTATCTCTGTTTCTATCAGACCTAGTTCTACCTCTACCCCGAGCGGTAGAACGTTCGGCCATGATTTTAACCAAAACTACCTCAGTCAAAAATAATTTTCGCTATAGGCCAGAGCGAAGATGAAGCTATGGAGCACCATCCCACTTTTGAAGTAAGCGGTTTTATTAAAATAACCATAAAAAAAGAATAATCAATCGACAAACTAGTTTAATTACACCAAAATTAATTATTAACAAAAATCAAAAGCAATTTAAGTATCGGTAAAAACAATTCAAAAATAATTTGGGCAGAATACAGCTTATTTCTACAAGATTGACAAGAATAGGGAGGTGTTGACTCTACGGTGTCTGAAGCGCAAAGAGGCCGGGTTTTTTTTTTTTTTCGAATGGACTTTAATGCTGGTATAATCGTATGACGATTGCCGACAGCGTTACCGGACTACAAGAGGCCGGGTCAAGCGAGCGCACTGCTTTTATAGGAGTCGGACGGCATGGCGTCATAAATACTGTTTCTTCGCTGATTATACATATATATTATATTATGTATAGAATGAACATAAGTTTTGAGTTTTCGCCATTATCATTACTCTTATGCTTAAACGTAGCCGCTTTGAATCCTTTCACCACACGGTTTTAAAATAAAAATCTTGTTTTTTTTATCCACAGCTCCAGTTCTGCATAACCTTCCTCCACTCTTCACAACTGCTCTTCTATGACTGCGGCTACCCTCGTTGGTCTGTCGTCTTTACTCTACCCAACTCCATCTTCTTCTACTACCTCTTCTACGACTTCTACTACAACGCTTACGGCACTCCCGAAGAGAGAAAGAAAGCCAAAGCTCTCACGGCCAGAAACGAGCACCTCAGTGAAAATGCTAAACATGAAAACGATGATAAGCAAGTTAAATATAATAATGGGAGAGTGGGTAATGGCGTAGCTAAGAAAGATGATTAGAAGCAAATGTGATTATTCTTGTAAATCGTTCTTAAATAGGTCTTTATCGAAATATATTACGGGAATTATACTTCAACAGCTTGGGTTCTTTGATACCGGATAGTAGAATTTTAGCATTCCTTTATAAGCCAATAGCGAGAGATGCTACTTATGATTTAGATGAAAAAAAGAAGGAAGAAAAATAAAATTTATCTCATTGCTCTTTTGCGCTGTCATTTTGGAGTTGATAATTATATTGTTTATGGCAATTGTTTAAACTGTAGATATTTTCAGGGAAAATACCAGTAAAGCTGGTCATTAAAAGTACGCTGTATATGGATATTAATATGCTGTAGTAACTAGGGAAAGTACATAGTTTATAATACTATGTTTTAATAGTTCTAACAACAAAGTGTGCTCAAAGATTTGTTGTCAAGAGACTTTTAGGATGTTTTTAAAGTATTAACTCCAAAATTTGCCTTAAAATTAAGTTAATAAACACTTTTATCTACTCTCATGTCATAAAATTCGAATTATAAAAGTCAAAACGAATTCATATTGATATACTTTATAAACGCAATACCGTAACCAAATTAAAAAATTTAATTATGATACAGCTCCTCATACAAGGATAGTTGTATAAAATAACTTTTTTACCATAACGATACAGTTCTTTTTCTTTTTGGAAAAGGCAAGGGTCTTGAAACCGTACAGCCAACGAGTTTGATAGTCTGTGGCGACGCGCGCTGCGCCGCCGCGCCGCCGCCGCGCCGCCGCCGCGCCGCCGCCGCGCCGCGCCGCAGCGCGCGCATGCGCTGTTATACGGTTGGTTTGGCGCCAATTTATACGTTTTGTTTCAGTCAACTGGATATATGAGAGTAGATAAAGTAGTGTATGAAACTGAACATAACTAGGTATTAAAACTCTCGTGGGATACTATTAAAAACCTCGCCTACGGCTCGGTTTTTAAACACCCCCTCGAGTTTTAATACCCCTCATTATGCAACAGTTTCATAAACTACTATTAGAATTAATAGTAGGTATATATCTGACTATTACTATTGAGTTTTGATTGTTCAATGCACTTTCATAGTAAAATATGTATTTCTAAATATACCTACAGTGTAAAATATTTTTCTCGAAAACTACTCACACTAATCAAGACGAGAGGCCTTACCAATGTTCCAGTCATCAATTCATTATTTTGAGATCCAGTAGCCAGTAGCCATTCTAACCCCTGGTTTCTGAAAGCTCGATCAACACTAATCGGCTGTCAAGTCACATACTATCTCTATCTTAATTGAAGTGAAAGCTGAAATAGCAAGTGATTTGACAGCCGATTAGTGTTGATCGAGCTTTCAGAAACCGGGGGTTACTCTCATAATTTTGGGTCTAACCGGTTAAGGACATACCTACCTACCTAATAGCAAAATTAAAATTACATTGAAACGTTAAGGTAAAGACAAGAGCTAATGTGACTCTCGCTCGCACGTTTTGACTTGTACATGTTTACCTGCTTTAAAGTTTAATTTTCTAGTTTTCGTACCAAGCAAACTTTTGAGTAAGAAAACTTGCATCGATCAAAATGAAATTTTTACCAAACTGTGTGCAATGTGGTTGCACACAAAATGGTTGTTTGCGTTTTTTCAAAATTGGGCTTAGTGATTTTACATCTTTCAAATTGTCGAATCGTGCAAGCGAGAGGTATTTTAGGTGTTGTCAACGCCTTAATAGTAGTAACGTAAAACTTGCAAGGGCGTTTTATTTCTTGCATAACTGGTTTTTTTAAATAATCTCACGTAAAATATAGAATGATTAATGAATTAATTGAATTAATATTGCTAGAAACTTGGACAATATAATTTAATTATAAGTTTATCAGTAAATGATTGTGGTAGGGTTCAGATTTTTTTTTACATATTATTAGCATAACAAGCTATTAACTTTTTTTGCTAGTATTACTTATAAGGAACGGGCTTATTGACCCCATGTTTTACGAAATGTTAAATTGACAGAAATTAGGGGTTAGCGTTAGTTAGTTAGTCTTTTTACACTATGTATAATCTCTAAAACTCTCTAGTAAAGTAAATATTATACTTAAACATGTAATTGTAAACTTTGAGCAATGTTACCATTAATGTTAATACTTCAGTAGGGTTTTCTGACTGGTTAAAAATAATTATAATTAACATGGTTATAATGGAGCGAAAAAGTAATAAGTTAGATAGTTCCAAAGCGAGACATGGCTCTGCGTTGAAATGTTATAAACATAAATAAAATGCCTTGTTATTTATGTATAAATAAAATAAATGGAAAAATATCATTAAAATTTGTATTTTCTGATAACTAATAACTAACATTAACCTACGTTCTGTCTATTTCAGCTTTTACTTCAAGTTAGATAGAGATAGCAAGTGGCTTGACAGCCGATTAGTGTTGATCGGCCTTTTAGCAACCGGAGGTTAGACAAAGATCCATAAAAATAAACATATTGGATGACTGTAATTTTTGATAGATTGAAATAAATCATTGCTCAAATCATAACGCAACTAAACGCTAGGTTATGCTTTTAGCAGTACCGGGTATTGACAATGATATCAAATGGTTAAGGTAACGCTCACAGCAGCAATGAGCTTCAATCTGTCACCTTATTTAAATAATGAATATGGATTACATAATTGATGTGGTAGTATGCACATATTTTAGCAACTATTAACTGCTCAAATATATTAAGCGCTCCGATTATTGTCAAATTAATAGATCAAACCACCCCACAAAACCCAAAGGTTAACTGGAAGAAAATGTTAGTTAGCATTAAGTTCGCCTGATGTACTTCATTTATGTGCAATAAAGAATTTTCTTATCTTATCTTATCAAAGTATAATTTAAGAAGACAATTATAAAATCATTAAGTTTTGAAAAAAATATTAAACCTAAAACACGATGTTTAACTTATATCCAAGTCCTTATCGTTGCGTTTTGGACTTACATCTAAAACTTTTTGAATTACCTATTATTGAAAAAATAATATTAATCAGAGATTCTGAATTATGTAATAAGATTACCTATACAAATATTGGATTTCACCTTATTCTACACGATCATGTCTGTTAGCTTAACATGTTTGAGCACTATATACTCAATTAAAACCAGTTGGTATAAGAATTAGAATTTATTAGAATAAATAATAAATTTCCTTCATTATTCTGTACTTTAATAACTACTAGTTTATCTGTTCGCAAGCCGGTTTTATAAGATGAAGAGATTAGAATCATTATTTCTGGAAATAAGGGAGGGCAAGTTTAGCGAGACTTATTTAGGCCGATGACGATGCTTTTTTTAATACCAGCGTAGTAGGTATTAGATAAGCTGAACAGTAACAATAAAAAACAAAGTTATACTGTATACTATAGGTTCTAATTTAGGTTGGTAAAGAATCGAAAATGAAACGCAGTAACTTTATTATACGATATGAAATTTTCATCAAATATAATGAAAAACAACAAATCACAGGTGGATTGCAGATCAAGGGTGAAAACAGAGAATCTCACTTTATAAACTAGTCATATTGGGAATATTCAAAGTAGTAAAAAAACTTTAAATATTTCAAATTATTTATTAAAAACGTAACATTGAAGGCATCGTTGGTGATGTAACCATAAAAATAGTTATTTCAATCATTAAATAATAAACTAATTACGTACGTATCTATTCACTGAAAACAGTGAATAAAAAGCACTTTAATCACTGTGTTGGTGTTTAAATTAAGAACATACCAATACATTCGACCTCCTTCTCAATGCTATTCGACCTCCTTGCGAAAAAAATACTCGTACCTACAAATTATATACTATTTTACATGCCCACAAAAGTAAGTTAAACTAACTTTACATAGCCACTTACAAACACTACAAAAGCAAGCTTTGCCCCGTTTCCTTGCTCTATATCAGCTTATATATATATATAGCTTGTTATTCTATGAATATGGTGTATCTTTACTCCATCACAAACCGACTGACTGATAGGAAAAACAATGTTTTTTGACCTAGTACCAATCAAATTAAATCAGCATAAGGTGACCGTACCTTTATATCTATTGTTGGCTGTAAAACAGGTTTCATGAATCCATGATTAAAATTAAAATTGACAATCATATTTATCGGCCTTATGAGATCAGGCTATTAGAAATTGAAGACGGCCAGTTTCCATTTTTTTAATGTAAAACAGTTCGAGGATTCAAACTACATATTATTATATAATGAAAATAAAAATTTGGACATCAGCACCTAACATCATAAACTAACACAATCTGTTTTTTTAACTACTTGCCTCGCAATACACTGTTCTGTTATTATCAACATAAAGCATAGAGATATTAAGCCTCAATGCCTGTAATTTCACCGGCAACCACACGCACCATCAGGAGTGTGGTTGTTGGTAAAACCGATGGAACCCCGAAACACTGCATGACTGTCTAACGGCAGAAAAAGGCATTTGGCAATGGAATATTTCGAGATAAAGCCGTTATTTTTCCACATGAAGCATATGTAGGAATATTATCCGTATCATGCTCTAGTTTCAGAATTAGTATTTTGGTGCAGTTTATAAACATATTTAAAGTGAAAATAAGGCAAACAATATCTTATTCTAATTTCACAGCTTCCTTTGGACTGCTTGTGCTTAGGCTCTTTATCTTCTTCATATAATTTTGTCTGTAGAAGTTCAAGAACAGAATCAGAATGAACGAGGTGTTGCAGAAGATAAAGATGGAAATACCCCGGCACGGTGGACACTCTGACACGTGGACTGTAGCCACGTATTGGATGATGATGGAAACGAATTGGATCTGAAAAGAGTTGATGGGTTATGCTTTGTTTCAAACACCTTGTAGTCTAGTGGAACCACCTTCTGATCGTAAGGTCGTGGGTTTAAATCTGATCGTTTACCAATGAGAACATTATTTTAAACCTAGATAATTAGTTTTTTTTAATTTAATTAGTGTTTTTTTATTTAACAAGTTCTTTTGTCTCAATATGCGAAAACATTTTTATGGGCAATAGTTTTATTTTATGAACAACGCCATAGACTTTATGGACTGTTTGTTTTCCTAAAGATATAAAAATAAATAATAAATATTTTTTATGGCAAAACCTTTATGTACAGCTGCATCTAAATACGTTTTTACTTGTAAGGTAAATCACTATGTACCTTACAAATAAAAATGTATTGAGCACGTATGTGCACTTTAAGGCATCGTCCTAAATGCGTACAGCCAAAGAGTGGAATGCCTTACCGGCGTCGGTTTTTCCAGATGAGTACAATTTGTATGTTTTCAAGAGACTAGGTAGAATAGGTTTCCTCTAGGTAAACATGCTACACCATAGACCTCATCATCACTCAACATCAGGTGAGATTGCGGTCAAACGTTTTACCTATTAAAAAAAACTATTACTCACCAATTGAAAAGTAGTCAAATACTTTTTCCAAGTCAAATACTTGGCAACGTTTGGCCCGAGCGCTGCAAGTCCATAGTACGTGTACATGACAACATGGACCAACGAGTTGATGAACCCAGCATAGATCAACGTGTGGGTAGGCGAGTACTTCAGCATCACCCACGTTCCGATAACCATGACGGTGTGGTGGTAGAGATGGAGGAATGTGATCTGGTTGTCCTTCTTTCTGACCACGAAGAATACTGTGTCGAGGAGTTCTGTTAGCTTGGCCGCTAAATAGAGATAAGTGCCGATAAGGACCTGAAAATATTAGTAATTTTGTAGGGTTTGTATCATTTAAACTGAGAAATAGCTTTTTCATTGAAAACAAGATACAGATTTGAGCCTGCAATTTCAGCATCTTCTATCGAAGGAGAAACAAAGGACTAATAGTATCCTACTATCCTACTATATTATAAAGCGATTATGTATGGATGAATGGATGGATGTTTGTTACTCTTTCACGCCGGAACGGCTGAACGGACCTGGATGAAACTTGGCAGACAGGTAGATTATAGTCTGGAATAGCACATAGGCTACTTTTTATCCAATGGGAATACCGGGGTTTAAATCTGAACGGGTGAAACCGCAGGGCAAAATTACTTCAAAATAAGGTATGTCGACAATTACCTGGGATCTTGATTTTTCTTCGTGCATGTAACATTTTTCCGGGAACAGACCCATGATCATCACGTCCAAACAAAACTGGAAATAACAATGCAATAAGGGTATATTAGTGTTTATTCCACATGATATAGCATCTGCAGTTTTGCAGCAATGCCAACAAAACATTTACTGTATGAAAAAATATAAATAAAATAAAAATATTGGTGGATATTTTCACATAGCACTATCCAGTCCCAAACTAAGCAACGTCTTACCTACTTTTTTCTAAATACATACATAATGTAATATACCTTTTTGGCGTACAGTTATGTTTTCTTTTGTTTTTGGTACTGTTTCTTCTTTCGTTTTGTCTCTGTTTATAGCTGTAATTTTGTATGTACCTATGTATTTCTTTTCTTGTTGTGTATGTCAAATAAATGTATTTTCTTTCTTTCTTTCTTTCTTTAATATAACATCCAGTGTTTGATGGTATATTTTGAGGGTATTGAACCCACAGCCTACTGCGTAGAAGATAGAAAGATAAAAAATATAAATCAGCGTAAGATAATAATTTGTTTTACTAAAACTTTTTGGTAAGAAAACTCGTTTGGGTCAAAATGATAATTCGCAGAATCTTTGTAAAGGCCTACGCAGACCGGGACGGCATGGCAAGGGATTTGAATTTTTACTAATGGACATTCAACCGTATTGTTACAGAAATACGACATAAATTGCTATGCTTTAAAATGATGCTGTGGCATTGAAAGGGACTTTATCGCACGGCATTAAAAGAAGCGCCACAGGCTCCCGTGGCGGGATGCCGTGGCATACTGCGGTAGGCAACGGCATGCCACGGACTCCGGCGCTCGTAGTGATATACTGCGGGGTGCGGCGCATACCGTGGCAAAGTGCTGGAATGCCGCGGTATCTAAACGGCCAGTGTGCGCTGACTCACGGCAAAATCGTTGTAATTTTACCAAACTTTGTTGTTAATTATTTTTCGTGGTTACCTTCTTAAAATGTTAAAATGTGCAAGCAAGAAGTTGTCTGACCGTTGTCAGCCCCTTAATACTAAACAAACCTCTGTGTCTTATTAATGTCCGTGACTTGTGCAGAGAAAACTTTACAAGCATTATTATACTAATTAGATAATTAAGTTTATTTAACTTTTATAACAGCACTCAATGACCAACATAACTTTTTTATCAAAAGTGCGCGTCACGCAAAAAGAACGCCGGAAGGAGGGGGAGGGGGTGTGATTGCGCGTCCGTCGGCGCGTGTATTTGGAATGCGCGTTTGCGCATTCAAAATACACGATATTGATGTTTACATCCCCTCCACTGTTTCCCAGCATTATTTTTGGATGAGGTAACCTAACCTATGTCGTGTGAATTGGGCCAAAAAATATGTCGTAAAATTTTCATAACTATTGTAATAGTATTTACAAGTAAGTAGGTACCATCTTCGTTGCATTCATAGATTTGTCTGTAATTCAGAATTCTATTTTACTAATCATACAAAAAATCTAAGTGCAAATTTCACGCGACGCCTAGAAAAAACAAGGAACAAGATAAAAGGTACTCACTCTATAGACTAAGTATGCTGATATTGCAACTTGAACAGCATTGTACACAAGCATAATCGAGCTCAGCTTGTAAGCCTCCCGTTTCCTCATGAAGGAAGGGCCGACCTGGAAACAAATTAAAAAGAAGTTAATTACTGTACAATACAATTTCTTTGTTAGTTTGAAACTTTGAACTACTAGATAAGTACCATAAGATCTGGGGGGGTGTTTTTTCGTATCATCGTATGTTTTGCATTCATATATTAGTGGGACTAATTGACCCCACCTTCCGATCGTAAGGTCGCAGGTTCGAATCCGGTCGTGCACCAATGGATTTTTCTATAGAAAAATTTATGTGCGCAATGCCAGTGCTCTTAAACGCGGTGAAGGAAAACATCGTGAGGAAACCAGTTAGTATTCTAACAGCGGCGATGGGCTTACAACCTGTCACGTATGGAATACTTACTACTGCAAAATGTGGGTATGTGCCAAATGTAATGTTTGGACGTACCTCTGACTACCCCCCTAAGACAGCCTCAAAGAATCTTGAGTTAGAACTTAGTACTGTGAGATCTGAAGGGATATCTACCGTGCCTGAGAATCAAAGTCGTGAAGCTGTTTCAGTTTTTTTATATTAGTGGGATTATGGGAACTGGCACTAGAGTCACCTAGTTTTTAAGACGTTTCAAGATGATCCTTGTGATTTTATTGAATAAACATATTTTGAATTTCAATTTGAATAGCATTCTACGACTTCAGTGGCGCAGCGGGCGAGAGTCTGCCTGTGACGCAAGAGGTTGCGGGTTCGATTCCCGCCTCGGGACAAATTTGTGTACGATCTACAGAAATTTGTTCCGTTGGTTTGGGTGTTTATGTATAATAAAAAATATCTATCTATGTAAGTATATAATGTATTAAATATATCAGTCATCTAGTACCCATAACACAAGCTTTGAGTAGCTTACTTTGGGGCTAGATGATGCTGTGTGGATTATCCAGCATTATTTATTTATTTATTTATTCTCATACCTTTAGTACGAAGACCAGGTATACCGCCAAGATAGTCAGCACAGGTCCAAGTGACTGCATGAGAGGTAAATCATCTATTTCAGCATCTGAAAAACAAAACCTTAATAAGCTGTTTTTGAACTAAAAAAACCCTGAATATATTAAAGCTAACAGCAATATACACAACTTTTTAATTGATTTTATATATTACTAGTTGCGCCCCGCGGTTTTACCTGCGCAGATTTAAATCCCGGTATTCCCACGGGATAAAAAGTAGCCTATATGTTATTCCAGACTATTATCCATCTCGCTGCCAAATTTCGTCCAGATCCGTTCAGCCGTTCCAGCGTGAAAGAGTAACAAACATCCTTCCATCCATACTTACAAACTTTCGCGTTTATAATATTTACTATCCTAAGTAGGATTTTAAAAAATTGAGTAGGTAATGAAGGAACTCGTCAAAAATACTCAAATGTATCTCCAGTAAAAACAAAAAGTGACAGGGTTAATTTTAACCGTTTGTTAGTCCGTCTACTAGGATTTTTATAGGACGAAAGCTACTAAAAATCTGGTTCGAATCTAAGTGATGTTTTTCCAGAAACTGTGTGTATATGTTAGTCTTTGATTATATAGAGGTATATAATCAAAGATGTTAGTGTAATGTTATCCTATGATAATTTGTTTTTGTTACATAGCTTTTTCATAAAAAGTTTTGAAATGCGTGAGCCGTTGTTTGACGGTTATCGATGTCTTAAGACAACGTCCATCACCGTCAATCATGCCATTTTCTCAAACACTATCTTTATCCGAGGAATTTGAATACTAGTACATCTTTATCGACCTATGCTGCGCTACGTAGCAACATAGCATTTTCATTTTAAATGTTCACGTTCCGAAGTCTACTTGGCCAGATTGTAATGATATTAGGGTAACATATCATGCGCTAAACTAATTAAAAAAAAAACGTTCCGAAGTAGTCATAGAACTATTTGTAGCTTACGCACGTGTCATATAATTATTTGCAGTGTAGCTTGTAGCTTACGCACGAGATCTAATTTCTCTAAACCACATCATCATCAGCCTATATAGTATAGTTAGTATTAGTCCACCGGGCGGAGGTAGGCCTCTTCTAAGACGTGCCACTGGGTCTTTGGCTCTCCTTATAGTGCTTGCACACATTTCGCAGATATATATGTGTTGCTTTTTCGCACCTTTTTCGTGTCGCCCTATACAATTTTGACGTAGTTTTAAAATAGTTGCGTAGGTACTTAGACATTTTGAAAATAATGAATTATAATACCTGCATAAATTGACATTTAAATACATAAATAATAGATACTGAATATAAAGTTTTAATTGCCTATCTACTGCACAGTAATACTTTACTTATAATGAAACTGTTAGTGACTTTAAAATCGATATAATGCTTGTTTTCGAATACATTTAATTAGCTTCTTGTATACTCAATATTCTTACTAAGTAGGTATAGACAAATTAAGAGGTTAATAACCGTAAATTGACTTCTCGCTCTAAAATTTCAATAAAAAATTCAACCCAGGTAGGGTTATAATAATATATTGTAAAACATCCTCATAACAAGTATTTAACTAAAATGTTTGCTTATGTATGAAAAAATCTAGGCAAAACATGCTTGTTGGTAGGAAAACTAGTTTCGATACAAACTATATTTTTTCTGGTTCAGCTTGGTTGCAATTTTTTTATAATAATAATAAATACTTTCCACACAGCACTGTCTAGCCCCAAGCCTTTTAATAATATGGGAACAAGATAGCTGATATAATAAATTACACTTTTTTTTAAATACATACAGAATATTATATAAGCCCAGACCGAGAACAAACATCTATGTTCATCACACAAATGTTTTTTCTCGGTGGAGATCGAACCCACGGCATACGGCGTAGAAGACAGTTACACCAGTTGGTGTAACTAAGGACAGCCTTCACAGCAGTTGCTGTGAAAGCTGTGGTTAGTTCTGATATTTCATAAATCAGTTTTAAAACATTCAAAAAGTTCAAATGTCTGAGCGAGAAGGTGTATTACCGTTGTCAGCTCCTTAGACCGGCATTGAAAAATGTATCTAAATACTTACATTGGCTCTTGCTAAGGTTCCAGTCCAGACTTTTCAGTCCTATCGTTGTGGTGGCACTCATCTTGCCGGTACTGTAATAAACAAACGTGTGATTAACATAAACGCTTGTTTACTAATTGCACCGAAATGACAGAATAATGATAAATCTAAAAGTACAGTCAGCTGAAAAAATCACCAATTGCAACCGCGGGAGACGCAACGTAGCTGAGATAATTACATCAGCAAAAAAAAAACGATTAAAACACCGAAAACATAAAACAGCAATATACATTTTTCATTTACTTGAATGACTTAACTTTTTCCTGATAATTTTGATTGAAAAGCGAAACTACTAAACTGATTTAATAAAATTTCTATGAGGACTTATCAAAAATATATCCCATCAATTAAAAATATTATTTCGATGCGTTTCATTAAATTTAATAACGGAGTTATTCGGTTACATCAAATAACTATAGATTTATCCAGAAAATATAAAGGATTCTAGAGAAAAAATTATAAAGGCCTAATGAAGAAAAAATAATAATAATTGAATTTTACAATCGTCCCGAAAATGCGAGCCAAGTTGTGAGTCGAAGCTAGAAACCAGTCGTCGGAGCAGACATAAAACTAGCCTGAAATAGAAAAAACCGGGAAGCAATTTTTTTTAAACGTCGCGGGGGGGTGGTTGGAAGTCATGTGGAATTTTATTTTCAACAAAATATATGAAAAATAAAAACAATTTCAGCTCCGATTTGAGTATAAATCCGAAAACATTGATCGTGGAGTAAGAAAAGTGTGAGAACCAAAGTTGCAGAAAATAAAATTCCACCCAAAACAATCGTGATGGATTGTTTTGACACACTTGATAGTATAACTCTGCAAATATTGATCCTAGCGTAAAAATGATGCTGACCAAACTTGTGAGAAATTAAATTTCCAACAACTTTGCCATTACCATTTTTGCTCTAAAGTTGAAAATTAACGAGTTATTTCAGAAAAACTTTAAAACAAGATGGCGGCGAACCCTCTACCGGGATTAGTTTGAAAATCGAGATTTATACTTCCAACCACCCCCCCCCCCCACCCCCCCGACGTTTAAAAAAATCGCTCCCTGGATTTTTTTCTATTTAAATGTCTGCCCCGACTGGACTACGCTGACAATACTTAAAGTAAGTTGCCACTAGTCATTAGTGAAACCAATTTACTAAGGTACCTATTAGGTGTATAATATGATATATCTACTAAAAGCTTCCTATTCAAACAATTTTATAATCCTACTAGTAGCACCCCGCGGTTTCACCAGCGTAGTTTTAAATCCCTTTATTGCCACGGGATAAAAAGTAGCCTATGTGTTATTCCAGACTATATATATACATATATATCTCTGTGTAAATTTTCACCAAGATCCGTTCAGCCGTTCTGGAGTAATAGAGTAACAAACATCCATCTATCCATCTAGCCAGTTCAACGAGATGGTTGAAATATTTGAAAGGTACCTACATAATTAGAGTTGCCACTAGTCATTAGTGAAACCAATTTACTAAGGTACCTATTAGGTGTATAATATGTTATCTACTAAAACCTTCCTATTTAAACAATTTTATAATCCTACTAGTAGCGCCCCGCGGTTTCACCTGCGTAAATTTAAATTCCGGTATTCCCACGGGATAAAAAGTAGCCTATGTGTTATTCCAGACTATATATCAGCCGTTCTGGAGTAATAGAGTAACAAACATCCATCTATCCATCCATAATTACAAACTTTCGCATTTATATATTAGTAGTAGGACTAATTTTATAAATGATTTTATAAATATGCTTTGTTATCAATGATGGTTACCACTCAACATCAGAAGGGCAATCATCTTGTACCATCTTCAAGAAGTATAAAAAACTAGTTGCGCCCCGCAGTTTCACCCGCGCAGGTTTAAATCCCGGCATTCCCACGCGATAAAAAGTAGCCTAGTATGTGCTATCCCAGACTATAATCTATCTCTATGTCAAGTTTCATCCAGATCCGATCAGCCGTTCCGGCGTGAAAGAGTAACAAACATCCATCCATCCATACTTACGAACATTCGCGTTTATAATAGTAGTAGGATGTCTCAACCGGTAGCGGTGACTGCTTACAAACAGGAGGGCACAAAAACCTAGGTTGTCTACTTACTTCTGTATTATTTATGATAATACTAGCATTGACATTTACTTATGCGCTTTTTTTCTTAAAGGAAGCTGGAGGGCATGCAGATGATAAAAATTCAATTTTGTATTTAATTTAAATATTCTAACCCTGGCTTCTGAAAGCTCGGTCAATACTAATCGGCTGTCAAGTCACTTGCTATGTCAGCTTTTACTTCAAACTAGATAGAGATAGCAAGTGACTGGACAGCCGATTAGTGTTGATCACGCTTTCAGAAACCGGGGGTATTCTAAAAGTAACAACTACATGCAGATAGTTTGTCTGATTGCTTTCAAGAAGTGAACTTTACACAGAGATTGCCATCTTAATAATTTTCAATTAACAACTATAAAAAAAAATGCCTCACAATCCACACAGCAAAATCTAGCCCCAAATTGAGCTACTCAAAGCTTGTGTTATGGGTACTAGATAACTGATATATTTAATACATTATAAAGTTACATAGATAGATATTTTTACTATAGGTACATAGATTTTTTATTCCCAGACCGACGGAACAAATTTCTGCAAATCGTACACCAATTTATTCCGAGGCGGGAATCGAACCCGCAACCTCTGCGTCGCAGGTGAACTCTCGCCCGCTGCGCCATTGAGCCACTGCGCCACTACTATCATTCACCTGTGGCTTTGTTCACATGGAACTCATGAACCTTAAGAGTAGTAGAGCTCTTTGTGAAGGGCTCGTCCGGGGAAGTACTACCACCACGCCTTTTTCTGCCGCCAAGCAGCAACGCTGTGTTTCGGTTTGAAGAATGTGGTCGCCGGTGTAATTACAGGCACATGAGGCTTAACATCTGTACGCCTCAAGTTGATGGACGCAGGGCAGTGCATCGTAGGGCACGTTCCTATTGTGCGTGACCTACGGGGCAATGTTTTGTTTATAGGTGATGGTTACCACTTAACATCAGGTGGGCCATCTGCTTGTTCCATCAGCTAGTTGTATAAAAAAAAACAGGTTAATCTATGTAGACAAATCGCCTCAAGGGCAGGACTTGCCATCTCCCACTTGCAAACCCCCCTACCCTTTATTCTAAACCTAATAAAAGGAAGGATTGCTATAGCCAACCCACCAATTCAATCACAGAACAGAGAATCTCTGTCTACAACTTCATTGATCTTGGCCGTGACACTGACATTTGAAATGATTTTTAAATACATTTTGATAAGTTTTTTTTAACTGAATTCATAAAAACTGTACCTACTTACATAATTAAAACTAATATAAAAGTAAAATTGCAAAGCTATTAACATAATACTTAATTAAATTTAAAATAGCGGTAGAGGTTAGCAAGAATTTTATTGTATGTTAATTTTTCCCACGCATTTTTCATGGCAATTATGATTTGGGTTTTTTAAGAGACAAACAGACAAGTCAGGTTAGGACCTATGTTTATAAATTTGGTATTTGAGAAATAAATCTCTAAAAAAATACTATACGAGTGTTTTGAGCAGATAATGCTTGTACAGTACAAATATGTTTAAGAGTCGCATAGATACCTATGGACATATTTGAGTTAATTAATAATCAACTGTGTGTGAACTCAGTAAGGTTTTATTTGAATTGGACATGTGTAAATAAAATCACGTTTTTCCTTTACGTGAGCTTGCTTGCTATCCAACGCGACGCGACGAGTAAACCTTTTACATTCTATGACGTCAGTAGAATGTCCAAAATGTATGGAATGACGTTGCTAAAGAAATATTACATAGACCACGTACAAACTCATAAATGAATTTAAATCAAAGGGTTGTGCGTTCATGTAAATTCGTTCATAGATTTGCGTCACATGACACCAAAAAAATAATCAAATTCTGATTTCATTTTCACAGGAAACATACCCAACACAAATGTGAATCTATTAAGTGTGCTTTAGCGTTTTTGTACCTTTGCAAACTTTTTAGTAAGAAACCTTGGATCATAGTAAATTTCGTTTTGCTTATTATTTTTTGTAATGTGTGAGCGAGAGGTGCATTAGCAGTTGTCTTTGCTTAAAAACAAAAAGGCATGCTGCTTTGCAAAATGAAAATAAAAACAATCCTATTAGGAAAGTTCCAAATAAACAGAAAACTTCAAAATTCACTGCGCACTTTATTTCTTTGTGATAAATGTCATTTTACTTTGAATTTGTTTAAGTTGTACATAGTCCGTGTATATGTTTTGTTTTTAGTGTAAAAAGCAAAAACTACGCGTAAATTTTGAGTTTTAAGCCACGTATAGTTCGCGTCAACCAAAAAGAACGCTGGAAAACAGTGGAGGAGATGTGTTTGCGCATACAAAATACTCGCGCCATCACACCCCCTCCCCCTCTTTCCGGCGTTCTTTTTGCGTGACGCGTCACGTAATTTCTGCTGCATTTGTTTTCACACAATTAATCACAACTCACAGCGACTCAACTCAAAAAACTACGCTCTTGTGAATCGAACGTGACTTTATTACAACATTTATGTTATTGATATATTAGAGCATCTCTTTAAAAAGCTAAAATAGCATAACTTACCTTCCTAAGTAGGTACCTACTATTACAATCAATTATATTTCAGTTACCTACTTATAGTAAGTAGGTCTATTATCATATTATGTATTATTGTATTCTATGTTTAATAGTTTAGGTTTTATAGTAAGTAGTTAACTTCCTTCTTATTCTAGTATAAATATAGACATTATGCATATATATATATATATATATATATATATATATATATATATATATAACTTCTATTAAATGTTTAAACAAACAGTTTCATAAATACTTAGTAACACGCCACACCATCTTTTTGCACGCCCAGGATGACTGGTAGAAAATGCTATTAGCATTAAGTCCTCCTAGCACTATATTGTTTTGTGTGAAAGTTTTAAATAAATAAATAAATAAATAAATAAATAAAAAAACAGTTACACAGCTTTGATATTATACCTAGTAACCGGTCAATCAATATTATATACTAGCTTTGATTGGCAGGCTCACGGCTCAGTTGGTAGTAACTCTGCCTTCTAAAGTCCTATTCTATCAATGAAACTCACCCAAGTGACGACGGAATCCGCATTAAATTTGGCATTTTAGCCATCTCCTCTCTCATCACATCTCATCACGCGTGAGTGGAAATACCAACGTGCGATGCAGATCATGGCCGAAGTAAGGTGCGGGATACAGGTGAAACTCCCCGTGAATTCTATTTTTGACGGAATAACACTACTGCGCTGTGAGTTCGATCCCCACACAGAACAAACTTTTGTTATTGCAATATTGCGTTTTTGCGATTGCGTTATTGCTATATCTGTTTTCAGTACATTTTGTATAGGACCCGCACGACGTTATACCGCACTACTGCGATGATAACGCGCGTTTGGATGTATGATAATAATGCGTGCGATATTACCGCTCGATAATGCCTGTTAACATGCCTGTTAGGAGGAGCCTTAATATTAGAGGTAGGTATTCATAAAAAGATTATCAATTACTCAATAAGCTATTGGATTCTGTTTAGAGGCTTTGCTTAGTGCTGGGAAAGACATCGCTATTTTTATTGTAAAAAACATTTTGCTTTCATTAGCTGTGATCTTTTTTACTGTTGGTAATGCGAGCGTATATAGGTTAAAATTTATAAGTAGGTAATTAGTGCATTCAGGTTAAATGTGTTTTTGTAACTTATAAGTACTAACTTATAATCCACTTACATAATGAGCATTGTTTAAAGTTATTTATTTTAAAGTGGGGTGTTAAGAATTAATGTGCGAAATATTACGAGTTTTAATTGGAACATAAAAACCGAAATATCTTCATGACTTTGAACCCCAGACTCAGCTGCTCTTTTCAGATTACTAACGTGTTACTTAACCATCGATCGCCACGCGCCGCTGCTACAAAATTAGTTTTCCTTCAGCGTTTTAGAACACACTGTTATTTTAGGTAAATTAATAAACTTCTCAAATAGACAAACTTTTACTATTATTTTTAATTTATCATTAAAATAATCATCAGGTAAAAACATCAGGTTAGGTAATAAACATCAGGTGGGCCATGTGCTTGTTTCATCAGCTAAGTAGTTGTATAAAAAAAAGTAAGTAATAATAATAAGATCTTATTATTGTCGAAATATATTTATATGAATTTTATTATCATTTTGGATACAGTCAATCTTTTTTGGGTTATTTATTAAAATATAAATATAAATATTGGTGGACTTTTCGCACAGCACTATCTAGCCTACATATATTTAATAATCCCAACTAATCCCAACTGATATTATAAATGCGAAAGTAACTCTGTCTGTCTGTCTGTCTGTCTGTCTGTTACGCTTTCCCGCTTAAAACTCTCAACCGATTTTGATGAAATTTGGCACAGATAATTTTTAGACCCTGAGAAAGAACATAGGCTACCTTTTATTGCGAAAAAAAGAGATGAAGCGATTAAAAGTACGCAGACGAAGTCGCGGGTACCAGCTAGTAACTAATAAAAATAAAATAGTTTTATCTGCCTAATTATTTATGTAATAAGCTTCAAGTACAACATAGGTACTCACCTGACTATTCATGTTTTTGCTTCGTTTTTATACTTTTTATAGTGTTTGCCTATATGAGGATTTTTTTTGTTCACTTTTACTCATTTTTATAAACTGGCACATAAACTTACCTAACCTGTAATAATATATGTAGTTGTCTACCTACCACACTTAGATGTATCTCACCCGGCGCCAGACAAAACTTCAACCCTCGGACTACAAAACGGTGCCTGACTTTAAACAATGTCTAAAATTAGCGCTGTCCCTGTTTGACATTACGCATTGGTTGGAGATGGCAATAGTTTAAGACGAAGAAAAGAGCTAATGTCACTCTCGCTCGCACGTTTTGACTGGTTGAAAGATATAAAATCACTAAACCCATTTTCGAAAAATCGCAATCAACCATTTTGTGTGCAATCACATTGCGCACAGTTTAGTAAAAAAATCATTTTTATCGATCCAAGTTTTCCTGCTTAAACGTTTGCTTTTCTAGTTTTCGTACTCAAGCAAACTTTTGAGTAGAAAAACTTCCATCAATCAAAATGTAATTTTTACCAAACTATGCGCAATGTGATTGCACACAAAATGGTTGTTTGCGATTTTTCATAATTGGAATTTGTGATTTTATATCTTTCAAAATGTCGAATCGTGCGAGCGAGAGAAATATTAGGTGTTGTCAACGCCTTAAGCATAGTGTTTTTTAAACTTTCGCGATCATAACACATAATTAATTTGAAATAAATAATTAAGCAAAAAATCATTTTAGTTTCTTTTGGTTTCATATGTAAATACTTTATTAGATGTAAGTAAAAACAAATGTTGTATTCTATGGTGTAAATTGTCTGTTGTTTATTGTTATAATTACTATGTATGTACCTACTGTTTGCTAAAATATATTCTGTGTTTTTTACTTTTACTTGTCTACCGGTCGCATGTCACACTAGGCCAGGCCACGTCTGAAAACCAGCGTTGCACTGTACCTACGGTACCTAGGTACCTAGGTTTAGTGCAGCATTTAAGCTGAGACGTGACCTTTTTGCCCCGCACAACGGTAGGTAGGTCCTTTATTAGTGTAGGTTATAATTTTATTTTTCTGTTAGTTTTAAGTAAGTACTTACTTGTACCTACCTATTGTGGGACGAAATAAATATATTTTCTTTCTTTCTTTCTTTCTAAATATTACACGGGTATTATTCGGGTATTTATCGGGTAAGGTAAAACGCGATAAATACCCGTGTAATATTTCAAATTAATTATGCCTTAAGCATAGTTTATTGGTTGACTCTTTTTTTGTAGTAAGGCTGCAAATGTTTGATCGAATGTATGTCTCGTGTGGCACAGCAATCAATCATTTCATCAAACATTTGAAACTATATATCTGGCGCCGCCGCCGGGGTAACATTAAGCACCTACCTGCTAGCTGACCACCAACCTTATCTTGTAAGTACCTCCTAGAATTTGTATTGTAGTGTTTGTGACTCATTAAGAGAGGACTGTTATGTACTTCAATCAGTTAGGTATTTTATAATTAACTAGTTGCGCCCCGCGGTTTCACCCGCGGATTTAAATCCCAGTATTCCCACGGGATAAAAAGTAGCCTACCTATGTGCTATTCCAGACTATAATCTATCTCTCTGCCAAGTTTCATCCAGATCCGTTAAGCCGTTCCGGCGTGAACGAGTAACAAACATCCATCCATCCATCCATCTATCCATCCATCCATACTTACAAACTTTCGCGTTTATAATAAACCTATCTGTCAAAATGTTTTATACATGTAAGAAAATGTAAAGAATCTTAAACCTATTCCACCTGTTTCTCATTGCAGCGAAACTTCGAACAACATACACGCGCGTGCACAACACTATTCTTGCTAGACTGTATCTTGTGATCACAGAGCCCAGTTTGGAGGAGCAACAACATCGTATCGTCATACAGTGCAAATATTGAAAACTTGTACGGAGGGTGAGACTTGACTGACCAGCGACTTTGTTTACAGACTTACCTACATTTCTACACAAAAAACTAAATTGCTGACACAATATTATACAGGTAATGCTGGCTAATACGTATAATTATTATTATAATTTTAGCTACTTTATTCTCTAAGTAATTTAGTAGTACTTTTTTTGTCTGTAAACCACAAGATGATTAAATAAATAAAATTGACAAGTTTGGGGCTAGATTGTGATGTACTTTTATTTTTTTTACTGTTTGTCGAATTTTTTAAATACCGTTACAATATTATTATTATATAATATATATATTAGTTAATATATTATTAATTATCTATACAATAGACGGAGTATAACATTGTAGACACTTACCAATTTTTTTTTAAATAATTCCAAAAACACTAAAACACTTAATTTTTTGAGGACCGGCACCACCGAACACTCGAAATGTTGTGGATCTTTGCAAATAAAGTATCACTATATGAGTATATTCGACGGAGCCTTCGAGATTAGCGCGCGGCCAGTAACGGCCGATTCATTTTTACTTTGGTGGAAAAGAGACAACAGGATATGGCCGGCTTACGGTCAACAACGAAAATATACAGGGTGTCCCAGAAAGTGATGATGATGACGTTCTGGCCGATTTCGGCTACGGCGACTATTTAAACTGGATTAATGATAACTTCTAATTAATTAGGATACAGTTGATTAGTCCTTTCATGCGCTCTCTGATGACTTACATTTGACAGCCTACGTAGCTCAGTTGGTAGTAGCTATGCCTTCTGCGCCGTAGGTCGTGGGTTCGATTCCCACCGTGAACAAACAATTGTGTGGTGAACATAAATGTTTGTTCTCTGTCTGGGTGTTATACATATAATATTATAAGTATGTATTTACAAAAAAAAAGTATTATAAGTAGTATATCAGCTATCTGGTTCCCATATTACAAGCATAAGCTTAGTTTGGGGGTAGATAGTGCTGTGTGGAAAGTCCACCAATATTTATTATTTATTTATTATTTACTTACGTACCCGATTTTATTGACAAAAGTACGAGCACGCTTGAACAATATCCCCCTGAATGACGTAATTATATGTAATGGCCACAGGTGGTCTATTTCTGCTTTTTGAGAACTTCAGACCAGAATAACTTAATAGGTAGTAATATATATATAATAAATAAATAATATACCTAATAAATAATGCTGGACAATCCACACATCACCATCTAGCCCCAAAGTAAGCTACTTAAAGCTTGTGTTATGGGTACTAGATAACTGATATATTTAATACATTATATACTTACATAGATATATATTTTTATTATACATAGAAAACACCCAGACCACGGAAAAAATTTCTGCAGATCGTACACAAATTAGTTCCGAGGCGGGAATCGAACCCGCAACCTCTGCGTCGCAGGCGGACTCTCGCCCGCTGCGCCACTGAGGTCGTCTAAAAAGGTAGAAGGTTATTAGGTACATTCTAAAAAAAAGTAGAAGGCTTTTTCGACTGTTTTTCTTAGCCATATTATTAAAATACTAATTGCGCCCCGCGGTTTCACCCGCGCAAGTTTAAATACAGGTATTCCCACGGGATAAAAAGTAGTGTATGTGCTATTCCAGACGATAATTTCTCTCTGCCAAGTTTCATCCAGATCCGTTCAGCCGTTCCGGCGTGAAAGAGTAACAAACATCCATCCATCCATCTATCCAATCCATCCATACTTACAAACATTCGTGTAATACCTAGTAGTAGGATTTTTTTGATCATTTTATAATTTCTGAGGGTAATGAGTTTGTTAATAATCAACAATGTCTGCAGGGAAGTAAGATTTGAAACAAAGCTAAGTTTTAATAAATAAGCTAAGGTATTTTGAGCACCGTGGTCAAGTGTTTAAAAAAAGTTAAAAAAATATAATAATAATAATTAATCAAACGAGTGCGAATGTCGTTTGATTAATTTTGGGATTAATTTCTCCAAAGAAACGGGCCAACCACCAAATTTTGCGGTTTGATTTGCATAAACTTTAAGATAACTGGATAAATACTGTCGTCATTAAACTTTTCTGTACGTCTGGGTTATTCCGATTACAAAAACCCCAATGACCATACCTTGATCAACAAGCAATGGTTTAATTTCTACGAAGTGTCATTCATGAGTACGCTGGTCAACCTTGGTGACGTCGCGACGGAAGCCGGCCGGCCTCCGTCACGGCTACCGCTAAAATAAACAAATAAATTCAGAAGTTTTCTTACAGAAACAGATGACAACAAGTAGACTTATTAAAAAATTAAAAAACCAGACTGCCCTAACTAAAAGTACCTATGTAGGTAAATTAGATAATGTTTTAAATTTGGTTCTTTTTGATAGATAAATCCATTCATTAGTCATTACGAATGACAAAATGTAATGATCGCAGGCAGTCGAAGGCTCGTGTACCTATGTCCTAGCAGTTTACTGACGCCTGAGGTTGTTTAACTCATTTTTAATCACTTTGGGATTACCAACAATCACATTTTTTCAAAACTCTTAATATCTTCGAAACGGCTTCATCGATTTTGATGCGGTTTTTCCTAAACGATTTGTATAACTTTAGAGACGGTTTTATGATATATTTTAGTATCACTCATGGCCTAGTTCACTAAAGTGACTTAACGAATTTTGCGGTCTGGTTATGTCTTTGAGTGTATACCATAAATAAAAAACTAGTACCTACATTTTTTGAAAACACTATCACCCTCTTGATTTTGATACCCATATTGCTATGATTGCGAAAAGATTTTATTTAATGTGAGAGAATATCGCTCCTGCTTTCCTTCCCACGTGACTTTTCGGTTTATTTTATTCTAAGAACACTTGGGAAGTTGCGACGAATCTTTTGATACCAGAATCATCAAAATCCATCCAGCCGTTTGGTTGCTACGTGGTAATAAAGGAAATATCGTAGGAAGGATACATTATATACATTGATAGATACACGCCAAACACATAACCCTCGGCACTCGGGTAAAAATAGCTTCACCACTTTGTTGATAATAAAAATTTACTCAAACAAGGATTCAGTACCGCAAATGTACCGTAGGTACCTTATTACGTACGTAGGATACTTATCGCTCGCTCATTGCAGTTTTTTGAAATATGTATAGCTATAAAATCAACGAACTTTTTATGAAAAGTCGCAATCAATTAGAAGCAAAATATTTATTGGCTAATAATTATTTTTTGCTTATTTTTGCAATGCGGTTGATTGAGATTTTTCATATTATGTGATTATGTATCTTTTAAATAAAATGTGCGAGCCAGAAGTAAATAGATACCTAGGTGATCTAAATGACCCGAATAGGACTAACAAACGTTATCGTAGATACAAGTAACTAAAAGGATATAATCATCTCCATGTTGGGCTAGAGACCATATCCAAAGGCTATGTTTGAAATTATTCAGTGAGAGGGTTCGGGAGAAGGCTAAACATAGTCCACATAGACCCACTAAAGCTGTTTGTAGGATTATAGGTAACTCCTTTCTAAAACGGCTGAGCAATTATTCTATGTGAGTTATGCTATCAGTTCCAGGTAGGTGTATCACCCTCATTATGAGTTGGTAGTAGTATTTACTTATTGACGACCTCTGTGGCGCAGCGGGCGAGAGCCTGCCTGCGACGCAAGAGGTTGCGGGTTCGATTCCCGCCTTGGAACAAATTTGTGTACGATCTGCAGAAATTTGTTCCGATGGTCTGGGTGTTTTCTATGTATAATAAAAATATCTATCTATGTAAGTATATAATGTATTAAATATATCAGTTATCTAGTACCCATAACACAAGCTTTGAATAGCTTACTTTGGGGCTAGATAGTGCTGTGTGGATTGTCCAGCATTATTTATTTATTATTTATTATTTAATTTGAGTTCTGCGTTAATTGTTATCTCTCTCACAAAAGACAAATAACTAACACCGAAGACCTAACTACCTATTTCAATAACTGAGGTCTGGATTTTAAACCTAAGATCATTACAGAAATATTTAAAAAATAAAATTAAATAAATAATGCTGGACAATCCACACAGCACCATCTAGCCCCAAAGTAAGCTCTTCAAAGCTTGTGTTATGGGTACTAGATAACTGTTTAATTTAATACATTATATCCTTACAGCGATACATATTTTTTATTATACATACCCAGACTAACGGAACAAATTTCTGCAGATCGTACACAAATTTGTTCCGAGGCGGGAATCGAACCCGCAACCTCTTGCTTCGCAGGCGGATTCTCGCCCGCTGCGTCACTGAGATCGTCAACTTCAATTTGTTCTCAGTGGGGATCAAACCAACGGCCAACAGTTGGCAGAGGTCACTGCCAACATACAATTGTCAGCGCTGACTAATATACCTAAGCAGGTACTTATGGTACTTGTAAACCACAACAGGATACCTTTTGGCATAAAGGCCGCCCGGCCGTAGACTTCAATACCTCCTTGAAAAAAACCACACATAACAGTCAAATAAGAAGGCAAATACAGCGATGAACACTAATCGCCTGTCATGTTACTTTTTATCTCTAACCAATTTGAAGTAAAATCTGAAATAGCAAGCGACTTGTCAGCCGATTAGTGTTGATCGAGTTTTGAGAAACCGGAGGTTGGTATCATATTAATATACTTAATAAGTTAAATAATATGGTCATAGGTTTTTCGAGAAGATCGATCGACTGATCCAAATGAGTGCAATTCGGAAAAGTCCACCTTAGACTGCATCTTCACTTTCCATCAGGTGAGATGGCAGTCAAATGTAGCTACACAGCAATAAAAATAAAAAAAAGTCCTCAAGTCGCTAGTTGCATTGTATATCTATAATGATGTCACAACCTACTACTTGTAGTTTTAGTTAGATGAAATTACTTACATTTTCAAGCATCAAAAATAAATTCCAAGCCTTCGATATAATTATGCTATAGGTACAGTCATACATTCCGTTTTGTGATTTTTTTGATCTTTTTGATTTTTTCTTCATTATCATCTTGTGTAGAATGAGGTCCTTTGTGTTTCTCTCAAATTTGATTGAAAACCATCGATTGTTTGATGAGCTATCCTGTTCATCATGCTGAAGATCCTTATCAGATATTCGCCAAACTTTTATGAGACCAATTTATAGTTACTACCTTTTAAATAAAAAAAGAATAATCGAAATCGGATCTCATTTGGTGGAGATATCCAGTATATCAAATAGCCCCCTTTTTGCCCTTTTTTTGGGGGAAGTACCCCTCCAATCAAAAATCCCCGACGACAAAAAAATTCTAATAAGTCATATAACCTGTGTACCAAGTTTCGTCCAGATCGGTTGAAAAATGCGACCTGTAGAGGAGAACAGACAGACAGACAGACAGACAGACAGACATCCGGACAAACGCATTTTTGGCCAATGTGGAAACTGAGACGCTTCGCTCGCTTCGCTCGCTCGGTCAAATATAAAAGTGAAGTTCTTTTTATAGTAATAATAAATGTGAATAAAAGAGAAAGTTTAAAATAAAAGTAAGTAATTGTACAACTATGATTCCCAACATTGAAAATGCGGAATCATTCAACTAGTTTAAATGTATTCAGAATAATAAATAAACATGTTAATTATATTATAAGTTTAACGATGCGTTTTTATTTTTCCTTTTCACTGCCATCGGGGTATGTGAGACCCTGTTTGATGTTTTTATGCATACTCGTTCATATATATAAAATATCACATTACAGAGAAGCCTCAAATGCATGCAACTTTGAAAATCTCATACAAACTTTTATCCCCTATTTTATCCCCTTGGGGGTAGAATTGATCAAAGTCCTTTCTTAGCGGATGCCTACGTCATAACATCTACCTGCATGCCAAATTTCAGCCCGATCCGTCCAGTGGTTTGGGCTGTGCGTTGATAGATCACTATGTCAGCCAGTCAGTCACCTTTGAGTTATATATATTTAGATATTATGTGTGAAAACTTTCTTGGTTTATTTTTTTTTCGCTAAACCTTTGTAATGTCATTCATAACGACTTAACCGATTGTAAGCGATTTTATATCTTAAAAAATATTCAATTGTGTGAACTAGATAGCGGCACGCCGTATGCTGCCCCTCAAAGAGCTCTACTACTCTTAAAAGTTCTGCAGTCTAGTACCCCAAAGATGAAAATAGTGAGCCAACTAATAAATTTCTGATACAAGCTTAAAAGTATTTTTTGATACCAAATATGGGTATGAAATACCCCACCTGCATTGTAGGGTTAACAATAACAACAAACGACTTACTTATTGTCAAGTTAGTTAGTTAACCAGTGGCAGTGCACTCAGTCAATATTTTTTTATGTCTAATATTTAAATCTAGGTATTAATAGTTTTGTTATTTAAAATGGCAGCCATATTGAGAAAAGCGTGGGAAGGGTATATTTTTATGTTCGACGAAATTCCGGGTAAGTTAACAAACATATTCACATTAGGAATAAGCGGCGGCGATAGGCTTGCAATCTGTCACTTATTGAATACCTACCAGTTAATAGCATGTATCAAATGAAAAAGTTAAAGTTAAATGCTTTTTTTGCGATTTTATTATATTACTAGTTGCTCCCCGCGGTTTCATCCACGCAGATTTAAATCCCGGTATTCCCACGGGATGAAATGTAGCCTATGTGCTATTACAGACTATAATCTATCTCTCTGCCAAGTTTCATCGAGATCCGTTCCGCCGTTCTGCAGTGAAAGAGTAACAAACATCCATCCATCCATACTTACAAACTTTCACGTTTATTAATAGTAGGAAGGATAGGATATCGATTATTACACAGTATTATGATACTAACTCGATGTGGTTTACTATCTTAGTTGTTTTGTTTCAGACCAAAGAACAAAAACATGGTTCCTTGTAGCTAAGCCGTACCAAGGGCTAGTGATACTAGGTCTCTACCTAACGTTCGTTCTGAAATGGGGCCCTAAGTACATGAAAGGAAGACCTGCATACAACCTTGACAAACTTTTAATTGTGTATAACTTTCTACAAGTTATCACTTGCATCGGCATTTTTTACAGTGTAAGTACGTTATACACGTGTATACGAGTTTTTTTACTTTGCTCGCGTGTTAAGTTCCAGTCAAAAGCTGTCTTATTCTTGTCATTAGTTTCTTTCGAAACAGTGTGTTGAAGGGACTTTCAGTGTGCCTCATTAGGATCATCTTTGAGGCCCTCAAAGAGGATCTTTCCGAGCACTTGACACATGTTATAGAACTTTTTAGGTTCTATGACATGCCGTTCTTCGCGGTGTTTTACTTCACCGTTGAGCACCGGCATGGAGTACCTAAATTTTTTGGTAGGAAAATCCATTGGTGCACAACGGATTCGAGCCTGCAACCTTACGATCAGAAGGCGGGGTTACTCCCACTAGACCACCGGGCTCTCATGACATGACATACCAATGCTTTCCAAAAGGCACTGTACTGGCACTATGCACATTTTTTGAACAGAAAAACTTTTCTACAAAATATAACGTTATGACTCACTACCGGTTTTGATACCGATTAGGGTTGGAAGGCAGAACTTCGTACCACTAGTCCACCAGTGATGGACGCTGCAACAGGGTGTAATAAGATAAAATGAACCTTTTCTATAGAGCCTTCACGGCTCAGTTGGTAGTAGCCTCTGCCTTCTCTGCCGTAGGCCGTGGGTTCGATTCCCACCGTGAACAAACATTTGTGTGATGAACAATGTATGTTCTGTGTCTGGGTGTTTGAAAATATTATAAGTATGTATTTACAAAAAAAGTATGTATATCAGCTATCTGGTTCCCTTAAAACAAGCTTTGGCTTAGTTTGGGGCGAGATAGTGCTGTGTGGAATGTCCACCAATATTTATATTTATTATAGAACTAATCACGGAACAGAGGAACCAATACTGTTGGCGTGAAAAAAACAGTTCTTCCATACATTTGAATAATTTGAAATGTGCAATGTAATTCAGTTGGTGACAATGTAATTGCATAAATGTAGGTTATTGTAGTGTAATGGGTCACTCAAAGTTCATCAAACTTATGGTTTTAAATTGGTATAATTAATTTTGGCTAAAAAAGTACAGAGATAGAATACCGGTGGAGTCTAATGGGAGCGACACCGCGTTCCGATCAATCTAACGGTTTGGTTCCTACCGCTCTTTTGTATGATCCTTGCTACAATGTATAATACAACTAGCGACCCGCCTGCGCGCCCCTGCTTCGCACGGGTGCACATATCATGCATGTATTATACATATAAACCTTCCTCTTGAATCACTCTATCTATAAAAAAACCGCATCAAAATCCGTTGCGTAGTTCTAAAGATTTAAGCATACATAGGGGATAGGGACATAGGGACAGAGAAAGCGACTTTGTTTTATACTATTTAGTGATAATAGTGAAGCTCCAATGTGGTGCCAATTGAATTTAGTGGGGCTTAGTACCTACTACCAGAATTTTTTTCTATCACATCTACACTGTTATCATCAACTTATAGAAGTTTAATTGCTGGACTTCTACACAATACACATTACATATTGGTGTCAATTTTGTTATTGCATTATCCTAAACTAACCTAATCTGACAGCTCTAAAACTAGTGGCTCTGGGAGCTGTAGACCTCGCGAGCATACTAAAAGTGAGCTATTTGAGGAATGTAATGTGCAAGTGCATTTTCCGTTTTGTGATTTTTTTGGTCTTTTTGATTTTTTTTGCATCATCTTGTGTAGAATGAGGTCCTTTGTGTTTCTCTCAAATTTGATTGAAAACCATCGATTGTTTGATGAGCTATCCTGTTCATCATGCTGAAGATCCTTATCAGATCTTCGCCAAACTTTTATGAGACCAATTTATAGTTACTACCTTTCAAATAAAAAAAGAATAATCGAAATCGGATCTCATTTGGTGGAGATATCCAGTATATCAAATAGCCCCCTTTTTGCCCTTTTTTTGGGGGAAGTACCCCTCCAATCAAAAATCCCCGACGACAAAAAAATTCTAATAAGTCATATAACTTGTGTACCAAGTTTCGTCCAGATCGGTTGAAAAATGCGACCTGTAGAGGAGAACAGACAGACAGACAGACAGACAGACAGACATCCGGACAAACGCATTTTTGGCCAATGTGGAAACTGAGACGCTTAGCCCGCTTCGCTCGCTCGGTCAACTATAGCCGTCCTTGATGTTTCGGTCTTTTAAAAAGGGATGACAATATTTTTTTCAAAGAATTTTTACTGCTGTAAAATTAGGATAATTTAGGGAAAATTTAACCGATTTTTTTAAAATTCAACTATATTACACTTTAAAAATATTTTTTTTTGACTTAGTAATACTAAACACATAAAAACAATGTAAAAAAGTTACAATGTAAGTACACGTTGCACGTGTAAGCGTTAATTATTATTTATATATGAACTGACATTCTGGAACGTTTAATTAAACCCTTTTATTATTTAAATAGATTAATTTGTTATGCATTTAGTATTCTGCAACTGCAACTTTTGATTTCTATTGAAGTTGAATAGTCCCTTTACATCACGCATAAATGCGGACACAGGAGTCCAACTCAAGTATCAAGTACATCTACAATTTTAAGGTTTATTTGTACTGTATATTGGCATTATATTGGTGTTCACCATGTTGTGTATTTAAAAATAAACACACTACATACCACAAACCAGAGCTTGGCGAAGGAAAACATACTGAAAAAACCAGTTAGTATTCTAACAGCGGCGATGGGCTTGCAACCTGTCACTTAGATAGCTACCGTGCCTAGGGATCATAAGTGAAGCTTTTTATCAGTTTAACACAAACACAAACTTTTAAATTTAAATAAATTTATTAATGAACTTAATAATTATTAATGAGTGTATTATATTAACACAAAAACAGAATTATAATTTAAGTAGGTTTAGTTCTTTAGTCGGCTAAAAATGATTTTGGTGTTTTCAGTCACTGGTTGTGGCCTGGGCTTGGGACTACAAGTGGATTTGCGAGCCTGTCGACACATCTATAAGCGAGAATGCACTGAACATTGCCAAGATAACATATTTTTACCACATCATGAAAGTTGTTGATCTTTTAGATACCGTAAGTTCCATGTTTAATAATCACGTTACCCTTAAATTAGATTTCTTTTCTTGTTATTAAAATTTAATTAGAAATCACCTAGATTTTATGAAAAAAACTGAAACAGCTTCACGACTTTGATCCCCAGTCACGGTAGATATCCCCTCAGATCTCTCAAGTAGTCTCTAGATTTTATAATGTATCAAAAGTTACTATCAGTGTCGAATTTAAAGCCACGACCGACTGTATTATCAGATCCCTCTAAGTTATTCGCCTGGTGAGCCTAGAACCCGATCAACTTCTCGCTCGCACGCTTCGACATGTTGAAATATATTTATAAAAACTCCCAGACGTAGAACAAACATTTATTGTGTATCTTGCAAACCTGGTGATGCACCAGGTTTGCAAGATACACAATAAATGTTCAATCACATGTAATCTCAGGTGGGAATCGAACCAACAACCAAAAACGCAGGGTTTAGACCTGTCTAGAAAATTAATGAATAAATGAGAAAATGTTTATGATAACAAAATAACTGTTTTGTGTTTTTCAACATCATTCCTTTTTTATAATTCTAAGCATAGACGATGAAATTGACCCTTGCTAGGAATGTGTTAATTATTAAACAATGGAATAGTGTTCGAGAATAAAAGTAATTCATGAAATAATTAAAGAGCTATTTCCATCTACATACATAGACCGAGATTGTCTGCGTAGAGTTATTTTTTCGGGGCTCATGAAAATTTTGTATATTTTATCAAAACTGTTCAAAATGTTGAATTGTGCGGGCGAGAGGTCATTTAGCAGTAGTCTTCGCCTTAAATAAAGTGCGTGTGTGTGTGTGTGTTGTACTCAATAATATGTGAATGCAAGTCAAACATCTCCAATAGGTTTCATAATGCCCCTCAAAAATATGCCTTGCATGTATTTTTCATTAAATAAATATTTTTTTTTTTTAATTGTGAACGTTATAATTACCTATAACATACCTAATAAAATTACAATCTAGCCATAAATACGGCTAATAAGTAATATAACACTGACCTAGTTTTATAAAGTAAGCTTACAACTAAGAATGTGTCCACTGGCACTTTTCTTATTGTCTCTATTTAAGGTGAAGACACTTTGTTCTTGTGTTCTTGATTAGAGTTTTTCACATTCAAATAAATAAATAATGCTGGACAATCTACACAGCACTATCTAGCCCCAAAGTAACCTATTCAAAGCTTGTGTTATGGGTACTAGATAACTGATATATTTAATGCATTATATACATACATAGATAGATATTTTTTTAATTATAAACACCCAGACCATCGGAACAATTGTTCCAAGGCGGGAATCGAACCCGCAACCTCTTGCGTCGCAGGCAGGCTCTCGCCCGCTGCGCCATAGAGGTCGTCAAAATACCAAATAAACTATGCTTAGCTAATATACCTCATAATAATATCAAACTTCTTTTAAAATTTCAGGTTTTCTTTGTGCTACGGAAGAAATACAGTCAGATTACATTCCTCCACATATACCACCACACCGGAATGGTTCTTCTGACGTGGGGAGCAATCACATATTTACCAGGTAACTTACCAAAAAAATCTCTGACTGCACCTACTAACTGACTGACTATATGGACCCTTCTAATTTATTGAGTGTAATCGTGGTGCTCTACATGTTAAAATGTAGGAGGTACCTATAAGAATATACAAAGTAACTTATTCTAAGAGCCAAAATGCATAAGGCTTCAAATCGTGAGTCTGTTTTGTTGATAACTTTTAATTGTATAACACTGAAATATCAGTGTTGGTTTCATCACCTCTATTATTTATGTCGTAATAGTAAGAGGTGACTAAAAAACGCACTAGGAGATGGGTAGGTTGTAGTAGTCTAACTGAGCATAGAATAGGACACTTCCGTCCCCTCTCATAGATGTCGTATGAGGTAGGTTTAGGTCCAATAGATTATCTAAACTTTATTCCGTAACTACACCGCCGTCAATTTCTGGTTAGTTCTTATCCTTCCAAGGTTGCCTGGAAGAAATCGCTCTCAGCGATAAGGTCGCCCATTGGTTTACCTTAAATGTATGTTTTTACTCTATACTATGTTTCTGTATGGTGAACAATAAAGAGTTATCTATCTATCTAATTATAAAACTCACCAAGAGATGGGCGCAGCGACACTACAGACAACAATTTGCCTGCTAAACGTAGTGAACAAGGTAGACCCTTTAAATATAGGGGAAACCACCTGAACGGTGGACTGTTCTAAACTGATGATAAACTAGACCAATTCAAGCTAGAATCACACCGAGTTTTTTAAAGCAAGTGAACAATATTCCAACAAAATATTATGTGATTGGTTGTGATGATTTTTTTGACTTTACTAAGTTTTTCATTTATTCCAGGTGGCCATGGTACTCTTATTGGAGTGATCAATACATTCGTTCACATTGTAATGTATTCGTACTACCTGTACACGGTTGTTGAACCCAAAGCCAAGCAATCTTTGTGGTGGAAAAAACACATCACACAACTGCAAATAGTGAGTTATTTTGTTTACGTATTTTTTTTGGAACAACAGTTGTTATAAGTTGTTCCATCTCACGAAGGGGCTTTAGTATTATACATGCATACAACACTCATACCTAATATACATCGCAACTACAAGTTTTGCTCACCCGTCTTTGTGAAATAAAACAATTATACCTTAATTAAGTATGAATATTGAATTTATCAAGGGTTTTTCTATTTATAGTATAAGCTAGTTAACTTGCTTTATGCAAGGTTTACATTCACAGTCAAAATCAAATTAAAATAACAAAATTGTTATAATTTTAATAGTTGAATACTAAAACTTTCGCTGACTGTTCACACCCAACTAATACTTTTATTTCTCATAAGAATAAATTCACTTACATGAGAAAATAGTAAAATTAGCTTAAGTTTAAATTATGGCAGTAGCGTACATCAATATTAGGTAGTAATACAATGCTGCTACACTTTTGCAAACTTTAAGATGTAATCTATTTTCCAGCTACAATTCCTCTGGTGTGTAGTCCACATGGCTATCATCGTCTTCAAGCCCGACTGCGCGTACCCGCGATGGACCAGCGCGGTGTTCCTACCCCAGAACTGCTTTATACTAGTCATGTTTATAGACTTCTATATCAAAACCTACATCAAAAAGCCTTCAGCCCAAGCACACCAGAAAGGTTGTACAAAACAAAGCCACGGTGGCAGTTCTGGAAATGAAAATGGTCACGTTGACAGAACTAGCGATGAATTGAAAATTGTAGCACAAGCGTTGAATGCTTTGAAGAGTCAAGACATTCAGAGTGATACTTCTTATGACACACAAGATCCTCTAAACTCATACAAATATGGCACAAGTTTACAAAGCAAGAACTATCAATCACAAAGTGTTCAAAGCTCTCAAAACAGATGTCACAGTCTTGAAAATAGGTCAAAGTCTAATGGCATCGGTTATCTCAACATAGATGGAAAATATGGTAAATCTGAGTAGGGACATGAAAAATCGTAGCTCTATTCGACATTCATTTAGTCGTTTTCAGGAAACTGTCTCTACGCACGCGAAGTAATAAACCTGCTGAGCAAGTCTAGTAGAATACTCGCGACTTCGTTTGATATTATTTTCTCACAAGCTTAAACAAGCCTTGTGTTTTCCGATTTCATGTGACAGAGCAAATATCATAAAAAACTAAAATCACTACAAAGCTGCGAACAATTAACATTACAAAGCGTTAGCATAAATATTATGATCCTTATCCAAACTAGTATCCGCAAAAATTATGATCCCATCGTACTTTTAGTTTTAAGTTTGTTTTTTGTTGTATCCTTAAGTTGTGTGCAATAAAGTATTTTCTATCTATCTATCTATGATTCTGATGAATTGCACACTAACCAACTGCATACGTTATTCGTTCGCCAGGGTGGCTACCTGCATTTACAATGGCAACTAAGCAGGGGCAACGCTTTCCACATAAAAGTTCACTGCTGATCAGTCTGTCAGTCTTACCACAGTTTTATATTATTACTAGCTGATCCCGCGGCTTTGCTCGCGCTCGTTTACTTTGAAAATCTCATACAAACTTTCATCCCCTATTTTATCCCCTTGGGGGTAGAATTGATCAAAATCCTTTCTAATCGGATGCTTACGTCATAACATCTACCTGCATGCCAAATTTCAGCGCGATCCGTCCAGAGGTTTGGGCTGTGCGTTGATAGATCACTATGTCAGTCAGTCAGTCAGTCAGTCACCTTTGAGTTATATATATTTAGATTATTTTATTCAAATCAGACCTTATACCCAGACTTTCCTTATGTTACGTAAGTATACCAAGGTCGTAGAGTACCCTTAAAGTCTCATTTTTTGTAGACTTTTTTCAGTTTGTAGTTGGATTGGTCTTTCAAGAACCTTTAACCGACATCAAAAAAAGGAGAAGGTTCTTAACTCGACAGTTTTTTTATGTTTGCCTTTTAATTTATGATTGATTATGATGATTCTTCAATCGGAAACTGGTGCTTGTCATGTGGTGGCTGACGTTTTCAGTTACGTCTGTCCTGTACATAGACTTATAGAGACTGGCGGTTTAAATCCTAATCATATGAAACACGGTGTCGGCAGATTTCCCTCTCCCTTGCCTACACTTACATATAAAGCGTACATACGATAATAAACTCGGGTGACACACACACTGAACGCAGCACTACGATTGGCTACTTGACCAACTCACACTTACAATCACCCAATCAATGCGAACCACTCGTACGTCGCACTACCATAAAAACGTAGGCATAGGGATTTCAATATTATCGATAAAGTATTATCGATTGATACGATCTTACAAAAGATGAATCGATATTATCGAAGTCTTTTCCACATTCAATCTCAGCTTGTCTAGTAAAAAAATCCATATGTCTTAATTTAATAATAATAATAACTTTTATTTTTAACTGACTTCAAAAATGGAGGTACATATTCTCAAAAAAATCGGACCCGTCCAAATCTGATCAATAGTGATCCAGATTTTGAGGGGCCCGTTTTCGTTCTATAAAGTGTATTTTTTCAGAGGTGTATAAAATATACTGGCAGCGCTTAAGCGCTGGTTTCTGAAAGCACGATCAAAACTAATCTGCTGTCTCTTTTGTTTTATACTACTAGCTGATGGAACAAGCAGATGGCCCACCTGATGTTAAGTGGTAACCATCACCTATAAACAAAACATTGCCCCGTAGGTCACTCACAATAGGAACGTGCCCTACGATGCACTGCCCTGGGTCCATCAACTTGAGGCATATAGATGTTAAGCCTCATGTGCCTGTAATTACACCGGCGACCACACTCTTCAAACCGAAACACAGCGTTGCTGCTTGTTGGCAGAAAAAGGCGTGGTGGTAGGTACTTCCCCGGACGAGCCCTTCACAAAGAGCTCTTCTACTACTCTTAAAATATCTCTATCTAAGTAAACACCATTTATTTATTCAAACTATGTTATATTTTACTTCATTTTACTATTTTCAACCAATCATCATTCGATCATCGGTAAATTTTTTTATTTGTTGAAATGAACGAGCACATCACTATCTCGCAGCAAATAGCAGCGACAGTACCACGCAAAGAACGTGGTGTCGAGAGCATCGCTAACTACTCATTCCATTGCGTCATTTGTTAATTGGGTCGTGACTCGTTTCAAGATACACGCAGCAATGTATTTGAAACAATTAGTTAGAAATGCTTTTCGCACCGATTTAACTTTTGACTGACCTTAGCAAGTAAGTTTTGACTTGTGTTTGTTTTATGGCTAAATACTTAATAAAAACAAGTAAATTTGTCAACTTACATGTGGTAGATTATTCCATGTTCCCTATAATTCACTTTTTTGCTACTATTTTTACACGAGAGGATCGCACATTCCGGCATTTTAAAAATTTGTCAGACGACGGACGACGCGCGACTAATCCCTGATTTTTGCCGAGCGAAGGACTTTGTGGGGAAACGCACATATTGCCTTCTCACGGAATACGCCCACATGCCCCATCCCCTCCTTTCCTTCATCCGTGGTCCTGTAGTTTTTGAGTAGTATAGTGTGAGAGTTATAGTGTATTTTCTAGTGTTCTGATGTCGGTTTTTTCTTGAATTAGTAAATATTATTTCACTTTTTAGTAAATACTTGAGTTCTTATGAAAGACTAGCTGAACCCGCGGCTTTGCTCGCGCCAAGGAATTTAAAGTTTCATACAAACTTTCATCCCCTATTTCATCCCCTTGGGGGTAGAATTGATCAAAATCCATTCTTAGCGGATGCCTACGTGATAACATCTACCTGCATGTCAAATTTCAGCCCGATCCGTCCAGTGGTTTGGGCTGTGCGTTGATAGATCACTATGTCAGTCAGTCAGTCACCTTTGAGTTATATATATTTAGAAGATAGAAGATTGTGGTGAAAAGATTTTAACAGGGGTCTCAAAGAGTTTCCTTTCGAGTCCTTCTTACATCACTACATAGTATAAAACAAAGTCGCTTTCTCTATCCCTATGTCCCCTTTGTATGCTTAAATCTGTAAAACTACGCAACGGATTTTGATGCGGTTTTTTTAATAGATAGAGTGATTCAAGAGGAAGGTTCATATGTATAATACATGCATGATATGTGCACCCGTGCAAAGCAGGGGCGGGCGGGCAGGTCGCTAGTTATTTTATAAGTTCTAAGACAAGCTGGTTTCCATGAATGTTTTCCTTCGCCGTTTGAGAATACTGGTACAGTGCACAGACATATTTGAAAGAAAATTTTCTAAACTCATCCTCAAACTCAAACTACGACTGGTTTTGAATCCACGACCTTTGGATTGGAAGACGGGGTTACTACTAGACCACCAGAGCTCTTTCCTGAAAGACTAGCTTTGACCTCGTTTTGCGAGTACATTTCTGCATTGGTACCAGTTCTTATGCTGGAGGTTTAAAAAACACAAACTAATGGAGCAGCGTACTCGTAAATCAAGTTATAACAATAACGGCAGCTGGTAAAGATTACGTCGAAAATGTATATTAATCTAATAGTTATTATTTTTGTCGAGTTCTGAATAAACTAAGCTATTATTTTTAATAACTGTGTTTTGAATATTTTTATAAATAGGATAACTTTTTGGATAAGTATATTAAATGTTTTTTGTTGTATGAAATGCATTTTTTATTTTTCTCTACTTCCGAAAACTTGACCTTTGACATTAGTCTCATAGTGCAGTTCCATCTTCTACCTCTGCTCGACGGTGGCCAGCAGGGCTTGAGTGTGGGGAGCCTCAGCCCAGCATCGCACAGGCGACCGGGAGATTTTCTTCATCGGCTTAAGACACAGACCACCGTCAAAAAGTTCTCAAATGCAAGTTTCAATATTTTGTAAGATATACAACCACTGAAATTAATCACTGAAATTATTTATGAAGAATAGCAAACAACCGATTTTCACAGAATAGCATTACATCTTCAAAAAAGATGGGTGAGCAAGAAGTGGTCTGACAGCTGTCACCCTCTTAGCTACATCTTCGGCGGCAAACTTGTGTCAAGACTGGGAATGTTTTAACCAGGGGTAGCTCTTTCGTAGCTCTTCTTGAATTCCTCTGAAGGGGTTTTCGATGTGCACTAATTTGACTATAATCTTTTAATGTCTCTTTACCCCCGGTTTCTGAAAGCTCGATCAACACATCGGCTGTCAAGTCTCTTGTTATTAATTTTTATTGTTATCAAATCAATTAGAGATGGCAAGTGACTTGACAGCCGATTAGTGTTGATCGAGTTTTCAGGAACTGGGACGGGGGTAAGGGACTACTCCGCCCGGTGATCAAATTTGCGAAGCTGTTTCTATATTTTTTAAACTAGTAAGTTAGCAAACACTACTTTACTTTCTGTGTTAATTATGAACATATAATATAAGTTTAAACGGATTCATTATATGTTTTTGACTATATATATTATGACTTATATATATATATAATAGATAGAAGCTTTGCTTAGTTTGGGGCTAGATAGCGCTGCCTGAAAAACGTAGGTACACTAGCTTTTACTTTACTATTATTTTTACTTTATTCTATACGTAGCAGCTGGCCTAACAATCACTATCACCACATAGTATAAAACAGAGCCGCTTTCTCTGTCCTTATATCACTATGTCCCTATGTATCCTTAAATCTTTAGAACTACGCAACGGATTTTGTTGCGGTTTTTTTAATAGATAGAGTGATTCAAGAGGAAGGTTAATATGTATAATACATGCATGATATGTGCACCCGTGCGAAGCAGGGGCGCGCGGGCGGGTCGCTAGTTTATAATAAAACGATCAATGATTCACCGATGTTATTCACTCCTAGGTGGAAGGGTTGGGGTTTCACACATTTGCCACCCCACCCAACCTTGTAATAGCGCTACGTAGTTAATCTAATAATCATTTAAAACAAGCCCACATTTGTGATAGACATCTCATTGGATCTTTAGATACTCAAAATCCTCAAAAACGGCGCATAGGAGTAGTCAGAAGCAAGTTTTTAAAGGGTTAAGGGTTAAGTTGGGCGTGTTTGTTATTTCATCAAAACAAACCATTACCCATTGGATTCTAAAATGTATCACCTGTATTATAAGTAGGACATCTTAGAAGTCCTTATATCGCGTGTTAGCCCGTTTTGTCTGTCGGTCGATATGCCGCAGTGCTGTTTCGAACGGCCCGCGCTCCACACGGCCGGAACGAACCCGTGCTCCTAGTTCGAAGCTGTTGATTTCATTACGAGCGGTGAGTTCCTTTTTCAAAAGTGACATGACAGAATACTTTTTATTTTTTAAATTTAGAATAATATCGCCGGCCAGTTTTTCTTCAGTGCGGTTGCGTTTCTTCGAGTGGTTATGTTTACATTGGTTTGGTAAGGATAGTCTGGAAAACGTAGGTAAGTCATAACCTGTGAAATAGTTAGCTACATCTAACTCACCTGTTTGGTAAAAAGAATAAACTCCTTTTTGATAAAAAAAAAAGAATATGGCTTCGAATTTTTCTATTTTTGATCCATTACAATTCTAATCAGTTCTATTCAGTACACTCGTACTGAATACAACTGATTAGAATTGTATTGGATCACTATATATTGTATTCATTGTATAAATATAATACTATCAATCAACTGATAAGATCAAAGTTTTTGTAAAAATGCTCCTGAAAGATTTTGTAACAATGCGTCAGCTCTAGAACATAATATTTTCGGGTAAATTACGTAAGTAAACAAAGTCAGTGCGGATGTTTTGCGGCAAAATTATGGTGTTACCTAATGGTGGACTAAAAACTCTTTCTGAATCTTTCGAATCATTCTTTCTTACTTATACTTAATGTAATTATTAGGTTTGTCTTATGATAAAACTTATGTGTTGTTATAAATCCTAGACACATGAAAGGGAATGGACACACTTGGATTTCAGAATTCTCATAATGTAATTCTTTTTTCAGTTTTATGATATAACGTTTGTATGGCTATCAATATTATATAGGTACAGTTATAATAGATAACCGGAATCATGGGATTAAAAGTTTGATATAGAACAGTATCGTGCGAAATTATTTAACTTGTAAAAACAATTTAGATATTAATATATAAAGCATACAACGAACCCCCTATATCAATGCGTGGGCCATTAAAAGACGGATAAACTATATAATATGAGTAATATTTTAATAGATGTACTATCTATTAAAATATAAATAAAAATATAAAGTGTATGAATTCCCTCGAAAAATTTATGAGCTCTTAAACGGGGAGGAAGGAAAAAATCGTGAGGACACCAGTTAGTATTCTAACAGCGGCGATGGGCTTGCAACCTGTCACGTATGGAATACTAGCTACTGCAAAATGTGGGTATGTGCCAAATGTAATATTTGGGCGTACCTCTGACTACCCCCTTAGACGTCCACAAAGAACCTTGGGTTAGTACTTGGTACAAAGATATCTGAAGGGATATCTACCACTAGTTTTTTTCAGTTTTTACATAAAATGTAATAAACTGAAAATTGCGACTATATTATGGTTTCAGACATTACCTTCAGATCTTAGTAGCAACTCAAGATTGTTTGAAGTCTAAGGGATTTTAGATGTTGAGATGTTATCAGATATTAACGTCTAAAATCCCCTAGAAATATGTATCGTGACTGGGGACTAAAGTCTTGATACCGTTTTTTATATTTTAGACTTAGCCACCAGACGAATTAATCTTCTTTTCCAGACTAATACATATTATAAACGTGAAAGTTTGTAAGTATAGATGGATGGATGTTTGTTACTCTTTCACGCCGGAACGGCTGAACGGATCTGAATGAAACTTGGAAGAGAGATACATTATAGTCTGGATTAACACATAGGCTACTTTTTATCCCGTGGAAATACCGGGATTTATATTTTCGCGGGTGAAACCGCGGGGCGCAATTAGTCTTATATAAAATACGATGGGAAGAGTTTACAAAATTTGTGTTGGTAACATACATAGATAGAAAAATTTGAATTTAGAACTTTTTTTAACCTGAGTTTTTTTTAAATCGTTTTAAGCAGATGATCCACCCTATTGAAGTCTCCTTACAAAAACCGTGGCCAATATGGCATAACCTTTCAATATAATTGTGTAGGTTACCTAAATAAATTTCGGCTTCATTGCTGGCCTTGTCCCTTGAGTAATTTACATAAACAAGCGACCAATTTTGGATATTCACCGAAGTCATTTCTCTGTAATACTTTCATAAAAAAACTAACGAAATATTATGCGGCTCTCTACAGAAAACTATAAATAAAATAATTCGAAGTTATTAAATCGGCTTTAAAAAAACTTCTTACTTAAAATCCATAATGCGAAGTACGGTAGACATCCCTTAAGTCAAACCGGTCCTTATTCAGTTCAGTCACAAGGATCACTTCGAAACCTTAGACCTTTCAGTAATTAGCATATTAAGCTTTAAAAACTTAATCTCAGGGTTTTTGCCATCATTGCCCATTTTTTACAGTAGGTTGTTAGTATTCTTTTGAGAAATAAACACTTTCTAATTAATGACTAATTACAAACAAGTAGCCAAGTGTTCTTTGAGAACGGTTTGAACTACCACCAAGCTATTTCTGCCTACCAGCAGCGCTGTATTTCGATTTGAAGGGTCTGGCTGGGGCCAGTGGCACATTCATAACACCTGTTATCTGCAGCTTGCCTCAGATTGATGGACGTTAGGCAGTGTGCTCTTTTCGGAAGGATTACTATTCAAAGAGACATCTTGAATTACCATTTAAAGAGTTTTACATCTCTTGTGTGGAGAGAAATCTTTGAAGAGCTCTACTCCTCTTGCGTCAATATTCTCATAGAGGATTGTAACTCTTACGGTTTTGATGGAAATACTCAGGTTGGACTCTGTTATTCAGCATCGGAATTCAATTCATTTATTCAGTCATAATTATATTAAAAATTATCTAGTGAATGTTACTTACATCTAAAAAACACAATGTTATAATTAATTTAAATCTAGACATACAATATTATAATTAATTTAAATCTATACTAACGCAGTAGGTTCCGTCCTGATGTTTGCGGAACTCAAATTATCTTTCACTTTACAGAATTGTTTGCAGTTTTATGTTTATGTTTCATTTTCATGTTTTATAGTATCCATACTAACGTCTATCTATACATAAGACATCATCAGAATTGCAATTGAATCATCTTTCGCAGGTGTTTTCATACGTAAAGTGGATATAGTTCATTGCTGATGACATGATGACCGCCATGACGGTATATTTACTTACACTGCCAACTACCATTGTCGCATGACTCTTTGATGATTTCACAGAGGTATGTCAAATAAAATCTACTACGCACGGCTAAAGTAAAAAAAAATAGAGCAACAGTTGAATAAAATGACAACTCTAAATTAAAACAGCGTTACCAATACTTTTAAAACCAACAAAGGGTATCATAATACTTTCAGGAACGTTTCAAAAGAAAAATCTACATTGAATTGAATACGGAGTAACCTGGTTTCCGGATTAGGTAGGTATTAGGTGTAATGAGTTGCTTTTACCACACAGTCTTATTGTTTGAATGATTGAAATTTAAATACAAACTTACGTTTCTTCAGAGCACCGGTGGTCTAGTGGGAGTGACCCCGCCTTCCGATCGTAAGTAAGCCCTACCCCTTATTTTTTCTTTCATTTCATAAATAAGAAACCTAAGAGATAAGAAGATAGAGATAAATGAATAACTCATCAAAATCGGTTCATCCAGTTGAAAGTTCCGAGGTAACAAACATCAAAAAACAGTCGAATTGAGAACCTTCTCCTTTTTTAAGATGGTTAAAAAGAGGGTAGACACAGAATATAAATAAGCAAGCGCTGGTACCGTGGACGTGTCTGGTAATAAATTAAAAATAAATCAGTGTTGGCAAAAACTGTCGCATTGCGGTTGCAATGGGGTCTATTCAGTGTTTTCTAATCCTTGGCGAACTTTCGAGGACGTCTACCTGAAAAACTTTGGCGAATTTTGTAGATTAGCTTTCGATATAACGGCTTTCAACTAAATTGATTTCAAAAGAAACACGGTTTTAGTGGGAAACAAGAAGTAAAAGAACTAAATTGATTCAGTTCAAATATAAAAATACCTATAATGTTTAGAGAACACTGAAAATAACGGCGTAATCATTATTTCTAAATATATATAACTCAAACGTGACTGACTGACTGACTGACATAGTGATCTATCAACGCACAGCCCAAACCACTAAACGGATCGGGCTGAAATTTGGCATGCAGGTAGATGTTATGACGCAGACATCCGCTAAGAAAAGATTTTGATCAATTCTACCCCCAAGGGGATAAAATAGGGGATGAATTTTTGTATGTGATTTTCAAAGTAAACGAGCGCGAGCAAAGCCGCGGGATCAGCTAGTTGTGTATAAAGTTGCAATGGCTTTCGCTTAGCTTTCGATCGATTACAAATTATTTCAAATGTATCACAAAAAATAAAAGCAAAGATTAAAAAACAAACAAACATCTAAAAAAACAAAGAATTTATTATAAAATTGTTACTAAATTCCTTGAAGCGATCAATGGACTTCTCTCTAGATCTATAGATAAAGTCCTGCCAAAAAGAAAGAAAATAAAAATGTACATATTAATATAAAATGTAGCAGTAGTAAATAAGGATTTTGTGTTTCAAACATTAATTGATAAATACTATCAATATCAAAAATGACGTACTTTCTCCGTGCTTTGCAAAATATACCTACAAGTTTTGCCTCAGTTTAGGCTAGATGTTGTATATATTTGACGTCATAATAGTTATTTATATGCTAACAAAGACATTAACCCGAAAATACTTTCGTTTAACCCATCAAGTTTAGTCGCAAAATTGCTCCACAAAACGTATTTCAAACTATATAAACTTCTTCTACCAATGTTTCCTTCTTTGTTGAATCACCTACACTAATCATGAAAGCAATTTTATCATCAGCTTAATTTCATATGAAATACCCTACTACGGGATATATAAATTTCTACGAGACTATTTTATAACATTCTAAAACGTTTCCGATCAGGATTTCTTCCGTTCATAATTATAGTTAATTCGCTTCCATACAAAGTTTTCCTAGAGTAATAAAATTCCCCAGTCTATTATCCATTTTAATATATTTTGAGATGTTTTGATAGATAATAAATCATAAATATTGATTTGCTAAATGTAAGTAATGTAAGGTTTGCTTTAATCTGTACTAAAAATAAACATAATGACATACAACACTCATGGTCCTAGCGTGTATAAACATTTATGGAGTACCTATCTCCTGTGCTGTTCTGTATATCCTTTGGCGTAGGTCCTGTATTACGAGTATGTTTCTGCAGCAGTGAAGATTAAATTTAAAAGATCTATCTAGACATTTTCAATGACTCAATCACACTGCACTGTATCAAATTGTTATTATTGTATGAGAATTGCTGTTTCTATAGTTGTATTGCGCTCCATTACCCTCGCCGCCATGCGAGTGATCTATCCATTGAGTTTTGCAAGTAGAAACGATATTCCCCAAATCGGGCCCTCATTGCACAGACGCGTGAAAGAGTAAAACGCAGAGAAAATACTCTGATATTTAATTTCGAGTTGCAACCATTGGTAGAGGTGTAAAGGAAATTAGTTGTCTTGTTTTGTACACGTCATACTTGGCCTTGGTTTTATTTCTATAGTATAGTATATCACTAAATTTAGTTTGCCCTATAAATATCTACGATTATAATATCACCTTCGTATGAAGTTGGTTAAATAAACCCTCTACAATTAAATCTTTTCAACTTTGTACCTTTGACGTCACTAATCTAAGTTCTAAAACACAAGTTTTATTTTATTACATTCACAAAGTCCTTGCAAGACTTCTTCATAAGTAAGTTCTACATTAGATCTCACTAAGTTTCTCTAAAATAACGACTTTGATCCAATTTCATCTAGATATCAATTTTAGGCGATCTTCGTTATCGTAGTTTGTTTCAAATTAATCACTATCGTCTTTTTTGATGCACAATAATCATAGTCAAAACCGGCTGCTCCTCATACAATTTGCTGTTGGTGTGCCAAAACCTCTTTTCTTTCCCCAAAGCTCCTAGTTTATCTAAAAATAACCCCGTTATTAACCCCAGTCTGAAAAAGCCATTGGATAATCTCTTTCGAATTGGAAAATTACATTGACTCAGCAAAACCCAGTCATATTTGAAAGTTTATTTATGGTGGTCATATCGTTTGTCCAACTGTTTCCTGTGAATAGAAATCTAGGCCAAATTTTCTGAGTTTAAATACATAACGATAATTTGATTCGTAGCCAGCATTGTACTTGCCATCTCACAGAGACCTAGGTATATTATATTATCTAGGATTTCCCTTCAATGAAAGGCTAGACGGACATCATTACGTGCTAAGGTGGAGTTTCTAATGGGACGACTTTGGCGAGCGACCACAAAAGCGACCGACTAAACATTTTTTTTTGTTGGTTGATAAGTTTCGTTCCTTGACAAAATTACAAACCTCAGTCAAAGAAACTAAATGAAAATAATGCTTTTTATGATTTATGCCTATGTCTTTTTCTAACTCAAATGTAATAAATTTCTTGTTTCGATTATTTCGCAGATTTTTTTTTGCATTAGCATTATATTCCTAAAACTGACAAGAGCACCCTGTATAGTTTTTCCATCGCGTTGGTCTTTTTCTTTTTTGATTTATCGGAAACTTTTCAATAAGTCCATCTACGTAACTAAAATTTGAAACCACTTCAATGAATTCTTTTTCTACGTAGAAAAAGAAATCCTTCAAAGTTTGATTTAGTTCGATTGCAATATTTCGCAACCAATAATAAAATCTCGTTAGTTCTTTCATCGAAAGCTACACAGTCAAGTTTAGGTCGTAGAAAGTCGCAGGCCTAAGTCGCATGGTCGCGTGTTGAGAAAACGCAACATCTTGGCCTGCCCCCGATTCGCACTAAGTACATTGTCAATCAGTGTAACAATAATGTCACTTGAATAAGTATTATTCGGACATTGACCGATGATGTGCAGGTGGAGTGGTGAAAGGGTTGCCAAAGGTACCTGCGTTCCTAATCGATGAATGATTTCAATGAGATATATCGAGGAGTTTTGGACCAATCACAGTTTGCGACTTAGATCCTTAGGTACTCTAGAATTGATATTACCCTCAGAACTCTCAGTACCAAGAACTAACTTAAAATTCTTTAAGGAGGTCTAAGGGGAGTCAGAGGTACGTTCAAGTGCTCAATTTGGCACATACCCATATTTTGCTGCATGCTGAATTGCTGGCTTACCGCACAGAATTTTTCGAAGGGAAAAATCCATCACTACTTGATTCAAACCCTACGATTGAAAGGCGGAACCACTCCTAGTAGACTTATCGATGCTCTTTCGAACAAAATGAAATGCTAGAGAACCCACAACGTGTTAGATTTGTCTGTTCAGGCGAATCTTGGAAAATACTGAACGGATTTTGATTCAACAATCTTTGGAGGTGTGTATTAAACCCTTGTGAAGCCGGAGCGTATAATATATTTGATTATTACTTGAAGATTTGACATTTTTGAATAAAATTTATCGCATTAATTTATCAAAATTAACAGGAACATTCTTTGTTTCTCGATTCTTGTGTTTTTTTTTGTTTTGGAGATGTAACGTGGCAGCCCTATTCGCAAAGCAAACCAAGGCCCTATTTCAGTACAAACCTATTGTAACAAAAAGCCGTAACACTTTGTAAATTGCAAAATAACTATGCATTGGAAACTCATACATGATTTTATTGACGAGCGGCTAATGTATTTTGAATTTATTGCTCGCAACTGTATTTTGATACTGCTTTCAAACGACACACTATAAGTATCTCTTCTTCTTATTTTATTTTATGGTTGCCGTTAGCTAAGAAATGTTGCCAAAGTCAAGTGAATGAATTCGACACACTGTTATGTTATGATATGACACACGTATTTGGTAATTTTCGTTGAATTTTGTATCGTCTTTCCTATATTTTTTGACCCTTCAAATAATCCTGAAGTGGTACTTTTCACTGACTCATCGAATCAACCGTGGTGGTCAAAGTTAAAAAGTTGTTTTCATTTTTTTGAGGGTTTATTCAACCGATGAAATGAATGTCGTGAATTCTGTTTTTCTTTTTTTATCTTCGTCGAAACAATAACTTGATAAGCTATGCTCTGTATTCTTGGGTCAGTAGATCAGTCGAGCGATCGGCCATTTACTGTACAGCGGAATCCATACAAATTCTACACTACACGTACTGACCTGACACTGTTGAGAGGTTTAAAATTTAGCCTACTTTCGCTAGACCAAGGTCTTGAGCTATTTTCTATTGTAAAGTGAGGGGAAGTTTCATGAAGTGTATGAAAATTCTGAAAAACTTATAAACTTCTTATACTGGTCCATCCATAATACATCTGTACCTACGCCTCAAGTTGATGGACGCAGGGCAGTCTATCGTAGGGCACGTTCCTAAAGTACGTGACTTACGAGGCAATGCTACAGGTAGGTGATGGTTACCACTTAACCCTAGACACCTAACCTTCGTCGAATCGACGAGTACACAAAAGAAATATTGCTGTATTTTTTCAGCGCACGCGCCGATCTTAGCGTCGTCGTTTGCCAACTCAGTGTTCGCCAAGCTCTCTCGGGAGATGAGGGAGTCCAGCGCGTAATAACTTTATTTCTTGATATATTACGAAAATCGTCGTTTCGACGAATGGTTAGCTAGAAGGAATTAGGCAGTTTAGGTGTACATATCATTTGATCTCTAAAACCAGTGCCATATAATATTAGGTATAAAATAATTATTTTTATAGCAAAACATAACTTTATTGTTTTATTTACTAAAATAATACTTGGTTTATGTATTTAAGTAATAAAAATAACGGAAACATTTATAATTAGATACAAAATAAGGGCTCAAAATTGCTCGTCGAATCGACGTATGGTTAGGTTTAAAAGAATATATGCGAAGGTTAGGTGTCTAGGGTTAATATCGGGTGGGCTATCTGCTTGTTCCATTAGTTTGTTGTGTAAAAAAATAAAATTTTTAAAGGTTTTCCTGTTATCAAGTCGAAAGCAATAATTCACACAAATGAGTACCATTTTATCAACCAATTAAAAAAAAAAAAAAAAATGCTGGACAATCCACACAGCACTATCTAGCCCCAAAGTAAGCTATTCAAAGCTTGTGTTATGGGTACTAGATAACTGATACACTTAATACATTATATACTTACATAGATAGATATTTTTTATTATACATAGAAAACACCCAGACCATCGGAACAAATTTCTGTAGATCGTACACAAATTTGTTCCACGGCGGGAATCGAACCCGCAACCTCTTGCGTCGCAGGCAGGCTCTCGCCCGCTGCGCCACAGAGGTCGCCAATCGATGAATACCTAGTTAGCATACGCAATTTTCACGATGCGCGTTATAACTGCATTTATGCTGTTGCTAACCTTGCTGCGTTAACCTGTGGCCTAGCATAGCTAAGTGGGGGAGTCACTACATACGCTGAAAAAAATCAAAATTTTAACAATTTTGCTTGGTTTCTAATCTTGTCAAAAGTGTTGTTCGAAACTGCGGGGTAAAAAGATTTAAGTGCAACTCAAAGAAGCTCCTTTCGGACACATTTTTTAGAAAATACCGGTTCCCTCAATAATAATATTATGTTTGCTTCACCTTGAAATTTAATTAACAGAGATAGCCGCTCAACATCTGGAAGACCATCCGCTTGTTCCGTTCTTCATCCGTTGTTTAAAAATACACGTTTGCTTAAACGTAAGATTCTAAGCCCATCGCTGAGCTGCTAATTAGTCATTATGTTTTCAGACGATATACATTGTTACTTTTAAAAAGCACTTAATTTTTTTTTTCAACAATACAAACTCGCTCTTTTACGACTTAATTCCAGTTCATACATTTTGGATGATGGATAGTAGTGACTGTACGTAGCAGAACGTACTACGTAGTATCCAAATTCTTTGGTGACTATGAAATAAATGTCACAAAGGTTATTATCGAAAGAGGTTGCAATGGTTTTTAAAAGTATACTCACCAAAGTTTTACTTTTAATGTCAATGTCAAAAATTTATCTAAGTCATTTTGCATTGGAATCTAATTACGGTTTTTCATAATTATTTCAGGTAAAATCCATCACCATGAGCTACTTAGAGAAAATGGACCGTTATTTCGACTCTCTGAAGGTTGGGAAGAGTAAGTTTTTTGTTTTCATGTATAAACTGTGATTAATTTAGATAGCAAAGGTATGACTTTTCTAATCCTCTTTTTTTTAAGAGTCAACAGTAGGCTAGTTGCCATGAGGGAATGTTTTTTTATTTGTCAAGACCTTCAATAAAAAGCATATCATCATAGTATAAGTACAAGAGATTTGCTTGATTTGGGGAGTGTTGTGTGAAAATGACCTCTTGTTTTTGTGATATTTTTGTTGTTTTTCCAGGTGCCCTAGTCGACTCCTGGTTTATGATGTCCAGTCCGATGACGATAATCACAGTGGTCGTGGCATACCTGGTCCTCATTCGCATCGGTCCAAGGATAATGAAGAACCGAGCTCCAATGCGAATGAACAAGCCCATCGCTTACTATAACGCATTTCAGGTGCTGCTGGCGGCTACTATTTGTTTTAAGGTAAACTTTGTGTTAACACTTTGAATACAAGAGTGTTTTTTCATTAGCAACACTTTCAGTGTAAATTTTTTGACGTTTGGCCCACTGAAAGTTGTATCATTGATCATTAGTTAAGATGCCAAAGCAAAGGATCACTTCATATACTTGAGTGTGATTGCCGGTGAAATTACAGGCACATGAGGCTTAACATCTGTATGCCTCAGGTTGATGGATGTAAGGCATCGTAGGGCACGTTCCTATCATTTGAGACCTAAGAGGCAATGCTTTGCTATAGGTGATGGTTACAACTGACCATCAGGTTGGCCATCGGCTAGTTCCACCAGCAAGTGCAATAGAAAACTACTTTAGTTGATACTAAAACACCCTGAGCGATTCAACCGTGCTTGGGGATAAAAGTCCCGAAGTTATTTCTGTCTTATAAATCAAACAATCGCACTAAATATTATTCGGCACTATCTTTTTTTTATGTAATTTTGGACCTTCGTCTTTAACCTCTCACTAGTAATTGGAAGTTTGATGAAGAAGCTAAGCTGTGATAAATTAATAATTAAGTACCACCAATATTACATTGAACGATAGGGGTGGAAGTAAAATTACAGCCACTATTTATGCCCCGGCTATTAATAACCCTAACTATGTCTACTCTCCGTAGACCTAGACACGTTTTAGGTGACCCAGATGACGAGATCACCGCTGCTAACGCAGTGGTGATCGACGACTCATCGCACCCGGTAACTATCAACACTGCACACCTACACCGACCCCTCCGGAGGGGTCGAAGACGCATTCCCCGTTAACGCCCTCTCTGGGCGAAGATTCTCTCCGACTTATCTCTTCCCCGGCAACAGCCCAAGCCGAGGTCCGTACCTAAGTGGTGCCCTTGCGTTTGTTGCCAATAAACCTTTTTGTATGGCAGAGCGCCTTCCGCGCTCGCCAGTAGTCCGGTAACGCTGTCGGCAATCGTCATACGATTATACCAGCATTATAGTCCATTCGAAAAAAAAAAAAAAAATATTGCACATTTTTGTAAGATATAATATAAAATTTCATTTATGAAAAATCACAATGAACCAAGTTGTAATGTCATTCCAGACAGTTTAGGAATAATATCATTTTGATTCAAAGTTATAAGTGCAAAAACGCAATACTAAGCTACGAAAACTATAGCAATTTTTTGGTAGGAAAACTGGTTTGGATCAAAATGATATTTTTTATGAATGTGTGTAACGTTTATATCAAACTAGGTACTTGGTTAATTGCGATTTTTAAAATATGAGTTCAGTAACAGCCTTCACAGCTCAGTCTGTAGTAGCTCTGCCTTCTGTGCCGTAGACCGTGAGTTCGATCCCCACCGAGGACAAACATTTATTTGTTTATTTTATTTATCATCACAAGCTTTGGCTTAGTTTGGGGCAAGATAGTGCTGTGTGGAATGTCCACCAATATTTATTTATTTATATCTTTCAAAATGTTGAAAAATGCGCAAGGGATTACATTATGTAGCGGTTTTCTTCTCCTATAGATGACTATAAGCCACCGCCTAGCATGCCAACTGCCGGCTTCGAACACATGCCATGGCCTTTGGACCAGAAAGCGTCCAACTAAATTGGATATAGAATGACTAGTCTCGTTCCTAATTCATTGTGCAAGTGTAAATTTCATTCATAGGTCATCGCAGTTCAATGACCTGCGTTCCAATTGTAGACTACTTCATGCCAACGAATTCTAAACCTACTTCTTGTAAATTTGGCTGAAATGTTGTGGGTGATGATTTTGGTCGGTAATGTTATAACGTTAATAAGCCTGGTGTCCTGCCTTGAGGGTATAGGCTGCATTACTCTAGCTCAGAATACGAGTTGCTCTTCATACGGTTTATAGGGGCAGCATACGGCATACATACATAAAAATTGGTAAAATATAAAATCCCATTTTGAAGTATGAAACGTTGCTTGGATCAAAATATTGTTTTAGCTAAATCTTTGTAATGCCATTGACAACAACTTAACCGATTGCGATTTTACATATCTACATTCAGTGATTTTATATCTTCAAAAATGTTCAATTGTGCCCTTTAAGTCAAGCTCAAGGCAGTCGCTGCTGTTTAGTATGGGGTATTATTTCAGTAGTGGCTATCGGCATTATAAATTTTATTCATATACTAGATTATTATTTGGGTTCTTTTCACAAAGAAGTTTCCCAGCTAAGCTGAAATTAACACTATAGATTTACACTGAAGACAATCGTTTCTGTGTAGTAATTTTTTTTGTAATATTTACCTCTGAAACGATTGAATCTAATTGAATCATAGTGTAGTAAGCAAGCTGAACTGGCTGGAAGGATATAGGTTTATGAGAGCTTTCTTTATGTGCAGGTCTTTAATTTAAATATCTTCAGAGATGGCATCATCTACGCTGGATGCCGTTTTCCGTCGAGTACGCAGAACTCCATGGTACGTTAATTATCTCATCTGTATGTAAACAAGCTGATACAGGATTTATATAGTGAAACCATTAACTTTAACCTTTCTTTATGGAAACTGTTTGTGCTTCTAGACATTACTATTTATTATTCATAGCCCTGGATTTTCCATTATTGATTTATCGATGGCGAGATGGTTGATGTCAATGCCTTGTTACAAACTAAATATTAATAATTTGATAGCCTTCACAGCCTTCACCTTCGCTGTAGGTCGTGGGTTCGATAGTTTTAAAAATCTATGTAAATACATACATACATAAAATCACGCCTGTATCCCATAGAGGCAGGCAGAGACTACGGATTTCCACTTGCTACGATCCTGACGTACCTCTTTCGCTTCATTCACTCTCATAACTTTCCTCATACATTCTCGTCGGTTTAGGGTACTCTTGACCTGGCCTTTCTCTAGAACGTCTGCTATCGTCTCCTATACGTCCTCCGAGGTCTTCCCCTCCCAACAGTCCCATTTACACTCGCCTGATGCACCTGTTTCGTTAATCTCCTTTCATCCATCCTCTCTAAAAATCGATGTATTTATGTGTATTTCAATTATGTTATTTTATTTTCAGTTACTGGACCTGGGCTGGTGGTATTTCTTCGCTAAGTTTACCGAGTTGCTTGACACAGTTTTTTTTGTGCTACGGAAGAAAAACAAGCAAGTAAGCAAACATTGATCCTCCTCCTCGCGTCGAATTCCTCATTACTGAGGGTCGTGATTCCCCCGACGATGAGCCATCATAGTTTTAACGATGGTCCGCCATCTATGTCTGTCTTTGGCATTGTGAAGAGCATCGTGTAGTTTGGTGTTCAATGATGAACGGATTTGGTCAGACCATCGAAGTGGACTTCGACCTCTCGGGCGCTTGCCGTCGACCTTTCCAGTAACCATTAATCATTTAATAGTTTAGTGTGTTTACGCCCACCGAGGGACTTATTTACAATCGTTATAGCGATTGCATTAGTTTTTTTTAAATAAATAGTAGATATGTAAGTAGTTAGTAATAATTTTATGTAAAAATAGTTAGTAGTAACCTGTACTGTTGGTAAAATGGCTTTTTTATTATTATTATTATAGCGATTGCAAATAATGCTAGAACAAAATAATATTTTTCTCTTCAAGTCTTTGATGTTTTTCTGAACTAGAAAGCCTTTTTTTAACAAGTAAAAGGTATAATTTTTCTTCATGGCTGGGATGCAAAATAGCGAATATGAGCTTGTTACAAACTGGATACACCAAAAAAGTTATTAACAATATGTAATTACATAAATGTTTTCAATTCCAGATAACATTCCTCCATGTTTACCACCATGTTGTAATGGCTCTGTACTCATGGAGCTATCTAAAGTTCGCGGCGGGCGGGGAAGGCGCGGTCCTAGCTCTCCTCAACTCAATAGTACACGTGGTGATGTACACATACTACCTCCTGTCTGGACTGGGACCTCGGTTCCAAAAGTACCTTTGGTGGAAGAAATACGTCACTAAGATGCAACTGGTAAGTTTCTGTTGAGTTTGTACCAATCGGTAAATCGAAGCATTGCAAATTCACACAGTAAAAGTCAAGTCACTTGCTATCGCTATCTAACTTGAAGTAAAAGCTCAAAATAGCAAGTGACTTAACAGCCGATTAGCGTTGATCCGCCTTTCAGAAACTGGGCGATGGTCTTCGATAGTTGGGTTATCTGATATAAGACGAAGTGGACGTGTCGTGATAGTCTGAGGATCTCCTCAGACTATTACGACCGTTTCTTGCGTTCTGCATCTGCAGCAACGCAAGAAACAGCTGGACCGCGTGCTATTTGTCGCTTCGTGAAAATGTTCACTAATCCCAACTAACTTTCCCGCTTAAATCTCTCAACCAATTTTGATGAAATTTGGCACAGACAATGTTTAGACCCTGAGAAAGAACATAGGCTACCTTTTATTGCGAAAAAAAGAGATGAAGAGATTAAAAGTACGCAGGCGAAGTCGCGGGTACCAGCTAGTATTTATTATATTTTGTAGAACGAACTTATAGTATTCTCAGAAATTTGCTCTGTAGTGTATAAGGATGCTGTCTCGATAGGTATAAAAATTAAATTATGATTGTTGTATGAACAGATATTTCTTTTTAGTTCCAGTTTCTGTTGATGCTTGTGTACTGCGCATGGACACACTTCTCCCCGCGCTGCCAGTACGCGGCTGGCTTCACTTATTTCATCTGCTCCAATATCACAATATTCCTCTTCCTATTCCTCAACTTCTACTCCAAAAGCTACAAGAAGAACAAGGACATGGAGAGAGAAATCAACGAAGAATACGCGAAAAGCCGTAACGGTGTCAAAGCTAACGGTGTCCACACCAATGGCTTTGCAAAGGAGGTCAAAGATAACGGAGTGCCAGGTAAAGATAGCAATGACGCTCAAGACGATATCCCTTACGAAGTGAATAAAGCTTGTGGGGATTATATAAAGGATGGAAAAGTATTCCTGACTAGACGCACTGCTAAAGCAACATACGGCCCAGAGTACGATTTCGATAGTTTAATAAAAAAATGATTCGACAGGGACTTCCGAAGTTCTACTGAGACTGATTTTGTGATGATGATGGCGGACGGTGGCTATGAATGTAAGCGTTAAGAGTGAATAGGTCATTTGGGGCTGATTCAAACGTTGGTAAAGGAAACAAAGAGGACCATTTGGTGCTTATAGTGTGTTCTTAGGATTTGTTATAATTTGAATAAGCCCTGAATTTTAAAATAAGAACAATAGTCAAAATTCTAAATCAACGCATATCGTAGCTGATAATAATGTTGCAAGTGAAATTAAAAACAATAATAAATTGTAATAATGGAACGATACGCTTTATAAAAGAAACTATTACTTATAAATTGCCAACCGCACAATTGTACTAAGATACTTAGAGTTTTAAGATGCGTCAGTTGCCTAAAATGTAAATTACACTGCTAATACCAAGTGCAACGCATACATTTAATTCTGTTCAATTAAATTGAAATCATCATTTGTCGCTGAAGTTATGGTTAATTTCAATTAAGTCAAAAGTAAGTCAATTAAGGTTGACATTAATTCGTCCAGTGTATAAGAATAAAAATATTTGTGTAATTCTAATATAATTTTACGCATTGAATGTTAATTGTGAGATGGACATTGATCGGGAATTTTCATCATAAAATCGTCTCCTTCCATTTTGAGACTAGTATAAGATAATAAAACAGATATTCTTACATTGTTTCAATTACTTTTCCGATTAATGTACATCTTAAAAAGTTATTTTTTAAATAAAAATAATAAAATTATTTCCATAAGGTTTTGGCCATGTTTAAGCGAATAGTTTTTCTTGCATGATTTATTTTGTGGGCATCAATTCTTTTGGTAAGAATTGAATAAATAAGTCGTGCAAGAGAAGTTGTCTTCTCAAAATATTTTAGTACTTTATAATGTAAGTTAGGAAATTAATATTTTGTTTCTAAAGGGTGTATAAAACCTCTTCCAATACTTTAAATGAACTATCTGACCATGCGTTTTATTTAAACTACTGACAAATTATTTTAAAATAATGTAATTTGTTACATACGTTAACTTATAATATTTCCAATATTAGGCATTTTAAAAACTTTTTTTTAACCGCTGTTACTATTTTACATATTATATAATAACTCTTCAAAGTTTCAGAAATATGCCTACTTCCAATTATCTTTACGAAACCTCCAAAATCATTTAAAAAATTAAGAAATCATTCAGTATCGTATCCAATTGATTGATTTTCATTTAGATAAATCTATCTTTGGCTGATTAGAGCTTATAATGAGGAAGCTGTAACTGTGCCTTTAATTTTTGGAAACTGCTTTTTTACACCCTGTACTGGTCGTTTTAAAGCACCTCAACATGCGGCTTCATTTAAACATATTTTCATTCGAAAAGGCCTGGTAAGTAAAATAAAGCTGTTTATGTAGAGCATTTTTATTACCATTATTATTACCTTCATGACTAATACCTAACAAAATCATAATTTTTTGAATATTTGACTTTGTAAGTTTTGAAATTTCGGACCGTCTAATACCTACATTTCATGTCTAAACTTATGTGCCAGTTTATAAGTATTTTGCGCCGACATAATTATATTTTAGGTACTATCAGTTTTTTATTAGACATAAAAAATAAGGATTATACTAATAAAGGGACTATACTGCCTGTTTTTTTACTTATTTGATAATCAGGCATTACAGTCTCATTTAGAAAATACGACAATATTGCTTACTCACTTTCAATAGTTTTATATCCAAAGCAATAAATCATTTACGATGTTTTATTCAAAATAAATAACATTATAATAGGTCTGGCGTCCGTTTATGCTGAAATGCGACCGATCTTAGATGGTTGCGCCATCTATAGTTAAAAAGCTAAGCTTTTTGACGGCATAACTCAACTAAAAATTGCAAAACTTTAAGTTACATTTTGGTTGGGATTTGCGATTTTTATTATAAGACGCAGATGACAAACTTGTACATAGCATTTTTTATTTTTTTACTTTAGAACCTTCTTTTAATTGCTTGTGTATGTTTGTTTATTTGTAGTATGTTATAAAAATAGTTATTATGTTCAACTTGCCAGATAAATGTGTATTTTAGTTGTCATAGGGAAAAATGTCGGTATTTGCTTCAAGTAGAATTTTATGTTTAGATGTAGATGTATGATATTTTAATTAAAATTGACTAAAATTGTCGTTTTATAATGTTGTAAATTGATTGCGATCAATAGTACAAAAATAAATAATTTATGAAATGCAATGCAAAAGTTTTAAAGTTTTTTTGACCAGGTTAGATAAATGACACGTAATAAATATATTAACCTACTTCAGAATAAAAACTTACAGCTGTGATAATTTAGGTCTCAATATTTAGGTACTTAAAACAATATGTAGTTTATCAAATTATTTATTTACAATTATTTTAGTTCATTCTTAAAGTTTTTTACATAACCACTTATTACAAAATATTTACAGCCACTTGTTTCTAAAAATAACTTAAGATAGAAACCACGATCGATTTTAAAGAGCCTAGGTATATGCTTGATTTACATCAATCATTTTTCCTTACAGACTTCTTTTTAATCTCGATGTTTCTGTTTTTTTTACCGACATAGCTTTTGATGTAGAACTTTCCGAACATGTACAAAAATGCTATGCAGTTGATGATGACAAAGATATTAAGGTATTTAGGGTAGTTACAGTTCTGGGCAAAGAGTCCAGTGACGTTGAGGTACAGGACAATGCAGAACTGGATCTGAAAAATAATGAGTCAGGTCAATTTTTTTTATATACATTAGCTGATGGAACAAGCAGATGGCCCTTCTGATATTAGGTGGTAACCATCACCTATACAAAGCATTGCCTCGTAAGTCACGCACAAATTTGCTCTAAGATGCACTGTCCTGCGTCCATCAACTTGAGTGAGGCATACAGATGTTAAGCTTCATGTGCCTGTAATTACACCGGCAACCACACTATTCAAACCGAAACACATCAACGCTGCTTGGCGGCAGAAAAAGGCGTGGTGGTAGTACTAGCTCGGACGATTCCTTCACAAAGAGCTCTATAGACGATCTTGTTTTTGTTAAACCTTTTCATGTCGTCCATATCATTCCTCCACCATGGTCTACTGATGCAATGAACTCGGTGCCACTAGTAGTTTCAACTCACAAGCAGACTTAGCCATCCTAGTCTAATCTTAGGTTCTGAAAGCGAAGCCCTATGGGTAAAACACTCACCAGTTGAAGAGAAGTCAAATACTTCTTCCACCACAGATACTTCTGGTACTCAGGGCCCAGTCCAGACACGAAGTAGTAACCGTACATAAGAATGTGGATGAATGCATTGATTGAACCTTCTGGGATCGATTGTCCACCTAATAAAAAAAATGATCCATGATGCGGCCACTGTTATGTCAGCTCCATGTATTTCGTGTCAAAACACGAAATACATGGAGCTGACATCAAAAGATGATTATTCATTAATTAGAGGACCGGACATAAAACATACCTCCTTAAACAACACAACAAAAGGACAACATAGTGCTAGACAGCATTTTCTACCAAACAACCATGACAGGTAAATAATATAAGGTTGGCGTGCATAAACTAACAGTGACAATCAAAAAAAGTTTCAGTTTTAAACGTTTGACGCTCCCGCGTCGCGCCCGCTTCCTGCGTTACTGAGGCGCAGGTATGGTTAAAGCTTTATTGTACAACAATAATCCTAGTTTGAATATAAATATGTTAGTTTACCTGGGGTATACTTGGAACCGAACCAAGAGAGTAGAGGCATTAGGGTGTGATGATACAAATGCAGGAAGGACACCTGGTTGTTCTTCTTACGGAGCACGAAGAATACGGTGTCGAGTAGCTCTGTTATCTTGGCGATGTAGTACCAATAGACCGCTCCTGCCCACTATAGACATTAGAAGACATATAAGACAGAAGTTAAATCACCTACCTGGTTTATATTAGTGAATTTTTTACATATTTTCCTTAGGATTTACCTATTGTATATATTGGCATTTTTGTTAATTTATGAACCACTAGTCTAAATCAACATTCCACCAAGCCAAGCCACGATCTAGGTAGGTATAATACCAAATTCCTATCAAATAAAAAAAGACAGAAATACACTCGCGTCTTTGATCCCCAAGCACGGAAGATATCCCCTGAGGTATTCTAGTACCACGCACCAACTTAAGTCTTTAAGGATGTAAAAGAGGTTGTCAGAGGCACGCCTAAATGTTAAATTTGGTTTATATACAGATTGCAGTTGTTTAGTATTCCATAATAGGTATGTGACAGATTGGAAGCCCATCCGAATTGATAAACAAGCTCAGCTCCAGTGTATCCTACTCCTATTATAAACGCGAAAGTTTGTAAGTATGGATGGATGTTTGTTACTCTTTCACGCCGGAACGGCTCGACGGATCTCTATAAAACTTAGCAAAGAGATAGATTATAGTCTGGAATAGCACATAGGTTACATTTTGTTCCGTGGGAATACCGGGATTTAAATCTGCGCGGGTAAAACCGCGGGGCGCAACTAGTCATTTATGATATACAAACTAGTGTCTTTTCGTGGTTTTTTTTATTCTACAATCTAGGTCAGGGGACCTGGATTGTGAAAAATATACGCGACATTAAATAGCTATTTTTGATACTCTGGTCCGGAAAAAGAACATTTAGTTGATCATAACAGTAGGATATATATAATAATGACGATACATACCCTTACACCTTTTTCAGTATAGTCAATATCATGACACTTGAACTTGTAGCCTGTCGTAAAGATGAACTGGATGCCCTGAAATAAAAGTACATCGTAAATTACGAACAAAAATAATAACAGTCATCAATCAAGAAGGTCATAGGAATGAATCGTCAGCAGTTTGACACGTATTATTGATAACAGAGTACCTACGAACAGTATTTATCTATCAATTGATCTCTCTCGGTGATAATATAGGTACATAGTTAGGTAGAACAGCATATAGCACGTTATTTTAAAAAGGGTAGGAATAATATTGTAGACCTTTTTTAACAATATAAATTAATGAAAGATAAATGATACCTACATAATGACACGCAAAAAGTCGGACCGACCTACCTATAGGTATTTATACATCACAAAAAATGAGTAAGTATGAAACCTTTTTAAAGGCACTTGACATACCTACTACTTACAAAAACATAAACAATAACACAAAAATGGATAGTCAGCATTTGTAAAGAGCTGGTTGTCAGTTGTTTTGTATAAACTGGCAGTTACAATACCTACGTCATCAGTGCCTAATGGCGACAAATAAAAGTTGTCCTTTGGTGAACCACGTGACTAAGCTGCGCGGAACACATTTCATATTGTCTGCGATCTGCGCAGATCACGTGGTTTCCAATTCAGAGGACAACTTCTCTAGCTTAGAACTAAGCAAGCCAGATAGCTGATAGGATACATACCTATATATATATTTGTTAACTTATGCAAACAGTAAAATAATATACCTACACACATTAGACAGATTCTGATATCTGCTCATCACAGCGGCCCACGGCATACCTATATAGCAGAAGGCAGAGCTACTACTAACTCAGCTGAGACAAATCTGTCAACTTATCCGTGGCCAAATACTTATACGTCGGGACCACAGAAGACAGATAAATGCTATTCTTTGCACCTACTTCACAATAGCTCAGTAACCTGATCGTTAGGTAAAATAATACCCGTCTATGTTTTAAAAAAGACTAAAGTAGATACATATATATTTTATCTGACGAGAAATACACACCTAGCTAAATATAGTGACGAAACGTTAAAATAGTCCAACGAAAGTATTTCCATATTTGGACATTTCCACGATTCTTTTTTGCTTTTGTTTGGGGATACCATATGGGTCACAAAGATAATTGCCGAAAATACCGAGTACACCGACCGTTGACGCTGGCCGCTTTTAATTTTATTTAATTGGGTACATAAGCAAACAGTTCTCTTAAAAAAATTTATAATTATCTACCTCAATAAGTATGTACCTTCCTTATAGCTGCCTTTTATCTGCAAAATTATTTGATGTAGGTAACTACGTTGCATGTAAATAAATATATAGTAGTTTATGAAACTGTTGCATAATGAGGGGTATTAAAACTCGAGGGGGTGTTTAAAAACCGAGCCGTAGGCGAGGTTTTTAATAGTATCCCACGAGAGTTTTAATACCTAGTTATGTACAGTTTCTTACACTACTTTATCTACTCTCATACATTAGTGTTGAACCTAATAAATAAAATATCAAAGTTAGTAAGAAATCCAGTTGACTGAAACAAAACGTATCAATTGGCGCCAAACCAACCGTATAACAGCGCATGGGCGCGCTGCGCTGCCGCCGCTGCGCCGCGCCGTCGCCACAGACTATCAAACTCTTTGGCTGTACGGTTTCAAGACCCTTGCCTTTTCCAAAAAGAAAAAAGAACTGTATCGTTATGGTAAAAAAGTTATTTTATACAACTATCTTTGTATGAGGAGCTGTATCATAATTAAATTTTTTAATTTGGTTACGGTATTGCGTTTATAAAGTATATCAATATGAATTCGTTTTGACGTTTATCTACTCTCATGTCATAAAATTCGAATTATAGGTACGGTACGGTACGGTAGAGGTCGCGTCATTTAAAAACTGCTTATCCAACACCTTCAGAAGACACTAGACACATGGACAAACGCTCTGGAAAAGTTCGGTCTTCGAGTTAGCAGAACCAAAACAGAGTATCTTAAATGCCTTTTTAGTGTATCGCATAGCAACGAAATCATAAACATTGGATCATCACCCATACCTACAGTGAGCAATTTAAATATCTAGGTTCCATGATAACGAGCAATGCAAATGTTGATGCTGACGTAACGCACAGTGTCAATGTTGCCTGGATGAAATGGAAATCTTTGACAGGTGTCTTGTGCGATCCGCGAATAGAACCAAAGGCAGAATTTACAAGACCAAAGGCAGAAATTACACAGAGAGGTGAAACACGTGTCGAAGTCTAATTAAGTTTATTCCAGCTTAAGGATATTAGATCAGCGGATTAGTACTACATATTGCTTTGTTCAAGTTAATTTATATTTAACAATGGACTTCCGCAAAGTCACGCCTGAGTCAATTTACTACAGCACACTTACGCTAATGACAGATCAAGTCGTAGCTGATTCATAATTTCTTGATATATTCGCACTTACTGCACTACGCATTAAGAAAGTATGAGATAGGTATATATCTAGCAATGTCGCGCACTTTAAAACAAACAACACTCCTTCCATGTCTTATCTATATTTCTTGCAAATAATAAAGCCTAAGATCAGGTTTTGAGGTTACATGGTTAAGGAACCTCCAATGTCATAAAGAATAATGCACCTGGTAAGTTATAAAAAAACATACCTCATACACAAGGAAGATACTGAACAGCACTTGAATTAAATTGTAAACCGCTATCACTTGCTTCAATTGGTAAGGTTTTCTGTCTTTCATATAGTTGGGACCAGCATAGGCGCAGAAGAACAGATACGTTGCCAGGATTGTAAGGATAGGACCAGGGCTTTCTACCAGCCACCAGTCCTTGGTTCGAGGATCTGAAATTTATAAGAAAACAAACTTAGGGCGTTGCAACTAACAAAAAATAATTACAGACATGCCTTTAGATGATGAACGCTTATCAGTGCATTGTAGGGCACGTCTCTATCGTACTTGACTCACGAAGTACATTGGTTTACATTTTTTAATGTTTTATTAAGTATCAGAAGCCACTTTTTTATGCCACTATATAAAATACTTTATAGAAGAGTAGTAGAGCTCTTGGATAAGGGCTCGTCCGGGGAAGTACAGTGTATTGTGGGGCAAGTTCTATTCGTGCGTGACTTACGAAGCAGTGCTTTGTTACAGGTGATGGCCCCGTAACATCAGGTGGGCCATCTGCTCGTTCCATCAGCTAATAGTATAAAAATAAAAGACCAGTGCCCGAACAGGGTTTTAGTCTTAGTAGACTAGCCACCTTTCATTTCATTTCATTTCATTTCATTTCATTTATTCATTTATAAACACAGGTTATATTACATAAAAGTAGATGGCAAGCGTCGGCAAGTATTGATCTCTGTGTTTTGCCTGACGGCGTATAAACATTAAAAAGTAACATAAATAACATAAAAAACATAATTAAGTACAATTAAATTAAATATTCACCTAGCAATGTCATTAAAATTAATTAAATTACAATATTATAATGTCATGCATAATCATAAAGTTTCAATTTTATCTTTCAAATACTCACATGTACTATAGTAGGCTTTTCCTAAGAGCATTTTTTTTAATTGAGCCTTGAATAGATTTACACTGGAAATATCTAAAATGTGCTTTGGAAGTTTGTTATATATGCGTGCAGCCATACAAAGAACACTTTTGTTATAAAGGGCAGTTTTGTTAAAGGGAAAACAAATCTTATTGTTGTGACGCTTGCTGCTAGGTTTCATATAAAGGTTCATATTAAATTTTACAAATGTCGCAAGTTCATAAATGTAGAGGCTGGGTAATGTCAGTATTTTAAGATCAGTGAAGAATGGTCTACAACTATCGGTTTTACTGATTTTACAAATTGCTCTAATGCATCTCTTTTGGCTGATAAATACCCTGTCTTTTAAAGTGGAATGTCCCCAAAATATTATTCCATATCTCATAATGGATTCAGCATGTCCATGATAAGCAGTAGTTACAGTGGGAATACTGACAACTTTAGCTAGCATGTGTAGTGCGTATGAAAATTGATTAAGTTTTTTGCATATAATATCAACATGAGCTTTCCAATTTAAATTACGGTCGAGATGTAATCCTAAAAATTTTGTGTTTTCAACATTATGAATTGTATGTCCTAAATATTGTATGTTTATGTCAGAGTTATTAATCTTATTATAGTTATTGGAGAATGTCATAAGCTGAGTTTTTTCAAGGTTGATAACTAAATTATTTCCATTTAACCATCTTACGATTTTGTCAAGAGTTAATCTAATTTTTGCCTCTAGTTGAGATTTACAAGAGTCGGAAAACATAACTGTGCTATCATCAGCAAATAACACCATCTGTTCGGTAATAGCATTGGGGAGATCATTTATATATATAATGAACAATAGTGGCCCTAAAACACTTCCCTGGGGTACCCCGTATCTCGTTTCACGATACTCTGATTGAAATACCATTTCTTTCTTCGATTTACGACACAGGCGAGTTATTTCAATACCTAGGGCGGCAAATTTTCATAAATCGCTGTGTGCATGAGCATGGGCGCCTAATTTTAGATTTTTTTTTATACAACTAGCTGATGGAACAAGCAGATGGCCCACCTGATGTTAAGTGGTAACCATCACTTATAAACAAAACATTGCCCCGTAGGTCACGTACAATAGGAACGGGCCCTACGATGCACTGCCCTGCGTCCATCAACTTGAGGCATACAGATGTTAAGCCTCATGTGCCTGTAATTACATTAGATTTAAGGTTTGTAGTTTCTGTATATTTGTTATTGAATGTCACGTTTCTAAATAATAAAATTGAATTTGATTTAAAACCTTTAGTTTTAAGAGCTGACAATGTTGAATGCATAATAAGGCAGTAAACATACTGAATGGGCAGTACTTAAGGCTCCGGTGACAGCGGCTCGCAATTTCGAAGTGCGATTGGCTATTATTTCATTTTATTTCATTTCGGGGAGGTTGTTTGAAAAAATAACTCTAAAGAAACACGCATAAATACTGTTCGAACACAAATAATACAATAATATAAGGGAAACATGCCCGAATCAGAAATCATTTTGGTATTAGTATGTTTGGTCTTACGTTTACCTAATACCAAAATGATTTCTGACTCAATCACATTTCCCTTATATTATTGTATTATTTGTGTTCGAACAGTATTTATGCGTGTTTCTTTAGAGTTATTATTTCAAACAACCTCCCCGAAATGAAATAAAATGAAATAATAGCCAATTGCACCTCGAAATTGCGAGCCGCTGTCACCGGACCCTTAACGCTTTTTTTTGCCCAGGGGAAATCCTTTATAGATCCTTTATAGACCAACTAGCCGGGGGGGACTAGAGGGTAATGTCGGACTCTTGATACCGACTAAAACCTCTGGGGTGTTCCTCTGCTGTGCTTGGGACGAGGTTACGGGTTCGGTTTGCATCGCGACCACGCCAGCAACTGACCTTGCGGACCCGTCTTCCTTTCTTGCCTAGCAAGCTCTTTCTTAAGTGAAGACACCCTGAACACCGGGGTGCCCCTCACAGTGCAGGCGACAGAATCCCCCGATCTGTCGCCCGCGGGTCTTGCCTAAGTCGGCATTCGGGCCAAGAAGGCCCGACGCCGCTGGCCGTGCCTCCTGCGGCGAATCGGAAGAGAGTTTGGGTCCTGCTCTCGATTCCGCTCCGCCGCTTCCTTCTGTGTCATAACGGTTTCACAGAAGGTCTCGACCGCATTCCAGGCCTCTTCACTGCCCACCATGGCTACGACCAAAGCTGGCAGAGACAGATCCTGTCCAATGACTACAGACATGGCAGCGCGAGGCTCCGCCCAGGCTGAGCACTCTTCGCGCGTGTGCTGTGCCGTGTCTGCAATACCTCCTCCACAGTGGTGGCACTCATTTGTTGGTTCTCGTCCAACCACCCGACACAGGTACTCACCAAAGCACCCATGGCCAGTCAGCTCCTGTGTCAGGTGGAATGACAGCACGCCATGTTTCCGTTCAACCCACCCGCGGAGGATAGGTCGAACTGCCTCAAGCAGTACTTAACTCTGGCCCATCCCTAGTACAACCTATGTTATGATATTATTAAAAGTATCATGAGTAATAATATAATGGTACATCATCATTAATGTGTTATCAGAGAGGTGGGACTGTCCACTCTCACATCATTGGATGCAGCTACACACTCAGCGTTAAACTGTTACCTAGAATTGTTACTAACACTATTTTTTAAGTTTTATTTTGTTACTAACCGATATGGACCATGTCTGAAATAAATTATTATTATTATTATTATATAGACTCAGACGGTACTTAAAACGGAGCTGAACCAGTAAGGGCTAACAAATTAAAACATGGTAGTTCTCTAACATTATATACACTCTTAATACATAAATACATAAAATCACGCCTCTTTTCCTAGGAGTAGGCAGATACCACGGAATTCTACTTGCTACGATCCTGACATACTTCTTTCGCTTCAATCATTCTCGTGAAAAGAAATAAAAATGCATTACAGTCACACAGACATTATTATGTGGATCTTTAATTTAAAAGATCTATTAATTTAGTAGTTACAAAGATGACGACCAAACACAGTATCGAAGCAATCGGTCTGATTTTCAGACTAATTTCAACTAAATGGTCTCGAATTTTAATACTTCCAAATTTTCTTCATAAAATGACTTTTTTCACGTCTACTAACCCAAGTTTAAAGTAATCGTAAAGACCATTTTCAGACGGATTTCTATAATATTTTTTTATATTTTTGGTTTAGTCACAAAAAAAAAATACTTAATTTTATGCGTTAGTTACTAAGTGTAAACAAATGTGGGTGAGTCAAATGTAGAGTTCAGAGTATCTCTGACTTCCCCTCTTAGACATCTTTATAGAAGTTGGTACTTGGTACTAACAGATTTAAGGGATATCTACCATGCCTGGAGACCAAAGTCGTGAAGCTGTTTCTGTTTTATTTGCCCTTCAATATTTAAACACACATTGTACAGACTGCTAGCCATAAACCTTTTGTCACAGTAGGATGATATCATTTTGTACCATGGTCTTGTCTTCGTACAATTTCAATTGATCGATTCCTTCATTGTATTGTATACTGTTTACATTTGTAGACACATTGTTTAAGTAGTTGGAGATCTGCATTATTTGTTTACAACTTTGGTTCAGTGCAATTTTTCATGAGTGATTTTATATTTTTTTAATTAATATGTTTAAGCCAGAAGATTTTTGAGGGTTGTAGAGCTTATAATACAATTACTGACGGTTTTAACTCAACAGATACCAGCTGGGAAATATTTTCATATTTTTGTATTGAACGAATGAAGTTATTAATTACTAGCTGGTACCCGCGACTTCGTCTGCGTACTTTTAATTTCTTCATCTCTTTTTTTCGCAATAAAAGGTAGCCTATGTTCTTTCTCAGCGTCTAAAGATTGTCTGTGCCAAATTTCATCAAAATTGGTAGAGAGGTTTAAGCGGGAAAGCGTAACAGACAGACAGACAGACAGAGTTACTTTCGCATTTATAATATTATTAGCTGGGATAATTATATCGAAAAACAAAGCTAATGTTTTGCATAAAGGTCTAGGGTATGGAATTTATTATGAACATAATATTTTTCTCTAATGACATTTTAGGTACATTGTCTTTAATTTTATTTCAATTGAGAGAACCGGAAACGTAACCTCTGACGCAACTGCACAATGTCTAGGTTTCACTAAATAACATTTAAATTTTTGCAACTATTTAGTTTAATTAAAACTAGCCAAGTGTGAGTTGGAGCAACTGTGTTTAGAGTTCTATGACGTAGAAATTACTTTATATTCAAGAGAAACAAGTAACGTATTGTCGTGGTGAAGGAAGATATAAAGATATTCGGACGTGCCAAGAACCCTGCTGAGATTTCAAATTCAAATTCAAAATATGTTTATTCAATAAAATCACAAGGAACATCTTGAAACGTCTTAAAAACTAGGTGACTCTAGTGCCAGTTCCACGCGACCAACCAACGCCGAGAAGAAAATTTTTTGAAATTCCATTTCCTGAAAGAACCTAGAATTGGTAGAGATAAACCATTCTAAAAATGCACGCCCTTCTACCTGCCTTCACCCACACAAGCAAATGAGGTGTATAGATGCAATACATGCCACCAAGCAATTTCATTCGTTATTCAGTTTCCCGCCAGACATGAAATTGTCACTTTCATGTTCGGCGGGAAACTAAATGACGAATAAAATTATCAGGTGTTATGTATTGCGTCTATACACTTCATTTGCTTGTGTGGGTGAAGGCAGGTAGAGGAGCGTGCATTTTTAGAATGGTTTATCTCTACTTAGTCCTAGAAAATTTGAAGAAAATTACCGTGTTTGTAGAAGCTGTTTTCATTATTGTCTATACAAAAACCTAGGACTAAAGTGTAGGGCTAGGTGGAAAAACATATTGAAGCGTAATAAGTGTTTGTGCGGTGTATTTTAATATTATTTAATATATATGCTACTTTTAAAGTATATATTTAAATAAGGACTAGAAATGTATTTTTCGAAATGTCTGAAATAAAATTGATATAAATTTTTATTATTATAAAGGAAGACTTAAGGGTCCGGTGACAGCGGCTCGCAATTTCGAAGTGCGATTGGCTATTATTTCATTTTATTTCATTTCGGGGAGGTTGTTTGAAAAAATAACTCTAAAGAAACACGCATAAATACTGTTCGAACACAAATAATACAATAATATAAGGGAAACATGCCCGAATCAGAAATCATTTTGGTATTAGTATGTTTGATCTTACGTTTACCTAATACCAAAATGATTTCCGACTCAAGCACATTTCCCTTATATTATTGTATTATTTGTGTTCGAACAGTATTTATGCGTGTTTCTTTAGAGTTATTATTTCAAACAACCTCCCCGAAATGAAATAAAATGAAATAATAGCCAATCGCACCTCGAAATTGCGAGCCGCTGTCACCGGAGCCTCAACTGCGGAACCCTAATTATGGTTATTTGAATTACCTGAATTAATAAAAACTTGGTTCGTGGGTAAATCAATTGTTACAAATATGTTAATTTATATTGCTTAATGTATGTAGGTATTCCATATATGTATTATGTATTTAACACAATTATTAAAAACTTTTTATGAATATTCATTGTGGAAAATTTATGCCTATAAAGCTTAATGATGTTAACCTCACTTAGGTATTATAATAATATATTCTATTATATATAATCTCTTAAAAAAAAACACGACCTCTTCATTGATTATAATTATATTAATATATAATCAATGACGAGGTCTTGTTTTTTTTTAATGTATTCGCAATATTACTAAGGTTAAAAGGTGCGATTTTCATTAACCACCGAAATATTTTAAATCATCTTAACTAGGTAAAGTAATGCACACAGCCAAGCTTGTACTGACTAGCAACAAAATCGGAAGGCACTTAATACCAAACCTCGTTTGCAACAACTCGTAGAGATAGTAGGAAAGCCTATGTCTAGCAGTGGATTTCTTTAGGCTCATGATGATGAAGATAAGTATACATATTTAGGACAAAAATGCGCAGCTGCTTTATTTCAATAATAATCAATTGAAAACCATGAAACGGATTTATTTTATTTCAAGTAAGTATCCAATTAGGTTATAAATATACCAAATTATTTAGATTAGAAGGAGTACCTAAGTATTTGATTAAAATAGAATCAAACAGATTCATAATTTTTTCAATGAAGTGTCATCAAAAATTTGAGACAGGGCCAAGGTCATTGCTAAGTAAACGCAATTTTTGAGTAAATAGAGCAAAACCGGATCCAATTTAAGTAAAACTTATATAACTCAATGGCAAAAACGATTTACTGGAAACTGAAACAACTCCACGACTTTAATCCCCAGGCAAAAGAAAAATATAAAATGCCATAAGAAATAAATATAAATAAATTAAATTAGCTTAATTATGACGGTAAGAATCACGCAGGAGGCATACCACGAACAAACACACAAAGAAAAAATAAAAAAAGGAAGGAAAAATATAAAATTGAGGCTTACAAAAGATAACATCTTTTGTAAGCCTCATTTTTTTTTTCTTTCTTTTTCAAAAGGTATTTTGTTTTTTAAGTAAAAAATTACCCTACTATCTAAATATAACTAGGGGTGGTAAATAAATACGTAAAACTTACCAGCCAAATCTGATATAACATAATGGTATCCTTTCAAAACATTTTGCAGTGTTTCCATTTTCAAAACGATTATTTTTTTCTTTACAACCAAATTTTTTATTAATTCAATTGACGCACATGACCGACGACCTTACCGCACAGAGTCAAGCCAATTTCTGAACCCACACTAACCAAAATTCTAATATACAACCCGCTCCAAATAAGCCTTCAACATTTTCACCAATCAATGCGCGATCATGAGAAAATTTATATAATTCATGTTTGATATTCATATCAATTGAAGAGTTCGATTTCTTAGGTGGGGATTACGTGCTCAGATCGTGCTTAAATGCACATTCTGAATGTGATTTTTAATTTCGCTGTATAATTGAACATGGGTAATTAGTAGGCATTCGTGTGTGGAACTCCTATTGTATTTTGAAGGATAAGATAAATAGATAAGAATGTACAGGTAGGTACATCTTATTGACTATGCTATTATGAAGTCGGTACTAATTACCATTTACTAAGAAGAAAAGCCAGGCCATTATAATCATTAGATTTAAGAATTCTACTGTTGGATACAGGCTTCGGTAGACAAGTACGGAGCTAGCTAAGCTGTGGGTCACGGTGTTTTTTTTCACTGTTTAGCTATTATCACTTAAATTTAACGAAAAAAAAATCATAATTAGAATATGAGGGATAGTAGCGCACTTTGTAAAAGGCTCGTCCGGGGAAGTATTACCACTACACTTTTTCTGCCGACAAGCAGCGTTGCTGTATTTCGTTGATTCGAAGGGTGTATACCTAGTAGCCGGTGAAATGACAGGCATATGAGGCCTCTCCATCTTCGCCTCTCGCTTATGGACGCATGTAAGTGTATTACAAGGCACGTTTCTATCGTGCGTGGCTTGCAAGGCTTTGTTGTGGGTGATGGTTACCGCGCCACCTGCTTGTTTCATCAAAAAATAGTGTAAAAAATTGTGTATACTTAATTCTTAGGATCAGAAGCCAGGGCGACGCTGCTACCTCTAAACTGTCAGTGGTGTTACAGTAGAGAACTATTATATATTTTGTGGTCATCTTCATCAGCTACCTTTCTGGGAACAGCGCTTTTGAACCGCTACTCACTTCCACAGCTTTAGAATATCAATAAATCGGCTAGGTCTCGTGTTATATAGATAGACTAGTGGCTCTGGGAGCTGTAGACCTCGCGAGCATACTAAAAGTGAGCTATTTGAGGAATGTAATGTGCAAGTGTATTTTCCGTTTTGTGATTTTTTGATCTTTTTGATTTTTTTTGCATCATCTGTGTAGAATGAGGTCCTTTGTGTTTCTCTCAAATTTGATTGAAAACCATCGATTTTTTGATGAGCTATCCTGTTCATCATGCTGAAGATCCTTATCAGATCTTCGCCAAACTTTTATGAGACCAACTTATAGTTACTACCTTTCAAATAAAAAAAGAATAATCGAAATCGGATCTCATTTGGTGGAGATATCCAGTATATCAAATAGCCCCCTTTTTGCCCTTTTTTTTGGGGGAAGTACCCCTCCAATCAAAAATCCCCGACGACAAAACCTGTAGAGGAGAACAGACAGACAGACATACAGACATCCGGACAAACGCATTTTTGGCCAATGTGGAAACTGAGACGCTTCGCTCGCTTCGCTCGCTCGGTCAATAAAAGGTTTCACCTTTCAATCTCAAATGCACGCCCCCTGCATTGTCTTCACCATACAAAATGCCTTTACCTGCCTACCTCGAACGTTTAGTGCATTGTGCATTGCACTTTTAGATTGAAAGGTCACACTCATCTCTGTTCAATGGGCAATAATGGGCAACCTTATCACTAAAAGCTATCTCTTCCAAGCAACCGTGTTAACCAATGTTCACCTTTATTTAACTGCTTGTGATATAATGAGAAATCGTTTCATTGCTTATTGCGAGAGCGTTAATAGTACACACAATGCCTCCGTTTACCTCCATATTTGTTTAGTAAATTCTATGAATTATTACTACATGAGTTTGAAAAGGATGTTTGTAAAATATACTGTTGGGATGTATTTGTAGTTTATCTGAACAGGTTTGGAAAAGACATCTGGTATTTGGATAGACTCCACATTTGTGGGTTATTAGTGCGGTGAAATTACAATGAGGCTTAAAATCTATGTTTTTTTCGAATGGGATATAATGCTGGTATAATCGTATGACGATTGCCGACAGCATTAACGGACTACTGGCGAGCGCGGAAGGCGCTCTGCCATACAAAAAAGATCCTTACTAGTCTGTGCTAAAAAGGTATAACGCAATGGCACCACTTAGTAGTAGGTAGTACTAACCTCGGCTTGGGCTCTAGTTGATGGACACAGTATAGTATTCTCTTATCTGTGACACAGGGTATGCAGCGTTAGGGTACGCTCTTATCGTGTGTGACTTACGAAGCAATGCTTTGCTATGTGATGTACATAAGGCCATCAGCTTGTCCAATCAGCAAGTTGTATCAAAAAAAGAGCATCAGGTGCATTTTACTAACGCAAACTATAATGCACGCAAGTGAACAACAACCAATAAGTGTCAGGTCGTCAGTATGTCTACATTATTTCTCAAGAAAATTGGAGTTGTGAGACTCCATGATAGAATTTCCAGAACAGCCTACAAACCTCAAGTACTCACGCTCTCAGTAAGCAAGACAAAAGACAATCCAATGCTATCAATAGGATCTACCTAGGATCCTTCTGGGATGTGTCTTATTTCACATCTAAGAAGTAAAAACTTCTATGTGTATAAAACAGACGGTCAACATTGACAGCAGCACAATGTCACATCGGTGTTGAAAATATTTGTATAACTTGCAAATATTAGTGAACCTGGTCGTTAGAATAGTAATTATAGGTTGTTAACTGGCTCTAGATTATCTTTGCTATGAAGCTGTTTGCTTGTTACCGCTCTCAGACCTAGACAGTCCACAGGTCAGTTGGCTCTGCCTTCTGCGCTAGGCCGTGGGTTCGATCCCTACCGAGATCAAAACAAAGGCTCAATTAGAGCACATCTAAGCTTCACATTTTATGTATGCCTCAAGTCACGTTCATGTTGTATGTGGCTTGCGGGGCAATGCTTTGTGTTAGGCTATAGTTACCTACTCAACATCTGGTGGGCCTACTTCTTGTAGGTATGGTGTCTTAGGTGGTATCTTAGGTACTTGAATATAATATTTTTATTTTATGTATTTCATTTTATTTTTAGTAGTGTAAAATTTGTTATAAATTATGTTTGACAAGCCAATGTTTTATTATGCATTTTTATTCGTTCGGATTCTGATTTGCAGCAAGCAGGCATTTAATGAAATTAGGTATACAGGGGGTTTCGGGAGCGATAAATCGATCTAACTAGGATTTATTTTAGGACACCGTTTTTAACATGCGTCAAGCAGTCTGTTGCAGCCTTATTATAAACAAATCAAACCTGGGTTTAAACCTAGCTCAAGCCACGTTTTCTTATTATAAACAACTTAAACCTGGTTTATCTCATAAATTTAGGATCATCTAAGGTTTATCATTTTCGTATTACAAAAGACACTTTAGTCGAAGACTACATAGTACCTGAGATAGTCCATGATTGATTCATCATTCAACAAATATCCACAGACTATAACAAATTATGGCAATCAATTGTTCATTCATTTTGGAATCACCAACTTATCTGAGCCGGTCTGAAGTTAGCCGCTTGTGCATAAATGACCAATAGTGAATCGAGAATTATCTAAACAGCTAACTTCAGTTCAGACCGGCTTAGATAAGTTGGTATAACTGTACTCTCTTGCCGCAGGCTAAAGTCATATGCGCATACTACCTCGTCTTTCGTTGTAGTTAAGAAAGAAGTCTATCGAATGGAATGACGGACAGACAGTGCTTTGTCCCCGGCAACCAAGGTCCTCTCGCTTGCTCGTGGCTCGAATTACTCAAAAAAAATCTGACAGCAGATAACTTCGCTGTGATTATCGAAGCTTTGAATCAAATAAATTACGCAAACTGCAACGACACAAACAAATAAACAAGTGAAACAAGCTGGCTGTCGTCTTGATATTTACTTCTACATACTTTTTTTTTATAATATATCATCTAAAGTAAAGAAAATGTAGCATCGGGATTTTGTGCTTTAACTTATCATAAGTACATACCTACTCAAGAAAAAATATGTCCAACGAAAGACGAGGTAGTATGTACATGATTGATCATGACTAGCTTGCGGCAAGAGGACCAGTCAGTCTTTCACATTTATATAATAAGGCCGAAGTTGTTTAAAAAAATACCAATTTTATAACTAGATGGCGCTAGTTAAAGTGTCCGAAAGGTAGATCGCGCTAGTGATGCGTTTTGACATTTCAAATTTAGATCGGAGTCTATAGTTTAAAATGTATGTTGGATAATGCAGTGCTACAAGTTGTTTTATTGAATAAACTTATGTGGGAGACCAAATAAAATTTGGCAAAATGAGATTTTTATTAGTTAGACCATACTTAAACTAGGGGTCGTTCGGGTTTATCTTTAAACCGTGGTTTAGGGGATAAACTCCGTTTTATAATGACGTCTGATCTAAGTCTTTGATTTTTCTATAGAGCAGGGACCAACTTCGGTATCAAAGTTAGACCACGGACCAGTTAGTCCTGGCTTAAGCCTAGTCTAACTCACATTTTTATAATAAGACGGTTGGTGTCTAACTCAGGTGGTGAAAATAAAGAGTGGACTGTATTTTACTGATTCTATATTAGAACGAAGGACGCGTGTATACAAGGTTTTTGCGAATGTGGTCAATGTCGTTCGGCGCCGGTAGGTGCCGAGTAGGCTTCCTCTCGCCCAGGCCCCCGCCTTCTTGTCCTTCCTTGAGTTGTGACGTAGGTATGGCCGGTGCAACGAATTGTCTCCGACACAGTCAATAATAGTATAATGTCAGTTTTTTTTATATAACCGCTAGGTACTTAAAAATATATCTAACTAAAAAGTAATAAAACACAAAATTCTAAATAAAATTTAGTTGAAGAGGAAATAAAACAGGTTGACGACCTCAGTGGCGCAGCGGGCGAGAGTCCGCCTGCGACGCAGAGGTTGCGGGTTCGATTCCCGCCTCGGAACAAATTTGTGTACGATCTGCAGAAATTTGTTCATTGGTCTGGGTGTTTTCTATGTATAATAAAAAATATCTATCTATGTAATTATATAATGTATTAAATATATCAGTTATCTAGTACCCATAACACAAGCTTTAGTAGCTTACTTTGGGGCTAGATAGTGCTGTGTGGATTGTCCAGCATTATTTATTTATTTATTTAATTATGTTGTTGAATTTACTAAGTTACAAAACCAAAAAAGTACAAACTAAAATTAATGCAGAGGAAATTCACAAGTTATTAGCGTTATTCATGATAAGGTCCGATAGGATCTTACGGAACAATTGAAGCCGTGTGGATTTTTTTGTTGTTTTTCGAAAGGGCTTAATTTACCGCGATTTGTTTTTGAATTCAAAGTTTGCTTACGTCATTGCATTTACATAAGACGTGTAGTATGACGTGGGTTTCTGTAAAAGTATTATTTAGAGAGGGTTTTACCATGACGACTTGACTATGGGTTGACTTGATTATAGGGTATTAATACTTTAAACAGACAGCCGTCACAGCTCAGTTGGTAGGAACTCTGCCTTCTGCCGTAGGCCATGGGTTCGATCCCCACCGAGAACAAACATAATTTTGTGTGATGAACATGAACATACGAGTGGATTTGTTCTCTGTCTGGGTATTATTATAGTATCAACACTAATATAATAAAGAGGAATCATTTGTATTTTTGTACTTTATAAGTAGGTATATTAAGTCAACCGTCAAACAGTTGTCGCGCAACGGTCGCACCATTGAACATTATTGAAGAAATTAAATCATTGAGTGTAATAAACTCATATTGACCAAAATCATAATAATAATATGGAGAAACGATTGCCATTTTTGAAAAGTTATGAAGAATCGCTAACTACGGCTGAATTGTTATTTATTCCTTTTGTGATGAACAAAATTCTAGCATTAGCGGCAGTCGGCATCTTAAATCCGACTTCAAATCGATTACTTCCGATTAATCAAAAAACATTGGTGTAACCGCATTGCTTTTTCAGTATAAATCTGTAATGTCATTGACACGCCTATGACGTGTAGTTTCTTAAGAATCAACACTAACCGTCCGATTAAAAAAATTAGTTCTTGTGGTTTTGATCTCATAAATAAAAAACCCAATTAACTTGGGTTTTTTATTATAAGATCTAAACAGAATCCACAAACACGTCACAAACGTGAGGTCTAACCAAAGAGATAGGTAACAGTGTAACAGCATAGCCGAACTATATATTATACAGTTTGTCTCATATATACCAGTTTGTCTAGTTAGTTGGGTCGTTCGTCATCTCGTGGGTCTCAAACTCGCTTGAATCCGCGAGATGGCACCTTCCGTTTTACCTTATTTTGTTGTCATCAACTCGCGATTTTAAACTCAAATAAAATTGTACTTTAAAGGTAAATTCAAAGTAAGTAACTTTTTTGTAGATCCCGCGAGTTGATGACAACAAAAAAGGTAAAAACGCAAGGTACCATCTCGCAGATTCAAGCGAGTTTGTGACGCGCGAGATGACGAACGACCCAGTTAGTTAGGCCTAAAACAGCTATAAATGATGATTTATGGTAAATGTTAAGTTTACTATAGTTTTTTATTCGGTAGGATATTCTCGATCAGGGATCGAAAACCGGATCTTATGGCTCGTTGGTAAATATAAGTCTATGGTAAAGCTCTAGTCCGTCCGTCATCACGATAAGGACTAGAGATCTATCGATGAGCCATAAAACCGCGGTTCGATTATCAGGGCCTAAGGCTAAGAACTCACGAAGCGGTTTTCACCCGTGCCCGCCACGGTTGCGGGCCCGCAGCCTTTGTAGAATACAGATATTTAAGTAAAAAATTAAACCACATTTCACGACGCGTTTTACGCCCGCGGCGTGTGCGATTGTTTGCGGCTCCCGCTGCACCGGCGCGCGGCGGCAGTCATCTTGTACCGGCGGCTTTTTGTGCGTGCGTAACCGCACAAAACTCTGCTCTCGTAAGTTTTGAAAATAAAACTCCATTCCACCACCGCGGCGGGCACGGGTGAAAACCGCTTCGTGAGTTCTTAGCCTAACGGTGTAACGGATTCTCAGCTGTCAGTTGCTAAAGAATATTTTATAATAATAATAAATAATGTATTTAATATAAATGTGTTTAATATAATAATAATAAATAAATAATCTACTTTAAAAAGTATACATTCAACTTTTCTCTATTCCGTGCATTCAACAGAAGTTGTTTATACCATAGAAATATAATAAATACCATAATAATATTTGAGTTTTTATTCGTTACAAACATGCAACCCTTTCCTCTTTAGAATATTAGTGTAGTCACAACTAAAGAGTACTAAAGTTCTTTGTAAAAGCCTTGTCTAGAGTTCGTCAGAGCACTCATACGTGCGTCTAGTTATACGATACACGATATAAATATACGATACAAGCTTATTAATTTATTTTAAAATCCTACCTAATTAAAATACAAATACTTCAGAGCCCGGTGACAGCGGCTCGCAGTTTCGAGGTGCGATTGGCTATTATTTTATTTCGGGGAGGTTGTTTGAAAGAATAACTATCCAGTGACACGCATAAATACTGTTCAAATACAAATAATACAATAATGTAAGGGAAATGTGCTTGAGTCAGAAATCATTTTGGTATTAGGTAAACGTAAGGCCAAACATACTAATACCAAAATGATTTCTGATTCGGGCAAGTTTCCCTTATATTATTGTGTTATTTGTGTTCGAGTGGTATTTATGTGTGTCACTAAATAGTTGTTTTTTCAAATGATTTCCCTGAAATGAAATAATAGCCAATCGCATTTTGAAATTGCGAGCTGCTGTCACTGGGCTCTTAATACCTAACACAAATAAAACAATATTTTAAGCTGCCTAAGTTATTTAATAATTCAGTTAAGTTTTTTGTGTTTGCCATTCTTATTTTTAATGTAGTTCAAGTAGTAAAAGTTTCCAAACATGTAAACGAAGTGTAGAGCACAAATGCTGAGCGAAACGTTGATCCACCTCGGATAGTTACAGCCACTGAAGACAGGGTATATGTTGTGAAAGAAAATAATCACGAACTGCACCTAGAAACAAACAGATATTAAATTAGGTACTTCTTCTTCTTAGAGTGCCTCTCCACTACTGAAGGTTAGCAAATTATGTACTAATCACTTACTGTAGGGGCTCGAATAAGCAAACTATTTTATTAGGTAATTACCTATAATAATAAGCAAATAAATAAATAATGCTGGACTATCCACATAGCACTATCTAGCTCCAAAGTAAGCTACTAATTGTGTTATGGGTACTAGATAACTGATATATTTAATACATTATATAATTGCATAGATAGATATTTTTTTATTATACATAGAAAACACCCAGACCAATGAACAAATTTCTGCAGATCATACACAAATTTGTTCCGAGGCGGGAATCGAACCCGCAACCTCTGCGTCGCAGGCAGACTCTCGCCCGCTGCGCCACTGAGGTCGTCTATGTCCTAAGAAAATGTGCAATCACTACATAGTATATAACAAAGTCGCTTTTTCTTTCCCTGTCTCTTTGTATGCTTAAATCTTTAAAACTTCGCAACGGATTTTGATGCGGTTTTTTTAATAATAATAATAATAATATAATATAATGCTGGACAATCCACACAGCACTATCTAGCCCCAAAGTAAGCTATTCAAAGCTTGTGTTATGGGTACTAGATAACTGATATATTTAATACATTATATACTTACATAGATAGATATTTTTATTATACATAGAAAACACCCAGGCCATCGAAACAAATTTCTGCAGATCGTACACAAATTTGTTCCAAGGCGGGAATCGAACCCGCAACCTCTTGCGTCGCAGGCAGGCTTTCGCCCGCTGCGCCACAGAGGTCGTCAATAATAATTAATAGATAGAGTGATTCAAGAGGAAGGTTTATATGTATAATACATGCATGTATGTGCACCCGTGCGAAGCAAGGGCGCGCGGGCTGGTCGCTAGTTATTTATAAATTGATGTATTACTGTTATTATTTATTAAACAAACTACAAAGGCCTTAATAAAAGGGCCTTGCCCTGGGCCCGTACCACCATCTCTTGAAGCATTCTTATTTCAATATTACTTTTATGTCAATGTATTTATCAACTGCATAGAGTCAGCTTCATGATCAAAAAGTATTGAAATAAGAATGCTCCAAGAGAAAGTGGTACGGGCCCTTGACTTAAGGACTGTTAAATAAATATTTCAATTTATTCCTTTATCGATCTTGTACCTCTATGATTGAATCATTCGAATCCCAATTGGAAGGTATATGTATATTAAGATGCATATAACTGTCCTCAACTATCCTTTATAGGGCTTTAGGTCTGTTTTTAGCAAGATCAGTCAAGTTTGTGACAATGAAAAAATATGTACACTAATCCTACAAATATTATAAACGCGAAAGTTTGTAAGTATGGATGGATGGATGGATGTTTGTAACTCTTTCACGCCGGAACGGCTGAACGGATCTGGATGAAACGTGGTAGAGAGATGGATTATAGTCTGGAATAACACATAGGCTACTTTTTATCCCGTGAGAATACCGGGATTTAAATCTGCGCGGGTGAAACCGCGGGGCGCAACTAGTATTTCATATATTCATAAATATGGTAGTAGAAGCAGCAATATCAGTAGCAATAAATTCATAAATTTTGGCAGACAGTACACATAACGCCATCTAGATGAAGAAGTTTGTACCTATTACTATATTCCGATGTCCATTTTCTCTCCCCGTAACTGTACCCCAAGTCCGAGTTCCGAGTGTAGTTCGCCGTATCGTCAGGCTGTTTTAGAACTCGCAAATTCTCAGCTCGCCGGATAGAGGCGCTCATCGAGTCTCTCTCTATACATTAACTCTTTCAAGAGAAAAACCGACCTCGAATACACTCCCTATCGCTAAACACTCATAAACTACTATTACACAAAAACTACGCGTCAGATCTGACTCAAGTTTAAATGGGACCATTTGACAAGCACCAGCTTTCGATTAAAAAAAAGAATCATCAAAAAGGATTCGTTTTCTGTCATCTATCGAAGCAACATAGCATTTTAATTTTAATTGTTTTTCTAGTGTTTTTTGAGTTGTGTTGTGTAATTTTGGTGGTATTTTAACCAACATTACTTGTGGTCTTAGCACAAAGTGTAAGCATTTGAAATGAAAGTGTATTATGTGATATCGTGATTTGACCGAAAATGTTTCAAATGTTTTGAAGAAACCGCCACCATTTTCTTCAAAACAATTGACAGACTCGACTTTTGACTGACGTGACTAGAAACATAGCAAAGAGCGTAATATAATCTCTATCACTTGACACTGGCAAGATTATCGATAGACAGGAGCCATAAAAAAAAAAAAAACATCAAAAAAAAAAAGTCGTATTGAGAACCTCTTCCTTCTTTTGAACTCAGTCAAAAACGGACTGACGACACAGAAAACGAAAAACTAAACAGAGATTTGGGTAATGTTGTAAATGAAAATGTTGTCCACACATTCTAATGTATGTGCGTCCATTTTCCTTTCGGTCTAAACATTATATATAATTATGATAAAAGCGGATGAGAACTATTTTTATACTTATAAAAAATATTAATTTTATTTTACTAACAAGTTGCAGCGTGGTAACATGCTTCTTCCACCACAAGTATTTCTGGTACTGAGGTCCGAGGCCGGCTATCAGGTAGTAGGTATACATGATAGTGTGGACGAAGCAGTTGATGACCCCAAGGAGGGTACCGTGTCCATCTATAAATAAATAAATATTGGTAGAATTCCACACGGCACTATCTCGCCCCAAACTAAGCCAAAGCTTGTGATATGGGAACCAGATAGCTGATACAACTTACACCCTTTTTTATTGAAAAAAAAAATACACACTTAATCAAATAAATTAGGTTTATTAAGCATGTACACCTGACATAACTCAGAAGCAAGCTGTTTTAAACGTTGCTTGCATGAAAATAAGCTTGAGTAGAGTGTGACAGTGTGTGACAAAAAAGTTTGTCACGTTCAAGGTTTGTGCGGGGAAGAACTTCCACCAGCCTTTTCCTGCCGCAAAGTAGCGTTGCTTTGTTTCAGTTTGAAGAAGATGGTTAGCTCTAGTTGATAGACACGGGGCAGTGTATCGTAGTTTTAATCGGGCGTGACGTGACGAGGGAAAGCTTTGTGATGGTGATACTCGTAGGTGATGTTCATCACTTAAAATTCCTAATGTTAAGTTCCATTTGCTTGTTCCATTACAGTCAGTGTTGGTGTAATGTAATGCTGCATCCACCTTGAGAATACAGAGCCTCATATACCTACTTGTCATTAAACCGGCCATCACACTCTTCAAAGTGAAATAGCAACGCTGCTTGGTGGCATAATGCATGGTTAGACAGAATACATAAACTTACTTGGAAAGTATTTAAATCCTATCCAAGCACATATCGGCATCATAAAGTGATGATAAAGATGTAACCCAGATATTTGACGATCCTTCTTCCGAAGTACGAAAAACACCGTGTCCAGTAGATCTATGATTTTCAAAGTCAAGTACATCCACACAAGATTTAGCGCCTGAAAAAAAATACAAATCATGAAACAAGTTCTTGATTTTGATCCCCATCCATGCACGGTAGATTCCCCTAGTACCAAGTATTTTGAGGACGTCTAAAGGGGGTAGTCAGAGATACGTCAAACATAACACTTGACATACCCACAATTTGTAGTAGTCGGTATTCCAACTTTTTTTTATCATACTTATCCTTACAGAATTATCAAATACGTTGGGAAGCAATTATCATAAATGCACTCAAAGCTACATAACGCACATAAACAGTGTGTTTATGTGCGTTATGTATAACTATCACTCTGTAGACAAGCAAAGAAACCTTTTCTTGTGGTAGGTAAACAACAAATAGTTTTTCATCTTATGGTGTGTCTTTGTTACTCATCTAATTACCTTTTTGGTTACAGGACTATTTGAATAGTCAACAGGCTGACACGTCCAGTTGTATTCCTTAACCCATACGAAGAAGAACGACTGAAAAACAATGTCACTAAAATGAAAAGTTTCCTACCAGGGGCCTTATTGTGTAACTTGAAGCCCATGGCGATATTCTGAGTTTCAAGTGTCAAACTTTCTGTACTACATATGAAGTTCATCTGTGACATTAGGATACTACATATTCCCTCATCTGTGCCGATTACGATTACCAGCGAGTTAGACAAGGCTCCAGGACATGATCACGAATACATTTAATATTTATGGGGTAAACGTACTGATATTCAACCTTATTCTGGTGCAGTTAGAGTGCAGTATGTTGACGCGACAAGCGTCAAATTAACTCGTGTTATGGCCCCAAATAAAGGAATGTTTTATATGTATTCCTTGCCCCAAATGCACCGACGAAAGTTTGATTGTGAGCTTGTTCAGATTTTTTTTTGTCAGACTATCGTTTGGGTAACTCCAGATCGTCCAGATTAAAGTAGACTATAACTTTATCCGCCGGTTTCTGAAAGCTCGATCAACACTAATCGGCTGTCAAGTCACTTGCTATCTCTACTGTCACTACACTGTCTATCTAATTTGAAGTAAAGCTGAAATAGCAGGTGACTCGACAGCCGATTAGTGTTGGTCGAGCTTTCAGAAAGCGGGGGTTAGTTGTTCTAGACTATAAAATATTATGCATATTCCAAGTTTGTAGTATCCAAGTACTACACTACCAGTGTGTCCCTATTTTCAGGGAACCACACAGGACTAAAATAACATATTATGCATATGTTATGCAAGACCTTTGTTTATTTTATTTTCATTAATGATTTATTATGATTATTACTGTGAGCCTTTTATCTCCCACTGCTGAGCTAAGGCATTCCCCCATTTCCTCCAATCTGTGCTGTGGTCTTCCATTCCAGCTGGTATTTATCGAGTTCATGCCATTTCTTACCTCGTAAAATAAATAAGCACTGGCAATAATCTGGAAAATATTGTAGATAAGAATAGTATTCTTCAGATCGTATGGTTTCTTGTGCTGCATCCATATTGGCCCGATCGTTTTGACAAAGTATAAGTATGCAGCTAGGATTGTTAGAAGCGTGCTGACAGCCGGCCACATATCTCGGGTTCGGTCATCTATAAAAAATATCAGACAATTAGACTAGCCTTAACCTAAGCGTGGCTTTATATGTCAAAACCTTTATTGACAAAGAAAATTACAACTAATAGTTACAATTATTTACAAAATGTACAAAATATACAAAATACATATGAAACAGTTGAGCTATCTGCAGACCGTTGCAAACGATCTATAGATAGCTCAACTGATCCAAATCAGTGCCAGTCGGAAGCGTTACCCAAGACATTTTTTTTGACAAGATTTTCATGTTAAATCTTGGCGGGAAGTTGTTCTTCCTTGTCTTCTTGTGTTTGTTATTTTCTCGTGCTTCTGGTAATATATATATTTTTTTTCTGAATTTCTTTCTGGTTATTTTTTTTCTTGTTATAATTATTATAAGTGTACGTATCGTGATGTGTCCAAAATAAATGTATGTTCTTTCGGTTAAACTATAGCTACCCTGGTACCTGAGTTGAGGGTTGGGGATAGGGGGAAAGCATGTGGGGGTAGATGGTAAGTCTTTCCCTATAGTTCTTTTTTCAAGGAAATGAAAAAAAAATCCAAAAAATTTCCTTCAAATTTCTTCACTTTAAAAAAAAAAATAATAACCCTAACCTAATGAGAATTCCTTCCCTTGAGTCTTTTTGTCATAGAGATGAAATATTACTACCAATTTTTTTCATATAAAAAAAAAAGCCCTAACCTAACTAGTAACTTACCTGAAAAATTAAATTATTTTTTTTCATTTCCTAGAAAAAAGGACTCAAGGGGAAGACTTGCCATCTACCCCCACTTGCATCCCCCCTATCCCCAACCCTCAACTCAGGTACAAGGATTGCTATAGCCAACTTTCTCTTTCTTTCTTTCTTTCTGCTTGTACCTACTATGTGCTTGTTATATGGCTAGTAGCAAATAGCTAATAATACTTTAACTACGTACCTCACTATACATTCGAAAAATTATAAAACCAGACAGAGAACCAACAACCATACCTACAATATGCACACAATTATATATCAGTCATCTAGTACCCATAACACAAGCTTTGTGAAGCTTACTTTGAGGCTAGATGATGCTGTGTGGATTGTCCAGCGTTATTTATTTATTTATTTACAATTTTTGCCCTCGGTGGGGATCGAACCCCCGGCCTACAGTACAGAAGTAAGAGCTACTACCAACTAAGCTATAACGGCTGTCACTGCCAAACATCTTCCTTCACGAAGGTTGACCGATGTTCTTCATTGCGGTGTCTTATTTGTTGGTTCCGTATTTTGTAACATTTTTTTTATGTAACCGGCACCGGTGGTCCAGTGGAAGTGACCCCGCCTTCCGTTCGTAAGGTCGCAGGTTCGAATTTGGTCGTGCACCAATGGATTTTTCTATCGAAAAATTTATGTGCGCAATGCCAGTGCTCTTAAACGGTGAAGGAAAACATCGTGAGGAAACCAGTTAGTATTCTAACAGCGGCGATGGGCTTGCAACCTGTCACGTATGGAATACTAACTACTGCAAAATGTGGGTATGTGTCAAATTTAATGTTTGGACGTACCTCTGACTACCCCCTTAGACATCCTCAAAGAATCTTGAGTTAGTACTTGGTACTGAGAGATCTGAGGGGATATCTACCGTGCCTGGGGATCAAAGTCGTGAAGCTGTTTCAGTTTCAGTTTCAGTTTTTTTATGTAAAAGATAGTAAACGGGCTAACGGCCCACCTGATGGTAGCGGTCAACGTCGCCCATAGACAACAAGAACACCAGGGGCGTTGGCAGTGCGTTGCCTACCCTGAAGGACTTTATTAACATTTTTTTGAAGCTTTTCATTTTAATCTTGACGTGATAACCTCTGATGGTAACTCATTCCACAGCCTATGGGTATGGGTAACATTAGTAACATTATAAATTTTCTGGCTGGTGATAATAATATGGCGACCACGAACAGGAAAACGAAGCGTGGGACACCGTCTTACCCGATGGACTGACGACATTGTTAAGATGGCGGTGGATGTAAAGGGCTCAGAATCGTTCTTCCTGAAAACGTATAGGAGAGGCCTGTATGTCCATCAGTAGACTTCTGTAGGTTTATAATGAAATGATGATAAATTTTCTTATTAGACTTGCTGATAAGAAAAGAGCCACCAAAATTTGAAGTGGTAACCATCAAAACATTGCCTCATAGGCCACGTGCTCTATACACCATCAGTAGGTACTGCGTCCATCGACTTGGGGTATCAAAGTGCTAAGCCTCATGTGCTTACCTCATGTTTCAAGTAATTAATGCAATATCATGCATCATTGTATACATAGGGCACGAGTTCAAGTGGGAACAGGAAGTGAGAGTTCGTTGATTTACTTATTATGCATTAATGCAGGGTGAATTAAATTGTCGCGATGAACTGGCGGTAGATTCACCTAGTATATAAGACGTTTTAAAGTGATCCTTGTGAATGTAATGAATAAAGACCGTTTTCATTTTGATTTTTAAACCCCATTTTTATTTCTTGTTCATCGAAAGAATAGTAAGGTTCGTTCTAGCAGATATTTTTTTGTTGGAAACCAAGTCTCGGTTTTTTACATCTCTGTTATTATAAAGATAGGTTTTTCTACAAAAATATTTTTTTCGCAATTTAAATATAACAAAGTATTGCTATGTAAGTAACACACGATAGAAACGTAACCAACGATGCACTACCTTGCGTCCACTAAACCTGAGGTAGGTCGCGTCAATTAAAAAGAACGCTGGAAAACAGTGGAGGGGATGTGTTTGCGCATAAAAAACACTCGCACCATCACACCCCCTCCCCTCCTTCCAGCGTTCTTTTTACGTAACGCGACCTATACAGAGATGTTAAGACTCATGTAATTTTTTACCTGTAATTTCACCGAGCAACCACACCATTCAAACCGATACACACAAACACAGCAACGCTGCTTGGCGGCTGAAGAAGGCGTATTGGTAGTACTCCTCTCGATGAGCCTTTCACAAAAATCTGCTCTACTACTTACTTGCTTACAGAGTTTCATTCATCGGTTGTCCTGTTTGTCTAAATAGGACAAAGGCCCGGTTTCCACCAAAGCCGAGCTTTGTATTGTGTTTGAATAAACAAATCCGATTTCGTTATTTCCACATCTGTTCTTCGCTCAGCATAAGTGGAAATGGATTAAACGGAGCGGAGAAGTGTCTAGTCGGGCGGCCTATGTCAATCTCATGTCTAATCTCATGCTGCCGTCTTACCACAAAAGGTCACATATAACATTTTTTTTTTCAAAATTGAGTTATATACATATTCGGAATCAGGAGAAAAAGGCGCATCTGAAAAAGTTAAAAAAAAAATTCTAACTCAATCCTGCATTGAATACAGTAAGCCCAAAAGGCACATCTAAAACCCTAGATTGTTTGTATTAAACTAAAAGGAAAATTCACGATTTTGCAAAGAAATAAATTAAAAAAAATATATATATAATACGCATATGCAATTGCATTAATTTTTTCTGCATATATAAATTCAAGTGATGTTTACTCCCAAAAAACTTTAAACCCATTTTTTGAGATTTATAATTTGTTAGATGTGCCCTTTTGCGGTAAGACGGCTGTATGTCATAGAGAATAATGCCCCTTAACTGATTTCGATCCCTCACAGCTCACTCTCCGCTACACACATCTCCTGTCGCTACACTTCTCCTCTCTGCTTCGGTGGAAACTACCAGCGAGTCCACCTGCGACGCAATAGGTTTGGGTTTCGATTCCTGCCTCGGAACAAATTTGTGTATGATCTGTAGAAATTATTGTTCCGTTGGTCTGGGTGTTTTCTATGTATAATAAAAAAAACAATATATTTGTAAGTATATTAATTATATCATTATAATGTATTAATTATATCAGTTATCTAGTACTCATAACAAAAGCTTTGACTAACTTACTTCGGGGCTAGATGATGCTGTGTGGATTGTCCAGCAAAAAAAACTTTTATGTCATCTCCGCTCCGCTCCGGTGGTAACCGGATCTTCGAAGATAGTAATTATATTTATACTAGGCATATTAATTAACTATTAATTGCTTTACCACTTACCGTATAATTCAGAAAACACGAAGTTGTAGTTTTCTATTAATTTCTTGATAATAACACTCATTTTGAATTTTGTTTATTTTTCGGATAATTTTACTGTAATTATTTTTAAATCAAGTACCTAGCTGTTCTTATTTTATCAAAGGTACAAAAAGAGTAAACAGACACGACATGTAATTCCTTTTGGTTTCGATGGCAAACTAAATCGGAAATGGATTCCATGCCATTACAATATTAGTTTATTAATCATTATTCAAATGGTTTGCAATTTGTTCATTCTCTCAAACAATTTGTGTGACGACCTCTGTGGCGCAGCGGGCGAGAGTCTGCCTGCGACGCTAGAGGTTGCGGGTTCGATTCCCGCCTCGGAACAAATTTGTGTACGATCTGCAGAAACTTGTTCCGTTGGTCTGGGTGTTTTCTATGTATATAATAAAAAATATCTATCTATGTAAGTATATAATGTATTAAATATATCAGTCATCTAGTACTCATAACACAAGCTTTGAGTAGCTTACTTTGGGGCTAGATGGTGCTGTGTGGATTGTCCAGCATTATTTATTATTTAATTCAATTGACGAATAACAGGTTTTAGTTTGCATAAATTGGTGGCAGTTAAGTAATATTTACACTGGAAGGTACAGTTTTTCACACCTAACCGATCACTTGCACTAAACTAGTGACAATGGACAAAATACATAACGATTTGAATTATTATTTCCCTCACCAAAACCAAATTAGTGTATATGTTACGGGTAAAGCTAGAAGGTGGAGTAAACCTAGGTTTACCCGGGTAGACTTAGTATTACCCAAGCTTCTTGGGTAAACCCGAATAATAAAATGAAAGGTTACTTTTCACACTAAAAGGTTACTTTTTCTCTGTAAGTGAACTTTGTTCTTTGAGAAATAAATATCTTTAAATTTAATAAAAAAAATCAGGGTTTACCCATACTCACCTAGGTCTACCCAACTCTGGCTGGGTAATGTTAGGGTTTTTTTAGGGCCCCGCGATTTGCTCGAAAATTACGCTACATCTTTTTTTTTTATGGTGAGTTCGGGTAAACCCCTAAATTTTCTTATTATTCGGACTTTACCCAAGAAGCTTGGGTATTACTAGTCTACCCGGGTAAACCTAGGTTTATTCCATCTTCTAGCATTACCCGTAACATTATACATTATTCAAAATCAACGGTACACCAGAATTCACTACCAGAGGTCATATTTATACAGTACACTGTATTTGAACTACTAACGGCCGATTTCTGAAAGTTAAATAAAAACTGTCAAGTCAGTTGTTATCTCTATCTAATTTGAAATAAAAGCTGAGATAGCTACTGACAGCATTTCAAGAATTTTTTTTTTATAGGATACTGGTTACAGTCGGTAACATACACTTTTTTTTGTTTTTATTTAATACTAATTGCGCCCTGCGGTTTCACCCACGCATATTAAGATCCCGGTGTTCCCACGGGATAAAAAGTAGCCTATGTGTTATTACAGACTATCCATCTCTCTGCCGAATTTCATCCAGATCCGTTATCCGTTCCGGTGTGAAAGAGTAACAAACATCCATACTCACAAACTTTCGCGTTCATAATATTAGTAAGATGGTTGACTTTCCATACAGCACTATCAAGTCCTAAACTAAGCCAAAGCTTGTGATATGGGATCCAGATCCTACTAATATTATAAATACGCAAGTTGGTAAGTATGGATGGATTGATGGATGGATGTATGGATGTTTGTTACTCTATAACTCCAGAACGGCTGAACGGATCTTGGTGAAAATTGGCACAGGGATATATTATTATAGTCTGGAATAAAACATAGGCTACTTTTTATCCCATGGGAATACCGGGAATTAAAACTACGCGGGTGAAACCGCAGGGCGCTACTAAATATACTCGTAGATAATACATTTTTTTTCAGATACATTCTTATAAATATAATAAAACTCAGAAAGAGAGCAAAGAAACATCTATGTTTACCACGGCCTACGGCGCAGTAGGTAGAGCACGAATAGATGAATAGTAATAGATAACGCTGAAGATCCAATACCAATAATTGAGCTTTGTCAACTGACGTCAGCATAGAATTTTGTAAAATTTACTTTACTAATATAAATACTAATTTTAATGTGAATGTGAAGTTTATTTATAAAGTGATTCGGTTGCCCTCTCTGAGGAATTACACACTTAACATATTGTATTTACCTACCTGAATTTTATAACTAGATATTTTGTAAGCTATCTAAAAAAATAACGGTCACATAATTGACGACCTCAGTGGCACAGCGGGCGAGAGTCCGCCTGCGACGCAAGAGGAACAAACTTGTGTATGATCTGCAGAAATTTGTTCCGTTGGTCTGAGTCTTTTCTATGTATAATAAAAAATATCTATCTATGTAAGTATACTCGTATAATGGTGTTTATAATATTATAAGTATGTATTTACAAAAAAAAAGTATTATAAGTAGTATATCAGCTATCTGGTTCCCATATTACAAGCATAAGCTTAGTTTGGGGCTAGATAGTGCTGTGTGGAAAGTCCACCAATTTATTTATTTATTTAATGTATTATAACAGTTATCTAGTAGCTATAACACAAGCTTTGAGTAGCTTACTTTGTGGCTAGATAGTGCTTTGTGGATTGTCCAGCATTATTTATTTATTTATTTATTCATACAGAACAAAGTAAAATTGAACTATGAAATAGCACCAGATAAAAAAAAATAGGCCCCATATTAATATTCTATAGAAGTCTCTATTTTAGTTCAAATAATCAAATAATTCTCAGTGAAGTAAACTGCGACTGCTGTTCTCGTAATTTAAACGTATAATAAGCAAGGTATTTATATACTGATAAATTCATTGGTAATTAGTGACTGGTTTTATATAATGTGACTGATCAAATGAAATGATAATGAAAAATGTTTATTAGCAACAACGAGATCAACAGTAAGTGTGAGGCTCTTTCTCCTGGCGTTAGCTGTAGCCTGCATGCGTAGATTTCTATAAATCTCTCCCGAATGACAATAATTATAGTTATAGTTAGCTTAAAGCTTAGTTTAAATGACAGTGAAAAGTAATTCAATTTCAATTTCAAAAGCCTTTATTTAACAACTTACACTAACATGTATTATAACTAATCTAATCTAAATATTATTATTCTATGACAACGGTAGTGTTGAGGTTGTTTTGCTTTTCAGCATAGGCCTCCCCCAGGCTCTTCCAAAGTTCGCGATCGCGAGCTTTCCTTCTCCAAAGTGCACCAGCTGCTTCTTTGAGGTCGTCCTCCCATCTTAGAAATGGTCTTCCTCTCACTCTTTTCCCTTCTCTAGGGTACCATTCTGTGACGTCTTTTGCCCACTTTTCTTGTTTTGTCCTAATAAGATGACCAGCCCATTTCCATTTTAGCTTTTTAATTGTGTAAGTTATATCTGTTATTTTTGTTTTAGATCTTATTATTTTTAAATTTATTTTATCTTTTCTCCTTATGTTCAACATGCTTCTTTCTATGCTGTGTTGACATGTTTCGAGCCTACTGATTGTTTTTTTTGTCAGAGGCCATGTCTGGCAACCATATGTCATTACAAGAGTTGTATATTCTTCTTTTCAATTTCAGTGAAACCGTGAAACCGAAAAAGTGAAAAGTAATAATAAATGCAAGCAAACAAGGTTGGCTACCTAGGTACCAACTTTGCTAAGCAGCAAAAGCTGAGTTAGGGCCTTTTTGGCATACAGTACGTACCTACGCACTACTCTGAACGGGACGGGACTGGCCGCAGACATTGTTTTTCTTTGTGTATGTTTGTATGTGTGTTATGTTTTTTTTCTTCTATTGTAAGTAATATGTTTTATACCTACCTATTGTAGTTTCCTGTCCGTTCTGTAATTCTTCATTTCTTTTTTTTCTGTATGTACTTACGTGTGTCAAATAAATGTATTTTCTTTCTTTCTTCTTTCTTTTAAACAAATAAAAAAACTACTCACAGGAACCAGATAACTAAACACTTTAATACTACAGCTGCGCACTGCGGTTTCACCCGCGTAGTTTTTAATCCCGGTATTCCCACGGGATAAAAAGCCTATTATGATCCAGATTATATATAATCTCTGTGCCAAATTTCATCCAGATCCGTCCAGCCGTCCTGGTGTTATTGTAAACATCGATGGCGAACGAAGTCGCAAGTATTTTCAATGTGTAAATGTTATTGACCTTCGGTAAATATTAAGTATCCGTATACATTTGCTTTAAACAAACAGTTTTCATTTAAAAAAACAAACAGCAAAGTTGCCAGAGTACATAACATTATCACGATATTACCTACATCAACAACATTTCGATTTGCATAAAGTTTCTTGCGAATGATGAATAATTAGATGTATTATCCTACGTTGCTTAACACCTTAAGGTGACATGGTATTTTACCTCTCTCTTACAAATGCACACATTTGCGCTTGCAAACATTTTGAAATCTAATAACAATGAAGTAATTAAAAAAATATAAAATGGCAATCAGCTATTAACCACTTTGCTCACAGTTAAGCATGTGCTCGATAGAGGTACAAAGCAGTTATTATTCTGAAATTTAAAGGACTTACCCCGGTTTCTGAAAGCGCGATCAACATTATTCGGATATCAAGTCACTTGCTATCTCTATCTACTTTGAAGTAAAAGCTGAAATAGCAAGTGACTTGACAGCTGATTAGTGTTGATCGCACTCTCAAAAACCGGAGGTTGGAGTCGCTTATCGACTGTCATTGCCTGTCAAGGAAAAGGTGGATAAAAAACCACAATTTGATTTAAATTTGACTCTGATTACCCCAAAATACACACGGATCAAGCTACGCATAGCCTATTTCTTTGCCTTTACGTAGCTTGATCCGCGATTACGTTTTCTGCAAGGACTTTTCACAAGCTACGAAAATGCAAGTACCAGGGATATCACAAGCACATTCCCGACCCTTTAAGAATTTCAAACGCTCTTTTTGAAGAACCTCTTACTTCTTCTTCCTTATTAATCCTTCTTAGAAGCACCTTAACAAAACCAGTTTTATTGATACCTACAAATGCACGTGTTTTAAAAGACCAGCTGCTTTTATGACCAATGCATTATGACAAACGCAGGAATCACATAAGAATATTGACCGGAAATGCGTTGAATAGCAAAAAATTACATACTTATCAGAAATCAGAGTGGAGGAGAGAGGTTTTGAATGTTCTCAAGTTTTTTTTTTATACAACTAGCTGATGGAACAAGCAGATGGCCCACCTGATGTTAAGTGGTAACCATCACCTATAAACAAAACATTGCCCCGTAGGTCACGCACAATAGGAACGTGCCCTACGATGCACTGCCCTGCGTCCATCAACTTGAGGCATACAGATGTTAAGCCTCATGTGCCTGTAATTACACCAGCGACCACACTCTTCAAACCGAAACACAGCGTCGCTGCTTGGCGGCAGAAAAAGGCGTGAAAGTGATAGAGTCCTTGGATTGGCGTGTTTTAGGCCCTTTCGAAATCGTCGAAAGTATCATTCGAAACTGCATAATCGTCGTCAAAAACTACACGTAATAATTATGTCAGAAAAACTACGAGTCTCCGGTATCCGTTTTTCTAGAAGCTGAAAATTAATCTTTTTATTTTACGACTTCTTGACCGAACAAGCAAATAGCGCTCTTGATGTGTTAAGAGGGATCAGCTATGACAAATTATAGTCTCGCAAGTCGATAGTAACGTGACCTACGATGCACTGCTCTGCGTTCATC